>CM062817.1:466525127-467725127 GCA_031772625.1 Pinus tabuliformis
ATCATTTCAGCAAAATGATAAAAATAAAAAAAAATGGAAGAAGACTGATAGACATTGTAACTTTTGTAATCGAGATGGCCACTTAGAATCTAAATGCTTTAAGAAGATGGAAGCCTTGGAAGCCGCAATGAAGAAACATAACATCCATGTGGAACATTTTTCAACTTCAACTTCAACTTCATCTTCAGGGATGGCACTTTCTGCATGTCGTTGTCAATCATCTCAGTCTAGTTACGCATTAAATGTATCTTCTTCTTCTCATTCTCATGAGTGGCTCATTGATTCTGGAGCCTCTTATCACATGGCCAAAAACAAAGCCATGTTTTCTTCTTTAAATGATTGTAACACCAAAAATATATATGTTGGTGATGATAGATCTCTTAATGTTGTAGGACTGGAACTGTTCATCTAGACAATGGTCAGTTTAATGATGTATTATGTGTTCCAACCTTATCCTGCAACCTTCTATCTGTATATTAGATAACTCATTCAGGTGAAGGTAAAATTGTTGAATTTTCACCTCATGATGTTGTAATCAAGGATCTAAGAGATCCTAAACAGATTCTAGCTACTGGTATTGCTGATGATTCCACAAGGTTGTATAAGTTTCACAACTTTGGGTCATCAAATCTTCCCTCAGTATTTGTTGCTCATAATGATGAAGTGAGCAAACTTTGGCATGAGCGATTTGGTCACTTAAACTATCGCTCCCTTCAGCATCTATGTAAAGAAAATATGGTGACAGGTCTTCCTATTGTATCTTGCAGAGATGGTGTTTGTTCCGGATGTGTACTCGGAAAACATCATCGGGATAGTTTTGAAAAATGTGCCTCTTGGCACGCCTCAGCCCCTTTACAGCATGTGCACAGTGATTTATGTGGTCCACTTCCTGTTGCTTCATTCTCTGGCTGCAAGTATTTCTTAACTTTCATTGATGATTTCTTCAGACGCACTTGGGTATACTTCTTAAAACTCAAGAGCGAAGTATTTAACACATTTTTGGCCTTCAAAGCCTTTGTTGAAAAACAATCTGGACATCAAATTCTTAAGCCAAGAACTGATAATGGTGGAGAATATGTTAAAAACACATTCATCAACTTTTGCACCGAAAATGGAATTCAAATGCAACATACTGTTCCATACACTCCACAACAAAATGGTGTAGCTGAAAGGAAAAATCACACCTTAAAGGAAATGGCTAATTGTATGCTGCAATCTAAAGGACTCAGTCTTAGTTTTTGGGCCGAAGCAATTAATTGTGCAAATTATATAATCAATCGCACTCCTACTAAGGTTCTAAAGAATATCACTCCAAAAGAAGCTTGGAGTTCCATTAAACCAGATGTAAGTCACTTTCGTGTTTTTGGAAGTGAAGCATGGGCCCATATTCTAGATGAAAAGCATAAAGCTTTAGAACCTAAGAGTGAGAAATGTACTTTTGTTGGATATTCTGAAGATGTAAAAGGTTATAGACTTATTCCATTTAAGTCTAAAAATGTTATCATTAGAAGAGATGTAAAATTTGATGAAAATAAATCGGCCTGCGAGCCTAGTCCGGCGGATGTGCCACCTCTTCCTATCTCTTCTACTTTTGAAAACATTTCTTCTTCAGATGATGAAAGTGAGGATGACAATCCTCCCCCACCTTCTCAGGATCCTCAACTTCCAAGATGGGTCCGTGCTACTCGGGATGCAGCAGGTGATCTTGTCGGTGATCCTACAGATCAGCGACGTACACGTTCTCAGTTTGAAAGAGCCTCTTCTTTACTGGCTCAAGCTCCAGTAAATCATGATCCTGACACTTTTGCAGAAGCTTCAGGCCATCCACATTGGGAAGCAGCTATGAATGAAGAATATCATTCATTGTTGGCAAATGATACATGGGATCTTGTTCCTCTACCAAAGGGACGCAAACTTGTTAGATGTAAATGGGTTTACAGAACCAAGTATGGACCAGATGGGAAAGTTGATAAACATAAAGCTCGTCTTGTTGCTAAGGGCATTTCACAGGTTGAAAGCATTGACTACACTGAAACCTTCTCCCCTGTTGCCAAAATGAACTCTATCCGCCTTGTTCTTTCCCTTGCTGCCTCTTTAAAATGGGAAGTCCATCAGATGGATGTTAAATCTGCCTTCTTGCATGGGGACTTGCATGAAGAAATCTATATGGAACAACCCATTGGCTTCATCCAAATAGACTCCAGCCTTGTATGTCGACTTAAGAAATCTCTTTATGGTCTCAAGCAAGCTCCTCGGGCTTGGTATGCCAAAATGGATAGCTTTCTTTTAGAATCTGGCTTTTCTATGTGTTATTCTGACAATACTGTCTACACCAAGAAAGTGGGCAACTCTCTTATCATCCTTGTTCTTTATGTTGATGATCTTATTCTTACTGGTAATGATCCCAACCTTATAAACCATGTGAAGTCCAGCCTTAAAAAGAAATTTGAAATGACAGACTTAGGACACTTACACTATTTTCTCGGTCTTCAAGTCTTGCAATCCAAGGAGGGTATTTCCCTTTCCCAGTCCAAGTATGCTTGTGATATTCTTCGTCATTTTCACATGGAAGATTGTAAGCCAGCCCCTTCTCCCTTTCAGTCTGGAGTCAAACTTTCAGTCTCTTGTACTTCTCCTGAAGTTGATGCTACCTTATACCGTCAACTTGTAGGAAAACTCTTGTATTTAACCCATACTCATCTTGACCTTTCCTTTGTTGTTGGCCTTGTTTTCTCGTTTATATGCAAAACCCCCGTGAAAGTCATTGGAAAGCAGCTAAAAGAATACTTCGTTATGTTCGAGGTACAGTACAGTTCGGATTCATTACAGTGCCAAAGTAGCTCCTCTATTAGTTGGTTTCACTGATTCTGATTGGGCTGGTGACCCTGATGATCAGAAGTCTACTGCTGGTTATGTCTTCACTCTTGGTTCAGGTCCTATTACATGGGCTTGTAAGAAACAGGCTGCCATTTCTCTTTCGTCAGCAGAAGCAGAGTATCGTGGTGCCGTGGAAGCTAGTAAGGAAGCCTTGTGGCTTCGTCAGATCCTATCAGAGTTTGGCTTTGAGCAGCAGCATCCAACCACACTTTGGTGTGATAATCAAAGTGCCATTCAGCTATGCAAAGATCCAGTCCAGCATCAGCGCAGCAAACACATTGAACTACACATGCACTTCATCAGAAAGCTCATTCATGACCATGTTCTTGAAGTGCAATATTGTTCAACAGATGATCAGGTTGCAGACATCTTCACAAAGGCTCTCACAGAGGCGAAGTTCACTAAACTTCGATATATGCTTGGAGTTCAGGAAGTTGTCACTAAGGGGGATAGGCTCTAGTGCCTCCTTCCTTCTCCTATTGTGTCATCTTTGTAAATCCTTCAATCCTATCCCAAGTTGTTCTTAGGGGGGATGTTAGGATATTCCGACACATAGGAAATAGTTAAGATCAACTTGGTCTAGTATAGAGTTAGGTAAAGTGTGTTTCTTTACCGTTGTACATTTTGTAACTTACAATCCGACGGTCACGATATGTAGTGATCCGACGGTTCACTCTCTCCTCGGTATTACCGACACTTGATCTGTGGCTTGACACCCGATTGGTCCATGAGTTCTATTTAAAGCGCATGGAGGGTCATTGTTCGGGTAATCTGTCTATGAGAGAAAGCTTATGTAAATTTTCATTCTTTGATTAATAAATTGCCTGAAGTGGCCACGTTGGCTCAGGCCGTGGACTGTTTCCCTCTTTGAAGGTTTTAACCACGTCAAAAATACTGGTGTATTGATCTGTGATCTGGTTGTGAGCGGTGTCCTTTTGGTGTTCTTTCTGAGGAACTTACCCTGTAAATTCCTACATGCCAAGCTTGGTACTATTCGATGACATCCCTAAACTGTGTGACAGTATCTGGCTAGAAACAAACTCTTGCCTCCATGGAATTTGGCTACAATGTTTTGGTGGTTCTTCCTCAAATATCATCATGTATAGTGGAATGAGGAAGTGGTGAGTTAGCTTCTCCATAACCCCTCAATGGTTGCAATCTGAGAGTAGCTTGCAGTGAATGTGCACAACAACTTATCAAGGTGACCAAGCCCAGTTCATACCATGGAATGCATTATGTGCACAAATTACATCTAGAAAATATGCAGACATATAAAATCTTGCTTTCCTGCCCTTGGGAGGATTCAGGGTGTTACCTACATGGATCCTTAACTATTGAGCCAACAAATATGACCAATTGAGTGGCTTCCCATTGTTCACAATCTGGTTCAGAAGAACTGCCCACCCTTTCAGAAAGGTCTCTGTGTTTTGCTAACCATGGATTCTACAAGCTAAGATGATCAGCATTTGATAGGCCCTCCTGAGAGACCTTGTCTTATATGTGTTGGTGGGTGTCTATCGAAACTTTGATGGCTCCTTCACCCAACTCTTAACAACATCCCTCATGACCACATAGTTGTTGGTGGCATAGAAGAGTGAATCCATGCGTGCTTTTGGCTTAGGAAAATGGTACATATGTCGATAATCTACTGCCAAAAAAGTAGCAAGCCTTCATCTGTTGGCACTGCTCAAAGTCATGGTATTCACATCAATATGTGAGACAATCCAGTTGATGACATATGTTGGATATTTGCATACAACCCTGTGTAGCCCTGATATCTAGACATTAATATATAACTTTTGGTCCTCCAAATCTATTGTGAAGTCATTTGCTGAAAAAAATTCATTAACTTTTTTCCATGTAAGATCTAAGTCTTTTTCTACATACAGTTGAGTGTCCGAGTATATTGGCAATTTTATTGGTGTTTGCTCAACTACCTCCCCAATACTGATCTCAATGGTATATTTTGACACAGTTCTCTTGGTGCCATGGTAACAATGATTGCTGGAGAGAAGTGCTCAACAATTGTGGTACTTGTGGGATAGAAAAGACACTCATGGAAAGAAAATATTAGCCTTTTGCAAATCTATCTTCACAACAAGATCAGGCAGCAAACCAGTGCACTGGTGAGAAAAATTGTGCAATTCTCTTAGGCATGTGAGCGTGACTAGCAGTGGGGACTATGCATTGCACAGTCCCAAGAGCGAAGGGACATCCTAAGGCCATTGTGGAGTCCCAGCTTGCGTAGTGATTGGGAGAGACCGTGCATTGCGTAGTCTTAGTGGCTAAGAGGTACACAGAGCCCTCGAACTATGCAATGCGTAGTTGGGCCAGCTTTTACTACACATTACGTAGTATCAGAGGCCAAACCTCAGCTTGTGCTTCTGAATTGCGTAATGCCTAGCAGGGCATTATGAAAACCGGCTAAGGAAAGTGTGGATTCGCCCGGTGTAAGTGTGGGAAACAAGCAAATCTAAGTGATGATGTGAGTTTTAATGCATATTTGACTAAGTATATATGCATCAATGTAAATCAAGTGCAAAAACTTAAGAAAGGAAGGAAAAACAAATGTGTGAGGAGAGTCACTGCAACAGAGATTCGTCGATGCGAAAAAAAAACAAGAAAATCAATGCAACACTTATGAAAGGAAAACGACAAACTCAAGAAAAAAAAGTTCTAAAAGCTAATACTAGTTAAAACACTAGCAACTACGAAGAGAAGCAATCCAAACAACACTCATAGAAGAAAAACGACAAAAAGCGACAGAAAAAGCAGTAAAAGATGACAAAAGAAAAAATCACCTAGAAAAGCGACGAAAACTCCATCGAAGGTTCCTTGATCTCCTCGGGAATGCTAGAGCTCCAAGATCGAATGTACAAATGAGCTCTAGAGGTGTCTATTAAATAGATTTGGGTGGATTAGGGTTTATGACATGCATGCCTAAAATCAAGGAAAAAACGACACTTGGCGGAAATTTATAAAAATAGGACTAGTGCCACCTTCGGGAAACTAATGATGAATCCCTACTTTCTAGGGATTTATTTTTACTTTTTTTCTTTTTTATTTTTTGGGAAAATTTCCATGCACACTGTCGAGAAATATTGCACAATTATGGGGAACTAGGCAACTTTCTGTCTTAGTGCACTGCATAGTTTCTAAGCTTAGTGATGGATTGCGCAATTTATGGGCTTAGTGTTGGGCTGCCTTCCATGACTGCATAGTTTCTAAGCTCAAGGTAGAACTACCAGTCTGGATTGCGCAATTCCAATCATCAAGGTTGGCTTGCCCTCATGGATTGCGTAGTTTCTAGAGGCAAGCCCAGAACTACTGTAAGGCCAAGTCAGGAGGTTAGCTTGTGACTTAGAAAGATTAGCTAAGTGTAAAAACAAGAAAACACAAGCACATATGAAAGGGATAAGTCTCAATCAAAACATGAATACTTGATGACAGTCAAAGGTAAGCTCATGTCAACAGAAAGGAAGGCTCCAAAATCAAAGCATGGGAAAAATTTGGTGGGTAGTTATAGCTACTACAATAAGACCATAGTAAGCTTTCCAACCTCCATTTATCCTTTTCTCGATGCTATAATTCCAATTGAGCTTATGATGGATGTCAATTTCTAGATATTTGTATGAAGGAACTTCCTCCAAGGAGTTGTCATAAATGAAAGTATCATAGGTGATAATTTTGGATGTATTTATCATGCCTTAGTTTTTTTGGTATTAACAGTCATACCCATCTTGGAGCAGAAATATTAGAGGATTCTAAGTTGATTTCCAAGATTGTAATGGCTCCTTTCCAAAAGAACAATATCATTAGCATAAAGGAGAATATTTATGACCATATCAATGAACATGTGGCAAACACGACAAGCAACCTCCAAACACTCTTCTAGCTTATCAATGTATATGCCAAAAAGGGTAGGGGATAAGGGACACCCTTTCTTGACTCCAATATTGCATTTAATTTCTTCCAACCAACCCTTAATGGTCCTAATATTAGCAATAACATTCTCATATAGCCTTGTCACAACAACCCTCAACTTGAGAGGAACCATTATCTCTTTTAGCCTCTTACAGATGTTTGTTCTAGGAATGGTGTCAAAATCTTTTTTAAGTTAAAAAAACAATAGAAGAGATCATTTTTATTATTGCAACATTCCTCTACAATTATCCTAAGAGTAACAAGATGGTCCACAGTTGAATAGTATCTCCTAAACCTAGCTTGGCCTTTAGCTCTTTTACCATGGCTTTCAAGCCAAAGGCTAATATTCTTTTCCAAAATAAGCATGTATTGTAACAACGCTAGTAAAAATTCCATGTAATAAAAGTTAATAAAGGCAAAATAATAACCATGGTTGATGGGAAACTTACTCCAAGCTGAATGTTGGGCAAAAACATAATGACGGGTATCACTTATGGTTGATTAATGGCTAATGAAATTGGCAAAGGCAATGGCTAAGGCTTTTGAAAGGAAAAAAGTCATTTTTGGCACATTTATTTATGAAAATAATGGAAATTAGGAGAAAAGGGAGGTGAAAGGTCACAGGTTGCATCTGATGAGGAAATTGAAGGAAAATAATGGAAAATAAAGAAAATAGAGGCCTAATTGATAAAAAATCTTATGAGGATCAATTTGTAACTTTTTTTCATTCCAATTTTGGAGCTCTCTCATTATTCTCTCTCTCTCTCTCACACTCTTGGAGACTTAGAGTTTTCTTGGAGCACTCTTGGAGGGTGTGGCATACTTAAAGTTTTGGAGCAAGAAGGCAAAGGAAGAGCAGGAACGCGCAAGAGGACATCAGGATCAACAACTACAATGGGTTTCGCTTGCAGGTACCGAATTGCAGGTATGTTTTCTTCACTAGTTTTGACATGCATGGCATATGCATGTGGTTTATTGGTCATGATTTGTCACTGGCATGGAGGATTTCCTGGATTGACATTGGATTTGCCTAGCCTTGCCATTTCCTGGATAGCCATGGTGTTGTGGGTTTATTTATTTATTTTTCTGATTGATTCTCATGTTTCCTTAGTTTGGGTTGAGTTACTAGTTCCTTGAAGCCCTGTTTGGACAAATGCTCTGGAAGCCCTATAACATCTTGGGTTGAGTCACTAGTCCTGGAAGCCTTGGTTGGAAAAATGATCTGGAAGCCCTAGGTGGGTGGAGTTACTAGTCATAGAAGCCCTGGTTTGATAAACACTCTCAAAACCCGGAACAAGTTGTGGGTTGAGTTACTAGTTTTGGAAGCCTTAGTTGGAATAAACACTCTAAGCCTTGGAAGGCTTGGGTAGAGACCAATCTGATGATGGTTTTTTGATTTTCGACCGTGAGGTGGAATCACTGCTTGATAGGTTGAGGTGATTGGCCTCTGGAAGCCCTAGATGGTTTTGGATTGATTTGTTCTATGATATCCCATATTCATGCTTGGAATATGGCATGAGGATGAATGGCTAATGAGAGATTTGGTTCAGGCATTCTATGGTCGGGTGGAACATGGTAGTCCCATCCCGGGTTTGGATTTTGCATCATCAACATGAGGTTATTTCTCCTTGTATTTCTATGAGAATTATATTGGTTTATATGTGGATCTTATGGTTGTTATTTCCTTGGTATTTTTGTTGCTATTATGATGATTATTTATATGTTTTATGACAGTAGCTATGTATGGCTCTCATCTTGTTTTTAATTGTAAATAAATGAACAATGTATCTATGACCTAATGGATGAAACTGTAGCTAATGTGTTGAGGAATCAATGTCTCTTAGCGAGTCTCAGATGAGTATGAGACCCTTATGCTTAGAACTATTGTTTACACCTATAGACTACATATTTTTGATATGTTTGACAAAATTCTTGTCATGGCTAGTAGGGTCCAGTCAAGGGATTATTTAAGTATTTGCATTTGCATCATTGTTCCATTGTTATCTTTCTATTCTGAAGGTGTCATTCAATTATGGGCATTGACCTAGGATCTGGGCCTAAAAAAGTGGCTTAAATCCCTGGGACGTTGGCACAACGCTAAGAAAAATAGTCCATGGACACTGGCATGCCTTGTCATGAGAGCATATAGAGCCTCCTAGACGTTTTCAGACCCATAGCATGGGAACGTCCAAAGGTCAAGAGGTCTAAAACCTTAGTGGGACCCATGGGTTGGTTACCAGAAGTATTGGGATGGTTCTCAAGGGTCTTGTAGCTAATGTGGAAGGTCTGTATGATGTGTTTCCGTTGATTCCATTTCCTTAAGGTCACCTAGGAGGTTGAATCCAATTATAGTAGCCTCTCGTCAAATGTTTACCCCGGTTGGTTGATTACTTAGGTAGATGTGGGAGGAGGGTGTTACAGAGTGGTATTAGAGCATGGTTCACCCCTCGGACTAGATGGCCTGTGTGTTGGTCATGCATTCATGTCAGTTGCATGTGTGTCTCTTTTGTTGTAGGACCATGTGCTTGTTACATTTGTATGGTATGAGTCATGGTTGTAGTGATGTTGCCATGGAAAGTTGATGGTGTTGCTGTCGAGTGTGTCGTTATGAGTGTGTGGTTGATTATGCATTTCTTATTCATGTTAATGTTCACATGAGTTCAAGTGTACAATGATGTGGTGGTTGTTGTAATGCATGAGGTCATGGTATGTGTAGTTTATATGGTCATGCATTGATGACTAGACTCTAGCTAGAATGATGGGTATATGATTATATTCTTATGTGTTATGTTTCTATGTGATTTCATGAGTATGTTATACATATGTCACGGTGATTTGTTGATCTTGCAGATGAGGTATCCTCCCCGGACTATACTAAGGTACGCTAGTTTATTGTGATTTGGTTTAGTTGACATGATACCTTGCAGGAAGAATATCAAAATGGATAGCAAGATGGTAGACTACAGAGACTCTCCCTATGGATCAGATGAGCATCATGGTGTTGGGAATTCTTCCGATTTGGTAGATACATTGAGAATCTTAAAGGAAGAAATAAGGAGTTGTAAGGCAGACAATGACCGAATCATACAAGCACAAGAGAAACTAGCAGAGGTAAATGCAACAATACTTCAAAGTTTGTTAGAATTGAAATGACAGGAACCACTTTAGATCAACCATGAGTAGAAGGAAAAAATAGGACATGGTTAAATATGGAATATTATTGGATACTCCGGATAAGAGAGGTGATAGACACGGGTACTATTCTAGTTCTGGTTCTGACAGGCATGATGATCGACATCATTATCATCCTTACAAGAGGAGCGATAGGGGGTATTTGTCGGATGAGTTTAAGAAAGCAAAGCCACCTACATTTGATGGAGAGATGAAGAAATCGCAGGATGTAGAGGCATGGTTGCTTGGCATAAGGAAGTTCTTCAGGTTGCATGATTACTCAGACAACATGAAAGCCAAAATAGCTACATTCAGTCTCAGAGGTAAAGTAGACATTTGGTGGGAAGATGTGAAGAATGTCAGAGGTATACATGAGGAGAACTTGACCTGGAATGAGTTTGAGTGGCTATTCAAGAAGAAGTACTTATCGGAGAGATACTTTGATGATAGGGCAAAAGAATTCTACGAGCTAAAGATGGGATCTATGATAGATGAGGAGTACACTAGCAAGTTCTTGGAGCTACTAAGGTATGTGCCTTACCTAAAGGAGGAGAAGGCCAAGATTTAGAGATTCACTAGTGGGTTACCAATGGCATTCAAAGACAGGATTGAGTTCGATGAGCCTAGATCATTGGAGGAGGCCATCTAGAAGCTAAAGCACTGCTATGAGAAATCAAAGCGCAGATTTGAGACTAAGCCAGATTGGAAAGGTAATGCAAAGAACAAAGGAAAATGGGACAAGAAGCAAGTAAGACCTCAAGATTCAAGTAATAAAGAGAATGTAGCGCCACCTAAGAAGTTCAATGCATCTGACATAGGATAGGGACATCGATCTAAGGAGCAGAACAAGGATGCAGGCCAAAAACCTATAAAGTGTTGGACTTGTGGCAAAGATCATCGCAGGAGATATTGTCCACAGAATTAGGGTGGTAGGCCTCAAATATATAGTGCATAGGAGGTGCAGACAGTTGGGGATGTTGGTCAGATCATTCCTCGTATTTATGCAGCATTGGATAACAAACAGGCAGACCATCAGGCATCTATCATTGAGATGGATAATAAGCTTTGTGATCAAGTTATTTCTATTTTGATTGACCCTGGATATAATTGTAGCTATGTTAGTCCTAACTTGGTGGATAAGTGTGGTTTGAGTAAAGAATTGCATGAAAAATATTGGTTAGTGCAGTTGACTATAGGTACAAAGAAGTGAGTTCATCATTGGGTAAGAGCTTGTGCATTTGATTTGAATGGTATGCCTACTGCAACACATTTGAATGTATTACCATTGGGATCATACAATATGTTGTTGGGCATGGATTGGTTGTACCTTCATAGAACCAAGGTGGATTGTTATGACAAAGCCATTGAGTGCTTGGATGAAAATGGGGAACCAAGAGTCTTACAAGGAAAGAAGAAAGCCACATCAGTTAGGATGGTAACAACTATGTAGGCAAAGCGTAGCCACAGGAAAGGGTGTGTGTTATTCGTAGTGCACATTTCTAGTGACAAAGGTAAGGAGGTTGAGGATGCATATGTTTTGAGCAGGTACCTAGTTCTACAACAGTTCCAGGATGTATTTCCTAAGGATATTTTAGAGTTTCCACCTCACAGGGAGGTAGACTTTTCTATTGAGTTGGTGTTAGGGGCAACTCCAATATCAAAGGCACCTTATAGGATGAGTACACCTGAGTTGGTAGAATTGAAGCTACAGTTGAAGGAAATGTTGGATAAGGGATACATTAGGCTAAGTGTATCACCATGGGGTGCACTGGTATTATTTGTGAAGAAGAAGGATGGCACTCTCAGATTATGAATTGACTACAGGAATTTGAACAAAGTGACCATCAAGAACAATTATCCATTATCAAGGATTGATGACTTGTTCGATCAGTTGAAGGGAGGAGCAGTGTTCTCAAAGATTAATCTCAGATCCGGATATCACCAGGTACACATCAAAGAGGAGGACATTTACAAGACAACTTTTTGGACTAGGTATAGGCATGATGAGTTTGTTGTAGTTCCATTTGGTTTGAATAATAATCCAACTACATTTATGTGCTTGATGAATAGTGTATTGCATCTGTATTTGGATAAGTTTGTTATTGAGTTCATTGATGACATATTGTTATATTCTAAAAATGAAGAAGAGCATGTCGAGAATTTAGCAGTAGTGTTGAGGTTGTTGAGAGAGCATGAGTTGTATGTTAGAAAATTATATATTACAGAGCAATGGAACACAAAATATTGCAGAAATATAAACAAAAAACACGCATAAAATAAGAGAGACACAGATATTCGTGGTTCACCCAGTTTGGGCTACATCCACAGAGAAACAGCTAGTCCTTCTTTTATTATATTATCCAGCAAACTGAAGAGATACAACCTACAACAGATCCGCTGTAACACCCTCTGCGCTCTCAATCTCCTCTCTCTTCCTCACTCAGAATACAGATATATATAGACGTAATACAATTCCCTCATATATAGTGAGGGGTTGCCTTCTAGGGAAAAAAACCCTAAATTAACCATAACTTCTATCGTCAGATCATCCGCCTAATGAACGGCCCAGATTGACTAGAAATTACTAGAATTTTACAAGGCAATTTGACATCTATTTTTAGCTTCGGGGGCGCTGCCCCCGAACCCCCGTCGAGGGACCGCTAGGCCCTAGACCCACCAGCCAAGGGGAATTAGCCCCCCCGAACCCCCGTGGGGGGGACAAGTCCCCCCGCACCCCCCCGCGTGGAGGGGTGTACAGTCTTCCTGGGGTATACATCCAGCTGAAATCTTTGAATACAGAAGATAATCAGGCTCCACACCCAACAATCTCCCACTTGGATACTGATTATAGCAACTCCACCACTGCTTCATTTGCTAGACAATGACTCCACTTTGGACCTGGTTGTTTCTCATCTTCTTCATCATACTTGAAGACCAATTGAAACTGAGCAGATTCTCAGTTTCTCCCTGGTTACAACTTTTGTTAGCATATCTGTAGGATTCTGGCTAGTGTGTATCTTTTCCAGCTTCAACTGTCCATCTTCCAATGTTGACCGTATGAAATGGTACTTGAGCTGTATATGTTTAGTCTTGGAATGAAATGCAGAGTTCTTTGCAAGATGTATGGCACTCTGGCTGTCACTGTATAACCTGCCCAACTCCTGCTTCTTACCCAATTCATCCAGAAACCTTTGTAACCAAATCATTTCTTTACTAGCCTCTGTAGCAGCAACATACTCTGCTTCTGTTGTTGAAAGTGCAACAACACTTTGGATTTTTGAAACCCAACTGACAGTTGTTCCACCTACAGTAAATACATATCCTGTAGTGCTCCTCCTGTTATCTCTGTCACCTGCCATATCTACATCAACATATCCTTGTAGAGAAATGTTTGAACCACCAAAGCGTAATGCTTGATTCGTGGTACCTCTCAAATACCTGAGAATCCACTTCACTGCCATCCAATGTTCTTTTCCTGGATTGTTCATGTACCTGTTTACAACTCCCAATGCATGTGCAATATCAGGCCTTGTGCATACCATTGCATAAATTAAGCTTCCAACTGCTGATGCATATGGAACTTTAGACATATGAACCATTTCTTCCCGAGTCTTGGGACACGCCTCCTTACTTAATTTGAAATGGCTAGCCAAATGTATACCAACTGGTTTTGCATTCCCCATATGAAACGTTTTCAACACCTTTTCTATGTACTCACTTTGAGACAATGTTAATTTGTGATTCTTCCTATCTATAGTTATTCTCATAGCAAGGATTTGTTTTGCAGCACCCAAATCCTTCATTGCAAATGAGTTTGCCAATTTTCTTTTGAGCACATTTATCTCCTGCATGTTAGAACCTGCAACAAGCATGTCATCTACATACAATAACAATATAATATAGCTGCCATCATTTTGCCTTTTGAGATAAACACAATGATCAGAGTGACACCTAGTATAACCTTGTTCAGACATAAACCTGTCAAATTTTAGATACCACTGCCTTGGAGCCTATTTTAAGCCATACAAGCTCTTCTTCAACTTGCACACTAGTTTCTCCTTCCCTTTTATCTCATATCCTTGTGGCTGTTGCATATATATCTCTTCCTCCAAATCCCCATGGAGAAAGGCTGTCTTTACATCTAACTGCTCAAGATGTAAATCTTCAGCAGCTACTAGACTTAGAATAGTTCTGATTGAAGTCATTTTCACAACAGGAGAAAATATCTCATCAAAGTCTATACCCTTTTTCTGTGCAAACCCTTTCACCACAAGTCTAGCTTTATACCTCTGTTTTCCTCCATATTCTTCCTTCAGCCTGTAAACCCATTTATTTTGCAATGCTGTTTTACTTGTAGGCAACCTGACTAAGTCCCAAGTCTAGTTATGTGCTAAGGAGTCCATCTCTTCTTTCATGTCTTGCTCCCACTTCTTCCTGGTTTCTACCTGCACTGCTTCTTCATAACATTTTGGTTCACCAGAATCAGTCAACAATACATAATATAATGAAGGAGAGTATCATTCAGGGGGTCTACTTATCCTGGTAGATCTTCTAACACCACTTTTAGGTGTTTGGAGTGCTTGTTTCTGTTGTGGTTGTTGTTCTGGCTATTGATCATTATGATTTTCAGGGACCATCACTTTTCCTATGATATCGTTAAGCACTGTGTATTCTCTGTTTTTTTTTTCTTGTTTCTTTTCCTACAATTGATTCTTATACAAGACCTTTTCATTGAATATTACATCTATGCTCCTAATGATTTTGTGATTTTCATAATCATATAAGCAATAACCAAAATCATTAACACCATATCCAATAAAGGTACATTTCTTTGATTTTGCCTCAAGCTTTGTTCTATTTTCTTTGTTAATGTGGACAAAGGCTTCACAACCAAAAGTCTTCAAAAATGAGTAGTTTACCTTTTTACCTGTCCATACCTCCTCTAGAATACCACCATCCAAGGAACTTGAAGGCCCTCTGTTTATTAGATAAACAACAGTGTCTACAACATTTGCCCAAAATTGTAAAGGCAATCCTGCATGCAATCTTATGCACCTTGCACGCTCCATGATTGTCCTATTCATCCTTTCTGACACACCATTTTCTTGTGGTGTTCCTGAAACTGTCTTCTCTCTGCGAATTCCATTCTACGAACAGTACCTATCAAACTCTTTGCTGCAGTATTCACCTCCATTATCTGATCTGAGACACTTCAACCTTTTCCCTGTCTCATTTTCAACCAAAGCTTTCCATTTCTTGAAAGTATCAAATACATCATATTTATTTTGAATATAATAAATCCAGGTTTTTTTGGTTGCATCATCAATAAAAGTAACATAATAACGAGAGCCACCAAGAGATGATACCTGAGTAGGTCCCTATACATCTGTATGCACAAGTTCTAATTTTTCGATCTTCTTTTCTTTCCCAACTCTAAGGAATTTGACTCTCTTCTGTTTTCCATAAACACAATTCTCACAGTATTTTAAATCAACATGCTTCAAACCTGGCAACAAATTTCTTGAGTGAAGAATCTGCATCCCCTTCTCACTCATGTGCCCGAACCTATGATGCCACAATGATGTATCTTCTCCTGTAGAGGTTAAAGCATTAACAAAATTAGAAATACCATTGCATAAATACAATGTACCAACCTTTTCTCCTTTCACTATTACCAGGGTGAAATCTAGTGAGGTCGAAACCACTCTCAAACATCCTCAGTCATTTCATGGTAATGTTAAAAATTTAAGTAAAATGATGAAAATTATACTTTTACTTTAAGAATTAACATTACCATTAATTGTCAACATTGTTAGGGTTGAGATGTGTCAAGAAAATGAGAGGGTAGGCATGTTTTTCTTGGAGGGACTATTTTTGGAGGAAAACAACCCCACATTTCCCTCAAAACAGCTTCAAAACTCACAAAAATGCATTTTGTGGGGTTTATAGTTTCCCTGGTAATAAATTGGCCGGTTTAGAACAAAACCCACCAATTTGACCACAAACTTGCCGGTTCCGTCCTAAACCGGCCGATTAGGATCGATTTGTCCATTTTTTTGGTGAAATGGAGGGTCAAACTAGGTTTTTCTGCCGGTTTGACTCGGTGGGCTAGCTAACTGGCCAGTTTGACCAGTTACTGGTTCAGACCGGTCGGTTTTTAAAACATTGCGAGGGTGGCATATTGTTCATCACTGAGCCTACGTCTAGGGAGCTGATCACGGGGGAGACATGTGTCACTCTTTTCTCAGGGCATGTTAGGACCATGTATGAGCAGAGGATACCAGGTATGGCTGAGGTAGTTTCCCAATATGTGTCTAGGCTCCAGACCTTTTATTGGCACATTATCGAGAGGGCGGATGGCCAACCCAGGGGAGATGGTTGGCAGGGATAAGAGGGATCCACATACCCTGATTCGATTACGAGTATCAGATACCCATCTTTTGGTTGCATTCAGAGGGTAGCTATTTGGCACACGTGGCTTCCAACGATTATCGGTACTACACAGAGGCAGGCATAGGTCAAATTAGCATGCATCAGATTAGCCCATGATATATGGAGCCTATATATTGATCACATGCAGGGACTAGAGATGAGGCATGGATGGATTCCTATAGTTGTTAGAGCTATGTTGCAGCAGGTCCAACTAGTGGATGCAGGGATTCAGTTGATTGATAGATGACTCTATCTCGTGATGGTTGGAGTCATGGCAGAGAGTGGTCTAGTTCACTCTGGGTTAGCACATGGGGGTACACAGTGGCCTTCATTAGATGGCAAGGTAGGCTTTCTTTATAGCTACATCGCTTCAGAGTTAGATTTAGACGGGTAGACTTTGGCATCATGGAGATGTCGGGGCAGGATATGTCTCGCCTCTATCAATATTCCACCATCGAGTTCCAGGAGAGGAGTATATTGTCTGCGCACGATGGGAAGCATGTCATAGTCAGAGTAATGCAGCGTCAATATGTTGACACCACTTTGGGACTACCAGGGAACTGGGGCATCACAACTCTTCACAGCTCAATAACCTTTAGGGATTCGCTAGCTACTACAGGGGGAGATCATACAGATCTTCCATTGGGATTTAGTGAGTCACTGATGGAGAAGGAGACTTGTGGTACCTGTATCGGGCAGGATAGTGAGTGTAGAGAGGGGAGCTTCATGTTGGACAGGATGGCCTGGGATCCGGGTATTGAAGGATTCTTTCATATCATGACAGTGCCAAGGTTAGGGACGATTCAGTGGCACATATGGGACCTTGGCACATTTTGCAGTGACAGTGGGGAGAAATAGTTAGAGAGGATGCTTGTTCAAGCATTTCTTGAGGACAAACGATTTTTGGTGCATTGGAGGAGCTTGTTGGATGAGGATGCTACTTGGAAGGGTGAGCACATACTTGAGCATCCAACACTAAAGTTTCTTGGGGACAAATAACATTTGGGAGGAGAGGATTGTAATGTCCCTTCCTAAATTATTTTGGAACATGATTAATCTCTACATTTTGAAGCCAATTTTGGAGGTGATGGATCCCATTCGATTTTATTAGGAATCTAGACTTAGTAGAAGTTATTTTGACGTGGTTAAGTTATACGTGTGGGCCACCCACATTAAGAGAATATACATTCCCTAGTTCTATTTGCATGGAGGGGAAATCGATGATTGAATGAGGGACCCACAATGGAGGGAAAAATGCTCCACGAAATCTATATAAGGAAGGTATCTCTCCTCATTTCATCATCTTTTGACGTATTGAACTCAATCTTAGTTGCTCGAGCTGCTTAGTGGGTTATTGTGCTGTTTAGCACGCGAGTGTTTCTGAGCGGAGATCTCAACCCTTGCTTTGGTGGAATTTGAGTGCCAGCCCTAGGAGGGAGTTCTTCTTCATCTCAGTTTGTAGCAGCAACAACAAAGAGACGAGTTACAACAAGCTATAGTCAAGTTCCAATAGTAGGGAGACGAGTTACAGCAGTTGTACTCGAGTTCCAGCATCAAGGAAGTAACAACAAGGAGGCCAAGTTACAGCCATATGGAAAGGAGCAACATGAGGGCCAAGTTACAGCAGCAAGGAGGCTGAGTTCTAGCAGTAGGGAGACTAGCAGCGACGTAGAGCAGGGGGAGTAACAACAACACTGAATAGGGAGAGTAATATTTGTGCAGGCACTGCGCAACCATTGGAGTGAGATTTGATGGGGAAACATTATGCAAGGGATTTGGAGCTGGGGTTTGGGAGATAATTTGGAGGGCCATTTTAAGAGGATTGTTGGAGCCGGGAGTGCATAGATTGACAGGATCAGTGACAGCAACAAAATTCGTATTTGGAGGAGGGTCAAGCTGTGAAGGGTCAATTTTTGAAGGTTGGAATAAAGGGAAACCCTTCCTAGGTTTTTCCGGGTGTTTGGCAAGGAGTACGCTCTTAATTTTATAGGATTTTCTGGGCAGATCTAAGGGGTGAAACAGGGGTCCCAACTTAGCCAACGGCTAGAGGAGCTAAGGGGAATTTGGGCCAAAATTCCGAGATCAACATTTGGCCAATTCCTTCGTGGGTTATTCTAGGTTTCTTGTATAGAGGCTGGGATTAATTTCCTATAATTTTTTTGAGGAACGAGGAAGGCTTTAACAACAGATCATTTAACACAGCAACACCATTCTGGGCAGTAACAGCGCAACAGTTCGGCTGGATTACCGTCAGATTTGAGGAGGTTGTTCCATTGTTCATTTTGGGCTTTGGCTAGCTTGCTTAGAGCAAGCCCAAGTGCACACATTCCAACATCTTGTTGTACACCTCTTCCCATTTAATAAAACGAGTAGACAACGCTGGTTTGGTTGCCAATTTTTTGGTCTAATGGTCTGATTTAATTTTCTGGCGTTATTTTTATTATTCACTTTGCATAGCACTATTTTTTCTTAGTTTGCAATATCACATGTTAAAACATTATAACATGGGCCAATACAATCATTTTTCAAAAGAGGTAGAAGGATGGGAAATTATATCTAAGGTAGTCATAAGAAGGTACAAAAGAAGTCTGAACAAAGCATAAGTATACGGTATGAAAACTTTGTTTATATATTGACAATTACATTTGTCAACATATAAGAAGCATAAGGGTTAAAAAGGATTTGAAAGCAATCATGAAAAGTGAGTGAAAAGAAGTTATTATGTTTGGAATATGATTTAAAAAGGACACCTAGAATTCTAGTTCTCTTAGCTGACACCTATAGGACTATATGATGGTAAGCAAGTCATGTTGATAAACAATTTACAATTGTTAAATAAAATCAAAGAAGCCATATAAAGTTCAAAAGGAGTCGTTGTTTGCTGAGTGTTGAAACAAAACGACTTGCCCAGAAAAAAATTTGATCACAGTGTTTTTTGAGTTGAGTTGGAATGCAGGGTTGTTGTGGATGTTGCCGAAGGATGAAAACGAATGCCCTGATGTGAATATTCTTGTAGAGTGTTGAATTGTGAATGCCTGTTGAACTGAAGGTCAAAATCGAATGCCTGTAAATTGAAATTGAATGCTGGGTTGCTGAGCTTGTTGTAGAATGCCGTGAATGCCCGTAGAATTAGTACGCAGAGCCTTTAGGGATTGTTGAGTTGAAACGTTGAACGAATGCCTATTGTGAATGCCTGAAATCAAATAGCTATTTGTGAATACCGTTTCCAGAGTTAGAACATAGAATTGAATGTTGTTGACCATAGTGGAGCGCAGAGGTTATTGTGGAACAGAAAAATCGCTCAGAAGGATTTTTCTGTGTTGGAAGAGGTAAGCCCCATTTCTTTGCCTGGATTGAGGAAAATAGTAAAAATTTTGTTGAAAATTCCTCTATCAGAATCATTGTGGATATGGTTATCGATTTTCAAGCCAACATTCACTTCCTCTACCACAAAATTCGAGATTCTATCAGTCAATTTTGAAAAAAAAAATCAAAATTGGATGTTGAGACCCTCGAAATCAATTTTTTTTTTAGGGATTGATTTAATTTGATGAGGGATCTGGGAAATTTAAAATGAAGTTTTCACATTAAAAACATTTCTGAAGTAGGGTACATCAGAAATCAAATTTCTGAGCACAAAGAAATTCCAAAATGAATTTTCAGGGTCACAGAGTAGAAATTGGTCAATTTATCATGATCTTCCTTCAACAGGTACAAAAAAATCAAATTAAAGTTTCTTTTGTTTCTTGTTCAACAGACAGAGAAGAAAAAAAAAACATCGTGAGCAAAAATTCCAGAATAGAAAAAAACACAGTGAGCTAAAAAAATTCCAGAGCAGAGTTTGTTTTTCTAGAAGGAATACTCAAGAAAGAATTGTGTTTTGTTTTCAAAATGGTGTCTAGAATTTAACCAGAACAATTTGATATTTCTATAGTACACCAAGACTGTTTAGAGTTTTTAGAAACAAATCATTGGACTTCATTTTTGACTAAATTCAGTGGGCATAATGAAAAGGCATGTCTAGAGTTTGCAACCTCATTTGATGAAGAGAAGGCCATTGTAGGAAACCTTATTATCAAACTATCAGAAGATATAATGGCACAAGTTACTGGCCTTCCCCAGGAAGGAGAGAGGTACTTCAAAACTAAGCAGTGGAAAGACAAATCATGGGCACCATTTATTTGCAGATCTAGAGTGTCATCAGTTAACTGGAAAAAGGGAATTTCTAGGAGTTGGCTCATGCATTCTTGGGATGAAATGGTGTACATCATCCAAAAATTCATTACATGTGAAGGGAGGTTCAACATAGTTTACTTGTACCATGTCAACTTTTTACAACATCTGAAAGGAGATTGCAAAATTAATGCCCTATTATTTATTGCAGAGTCTCACTAAAATGGAAAAAGGGGTATAAAAAAGGACAAAATAGAAATCCAGAAAAAAACCTCAATTAAGAAAAAAAATCTTGTATCATTATGGATTAATTAAAATGATTATTGTGCATGGACTTCAAAAACAAAATTTTCTATGGAATCAGTTCATAGCAAATAATGATTTTGAAAAGAAGAAAGATGATTCAAAGGAGTATATTTGTGTTCCAAGTGATGATGATGATGATGATGAAGAAGAAGTTCTTCCAAGGGCAACTAGCTCAGAACCGCCTTTGGGGAAAATAAAAACAAAGAGTATGATAAGAGAAGAAGATAAATTGAAAGAAAAAGATAAAATTTTCCATACCTATGAAAGAAAATCTAGAAAACGCTTTCATGCTAAAAAAGGACAAACTTTGGAGGAAAATGATAAAGTACAACAATACCAATATGATTATTTGCAAGCTTTAGAGGGACAAGAGGAAAGCGGAGGAACAAAGGAACAATGATAGACACACAGGGACACTTTTTGTGCATGAGGACATGCAATGACTTCCTCTTGGGGGAATGTTGGGTATCACCTTTCTGGTGTTTTATCTTGGCCACATAAGCCATTTTTTATTTCATTTTCCTTTTTGCACTTATATTTTCATCCACAAAACCCTTGAAATTAATCAAATCAGGTACAATTGTCATTTACTTTTAATGATTTAAATTTTGATAAAGTTTTGCTTTAAAATTAAAATTTTAGCAGTAATTACGGATGTTGCAACTTCCTGTAATAGCTCTGTGTTTTTCATATGTGCAGGACAACTGGGTAAAATCCGAAGGTTGTTGGGTAATCCCCATTGTACAAGGATGGTGAAACTCCTATTTTTCTCCTGAAAAGGTTCACAAAGGTGCTCGGTCAACGCTGGTCAAACTAGGCCAGTCATGCAGAAAATCCCATGTTTTAAGCATAAAATTTGGGCAGTTTTGGATTTTGAGGGATTTCTCCCAAATTTTAGTGATAAGAGGGATGAATTTGACCTGTAGCCTTTATTTAGGATTGTCATAAATACATTTGAATATTTTTTGTTACAAAAACGCTTGTATAAAAATGTGGCATTTGATAAAGGAAGACATATATTGTGTTATGTTAAGTTTGATGAACTTTTGCTATTTAGTAAAGTGAACTGATTCAAAGTTTCTTATACCTGCATTGTGCTCAATGGATGATGTTTAGTTTGGTTTTCAAGTTCGTCTAAGCTGGTCTTCACTTAAAGTGTGCAAGCAAAGCGTGGAGGACCCCATTGCCAAGCCTGTGCACTAATTTCTCATTGTTTGGTATGCTTTTCAGTTTGTTGTAATTTCATTGTGTGAATTTGTTATTTATTTTGGTATCATTTGACAAAATTTCTATTGATATGCTTGATAAGAAATATTATGAATTGACCTCCTGTAAGGGAGCTTAATTTTCCTTTCGTTTTCAATAGTTAAAGTTGTAAAAAATTGCTCATTTTGCTTATATGTGATTGAATTGCTTCAATTTAATTAATTAATTATTTAACTGAAGAAATTGGTGATCTAAAGGTATTGATTTTGTCATTAATGGCTTTTTGAATCCATCTCCTGTAAGGGAGATTGAAGTTTACTTGACAATAATGCTTAAGATCTCAAGTTAGTTAAGTGTTAATCTTTTAGAATTAGTCTCTAAACCATAGATTTTGGTGTGCTTCTAAGTTTACGAAGTCTGGATTGATGATAGAATTAATGATCTAATTTATACCCTTAAATTAGGCTGACACTCTCCTACAATGTCAAATGTTGGTTAAGCTTGAGGTTTAACTTGAATAAGTCTCTTATTGAATTGTGGAGTATTATCTACTAGTTCAAATCAAATTGATTAAAATTGGGAAAAGTTAATGGCAATTTCTCTATTTCCCTTTTAGGCAGTTGCATTTACTTGTATTAGTAGCAAACTAGGTAGGTAATTGTGATGGCCTTATTAGTAGTTGATTATTATTCTATGGTGGAGGAGGCAATAAAGGCTAGATTTGTTGAAGTGGCCATTTTTATTGTGGTCTAAAAGATTGTTGCTCAGTGCTAATTTGGCCATTAAGTAACTTGGTTTAAATGTGATTGTTATTCATGGGTCATTAAATAGGCCATTGTATTTTAAAAAGTACAAAATAGGGCCATTGATTACTATAATAATGTGATGGATACTAAAATGTTGTTAGATATTGATTTGAACAAGAATATATATATCATAATTGATAGGTATAAGTTATAAATCTTGATTTCAATTGCTTTATTTTCACATGTCGATAATAATTTAAGTATTTTTTTTCCTTAAAGAAGTCATTTTGAGGAGATGATCTCTTTAAGTGATCAAATTTCTTTTATTATTACCATTCATAGTAGCATTTTAGAGTTAAGCAACAACCTTTGAATTATTTTTCTTCATTGTAGTATTGATGAAATAAGGAGTTGTTGTAGTCCTTACAACAACTCCCATTATTCTACATTGTTTTCATAAAATAATTGGACCCTATAATTTTTTCTAAGTTATTTTTTTGTATTATTGAAATATCATTGTTAATTTTGCTTTTATTATTTAATAAGTAATTTTCATTTCGTGTGTTTTGATTTTGAAGTCCCTTTATTTTTAATTTGTATAATTTTGATTACTTATCTCAAGAGTGAGATCAAGTTTCAAGGTTAATAGGTGAATATCAAATAATGTAAATTGATAAATTCAAAGATTAAAAAATAATATCAAATAATTTCAATAACTCAATAAAGCGTCTGTGTATTTCGTTTCAAAGGAACAAAAAAACACATTCTAATATTTAGAATGAGGAATCAATTCAATGAATGAAATTTTGTAGAAATGAAAATATGAGATGCAGATAAAAAAAATATTCAACATATGATACTTCCATACATAAAGTAATTCACCACACTGACTTTTAGGTCTCCAAAATATTAAACGACAATCTTTGATTACAGATACCAATTTTTCTTGCAGTACAATAATTCTCAACACCTTCTCCCATGAACAGTGTCATATAAATAAAAAATAAAATGAAAACAAAAAAACAAAAAAATCCCTTGATTCTTGCAAGAAGATTTTCTTACGGATTAAAAGCAACTTCCTATCTCCTTGTTTTTGGGTGTAGATTATTTGACTTTGATTGTAGCTAATATTCCTTCATTTGTTGTTCTAACTGCCTTGTCCCTTTTGTTGGTTGTAAGGGATTTGCTTCCCTTTCTTTCTCCTTAATGTATTTGGCCCATTAATTGTATTTATCAAATATTTGCAGTAAAAATATAGAAATGTTGTTTTTAGACCAATCTAGCATTGACTTATACGTTTCAAGATATATCTCTTTTTTGTATGCATTTGGAAGAAAATTTAGAAATTAACTCCATACACTCATATGGTAACTAGAAGAATTTTTGGATCTCTTTGTTACTCCATTGAGTGATATGTTGAATTTCATTATTACCAGCTTCTTTGTTATCATTTCCCCCCTTAGTGAAAATAGTCAAAGGTAATAATTCTTTTATTCCTCCAGGGTAGGGCATATTGAATTCTTCAATAATGTCTAATGTACTATCCCAAATTGAATCAGACTCGTCATAAGATTATTTAATCCATTGTTTAATGATGAAGTTAGATGTCCTCTGATCTAATGATATCTGCAACATTCTTTTTTCTTCCTTGGAGAGTTTGCTGAAAAATTCAGAATTCTCTTTATTTTCACACATGACAATTTTATCAAATTGATCTAATGCCACACTATCATCCCGCATCTGAACATCAACCTGATCTGTAAGGGTTATCAAACCAAGATAAATATATAAATTATATTCAATTGACTGAAGAATTTCAACTCAACTTGTTTGAGTTGATCATTAATAGCAATGGCCTGCTATTTGAATACCTTTACTTCCACATGTTCTTTCTTGAGTTGACTTATTTTTTCTTCCAGAGAAATAATACGAGCTTGAAATCCTGTAGAAATTGTTTGAGAATTAATCTCAAATTCTTCTTTTAGTATTTCGATTTCTCTAGCATGAACTTGTCTCAGATATTCTAATTGTTTAGTATGCTTACTTTTAGTCTTAACAAGTTGTTTCTTGTACTGCTCTTGTAATTGAATTTTTCCAATTCGGTGCATCTCTTTAATCTCTAATGCAATGATGGAAAAACCTTCTTATAACACATTGGAATGGGGATGTCTTTCCTTCTCCTAAGTAATATTTTTATTTTCCAATTTTCTTTCCAATTCACTGATTTTATTCTAGTGCTTATCTAATTCTTTAAATAGTTCTTGAACCAACCATTGGTTAGCTAAAGTGAAAGCTCCAGGAGCTAAAGCTATTTATATGGCTATGTTTTAAGGATCGCCTTTGCTTTCCAAGCCATTTCTAATGATGTTTTTGTTTTGGAAGGATCTAGTTTTCTTTTCGTTGATCTTTTAACAATCGATTTTGACTGGGAATTGTAATAGTAATCTCCAAGGGACACTATTTTATTTTTCATTGGTTCTATTTCATCAATATTCATTAAAAGAGCAGAGAAATTTGCAGTATTAGTTGCCAAATGAGTCATAATATGTTGGGTCCCTATAATACTAGTGATTACCCCATTACTATTGTAGTTATACCCCTTATTAATATTGTTGTGCCCCTATTGCCCCCATATTGTTATTACTGTGCCCCATAGAATCCCTCTATTGTTATTTTTGTGGCTTTATATTATTATTGTTAGGTCGGCTGGATTATATTGTGACTCCTTAGACTCCTATATATAGAAAGGAGGTTTTGTCATTTGAATCATCCAAGAATTGTTCATTTATGTAATGTAAAGGAGGTTTCCCCCTCGAAGAGGCTGAATTCTAAGGCGTTGATCTATCTTTTCTATCTTTTCTTGAGCTGGTTTCATAACATTTGATATCAGAGCTTTGGATTCTAGGGTTTCGCTGCTCCAAACAGGTCATCATGGAATTTTCGCTATAACTTTTTTTCTGCGATGTTTCAGAAGTTGAAAAAAAAACCCATTTGAGAAGAAATCACGCTGAACCTCGGGTCTGAATTTCAGATCTTTTCGCGCTATATTTGCGGAGATATGATCTGAGGAAGTTGGTCTTTTTGCAGACTCCTGAATTGTATTCCAAACAGGTGACCTGGGGAAAATCGTCATAACTTTCTCTCTGGGGATCAGATTGCAATTTTGTAAGAAGGTACAGAAAGAGGACGGACTGTAGTTTCTTGTATGCATTTTTCAGATCCAAAGGTCGAAACAGTGACTCGTGGCACGTCGTACAAGTTCGCTCTACTGAACTAGTCTATAATCAAGTCACTGTGGGAGATTTCGCATAACTCTTCCTTGGAGAATCCAATTTGGGTCAGACTTGTGGCATTGGAAAGAGGAGACAGAAGGCTACTACAGGTCGCAGTTTTAGAACTGGATGATCTGAAATTACAGAGATACATCAGATTCAATATCAGGCTTCTACAAAGTGAAAAAAGGTGTGTAGTTTTTTAAATTTTTTTTTTTGCGTAAGCTTGGTTTGAAGGAATTCAAAGGGCATAGTAAAGCATTATTATCGGTAACTGATGCCCCGAGGAAAGAAAATGCAAACACCTAGTAAGGAACCTGAAAGCTCTAGCATGACTCATGAAGAAGAGGAAGAAATGCTACATGATATATCAAAATTACAAGAACAAGTGCAACAAATGTCATGCTCACAAAAGCTAACAGAAGCTAAGATAAATGGCATGGAATCTAAGATAAAGGGCGTGGAAGCTAAGATGGATGATTGGAAGACAAATTTGAAGACAGACATGGAAGAATTGAAGATAGATTTGAACACAAACTTGAAGACAGGCATGATAGATATGAAGACAGATTTGACAAATTTTCTACAAGAAATACTTACTAATGGTGAAAAGGTAGTAAAGGAAACTCATGATGAAACAAAAGAAATGTTAATCATGATTCATAGACTCTAATGTTGGATCGAAGACTCACCATATTCCAAAAATCGATATGAGGAAGTTTGATGGCAAGGATCCCACCACATGGATATTACAGATGGAGCAGTTCTTCGATCTCAATAATGTGCAAAACACACAAAAGGTACGTATGGCAACTTTATATTTGGAACCAAATCAGTTTGTATGGTATCAATGGCTTTGCTCTCGTAAACAATTTATCACTTGGGCAATTTTTACGGAAGAATTGATAGCACATTATGAGGATACAAAAAGCAACACTTTTTTTAGCCAATTGATAAGTCTCAAACAAAAGGGTTCAATAATGGAGCACATTGAGGAGTTCCAAAAATTGAACATAAGGGTAAAAGATATTCCAGAGGAGCATAGGATTGATGTGTTCATAGGGTCTTTAAAGGATAATATCCAACATGATGTTCGCCTTTGGGAACCTGATTCATTAGAGAAGGCATTCAGGTTAGCAAGAAAAATGGAAAGCAAAATTATGGCAACCAGGAAGCATACCACTCACAACTATAAAGACGGAAGTGTTGTTGCCCCTAGTCTTCCACAACCTATAAGGTTGACACCACAACAATTGGAAGAAAAAAGAGCAAAAGGGCTTTGTTACAGTTGTGATAGAAAATACACTAAAGGTCATAAGTGTGCTGAGAAGAAATTATTCTACATAGATTGTGAAGAGGAAGAAGAAAAGGAGCAAGAAAGGTCAAAAGAAGAGGATATACTCCAGGAACAAAGCCTAGATGAAGAACAAATAAATCCGACCATATCTTGTAATGCATTGGCGGGAATTACCACTCCTCAAACCATCAAGATAGAAGGACAAATCAAGAAGAAAAAGGTAATAGTGTTGATTGATTCAGGAAGCACCCACAATTTTATTCATTGTAGGGTAGCAAAAGAATTGAATTGCTTCCTATATCCAGCACCAGAGTGTCAAGTGATGATTGCAAATGGAGGAACAATAAATTGCTCTGGAAAGTGCCATAATATCAAGCTATCCATGGGAGAATATGTATTGACTAGCCCAATGCTTTCCATTCCAATGGGAGGTGCTGATGTTGTACTAGGAGTCCAATGGCTACAATCCTTGGGTACAATAGCTTTTAATTTTCAAGAACTTTTCATCAAATTTTCTATAGAAGGAAAGGAAGTTGAATTAAGGGGTATTGCAGGGAAACCAGGAAAGATAATCAGCTCTAATGGTATGACAAAGCTTCTAAAAAAGGAGCAAAGAGGTGTAATTGCACAATTATGTTCGCTAGATGTTTCCACATCGGAATCATCTATTTCTCCAGATCTCCAAAAAGTCCTGGACAATCATTCCAAGGTATTTGAGACTCCCAAAGGTCTCCCACCTATGCGTGATCATGATCATGCTATTCATCTGATTCCAGGAAGTGTTCCTCCAAACATCAGGCCGTACAGATATCCCTATGTCCAAAAGAGTGAAATTGAACGTATGGTTGCAGAAATGCTAGAGGCTGGTATAATTCAACCGAGTCAAAGTTCTTTCTCTGCTCCAGTAGTATTGGTGCACAAGAAGGATGGATCATGGTGCATGTGTCCGGATTATAGGGAGCTCAACAAGCTCACTATTAAAGATAAGTTCCCCATTCCTGTCATTGATGAATTACTGGATGAATTGCATGGATCAATTTACTTCACCAAGTTGGATCTTCGTTCAGGATATCATCAAATCAGAATGAAGATTGAAGACATTCCAAAAACAACATTTAGAACTCATGAGGGTCATTATGAATTTTTGGTCATGCCTTTTGGCCTTACCAATGCACCTTCAACATTTCAAGGTTTGATGAATTCAATTTTCAAACCATTCCTTAGAAAATTTGTGTTAGTATTTTTTGATGATATACTAATCTACAGCAAGTCTTGGAAGGATCATGTTGAACATGTTGACAGGGTGCTACAACTATTGGAGGAGAAACAATTATATGCAAAAAGATCCAAATGTTTCTTTGGAGTCCAGGAGGTGGAATATTTGGGTCATATTGTATCTCATGAAGGAGTTAAGGTAGACCCTAGCAAAATTAAAGCCATTAAGGAATGGAAAATCCCCACATCCATAAAGCATCTGCGAGGATTTCTTGGGTTGACAGGGTATTATCGCAAGTTTGTTAAGAATTATGGGAGAATAGCAGCACCTCTAACAACATTATTGAAGAAAGATGCATTTTCATGGACTCCGGAAGCAACAAAGGCCTTTGAACATCTTAAAGAGGCAATGTGCCAAGCACCGGTCTTAGCTACACCAGACTTCACAAAAACCTTTATTGTGGAATGTGATGCTTCAGGAAATGGAATTGGTGCTGTTCTAATGCAAGATGAAAGACCCATTGCTTTTGAAAGTCGTCCAATCAAGGGAAAGTTTTTAAGAAAAGCTATTTATGAGAAGGAAATGTTGGCAATACTCCATGCACTTAAGAAATGGCGACCCTACCTAATGGGAAGACACTTCAAGGTAAAAACGGATCATGATAGCCTTAAATACTTTTTAGAACAAAGATTATCCTCTGAAGAGCAACAAAAGTGGGTCACAAAGATGTTGGGTTATGACTTTGAAATCATCTACAAAAAAGGGAAGCAAAATGTGGTGGCAGATGCACTCTCAAGAAAGGATGAGGATGTGGAAGCATTGTTGTGCGCCATTTCTATTATCCAACCAGATTGGATAAATGAAGCAAGGGAGGAATGGAAGAATGACGAAGAAGTGTGGGCACTTATTCGAAAGCTACAACAAGATTCCAGTACGTCTGATACATTTAGCTGGAAAAATGATTCGTTATGGTACAAAGATCGCTTATACCTCTGTAAGAATTCCCAGCTAAAACAAAAGATTCTTATGGAATTGCACACTTCTCCCTTAGGAGGGCACTCAGGATTTTTAAAAACTTACCACAGGGTTAAGAAGGAATTTTTTTGGGATGGCCTTAAATCAGATATTCAAAAGTTTGTGGCGGAATGTTTGGTTTGCCAACAAAATAAAGTTGAAACAATTAAGACACCGGGTCTATTACAACCTTTATCCATTCCAAGCCAACGTTGGGAGGAGGTTTCAATGGATTTTATCACAGGTTTACCCAAGTCTGAGGGAAAGAGTGTCATCATGGTGGTAGTTGACAGACTTACCAAGTATGCACACTTTTGTGCATTATCACATCCATTTAAAGCCAGTACAGTTTCTACTGCATTTATGGAAACAATTCAAAAGCTACATGGAAACCCAAAGATTATTGTAAGTGACAGAGATCCCATTTTCACTGGAAATTTTTGGACAGAATTATTTTCTTGTCTTGGTACTCAGTTAGCTCATAGCTCATCTTATCATCCTCAATCTGATGGGCAAACTGAGATAGTAAACAAATGTTTGGAAGGATATCTTCGTTGCTTTGTATCTGATAAACAAACACAATGGGTCAAATGGTTGCCTCTGGCTGAATGGTGGTATAACACTTCCTTCCATACAGCAACAAAAATGACCCCATTTATGGCACTTTATGGGTATCAACCACCATCCATCACATCATATTTAAGAGAAAATTCTAAGGTTCAGGCAGTGGAACATCACATCGAACATCAACAACAAGTCCTCCAACTCTTAAAGGATAACCTCGTGTTGGCACAGAATAGAATGAAACAACAGGCAGATCAACATCGCAGTGAAAGAAGTTTTGATGTAGGTGATTGGGTATTCCTACGGCTACAACCATATAAGCAAATGTCCCTCAAGCAAGCTAAGAAGGATAATAAATTATCACCAAAGTATTATGGTCAAAAGATTGGTACTATGGCATACAAATTGGAGCTTCCTGCAGCTTCTCGATTGCACCTAGTTTTCCATGTTTCATGTTTAAAGAAGGTTATAGGCGACAAGCTCCCAGTTCAAACAATATTGCCAGAACTTGACGAGGAAGGAAAAATTATATTGGAACCGGAAGCAGTCATAGAAACAAGAATTCGACAGCTACGAAATCGATCAATTTCAGAGTATCTTATCAAGTGGAAGAACTTATCTGCTGAAGATTCCACATGGGAGGATGAGAATTTTATGCAGAAGTATCCAGAACTACTCAAGCGTTGAGGACAACACTTTTTTGAAGGAGAGGGGCATGTTGGGTCCCTATAATACTAGTGATTACCCCATTACTATTGTAGTTATACCCCTTATTAATATTGTTGTGCCCTTATTGCCCCAATATTGTTATTACTGTGCCCCATAGAATCCCTCTATTGTTATTTTTGTGGCTTTATATTATTATTGTTAGGTCGGCTGGATTATATTGTGACTCCTTAGACTCCTATATATAGAAAGGAGGTTTTGTCATTTGAATCATCCAAGAATTGTTCATTTATGTAATGTAAAGGAGGTTGCCCCCTCGAAGAGGCTGAATTCTAAGGCGTTGATCTATCTTTTCTATCTTTTCTTGAGCTGGTTTCATAACATAATAACTCCTCGAGTTATTATCTCAGTCATTTGTGCAGAGGGAATTCGACTTTTAGAGATTTCTTGAACTTGTTCCATCTATTGAATACTAGACTGGTCCACTTTGCATGGTACTTTATCATTAGGATTTTGACTCATTGAATCTTCAAATTTTCTTTCTATTTTCTCTCCTTGATAAGTACTATGTTTTCTTGCTCTTTATTTTGGAATGAAGTTTCAACTTGTTTCTATGATTATTCTTCTTTTTTTTCATGGGAAAATTCATAATTTTCTATTATAAATGGAAAATTACATGCTGTAGATGCCGATGGCATATGCTGTATGTGTGACCATAGCCATCAAAATATATAGGTCTGTACATAAGTACCCACTAAGGGTATACCTTCAAAGTTCAGTAAATATTTATACAAAATTTCAAAATTTCTTTGCAAAATTTCTGAGATATGTTAGGATCATAGAAACTATGTAATTAGGGCCTGTTAGCCCTATGATGTATCCAATCTATATGGCTTGTGATAAAATTGGAATATCTCTTCCTCCCTATGTTCCTGGATCAACCATTCACCCCTAGGTTGATGCACTGCCTCCTTTGAAAGCTGATCCGCAACCTGGTTGCACTCCTTGTAAATGTGGAGATGTGTAATCTGTTCAAATTGTGATTTTAAATGCAATGCATCATCCAAAATGTTCATGAGAGAATGTACATGACAAGAATATGTGCAATTGAACGAATTGATGACAATCTTAAAATCCCCAAAGATCTGAACGTGTCTACAGTTATGGTACAATGCAAAGTATAATGAATGACGGAGTGTGATGAGATCGACAAAGTTGTTAGTGCCAACACCAAGCCCCATGCAGATACAGAAGGAGTGACTGTCGGATAGGTGTAGCAAGATATCTTCCCCACACCCCTGTTCTTGGGCAAAACCATGGAAATAAGCCCATGGATGATCGTGGTCAATAACTTCGGGAGTGATAGAGCGAGCATGAGTGGACTATTCATCCTTAGGGATTTCAATGAAATTGTTGCATATCCTAGTGATAATCAATGGCCACCATATATGCAGATTGTTAAATATGATTTGTTCCGACTTAACCAGATATGCCAGCATATAATCAGTGGGAGGTTGCATTTATTCATGTTGTGGGAAGTTGTCTACCAACTGTTTGAGGCCTCCTTGATGTTGAGACCATCGTAATACTATGACATGTTCAGCGAGGGAAGGACTTTATCCCAGATGTGATGAGTGGTTGAGCAGGACAGGAAGAGGTGATCATTCGATTCCTCCTCTTGTTGGAAAATGACACACCAAGAAGGATCCAAGAATGATCTTTTCATCAGATTAATGCCTATTGGAGTCTTGTTCATTATGATGTTCCACATGAAAAGCCACGTTCGGGGTGGTGCCTTGAGCTTCCAGATCACTTTCCACCAACCCTCTAGAACAGGGGGTTTATATGCAGCAAGAATAATGGGGTATCCCTCTTTAGGTGAGTAGGCTCCATGAGCTGCAAGGGACAATATGAGATCATCGTCGCCATCATTTATGCGAACATGCGATTCAGATAAGGCATTTGTATAGTTCCCCCAATCTTGTATCCACTGATTTGGGATGCCTAAAGTAGTTGCAGATTTCCAGGCTTGTAGGAATATAGTTGAATTCTGCTGATCCACAATGTGTGCAATCGAGTTAATGTCCCTGTTGTTTAGGAATGTAATCAGTTCCAGATGGAGTTGATATAGGTTGCCGCATCCTGTCCATGGATCCAGTGTGGACTATTGTTCCGTCATTTATTTGTCAGGTGAGGCCACTCCTGATGGTGGGGAGGGATTGTAATACAACCTTCAATATGATTGATATTCCTTGTTTGTTCCAGGCTTTTAAGTGGACCCAGTCCATGAGATTTTGGGGACAAATGTATTTATTGATGACCACTTCTATCCACAAAATTCTGGACTTTAGGAGGAGCCATCCCAATTTGTCATCCAATGCATGTGCAAAGGTAGGAAGATCTTTGAGGCCCCATCCTCCCCATTTTTTAGGTAGTGCAATGCGACTCCATCTAACCCAAGAAAATGGCTTCCCTTCCTTGTGCCCCTTCCAGAGAAATTTTCATCAATTTTTTTGTATTCTCGAAAGTATGCCTTGTGGAATCCAGGCAAGTGACATCCAGTAAACCAGAGTGGCTTCTAGGACAAATTTGATAAGCACTAGTTGCCCTACTTTGGATAAGAATCGATGGTTCCAGTTGATCAACCTTTTTTCCACCTTAGTCACTAGCTAGGTCCAATCAGCAATTTTGTATCGATGTGATTTAATGCGGAACCCCAAATATTTAAGTCCATCCTCCAATAGAAGGCTTTGGAAGGGAAACTTATGATAAGCATGTCTAGTTTCTTGTGGTGAGCAAGCTGAGAAGGTGATGGTAGACTTTGGTCTATTTGTTTCCATCCCAGTGGCCGAACATAATAGTTGCATTACATCATAGAGAGTATTAAAGTCACGAATGCCTCCATTGAGGAAGATAAGCACATCATCATTGAAAAGGAGATGGGTAAGGATACATTGACCGTTGATTTTGAGTCCCTGCAATCTCCCAGCTCTTTTCTCATGTGAGATGAGCCTACTTAATCCTTCCATGACTAGCAGGAAAAGTAATGGGGAAAGTGGACATCCTTGTCTGAGGCCCCTCTCAGCATGGAAGAAATTGGATGCAGATCCATTGATAAGTACACTAAACGAGATAGTAGAGATGCAACACATAATCCATCGGATGAAAGAGATAGGGAAGATGAGATGTGTGAGTAACATCCTAATATAGAGCCAGCTAACACGATCAAACGCCTTTGATAGGTCTATTTTGAGAATGGCTCCTTTCAGGTTCTTCAGTTTGATTGAGTGGAGGGCTTCCTGCGTAGTGCCTATAGCCTCATGAATATGTCGATTGTGGAGGAATGCAAATTGTTCAGAAGATATGTTATCCGAGAGAACGGGTTTAATACGGTTGGCGATGATTTTGGCTATGATCTTATATAGGCAGTTGCAAAGGGAGACAGGCCAGAAATCATTGAAAGATAGGGGGGAATCCACCTTTAGTAAGAGGGAAATAAAGGTTGTATTGATGGCTTCATACATATGCCCAGAAATTCTACATTCCTCTATGACCTTTAGTAGATCCAAGCCTAAAGTCTCAAAAAAGGATAAGTAGAATTCCACAGACCATCCATCAGGACAAGGGCTTTTATCCTTCTTGAACCATTTTAGGGTGCTCTCCAATTCCCCCATGGATATTGGCTTGTTAAGTTCATTAGATATGTTTGGGTCAACAAACCGAGGGAAATGACCAGAAATGCGAATGATTTCAGCAAGTGATGCTCCTGGGGGGGCTTCGAAGAGCTGCTGAAAATGTGAATTTCCCAAGTGTGCCAACTGATGAAATGTTTGTGCATACTGTACATGATCAGTAGGCATTTTCCAGATGGTGTTACAGGCCAACCTTCCTTTGGCATAATTGTGGAAGAATTTTTTGTTTTCATCCCTTGCCTTTAGCCAGATGGCTCTACTTCTAAGTCTCCAAGTCTCCTCGCGTTCCTGTAGTATCTTGGATCTATGTGCCTCCAGTTCGGTGAGGGTAGCTTTTTATTCAACATAGATGAATCCCCCACCCTGGTCATCTACCACATCGGCAAGTTGGTGTTCAATATCACAGAGAGTCTGGTCATCTCTGGATTGTTTTTCTTTGTCCCATTGAATGGAGATACTTTTAAGTTCCATAAGATTCTGACAAAAACCTTCTGTCAGATTATGTCCTTGAGTAGGAGGATGGTCTCTCCAAAACTCAGTAACTAATTTATGATAATCAAGGTCCTATAACCAGGTCGAGTTGAACTTGTAGGGTGCTCTGGGCTTTTTGGATGGACCAACCAGTTCCAAATAAATGGGGGAGTGATTAGAGATCCCCCCAAATCCAACCCATTGACGAAAATTTGTGAGAGTGCCAAGAAAGTCCTATTTGATGAGGAATCGGTCCAATCTCATTCCCAGCGCTGCATCTCCAATCCTCCTATTATGCCAAGTTGGTTGCTTTATGTTTATAGGGATGTCGATCCGATGATTATGCTCCATTAAATGATCCATGTGATTTGATAGAGGATCCAACTGTGAATGATGTCCCCAGGATTCTTCATGACCAATCGTGAAATTGAGGTCACCTCCAAAAATAATATTATTAGAATTAATCAGGGAGAGCTGCAATAGATGGTTCCAGAATTCCATCCAATTGTGATTTGGTGTGTAGACATTGACAATACGAAGGTTTCTACCCAAGTCCGAGGAAAAAATGTCCATTCCCAGAAAACCAAGGCCTCCCAAACAAAAATAGGATTGATGGATCAAGTGTTTATGCTCAATGAAATACCCCCAGATCTCCCATTGACATCTAGGGCATGAAATCACCAACCAGGAAACATAGAGTGTAGTATCCCGATAATCTGCTCAGCGTTCCCTAGGGTTTCTTGCAAAAATACAATGTCGGATGGCTCTGTATCCAAGAGCCTCTTGAGAGCTAGTTTTTAAACAGGGATAGCTAACCCTCTACAATTTAAGGACAACCATTTCATGGGAGGTCAAGAATGAGGGTCTTCTTTGCTCTAAGAACCATATCAATAGTAGACTGTCTGCCCAGGGCCACATCTACCCCGGTAAGCATGATTTCTCTCGAAATCTTAGAAGGGCACCCACGGGAGGGTTTGGTCTCAGCTGGAAGAGAGGAAAGACCTAATCCAATAGGGTTGGGTGGAATGGATACCCGGGAGCGGAGATTATAGGAATGTGAATGAGAAGAGGTGGAGTGCTCAGATGGGATGATGGGGCCAACTTCAGTAACAAAGGGTGGGGTGGTGGATAAAATTGATGAAGGAAGATCAAGTGGACAAGTGAGAGGGGATGTGTTCAAACAAGGAATGGATGCAAAAGCAACATGTATTTGTTGTGCAGTGCATTCAAATGAAACAAAAGAACATAGAGTAGGAAGAGTACCCCTAGAGAGAGCAGACATCGCAACAGTCTGAGATATCGTCGTGGGCAGGGATGCTGGTTGCAGTGTGACAGAGCAAGTTGGCAGAGAAGTGTCCCCATCCATATCCATCGGACTAGCAGAGCGTTGAGGCTGTTCTTCCACCTGGGGATCTTATGTATGTGGTTGCTTAATTCCTTTCGCTGATGAAGAGGTCGCTGAAGAAACGAGTGGGAACTCCTTATACAGGTGTTTGACCTTATGACACCTTCTACACCTGAAGGGGACCCCCTCATAGTCTAGGATTTGTTTGCAAGTGAAATTCCTCCAGTGCAGAGTAATCTTTTCCTCCAAACCTTCTTTGGTGTCCAGGTGAACCAAAATGCGGGCCATGGATTTATTGCGAGATGATTCGTAAGTCATATCATGATCCAAATATGTGCCCAATGCATTACCGATGCAAATAAAGACATCCTTCGACCAGAAATGTAGAGGCAACCCTAGAAGGCGAACCCAGATCGGACCTGCACCCAACTGCTCCCTTTCTGGATCGAAAAGGGGGCTCCATCATTTTAGTAGCACCGGGGCCAATTCAATTTGCCAGTAGCAAGAGAGAATCCAATATGTGTATTCTTCCCGGTGAAACTTAAGGGCGAACCAACCGCGAGTTAAAATGGTGATCGACGGAAGTTCTTTGAGAAGGGTGCCCCAAATCTCCATGGTCCAGAGGCGGAGCCTCTCAGCCGAGTAGGTTCTTCCTCTCACACGCCCCACTAGAACCCTATTTGCAGTATCCACCACCTCATCCATAGTGATATCTTCCCCGAGACTGAGATTGATGTCCTTGCCCGTGGCCTTGATGCACTTGACCTTCTTGGCCTTACTAGTCCGTGGAGTCGTCGGGTGGTCCCGGAAGGGGTCCCATCTGCCTTGTAGAACTGCCTATGGAGAGAGGGAGGCATTCCTAGGTATGGAGGTCGGGATGTTGAAGAAGCCTGATGGGATAGGGAAGTTGCACGAAGGGTAGGTAGGGTTATGGTTAGGAACACTCTCCAAAGTGGAGAAATAGGTAGAGGATAGCCCAGATTGAGACAACCTGAAAGTCGTGGGGATTCCGGATGATGCAGGATGTTGGGGAGTCTCAGATGGAAGGGATTCAAATGGAGGGGAGGGAGCGATACATGCAGCTAAAAGTTTGAGCGTAGTAGGTGATAACAGAGGGAATTCAAGCCAAGGTGAGGCATCGAGTACAGCAAAATCCGACAGGTAGGGCACAAATGTTCTAGGAGGTTCAGTAACAGACGACGGTTAAGTTTGTAGGAGGGGCGACGAGCAATGGGGGTCAGAACCCGACACAACATGAGGGCTCGTCCATATTGACTCGTAGGGATTCAGGTCGGCGGAATGGTCGACAACATCCAAATCCATTCCCACAGCTGCAGACAGAACTGGGGATGCAGGTAACAGTGAGAGAAGTGGGATAGTGCCATCCCGTAATCCGTCACATTGAGTTCGCACAACAGGAGGATAGTGAAAAGATAACGACAACAATATGTTGATGTTGTAATTATTTTCCATGTTCCTTTTGCTGATGTTGTTGTTGTGAAACAAGTTCTCGTTGAATGGATTATGTTTGACGAAGTTGTTGAATTTCCATCACCTCACTTGATTGTTAATCTTGAAACTCCTTTCTCCCTTTAGGTTCTGTTGATGGGATGAAATGCAATGCTTATAGTCTAAGGGGATCTCTTTGGTATGATATCCTAATTAGAATTCACACAGTTTGGGATGAGTGTCCCATCTGGAAAGTTGGCCCAATTTCCATACCGTGTTTGGTAAAAATTATATTTTGGATGGATGAGTAAGGAAAGGGAAATCCAAATAAGACCCCATATGAGATATAAGTTAGAACAACTTTATGGAAATACCTTAAGTAAAAGACACAAAGAATATTACAACATATTTGTAAATGGACATGAAACTTAAAGAAATAATGATATAAAATTTTAATTATTATGCATGAATATAGAAGTATACTAGCTATCAATTGTAAAATAGTTTTGCAACTAATAACCAACATGAAAGCATATATAAATCAATAGACAATTCCTAGGAAGATAGAAGTTTTTAATTAATTAAATAGTTCATTAACCTTCAACACATGAGCAACAATCACATACCATTAAACAACAACAAAGAGTAGTGTTACAACATTCAATAACATGTAAAAGAAATTCTAGTCGCAGCCCAATACAACTTCTAAGTATTAATTCTGAAATACCCCATGCATAGTCACACAATATCTCCAAGGGACCCAATAGTGGGAATGAAAATTTGTAACTTGAACTTCAAAGTAGTTTACAAGCTTTCCTTTCCAAGAGTGCTTCAAGAGTCCAAAAGCTAAAAGTGTCTATTACTATTCTAGAGGGTATATTTAGACAAAGTCAAGTGACTTTTCACCTTCCATGACTTTTCAACTACACTCATGTCTAATTTCTATTTTACTTTATTTCTAATTCTATATTCTTTTCACATAATTACATTGAAAAAAAAAACCTTTTTTATGGGACTAATTCCAAGATGGACAAGGCTAGGACTTGAAATTGAAATTATTCGGTCAAGTGAACATGCCAAGCCTTGTAATAAACATCTATGAACACGAATTTTCTTGATATCATCCCCTCATTGGTGATCCCACACTTTAAAGTACTAGGCAATACTTATCGATTTGTGAAGTGAGAATTGTGTGTAACTTTGCCGATTCTACCAAGTGCCATTCTAGTGCCTCTTGGGTAGGATTTGTGTCCTTCTGAGTGATGGGCAACTGACATGCATCTATCATTGCTTGTATTTCTCGTTGGATCTCCTTTTCTAGCATTACTTCTCCACATGCTCCAACAAGAACTATTTTTTTGGATTTCACCAGAACTTCCATCATGCTTTGATGTTGTTGGTACATGTTAAAAGTTATTATTACATCCTTCTCTAATTTCTCTTGGGATCATATGATTAGTCTATCCTCTGCTTTATTCCTTTCTTTTGCTCAAACTGTCAGCAAATTTTCTAGTGAATCTGGGTGCTCTATGTTCCACCTGTGCATTATGTCTATGGCTATTAGGGCTTACTTATGCCTTAGGATATTTCCCTCACAACTCTTTTTCAAGAAAATTTTCCTCTCTGTACTACTCTCTCCCTCACAGATGTTGATTTCACAAATGTACCATGCATAACCACATAAATAATAGTAACATACAATACAAACAAGCAGGGATAACCCCCACATGAAAAAAGAAAAAAGACACAAATATAAAAATGGAGCACTCCACATGTTCAATCATAACATGCCAAACCACCAACTCCTGAGAGAAGATTTGAGAAGAGCGAAATATATATCAATGAAATTGAGAGATGAGTTCTATATATAGTGAATTGTCTTTAGGCTTTTCTTAATGGTTAGCTTTTCTGAACTTTTATTTTGAAAGTCAATTTTTCAAGAATGCATGGGTATTTCTTCAATTCAAAATTTAAAAATTGTTAAAAGGTCTCACGTTTGCGGTTAATTCGAAACAACTATTGTACACATCAAGTGAAAACCACTTAATAAATTTGTTGCCTAATTATGGTTTTTATGAGCTTCCTTGTGGATCCTCCACTGATAGTTGATAGTTATAAGAGTTTCATTGTACTTGTTTTCGATGAATATGTAGCCAAGCTGTATGAGTACTTTATCACCAAAATCATGACACATGTAAATTAACACATTAATTTGTTTTATTTAAGAAATAAATCACTGACATCAATGAGAATTTATTATTTTTAATTAATATTAATAAAATATATATATATTTTTTAATTAATACTAAAGTGTAATGAGAATTTATTTTTATGAGACTTTACTTTTTTAAAATTTTATGCTTTATAATGTCTCAAATCATTATTTATGTGATGTGATATTATAAAAGTATTAGTTATTTATGATCCGAAATCATTATATATGGGGTTTGAAGTTTTACATTATTATACCTTTTTGCTAAGTAATATAGAGATTAATTCCAAAAAAAATCATAAAATATGGTGGTTAATTTTGAGTTATGATTTTTGAATTTCATACATTATGGATTTTGATGTTTTTAGTCATTATATATGTGAGGTCTGAAATCTCAAATCATTATATTATTGATAGGTTAAAAATATTTAACTTTTTACATCTTTTTGATGTTTAATAAGTAAGGTAGTTCTAAAACTTTGTCACAAATATAATGACTAATATTGATTTCTTATCTTAATGGTTTTTAAATGTCATTTATTATGAAACTTTAGTGATTGCTTGTGAAAAAAATTGTGATAGTAAAATTTCCTCAAGACACCACACCTCAAACTAGGATTTTCATCATAAATGTACCCCTAACACTTATTTATAAAAAGATGTATAAATCTCATTTAGTCTTTCATCACTTAACAAATAAGACCTAAACTTCAGCCCCAAAATTGAGCATAAAACATGCATAAAATCATAGATTTTACATTTTAAACATTAATATATGCAATGCCTACTTAAAGGGTTATAGTATGATGTCATCATAAAGAGAAGGTGTACTATCCCTCCCAAAGTGTCTCAAGCCATCATCATCCTCATTTAGGCTTTGGAACAAGGCAATGCCAATCAAGATGATGTAAGGCCAATTTGGGGGCACCCTAGGTCCTTTGGGGTACATCATCAATCCTAATAACGCTCTGTCTTATTAGCTCATCATTTTAGCCTTTAGAGGTGCAAGAGGTGTCATGCATCCATGCAAGGGATCCTCAAGGCCCAATACTCATCTAGTCTATGTGCGAAATGTTGTGGCTACAAGGCCATAAGTGCTCTCGTGCTAGGCTAGACATCCTCTTCAAGGTGTTGCAAATGTATCAAGCCACCTCTCAAGGAATATCCAATGCATCTAGAAGAAAATACCTCAGACATGCCGTCAAGATAAAGTGAGATCAATATAATTATGTAAAGAAACCACAAAAGTATCATAGTGGACCATATTTAATGCAAAGGGCACCAAAATTCTTCACACATGCCTTTCCTTCAAATGTATTTATAGTTGATGATTTGTAAGCAAGTTACTGCACTTATGTCCAATTAGCCCTATTATATGCTTCCAACCCCAAGGGGAAGGACAATTCACAGGAGGCACATAAATCCACAGGGGCATGTGATTAAAGATGGGAATGGAATGGGAAAGACTTCAAGGAGGATGCTATTATCGTGGTAACAACTGAACGAGGTCCAACACCTTGTGTGTACAATTTTATATAGATTTTTTGTTTTTAATAATAGAAATAGATTTATTTATTTATTTTTATTTTTATTTTATTTTATTTATTTATTTATATCTTTCGTGCCTAGTGTAAGAAAGAGCCATGGAAACATAGACGTTTCCATTCCATTGAACTAAAATTTAGTCATTGTTATAAATTTTATTCCCAATAAGGTTTGAGAAGGACTCAATACCTTTTTTGGAGAATGTTGCTTTTCTACATTTACCATTCCATAACATTTCATTAGATATAAACTTTTCAAGTGAAATAGTGATTGAAAATTTATGGAATTTTGGATATAACAAATGGCATGTTGATTATGTCCCTTTGTAATCTGAAAATGCTAAAGAAGATGATGACTCCCTCAAACAAGAATTTGATGTTGAAGAAAATTCTAAATAATGATGACTTCTCTCCAATAATTTCTCCAAATAGAGTCAATGTTTCTTATCTTCACAATCTCTTTTGAAGTGAATTTGATATATACTTTAATTGGGAACAAGTTATGTTCTTAGATGGTGTTATAAAGCAAGTTTATATAATTTTATAAGAAATTCCAATCCAAGGGCGTTGTTTATAATAATTTAGATGGGGACAATTTTTTGTCAACATCTTCATTGTTAGTAAAAAAATTACTTGCTTTTGAGATGATTTTATGCCATCTATTTGAATATGAAAATTCCAATCCTCTTAAAGTGACTATTCAAGGAATAGTTGGCATTGGAAAGTATCACTTATTCATTATATTTATCAATCTCTTTCTAATTTGGTAGTATTGATATTAGGATTTTTCTTTTGCTCACTTCGATTGGTATAATTGATTTGTTTCGCAAATATGCAAAAAAAAACAAACTATGCTCTCAAGATTCCTCTTAAATATATGAAAAAAATACATGGCCAATATCCAAAAATATTTCAAGAAGAAATTCAACACATATTCGATATATTTTCTTTGAAAAATGAGCTTCATAGGTCAAATATTTTTCATATAGATAGATTCTCATTTACAAATCTAATTGTTGAAGTCTGAAATTGTTTCCTTTTTTACTACCTTTTTCCATCTCCTTCACCTTTTTGTCACCATTTTGTAGCAGTCTCAACATACTCAAGGTCAATTCAACTTATAGAAAGGTATTTATCATCCATGTTTCTTTATGAATTATAATGAAAACATCTTACAATAACATAATTGTGAACATTCCAAAACTAATGTTGAATTTCACAGCCATATCCATGATTAGAGAGGTTGCCATGAATCAATAAAGGAATGAAGTGTATATGAAGATGACAAATTTTCACTACATGGACGACCACCTATTGGCATGACTTGGCAGGCTACAAAGATCAGGAGATCTAAGAGTCAAACTCAAAGTCAAACTATGAGTATGACAGTGCAACGGTCAAGTGAAGGCAACAGGAGATCAAAATGACATCAGGCGAGTGTGCAGAGGACTTGTTCAATCACAAGGATATGATCTGAGAAGAATCCTTCATGATTTTATCTTTCAATAGAAAATCATGAGGAGATAAAGTTTTAGTTTAAATCTATTTCCTAGATGGAAGAATAGTTTCATTTTGTATCGGCATAAAACTCTTGAAGTTGTTTAATGAAAACTTGTATAAAAGCCATAAGGCAAGACCCAAAATATAGTTCAATTATTAAGTTTATTGTGGTTCATTTCTAGAATTTGTGATACTATGTTTCAAGTTAATACAATCCTCTGTTTTCAATTCGTGGCTAAGCAATCATTTGATTGATAGCAGACTTATGCTCATGGGAGGGCCCCTTGTCGAGTTGTAAGGTTATTTAGTTTTGTTTATATTTCAAGTTTTTTCATAGTGTGATAGTTTTCTGAAGATTATTTTCCCTTTGGGTAGTTTCATTACAATTATTATTTGATCATTTGTTATTTCAATCTTAGAGCACTCATAAAAGAAAAATACCAAAAAGATTTGATTTTCACATGCACTTTCTTTCCAACAGTTCAGTTTCACTACTTAGTTACTTTCATAGATGGCAAAAGAAATGTCTTTTAGAGTTAATCACACACATCATGTAATCATTTAGAGTTACAAGTTCTCATTTGATTTTTTTTTAGTAGTTGTATTAGCATTTATTTTTGCAATTGTAATTAGTTTCTTTTCTTTCTGCAATTAGGAATTAAGTTTTGCTTATGCAATTTCCTTTTATTGAATTAGTGTAGAAGTTCCTTTATGCAGAATAGTGTTGCAGTGTTTTCAATTCTGTAAGTAGCATAAAAATATTTTTCCTACAACCTAGTACTAGCATTTCCTTTTATGCAAGTAGAAGTAAGTTTTGAATTCTGAAATTAAAATAGATTTTCAATTATGCAAGCAATAGATTTCAATCACTTAAGTAATTGAGTTTTGATGAAACTTTGAATAGAAAGAACTTGTGTGTGTTTACTCTCTAAATCTCATTCAAACATTTGTCCATACTTGGGATAATTTCATACTTTCAATCCATAGATAGAATTCCTAGCATATACAGTGCACATACATCTCACAAGTACACGAGCCTTGGTTGAAAATTAATGAAGTAATTTAAGAACAATTAAATTACCCAACATTTTGGTTTCGTTCGCGGGGAGTTGTATACAGGATTCCATTCTTGGTTTACATATCGTTTTAGGTGTATTCAATTTTGTAGATGCATAATTAAAGCATGGTAAAAATTAGTTATGCATAAAGAAATGGATTCTAAGTGTAGATTTGTAAGTAGAGGTAGGAGTTCAATTCCAACATCACCACTCACCCCCGTTAGACCTCGTAGTGCCACACCATCCACTCATACTCACATTCCATCATTTTCATGTAGACATAGATTTCCTAAGGTGCATAGATCTGAAATCCAACCAAAAGATTCACCAAATTCCTCTACTAAAGATATAGTTGAAGAGCCTAAATCCCCAACAAAAAGAGTAATTTTCCTCTCTTTGACAGGAGAGAATCTTCTAGGACAAGAACTAGAGGTTCCTGGTGAAGAAGAAGAAAAAAATTATTATAATATACAAGTAATAGAGGAACTAAAAGAAGAGCTAGACAATCCTATCATATAACCTTATATTAGCTCTGAGGAATCTATAATGGAAGGAGAAGGAGAAGGAGAAGTACACAATGTAAATGGTGAACTTAGGATTGGAGGTGGAAGAGGCAAAGGGGGAAATAGAGGAGGAGGTGGAAGTCGAGGTGGTAGAGGTGGTAGGGAAGAACCAAATCCTTATGGATTTCCCATTTTTGATGAGGATACCACAGCCACAATGAAGAATATCTCACCCTCCATCCTTCCTAATTTCCATGGTTTAAGAAATGAGGACATTGAAACATTTATTTTTGAGTTTGAACTTTTATGTAGATCTTATGACTACTTACTTGATCCTCAAAAATTGAAATTATTTCCATATACTCTTAAAGATGGAACATTTAAATGGTTCATGTGATTATGAACACATACTATTAGAACATGGGAAGAAATGAAAAATGTGTTCTTAGAAAAATATAAGGATTATTGCATGCCCCATAACCTTAAGGATGAAGTCTTTAAGATGATGCAAGAAGAGGATGAAAGCCTCGAAGACCTAGTTGAAAGATTTGCTTACAATATTAAAAGGGCTAAAATGCATAATCTAGATGATGAAAGATCAAAAGATCTTTTGTTAAAATCCATCAAATATGAATGGATTGAACTTCTTAATTTAATGGGGAAGGGCGATGTTTCACAACTTTCATTTGGAGAAATATGTGATTTTTGTAAGCATATTTCAAGGGGTAAGGCTAGAATTGGTAAAAATCCAAGAGATCGTGTGATGTCCAAAATTAGTAAATTTGCAACTGGAACAATAAGTAGAGCTGAAATAGGGAATTTTCTTGACAATTTCAAAATAGATATCCTAGGGAGTCTTAAGAGAACAAATAAATACCCTTGAGATACAAAACAAGCAAAAAGTCGAGAATTCTGCATTAGCTGTTTTCTATCCTAGATGTAGGAAGAAACATGCCTTGAGAGAATGTCCCCTTGATAGTGTAGAAATTTGTGTCATATGTGCTAAAAATCATAATACAAAGGAATGCCCCTCAATAGCTGGTCTTAAATCTATTTTTCAAGATGAAGTTGGAACAAGCCAAGTTGAATCACTTAGTTTTATCGCTAAAATACCGTGGCAAAGTAAACAATCAAATATGACTCAACAAACATATGGAAAACCATAGAACAATTGGACTACCCCCATGTCTTGGCAACCTTGGCTTCCACAATATCAATATCCATCTTGTTCACAAGGTTGGAAAAATCCTTATGGAAAATATCCTCAATTCCAACAACCTTATCCTTATTTTCCACTACAATATTATCCTCCTCAACCAACCCAACCTCCTCAATTTCAAAATCCAAATCAAACCCTTTCATTACCATTTCCTCAAAAACCCAATCAATTACTTGCTCAACCGCTTCTGAATCCAAACAATAATAATCAACAAGATATTTATAATATTGAAGGACAAAATTTTCAAGTGTGTATGATTACCCCATTAGGTATAAATGATGTTCAACTTAGATCTGGTAAGGTTTTACAAAATAAGTCACCAACAATCGCCATCTAGAAATCTAAAGAGGATGAAGTTCATGAAAAAGATGCAAATATTGATCAAGAAAATATTCCTCTAAAGAAAGATGTTCCTATACAATCAAAGGATGAACAAATAAAGAAAGCTCCTACAATTCCTCTAGTAGAACAACCTTCTATTTCTTTGCAGGATCCACCTTTTCCTGAAAGGCTCAAAATTGATAAAGGAATAGAAAGACAAATTGTTTTACCAAACTATGACATGATAGATGAAATTAAGAATATTTGCATAAAAATTCCTTTACTCCAAGCTATAAAGGAAATACCAATATTTGCAAAAACTATTAAGGGGATATGAATTAGAAAACCAGGAAGAAAAAAAATGTTAAAAAAATCCAATTGGTAGGAAAAATCATTGATATCATGATGGGGAACATATTGTTCAAAAATATTTAGATCCCGATAGTCCCATTGTGAAAATTCATATCCTTGGTATTGAAATTCCAAACACTTTAATTGATCTAGGATCATCCATCAATATTATGAGTAAACAGACAATGGAGCAGCTTAAGCTTCCTAATCTTCAATATACCCCTACATTATTACAATTAACAGATAGATCTGTTATTAAACCAGATGGAGTATAAGAAGACGTGTCCGTTTCTGTAGATTCTTGGGAATATCTTGTAGATTTCATGATTTTAACTCCCAAGAATAATTTAGAAGGCCATCCATTGATCCTTGGTAGACCTTGGCTAGCTACAACTGATGCATTCATAACTTATAGATATGGTGATATGTATATCTCTGATGGGAGTTCCACTAATAAATCTACATTGTATCCTCCTACAAAAACAATAATTGAAGTAGAAAGTGAAATTTGGATAGATGATGATATTGAAGACTTTGATGTTATGAAACCAGTTTATACTCTTTCACAATTAGGTGAAGAAGATCAATTGATAAATTTAATGAATAATAATTGTTCTTCTTCATACTGTGAGCAAGGTCTAATTTTTCAAAAATAATGAAATATTGAATATATATCATCTCATCAAATGGATTTACATTCTATGGAAAATTTTGGCAATTCTCAAGTAGAATTTTTTCTAAATAAAACATTAAATATTAATAATAATTTGGAAGAATTTCAAAAGAGGAAATTGATACAGATGCTACATAAACACTCTTCTGCTTATGCATGGGAGTACACTAACATGAAAGGGATTGATCCTAAAACTTGTATGCATCATACTTATATTCAGGACAATGCTAAACCAGTTAGACAACCTCAAAGAAGGAGAAATCCTAATATGACAGAAATTGTTGAGGAATTATAAAAGTTACTTAATGTAAATTTCATTTATCCAATATTGGATAGTCAATGGGTGTCACCTTTAGTGTTTGTTCCAAAGAAAAATGGAAAATGGAGAGTGTGTATTGACTATAGAGAATTAAACAAGGCTACTTTGAAATATCATTTTCCACTACCCTTTATAGATAAAGTAGTAGATACCTTGGCAGGAAATAAGTATTTATCATTTTTAGATGGTTTTAGTGGATATAACCAAATCCAACTAGCACCAAAAGATAGGGATAACACTACTTTTACAAGTCCATGGGGAACATATGCCTATAGGGTACTTCCCTTTGGATTATGTAATGAACCCGTCACATTTCAAAGAGCAGTTTTAGGTATCTTTTATGATCTAATTCATGATTGTGTGGAAGTATACATCGATGATTTCACTATGTATGGTGATACTTTTGAGGAAGTTATTGATAATTTGGAAAAAAGTTCTTGTTATATGTAAAGAGGAAAACCTTTCATGAGGATCTACTGCTCCTATGGCTGATAATAATAACTTCCTTTGTGCTGGACAAGTCTACAGCACTTCAAGATCTGACATTGCCGAAGGTGACATAGCCAAATCTTCGACGATGTTATAGTTCTGAGCAACAATAACATGAGGGTTAAAGGCTGACTTTCGAAGCATACCCTTAGGAGGCGGACGAATTATCATAGTAGGGTTTGGTTTTTCAATATGTAACGATTCAAAAGAAGGAGTAGATGTGGAAGTTTGACCAGCTGGACTGGAGTCATCTCCATCTTCAACATGACTCTTTGATGTGTCATATTTGGATCTCGTTGCTACCATAACTTTGGAAGACATCATCATGATATCTGTCGATGTGGATGAGGAGGATTGGTCATGAGAAACCATTTTGCTGTCTTGGGGAGGAAAGGGGTCCTTCAAAACAATGGGAGTGGGTGAACTTTTGACAAATTTAGAAACTTCGGCACGATGTGGGCACTCCTTGGTGTAATGATCTTCATCACAAATTAGGTAAGGATAACGAGGTTTCTTCTTTTCATCAGATGGTTCATTCTTATTTGATTTCTCCTTAGAACGAGTGTCTTGTTTAGCTTTCCCTTTTCCCTTTTTCTTATTGCTGGATTTCTTACCTTTGCCAGTATATGATTCTACGATATTAATTTCCGAAGTAATATCGGGAGAGGGATCTTCTTCAGGTGAATCAGATAGAGCTGAAATATGAGTTTTCTTAGAATTTTTCTTTTTATTCTTAGATTTTTGGCTCACAGAACCAATCATACCATTAGTGGCATGTGATCATGTACGGGATGGATTAGTTTGACCAGGGCAGGGGGATCATTTCATACAAAGTACCGGACCGCGTATAAACAAGATCAAGGTATTGAGCACGAGCAATTACTTTCTCCTCGGTTATAATACCTCCTTTGGCAACATCTTCAATTATTACTGGTAAAAGAGATTTTATGAACCATTCAACCAAAATCTGGTTTGGAATGTAAAATTTAACCAGGCGACATCTTCGTCTCCATTCATGAATGTGATCTGAGATATGGGTTGACATTGAATGCTTTAAAGAAGTCAAAGTTAAGTTCCATTATCATATCGAATGGGCAACTGGAAATGGGTCAAAAAATTTGTAGCAAGGGAATTAAATGTAATGAAGGAAGCATGCAGAAATTCTACATACCATTTGGTTGCCGAACTAGTCAAGGTTCATTGAAAAAGTCATAATCTAATAGAATCATCGATTAATGATTTGGACACACACCAAAGATGATAGGTCAAAACATGGTTTGATGGATATTTTCCAGACTTACCTTCAAACTTAGGAATGTCACTGGGAAACTTAGTAGGAATGGCTGGCCAAAATGGTAAATAAAGAACATGATCATTAGTTGACTGAGAGAGGTTAGGCAAATCCAAAGTTGCAATGAAAGACAACTGGTGGTTAGGATCCTAAGATGGATACTGATAACCCTGAGGGACGAGTCTTGTACCAGGAGGAGGATACCTAGGATATCCTGGAATATCTTGAGTAGTTGGAATATGCATACCTCCTGGATATCCAGGATGAGCCATACCATATTGCAGCTGCATAGGTACTTGAAACATATGACCTGGGTATGGTTGATTCTGAAAAGGAAGATTCTAGCCCATTTGACCTTGAATGAAATATCATTGAAAGGTTTGATTTTGCAAAGTTTGACCTCGAAGAAATTGAGTTTGAAAAGGTGGACCTTGAACAAATTGACTCTGGGGTTGACCTTGAACACATTGACTCTGGGGTTGACCTTGGAAAGGTTTCCCTTGAAACGACACTTGCATATATGGGACATTAGGATGTACAACAGGTATTTGGGGCATGAACAAAATTGTAGGAATAGATTGAACACCTAATACCCGAGGGATATACTGAACAAGGGGTTGCACCGTTACTTGTGATGTAAGTGGGACAATTACTTGTGGTAATCCTGGAATGGGAGTTTGAGGCAAACCTGAACTGGGGTTCTGAACAGTTGTTGGTACAACAGACTATACCAAGGTTTAAGGAGTAATCAAGACAGGATGTTGGAGTGGTTGTTGGGTAGGTGTTGATGGATTAACCTGGGCAACCGGTTGGAATAGAAAAGGCATACCTTGAAAAGGTAAGTTTTGTATATTTTGTCCAACAGTTTGAACAAGTTGATACACAGGCACTTGAGAAGCAACTGGAATCGACTGTTGATTTAACGAAGGGTTCTAGATTGTATTCATTTCAGGGTAAGGCATTCCAATGGCGGGTTGAGGCATAATAGGTTGAGCAAAACCAGCTTGAGGCATTTAAACATAATTAAGATAATTTCTGGCAGGGGGTTTCCCCCCCAGCTGTAGGGTAAGATCCACCTAAAGGTTGTCCTATGGGTGGAGGATACCATGGTTTCTTCCCAAGCGAGTAATAACCACATGTTGGGTTGATTTGAGGATTACCAACATTATCGGAAATCATATTAATAAATTGTTCAGATGTCAAACCTTCATTGGTAGGATTAATTACACCAATTGACATGTTTGAAGATGAATTTGAGGAAGAAGCTCCTGAAAAAGCTCCAACAAGAGAGTGATATCTAGGCGATAGAAAACCACCATATATTATTGACTCCAGAGAAGTAGAAAGCATAGATGCATGTGATGAGGTACTTCTAGAAGCCATCATAGACCAGTCAAGACCTAGTACGATAGAGTAAGGAGTCGTGTATTGCGGAATACCTTGCCCTAAAAAGTTCAAGGGTATGAAATAACAAGGGTCAGGGTGAAGAGATCTAAACAAAAGAACTGAGATGTCTGACGGTTCATTGGTAGAAACTATTGGTTCTTCCTCTTTGTCCTAAACAAGTTCTTCGATGCTAATGAGACCAGGAGGGAGAATATTAATGATAATAAGTTTCACATGTGGTGAATGTGGAGGATCTGGAATATGCATTGTAGCAGGTGTATAAGTTTCAAGTTCAAAAGACTCAGGTTTGTAAATATCTGGTTAAGAAATGGGATTTGTATATGGAACGTCTCCAGTATCTGATTCAGTTTGAATGAGTTCAATAATTTGTAAATCAGTTCCTTCTGAGTGTGATATTACTCTATGAGTTTGATCAAGTTCAATTTTTGTCATTCAAGGCCTAAGATAGTAGATGTTTCTGGTTGATTAACTTTAGTTCCTTTTACATCAGAGTCTATAATAGTAGAATTTTTAGTTTCTGCTGAAGTTTCGGATCCCGATGATTTAGATTTTTCGGCTTTTATCTTTTCTAACTGACTCAGTGTATACTCAGGGGGGTCCCTGAGTATCCTATGTTATTGTCTTGGTAATTCCACCATAATGAAAATTTTTCAATTGATAAATTACACAATATCTAAATTACACCTAAAGTCTCTAAAAAGTAAAAAGAACAACACATAAAGTAACACACACTAAAAATTTAGGAGTTCAAACCATACAAACTGACTCTTCATAGATATCAATAATTACTAGTTGGTGATGAAATTCAACGTCGCAGTGACCAAGGTGAAAATATTTATAGAAATGGGCATTTGGAACCAGTTACCCTGACACCCTGCTTAATGAAATATTCTAGTGTAAGTAAGTTTGCTATAAACCATCTCGAGCAAAGATTACCATCCAAAAAGTCCAAGTGAGTCTAGTCAACGTTTGTTCCAGGTACAACAGGACCTTCCCTCTGTTGTCACCTTAGGCAGAGACCTAGGATTATAGTCACTAAGTTCACCAAATACAACAATTTTACCTAGGGGGACAGTCGTAGATCGGACGTACATGCAAGGGCGGAGTAAGAAGCTCAATCCCCTTGAAGGCTCCTCCACATGATCAATCAGAGGTTTACTTTCAAGTGACCCCAAATACCTTTTGGTACCTGATCTAGGTGGATATTAGTGGCCACCCGCCTATTCCACCTAGACCCCCCCAATCAGTTTCATCTGTTTCCTTGTTCATTTTAGCATTTACTATTTTTTGCAGTTTTTCGGGTCTTGAACTTTCGGAGCAGTGTTGACCCCCTAAACGACATTTTTTTTGGGTCCGCGACAATCTTGTAGCCATAGGTAGGGGCCTGTGGTGAAACCTGTAGTACTCGGAGAGACCTTTCCGGTATCATTGCGCCAAACAGAGATAATATGACCAAGTTACGACCCCGAGAAGTTGGTTGCCTAACTAACCCCAACGGGGCCCACAAACTCTTGGTGTTACATTTTCCGGGGTTAGGGTTTTGGTTGTTTATAGTTTTCTCATGTTTTCCAATAATAAATAGGCTCTTGAGCGTCATTGTAACACAGTTAAGAGGCATGTAGCCGCCACCTCTCTTCTCAGAGATAAGCTACCATTGACCGAGCTATCTTATTTCAATTATGTTTGTAAGCATAGTTCAATATTTTTCTATTAATGAAATGAAGTGTTTTTTCGTTGCATCTCTATGTTTATGATTATATCTGTAATTTGTTGCATTCCTGTTTTAGTTAAGATCAGTGGTATTAGAGCGGTCTGATCTTTCTCTATTTTTCTTTGCATGTCCCCAACGAGGTCAAGGTATAAGGAGTTAGGGCTTGATATGGTTGAACCATTGCAAGATCAGCCTTGCAAAACCCGACGACGTCCCATGGCAGAAGAAAAGAAAGATGAGGGGGCAGGAGATCCTTTCAAAATGTTGCTTGAGGAATCCCTCGAGCGACAAAGGGACGCGATGATGGATAAATTTTCCAAGATCCTTCGATGGCTACCCACAGGTGATGCAAATTCATCCAACAGCCACTCTGGAGGCACCACTCCTTTTAAGGTACAAGTTAACTTCGATATTCCCATATTTGAAGGCCTAATAGATGCAAACGTTGTAGATAAATGGTTAAATCTGTTGGAAGGATATTTTTCAGTTCATGACTTTTCCAATTGGGAAAATATTACTTTTTCACTTCTCAAAGCCGCCCCACACGTCAAGGACTGGTGGGAAACCTATTGTGAACAAAAGGACGAGAGTGAACCCTCGATGTTTTCAGCTGCACCCACTTGGAATTATTTCCGAGATGTCATCAAGGAACAATATTACCTTGTCGGGAGCTGTGAAGACAAATACATAAAGTGGACCATGCTACGGCATGGAAGGGACCAAGATGTGCCAGAGTTGACAAATGTTTTCCATACCCTTCGCACGAAGCTGTGTATCAAGGATACTAAGTGACATTTGGTGCTCAAGTACCGTAGATGTCTACATAAGTACATCCAGGATGAGATGGAGTTCCTGGACATTTCCTCGCTCGGCACAGTGTTTCGGTACGCTGTCAAGATTGAGTACAAGTTTAAACAGAAGAAGTGGGACTTTGGATTTGTAAATCCAAAGCAAGGAAAAGGTGCCCCAAAACCATAGAAAAAAGGAACAAGCCAAGGTGGGGCTACAAAGGACAGGCCGCTGAAGCTGCAAGCAAAGAAAAGCACCACGAAGATGAAGAAGGTCATGGGAAAATGGTGTGAGTTCCATAAGAGCTTCACTCACAATACATGTGAGTGTTGGGCCAAGCAGTCACTGGTGGCTGAGCTAAAGGTCTCTGAATTAGACACAGGTTCTGATTCTGAATCAAAACCCGATAAAGCTAATTAACAAAGGGAAGAAGATCATTGATGCAGAGCCCAGTGCCATCGTGGCCACCACCAAGATCCAAAAGATTGAGCCTGAAGATCCAGAGGAGGGGGAACAACTCTTCCACTCACAGATGTGGGTTAAGGGTTCTTCGCTGCAGTTCATTGTCGACAACGAGAGCCAAAAGAACCTCATTTCAGCAGAGGTCATGAAGCGGTTGAGCCTATAGAATACAACACATCCACAACCATGCACCATCGGGTGGCTTCACCAAGGACAAAATCTTTGCGTCAACCATCAATGTTGCCTTCCCTACAACATCAAGCCCTTCATGGATGTGGTACTGTGTGACATTTCTCCTCTTGAATTTTGTGATGTATTGTTAGGAAAACCATACTTGTGGAAGTGACATGCTGTATATGAGTCTAGACCTCGCTCTGTGATTATTACTTTGGCTAATAAGTTGTATAGGAGTCCGGAGGTAGCCCCGCCTATCACCATATTTTTTATCACTACAAAGAAATGCAGTAAGATCATTTCCCAGACTAGGAAAGTTGTCTTCCTTGTGATTCGCCCCCAGGGCAAGAAGAAGGTTGTGGCCATGACTTCCAGGTAGGGCTCCTCTGCATAGCAACAACAGATGGACAAGGTCATGGAGGAGTATAGGGATATTTTTGCCTCACCCACAGGGGTACGTCTACATTGTCAGGTCAAGCACTCCATTGATCTTACCCCGAGTACACCGCTTCCCAATGGACCAATCTATCAATGCTCTGTTCTACAGAATGATGAGATCAAGAGGAAGATTTAGGAACTATTGCAGAAAGGGCACATCAGGCCAAGCTCATCACTTTGTGGGAGCCCAATTGTACTGGTACAAAAGAAGGATGGGACCTGGAGGCTCTGTATTGACTATCGGGGGCTGAACAAGATCATTGTCCAGAATAGGTACCCAATCCCACATATTGATGACCTTCTGGACCAGCTCAAGAGGGCCAAATATTTCAACAAGATTGACTTGAAGTCAGGTTATCACCAGGTGCCTATCGAACCCTCCGATGTGTGGAAGATTGCCTTCAAACCCAAGGAGGGCCTTTTCGAATGGTTGGTCATGCCGTTTGGATTGACAAATGTCCCTGTAACCTTCATGAGACTGATGGACGACATCTTGCAACCCTTCATGAATGCACTCATGGTGGTGTATTTAGATGACATCTTGATCTTCAGCCAGATTTTGGAAGAGCACCTCCACCATATTTGATAGGTCCTTCAAACCCTACGATAACACAAGATGTGTGCTAACTTGGAGAAATGCACCTTTGGCCTGACCCAGGTTCAATAACTGGGGTACATCATTGATGAGCAGGGTGTAAATGTGGACCCATCCAAAATACAAGTCATTCAGGATTGGCCAACCCCAACCACTCTAGTAGAGCTCTGCAACATTTTTGGTCTTGCCAATTTCTATCGTAGGTTCATGTTGGGGTTCTCTCACACCACTTGGCCTTTAAGTCAAGTCAGCAAGGGCGGAGCGAAAGCAATTTTTTTTGGTCGGAAACCCAACAACAAGCATTCTCTGAGTTGAAGAATCGCCTTTGTTCTGCACCAATGCTCACATTACCAGACCTGCAACAACCATTTGAGATCGAGACATATGCCTCTGACTATGCTATTGGTACGATTCTTACTCAGCATGGGCACCCAGTGGCTTACCACAGTGAGATACTTTCAGACACTGTCTGAAAGTACCCCACTTACGACAAAGAAATGTATTCCATTTTGCAGGCCTGCCGTTAAAGGAAGCATTACATTATGGGAAAGGAAACGGTCATCCACATAGACCACCAACCTCTAAAGTTCATACAAACACAAGGGAAATTGCAGAATGATCGCCATCAAAACTGGTCCACCTATTTGCAACAATTCCATTTGACATTAAGTATAAGAAGGGAAACATCAATAATGTCACTGATTGCCTCAGTCGACCACCGATCATGGTGCTGATCACTGTGCTCGACTCCTATGGGAACGAGACATTAGTATGGCTGCATCTTTATAAGAGCGATCTAGAATTCGACAACATATACCTGACACTCCTGGAAGGGAAGCAAGTTCCAAATTTTCACCTTCAGGATGCACTGTAAGCCACCTGGGACACATCTGTGTTCCTTCAAGTGAGCATGCCAAGATGATTTGGGAGGTGCACTATAGTCGATTTGCTGGACATTTCAGAGTAGAGAAAACAATGGCGGTATTGCAGAAGTATTTTTATTGGCCGAAACTTCATCAGGATGTTGGGAAGTACATTAGATCCTGCACTGCCCGCGCCATTGCCAAACCAACCATCAAGAAGCAAGGCCTGTATACTTCTCTACCTACTCCTAGCCAGCCTTGGGAATATGTCTCCATGGATTACATGTCAGTCCTTCCTTCTACTAAGAACGACAACGATTGCATTTTCTTGGTCATTGACAGATTCTTTAAGATGGTCATCATGGCGGCCTGCAAGAAGAGTATGACAACACAGGCCACTACTAAGCTCTTATTTGAGAGAGTGTGGGTACACTTTGGGATCCCAAAGTCCATTATCTCAAATTGGGACAAAAAATTCCTGACTGTATTTTGGTCAAGTCTCTAGTCGATGCTGGATACAAAACTTATTAAGTCCATGACTTTCCATCCCCAAACTGATGGTCAAACAGGGGTTGTCAACAGGATGATCGTACACATTATATGCATATATAATTCAAAGCATCCATGCATGTGGGATGAAAGTCTCCCCTATGTCCAACACAACTACAACAGAGCTCTCCACATCTCAACATGCCACAACCCCTTTCATGTAGGGCTAGGATTTCAACCATTATGCCCCATTGATGTGGCCATACCATTTGCAACCACTTAGGTAGGTTCGGCTCACATTCAATCCGAAGCTGAAAGGGTTAACAGATTCATTGAGTGCATTCAACACATCCACCAGTAGGTCCATGATAGATTGGACAAAGCCAATGCTAATTACAAGCAGCGCCATGATCAACGTCGAGTGTCACACAAGTTCTAGGTGGGTGACAAAGTTTGGCTACATTTGTAGAAGGAGCGCCTTGTTAGACCCCACTGCAAGCTTTGTCCACTTCGATATGGGCCATACACCATCATCAAGGCCGTCGGTGACAATGCCTTCAAGCTCAGCATCCCACTGTTCCTTGGTCTACACCCAATGTTTAATGCAGATCGCCTTCGACCATACTTTCCACCATTGTTGGACAGATCTGACATTGCAGAACAAATCACACCAACAGAGCTCAACCCAGATTGTGTGGAATAGGTCACAACTGATCAGATCATGGACACACAGATCAAGAAAAATTGCCAATAGAGGATACAACTATATCTAGTTGTCAAAGCAGGCAAACTCCTTTACCAGGGCAAGTAGTTCACCAGGGTCCAGGTTCAACAGGAATTTCCTCACCTCATGGGGGCTCTGCATGCAATGGGGACCATTTCTTCCTAAGGGGGGAGGAATGATCCAGGTGGATATTGGTGGCCACCCACCTATTCCACCTAGATCCCCTAGTTAGTTTCATATGTTTCCTTTTTCATTTCATCACTTACTATTTTTAATAGTTTTTCGGGTCCTGAACTTTCGGAGTAGTGTTGACCCACTAAACGATGTTTTTTTGGGGTCCATGGCAGGTCTGTAGCCATAGGCAGGGGCCTGTGACGAAACCTGTAGTACTCATAGAGAAATTTCCAACAAGGTATCGTGCGCGCCATGACCAAGTTACGACCCGGGGAAGTTGGCTGCCCAAAAAACCCCAAAGGAGCCCATAAACTCTTGGTGTTACATCTCGTGGGGTTAGGGTTTTGGTTGTTTAGGGTTTTCTCATGGTTTCCAATCATAAATAGGCCCTTGAGCCTCATTGTAACACAATTCAGAGACATGTAGCCACCACATCTATTCTTAGAGATGAGCTACCATCGCCCAAGCTATCTTATTTCCATTCTGTTTCTAAGCATAGTTCAATATTTTCCTATTAATGAATTGAAGTGTTTTTTTGTTGCATCTCTGTGTTTATGATTATATCTGTAAGTTTTTTCATTCATATTTAAGTTCAGATCAGTACCATTGTAATACATGCAAATCACTATATCTATGGCGATGAAGTGGGTACGATCACTTCACCAGATTCGACATGATCTTGTGCTTAACTAATGTACAAAAAGAGATTCCCAGAGCAAAATGGAAATAATTGGATTTTCTCTCCCTAACTCAAGATTTTATTGTTCATTTGTAGCTTTGGAAAGTTTACTTCCTTCCCTATTCCAAAGCCCTATACTTAAGCTAATGTAGGTGGCAAGAGCCCTAAAAAATGTAAAATTCTAGTTGAATTTTAATTAACGTTGTATTATTAAGTTGTTCTTTACTCAATAGGTAATGAATGTGAAACCCATGATGTTATGACACGAATCAAAATCTTAATGCACTAAAAAATGCAATAGCAACTTTCAAATTAGATGAAATCCTATTTAGAGGAAAGAAATGCAAAACTCACAACTTTTCCAATTTTTCTAAAACAACAAATTTCATCTTAATGCAATGAAAATGCAGAAAACAAATCAAGTTCCAGATTTCCCTAAATATCAAATAAACCAAAATACTCTTTCTATTTTATCACTCAAAACTTTCAAGTACACAGAAATCAATCTAGAGTGTTGTAGAAAAATACATTTTCCCTATGAATGATTTGATTTAATGATAAAAATAGTGTAATTGTGAGAAATTCCCACAATTGAAAGCAACAATTTCTTTTATCAAACAAAAATGTCCACAATTTCTTCACAAAATCACTAGATCTCAAGAAACCCTAATTTGCAATTCAAAATGAGTTTGATCACAAATAAGCAAAAAAATAAGGCTAACTGGTGTATTTGACAGAAAAAAATAAGAATATAACAAGAAGAAGGACAACCATTCTTGTTTTGATCAATCAACAAATCAACCAGGAAAAACCCTAACCAATTTCTTCAAAGAGACCTAATTCTCAAACAATATTAACAAAGCACTCAAATGAGTTTAGAAGAGACATAACACAGTCTAAACAAAGATAATGGCACTTCCAGAAAAATAAACTTAGGCTTGGGTTGAAGCAAAACAGAGTGCATGTACCCGGTTGCTAAGGCGAAACAAGTGCAGAACTATGCTCTATTAGAGAATGAAAACAATGCAGGTGTAATAAACCCAATAAAAAGTAAAAATTCAAGGAATCAACCACACAGATCTAAAGGGTCATTAATTCATAAAGACTTAGGTCAAGATAGATCAGAAGAATTAGAAATCAAAACTAAGGAAAAAGACTAGAACAGAGACGTTCCCCAGTGGAGCCAATTTGTTACACTGGATAAATCCCTCTTGCGGACAAGAGCGATCTACCTAGATCCTTGATGGAAACTAGAAACAAGCAAGACAATTGAAATGCCTCTTTCCCTAAGTTGGACTTGTTTGAATTATAAGAATTAAGCAGAGAAAATTTTAAGGATGGAAATTTATTTTAAAGTTTATAAATCTTGGCAAATATCACTAGTGTCTAATATGAAAAGTACAAAATGTATATTGATATCTTTATAAAAATATCCAAATTTCTAATTATTTTATAGGTAGAGTCCATATAATTTTTGTTTTTTTAGGGTAAAATAATTTTATACTGTAAAATTTGGGCGAATAATTTGTATAAGAAATGGTAATTGGCAATTTTTTTTTTAGAAAAATTATGGAAAATTAGCCCACTTGCGAATATTAGCCCCTAAAATTTTTCATGGAATTAAGGTAAATGGACAAACCTCTTACCTATTTCAGGAAATGCTTGATGAAGATCCCTTGTTGTGATTTGATGCAACTCTTCAATTCTCGATAATACCTACAAACATCGACCATAAAAGGATCATAAGCACATTCGATATAATAATCCAAACAAAACTTAACCTAATGATCAAGGAAATTAGGAATTGAATTTGCCTTAATAAACATTATAAACAATTATAAACCATTCATCACTCCAATAAGACAAATCAATGGGATAAAGTGTTCATTTGTATTAATCAAAGATAAAGAGGAGCCTTACAACCTTCACCTTGATGCCATGAGGTCCCTCCCAAATGCCTTCAATCTCCTCCTTAGATGACAATGTTTCCAATCTCAAACTAATATAATAATTTTATCTTCTCTAAGTTCTGACCTCCTCAATCCCTCTAGGTATTTTATAGGCCAAGGAGAAGAAGTTTCAGATCCAAAATAGGAGGATGAGACTCCTTAATTGAGGGATTAGGTTTCCATGAGAAAAGGGATTAAGATGCATTATCTGAGGGTTATAGTTCGAATAGTCACCACCTAGAAACTTTTAGTTGGGACATATTCGACCAACTATGTTTCTCGAATGTAATTTTTATTTTTACTTTCTTGAATTCACCTGCGCAGGTTTATAGTGGCAGACAGAGCGCATCTCTACGCTATTCCCAGAGTTAATTCCAGTGAATGCAAGGGAAAATCTAGAAAAATTAGCGCAAGTGAAACTTAACAAGGTGTGACAACTATTTTCCCCAAATTTCTCATCTACTTCAAGTTATTTTGGGTTGTTTGACTTCTAAGGGAGTTCATTCAAACATGTTCACGGATGGTAAAAAGACCCATAAACTGATCAAGTGTCATGGCGACAAATTGACATGTAACAAGGTGTTGTGAAAGTTATAGAACCTGTGAAAATTCTTTAATTGCAATTATTGGATTTTATTCTCCTAGTTGTTAGCATTTTAATTGTTTACGATAATTAATGAATAATTCACAGTTGCAATCTTCACCAAAAATGCACTATCGAAAATAAAATCAGGAATTGAGAAATAGATGCACACATAATAAAAATGTTTTGGTAATTAGATGTCCTTGGGAAAACCCCGAAGGTAAAACCAATGCAACAAATGAGGGTTTATTTTATTATTATGCAACAATTTGGAGGGTAATATAATCTGGATGCCTCAATAGAAATCATCTAGAAAAAACATTGGAAAAATAACTAGGAGACATTTTCTCCCTCTACAAATTTATGTGGCCTCCATTGGCCTACTTGCAGTGCCCTTTGGAAATGCACACTGCTGGCTTGGAAATAATTTGAACTACTTACTAGTTGGCTCCTGGTGAGTCATCCTACCTTTGGAAAAAAATTCTCTGCCTCTCGGATGATCTTTCCGACCTCCCATAATTGAAACAACCTCTCTTCGACAACTCGCACTAGGTTTTCTGGCTACTCGCACTGGATGCATGACCTATCTATAGGTAAATTTTGGCCTCCCTTCTCCTGCTAATACGACACTGGAGAAACACTGGAAATCATCTTGACACCTCTTCCTCAAATTCTTTGTTGCTCCCTCTCTATCTGATGCTCGAACTCTAGCTCGAACTTTTCCCTTGTTGAATCACGACAACTAGGTAGCTCGATCTACCTCAGCTCTTACTCCCCCTTGTGTGTCTCTCTCCATCCCATCAAATTGGTCTTATAATCTCTCGTTGGAGCTTCAACAACCATGATTAGATCCTTATCAATGACTAACATAATATTAGACTTGATTCAAGTCATTTTTAGGAAGTCTCTAGAGAATAAGTTGATCTCCTTAATTAATTCACTTTAATTCACCACATTTATTAAGTTCGACTTAGGAAGTATTTAAATGATGGCTAATTAATTTAATTAAGGTGTTTTGAAAGATTATCTCACAAATTTTTTTTTGGGTTTTGGAGATCTCGTGTTCCTTAGTCTCTTAGACACAAATCGAGACTAGAACACTTGTCTGATGCTACCAAATCAATAAAAAAACTAACACTCCCTCTTAGCGAGGAAGGTGTTCTCTCCCCAACATCTGTCCTTTGTAGTTGGACCATGTTGCTGGTGTCTAACATCTGTAGCATACTGTCACTGTCCACCAAGCTATTGCTAGTCTGATTCACTTGCTAACCCTGTAGCTGAACCACTATACACCTGCACTACTGCTGACACTACACTGTGCCTCCCTGCATTGCTTCCAACACTGCTTGCGTTGTCTAATCTCATGTTGATACTGTTGCTGTTGCAACTGCTGGAACTAAGAACTAATATTTTGTCCTTGCAACTATCCTTTGAGTCTCTGAGTACAACTAGCTCTGTTCTATCTACTAAGTACCTGACTATGCCCAACTATCATTATGCCCCTCTAGTATCTAACTGGAACTAGCTCTTCACTGTCTCTCAAGATATGACTGCGCCTTACTGACATCTCAATCCTCTTGATACTAAATACTATGGGATCTTGTAGCCAAGGTAATGATCCATGAGGAAAAACTTGTTCATTGTTGTGTCTCCTCGGACCCTTCCAGTTCCTACAACTCTGAAGCCTCACGATCCTCCTCCATCTAGAGTTATAGTCACTATCAATGCAAACTCCTCCAACCTGGAGGTAAACTCATCTATCTCTGTCGAAGTTGTTGTCTACTCCTTCCCCTTCTTGTCCTTCTTCCTCTTGGGACACTGGGTGACATAGTGGCCAAACTCACCACACTTGAAGCATTTGACCTTTGACATGTAATTTTTCTTCTTCTCGCCTACTTTTGAGTTTTTCCCCTTGCTGGGACCTTTCTTCACCTTTCCCATACTAGTAAGGGCTACATTCTCCTCTTCCTTCTCAACCTTCGGCCTGTTAATTTTGAAAGCTCAGTGACAAATTCCAACCATGGGACTAGATTCCTCTTTTCGAGAGGACCAATTTTGACTATTGAAGCACTCAATTTGGATAAGGGTAAGTGTACTTATGAAGAAAAGCCCACATATACACATTTGATCAAGTTGGCCCTAAAGAAAATTAGACACCCTTTGAAGCATATAAATTTAAGTGACCTCAAGCTCATTTGGACATCATCATCACATATCATTTCTTCTTATTTTTGGAGTTCCATTCTATCTAAGTTGAAGGGTGAACAAGAACTGCAAAGGGTGAACAAGAATTGTGAAGGGTGAACAAGAACTGCAAAGGGTGAACAAGAATTGTGAAGGGTGAACAGGAACTGCGAAGTTTGAACAGGAACTACGAAGGGTGAATAGGAACTGCGAAGGGTGAACAGGAACTATGAAGGTTGAACAGGAAATGCGAATGGTGAATAAGAACTGCTAAGGTCGAACAAGAACTACAAAGGGTGAACATGAGCTATGAAGGGTGCATAGGAAGTGCATGATTATCTTTGATTGCGTTATCTTGACTATTGGCACTGATCCAGGTGGCTCTAGAGACACACACAGGACAAAGAGGGCTTATGAAATCTCAAAAATAATAGTGATCAAAATGCTTTCGAACTAGGACTAGAGCGTAGATCTCGTCGTCTTGATCGCGATGGTGTGAACAGTTCGTCAATCCGAGCTCGTATAAGGGAGAACGAGCCAGTCAAAGTTTGGTTGACTTTTGCTGATTGGGCAGGCTTAAGGAGGCAACAATTTGGATAAAATCTGGCCACTAGATTCCGGCCAACCTGGGCTAGATTCAGGGTGAATTTGTGGCCTATTTAATTTGTCTCCTTCGGTCATTTTTTGAATTTTCAAAAATGGCCAATTTGTTTTTTTATAACAAAAAATTATATATATTAAAATGGGTGGCGGGCCATGACCCCTGCCACCCCCACCGGGACCCAATTTTTTTTTTTAAATAATTTTGGGTCGACGAGACATGACCCCCGCCGACCCCAACAAACACATAAACCAAACTTTAATTTTGTCTCGACGGCCATTACCCCGCCAAGCCCCCCAGCCAAACCCACTGCACATTAAACATTTAAAATGGGGTGGGCGGAGGCCACCTTCGGTGGACCCAACCCACACCCCCAAAACCTCGTCCAAACGATGCCAGGAAACTTGGTAAGGGTGCCGGCGGGGGTCGAACCCACCCGACCCATGTGGCTGGCCCCTAAGCAGGCGGCCCCATGATACGTACCATGAAACAATGTACCAACCACGGTACACCAATACAAACAACGCTCCAAAAAAATGAATATTCCAACAACATTGCGAGAGTTATGGGGTGGGCTGCCCAATGTGGGCTTGATCCCCCTGAAACAAAAATGTTGTAGGTTTTAAAAAAAATGCAATATATTAAAATGGGAGGGGCGGGGATTGACCACCTGACCCCTCCTCAACTAATGGCTATTTTTACCATCATGCCAAACGGGTTCTTTGATTACTCTGCCAACAAATTTATATAAACCCAGCATTTGCCCAGTCCGCCCAAGCATGGAGGAACCATGAGTGGGCATGAAAATCGAGACGTGATATTTTTTTTAATTAATTTATTGCAGGTGGAACCATGATTGAGCATAATTTTCAGGAGGGTGAAATTTTTGTAGTGTCCAAATTGGACAAACTTTATGTTGATCTTACACCTCTCAACGACACGAACCTGATGGCGTAGTCAGTTTCCTGATCTGAGCAGATGATTTGCAGAGGACTCGGAGGAGGGAATCTTTGAGGAATCTAGGGGGAATCTAAAAGATTCCTTAAGCCCCAAATTTCCACTTTCTCAGAATTCAGAAATTTGATAGTTGATTTTGCACTATTTGACGCCACAAATTTGATGGTGTGTTCAGATTTTCCATTTGCTCATTTCATTTTTCGGCCACTTTTCTAAGTGGAGTGCAGGTGTTAGCACTCGACATGCGAGCAATCATTCCATGAGATTCGACGCCGCGAGATTGATGGTCTGACCAGCTTCAACAATTTGACATCCTTTTCTTCAGATGGCCTCTGGATGTGAGGTATATGCAGTGTGTTCATGTACTTCTTTTTCTATGCATTGTGATGCACAGATCCTTGTTTGATGTTTTGATGTGGGATCTTGTTTTCATACTTGCTTCATGATTCCTGCTTGATGTGACGTGGAATCATCTGTGTGATGTATTTGTTGTCATGATTCGTCATGTTTTGTTTGAGATCCCTTTGTTGTCATGTTGATGGGATACTCATGTTGTCGTCATGTATGTTTGCTTTGAGATCCATTTTATGCCATGTTGGCGGGATGATCATCATGCATGAGTTTTGTGTCATACTGATAGGAGTCCTTTTGACTGAGAGTTCCTATAGCGGAACATCTCTTGGAGCCACTCCTGCGTGAGGGCATTTTCCTTGTATGATAGCGACGTCACCTCTTATGTACACCATCACTATTGACAACACTTAATGCAGCGGCCTACACCATCCTGACATTGGGGCTTGGAGACGTAGTCCCTCCTGAACGAACTCCATTATCAACGGCTTATGTTTTCATGTGCTGATGATTTTCATGTTCCTCTTCTTTACAACATGTAGATGTATTCATTTATGTTCTTTTAAAAATGAAATTTAAAACATCACGAAAGTAAAAGGTCTTGGAAGGGTCCTTTGTCACACTCAGACTTGGATCAAGTGGTATCGGAGCGGTCATTGTGTGGATGTGAATTGCAAGCGTGAACAATGGAACATGCAACGACAAAGGATGAAAAAGAGATGTACGAGACCATGCTCAAAATTTCCCAAAGGGTGGAAATAATGTATGAAACTCTACAGAAAGAGACAGAGGAAAAGGAGCGATTGCAGCTTCAGTTGCAAGCCACGGAAGAGGCCCTGGAAGAACTGAAGCAAAACAACTAGAATCTTCAAATAGAGAACGCTGAATTGAAGATGCGTCTACATGAAGAGAAAGAGGAGAAACATAGTTTGCTACGACAACTGCAAGCAAAGGACGAGGCCTTGGAAAAGCTGCAGCGTGACCCATGTGAGGTAAAAAGTAGTTCTTTGAATTCATGTATGTGCCCTGATGATGATTTCGCTGTTTTTGAAAATCATACCATAGGAATTGGCTCCAAACTATTGAAGAGAATGGGGTATGAAGGAAAAGGCTTGGGTGTTAATGGCCAAGGCATTGTCAACCCCATCAAAGTAGAAGAACTACCCCATCAGGCAGGACTTGGGTATGTTAGAAAGGAAGTTGGGGAATGCGCCGAGATAGCTAGCGAACTACCAACAACAGATGATGAGCAGCCCTCATCAGTTCTTTCCAAATCGACAGAGGAGGTAAAAGATGTTGATTTCCTTACGGTTTCGTCTTCACATAGTATGATTTCTGTTGGATATTTGGAGATCCCAATTACAGGGGCAAACATGAGGCTCCTTACCAGGACGAGGCACAAGGAGGAAAAAGAACTTGGTATTAATAACCAAGGCATAACTCAACCATTGGAGGTTGTGCAGAGACCTCAATTTGCAGGCTTCAGATACGCCGAGGGAAAATGCTTGAAGGTGTCAGAATCTTTTGAGACATCGTCAAAATCGTCGAGGAAAGAGAATGATGGGAACACATCCCCATCATCCCATGGCAATGGCCATTGCAGGGAAAGAACTAAGGCAAGCTCTCATCGCCATACTTACACCAGAGATGGAAAGGGAAGGTATAACCACTCTTGACATTCGAATGTTCATTTTGATTATAATCATGTTATTAAAGATGAACGTAAATCATGGAATCGAAAAACATGTACCTTTTGTGGATTACATAACCATACATTTTCTAAGTGTTGGAAAAGAATGGCAGCACACAAAAGGAGGAAGCATGAAAGACCCTCTCAATAGCAGGTAAAGAAACATGTTAAGCAGATCTGAAGGAAGAAAACCTATTGCAGTCATTTCGATAGAAGTGGCCATCAAAGAGCCACTTGTTGGAGGCTCCATCCAGAGCAGCACCTTAAAGACAAAGTGTCGGTGCATGAACCAGATGAAGCAATTGTTCGACCATCGAATATGCCACAAGGAGGCGACCCATTCACCTTGATAAGTGAAAAATGGTTTCTAGATATGTTAGCATTTCATGGTCATGCTTTTGTAGATCATTTGTTGCATTTTAAAATGTAAAAGTGATGATGTGTTTCCATCACTTGTTAAGCAACAATGATGTCTGGTCTTATGTTGAGTTACATGATAAACTGTAAAAGTGATGTTGTGTTTCCATCACTTGTCAAAGAAAAAATAGTGTTCGGCCTTATTGTTGTAAATCATGTGTTGCAGTGATGATGTGTTTTCCATCACTTGTTGAAGCAACAATGATATGTTGGCCTTGTTGTCGTAGCTGGGGTATTGCGTCCATCTTGATGTAAACTTGACCATCGAGTATGTGTTATAAACTCGTGGCAAGTATGGGATGCTTGGGTCATTAGTTGGTCATGAAAATCAAGCATGTAATTTGCAAAATAATGTACTACAAGTTGCAGAGGTTGCAGGTGTCGGCTCACTGCTTAAGGCTTCGAAGAACAAAGGTGAAGGAGATGGAAGCGAGGCCTTTCAGGATGCTTGTGATGCAGACAAGGTACAGAGAAGTTGCAGGTTATTTTTTATGCTTTTGGAGGACCAAAATCTCCTCAGTGGGGAGGATTGATCCAGGTGGCTCCAGAGACACACACAGGACAAAGAGGTCTTATGAAAGCTCAAAAATCAAAGTGATGAGAATGCTTTCGAACTAGGACCAAAGCGTAGATATCGTCGTCCTGATCGTGGTGGTGTGAATGGTTCGTCAATCCGAGCTCGTATGAGGGAGAACGAGCAAGTCAAAGTTTGGTTGACTTTTGCTGACTGGGTAGGCTTAAGGAGGCAACAATTTGGACAAAATCCGGCCAACCTGGGCCAGATTCTGGGTGAATTTGTGGCCTGTTTAATTTGTCCCCTTCGGTCATTTTTCAAATTTTCAAAAATGGCCAATTTTTTTTTTTTATACAAAAAAAATATATATTAAAATGGGTGGTGAGCCATGACCCCCGCCACCCCCATCGGGACCCAAAAACAAATTTTAAATAATTTTTGGTTGACGGGCCATGACCCCCGCCAACCCCTAGTAAACACATAAACCAAACTTTAATTTTGGCTCGGCGGCCATTACCCCGCCGAGCCCCCCAGCCAAACCCACCGCACATTAAACATTTAAAATGGGGTGGGCGTGGGCCACCTCCGGTGGACCCGGCCCACACCCCCAAAACCTAGCACCAAATGATGCTGAAAAATTTGGTAAGGGTGCTGGCGGGGGTCGAACCCTCCCAACCCACGTGGCCAACCCCATGATACATACCATGAACCAACGTACCAACCACAATACACCAATACAAACGACACTCCAAAAAAAATGACTACGCCAACAACATTGCGAGAGTTATGGGGTGGGCCGCCCAATGCGGGCTCGACCCCCCCAAAACGATAATGTTCTGGGTTTTAAAAGAACTGCAATATATTAAAATGGGAGGGGCGAGGATTGACCACTGACCCCTCCTCAATTAATGGCTATTTTTACCATCATGCCAAACAAGTTCTTTGATTACTCTGCCAACAAATTTATATAAACACAACATTTTCCTAGTGTGCCCAAGCATGGAGGAACGAGGAGCAGGCATCAAAACCGAGACATGAGAATTTATTAATTAATTAATTGCAGGTGGAACCATGATTGAGCAGAATTTCCAGGAGGGTGGAATTTTTGCGGTGTCCAAATTGGAAAAAATTTATGTCGATCTTACACCTCTCAGCGACACGAACCCGATGGCGTAGTCAATTTCCTGATCTAAGCAGCCGATTTGCAGAGGACCCGGAGGAGGGAATCTTTGAGGAATCTAGGGGGAATCTAAAAGATTCCTTAAGCCCCAAATTTCCACTTTCTCAGAATTCAGAAATTTGACAGTCGATTTTGAACTATTCGACGCCACAAATTTGATGGTGTGTTCATATTTTCCATTTGCTCATTTTTTTTGGCCACTTTTCTAAGTGGAGTGCAGGTGTCAGAAATCAACATGCGAGCAGTCATTCCATGAGATTTGACACCGTGAGATTGATGGTCTGGCCAGCTTCAGCAATTTGACATCCTTTTCTTCAGATGGCCTATGGATGTGAGGTATATGCAGTGTGTTCATGTACTTCTTTTGCTATGCATTGTGCTGCATAGATCCCTGTTTGATGTTTTGATGTGGGATCTTGTTTTCATACTTACTTCATGATTCCTGCTTGATGTGACGCAGAATCATCTGTGTGATGTACTTGTTGTCATGATTCATCATGTTTTGTTTGAGATCCCTTAGTCGTCATGTTGATGGGATACTCATGTTGTTTTCATGTATGTTTGCATTGAGATCCCTTTTATGCCATGTTGGCGGGATGATCATCATGCATGAGTTTTGTGTCATACTGATAGGAGTCCTTTTGACTGAGAGTTCCTGTAGTGAAACATCTCTTGGAGCCACTCCTGTGTGAGGGAATTTTCCTTGTATGATAGTGACATCACCTCTTATGTACATCATCACTATTGACATCACTTAATGTAGCGGACTACACCATCCTGACATCGGGGCCCGGAGATGTAGTCCCTCCTGGACGAACTCCATTATCAACGACTTATGTTTTCATGTGCTGATGATTGTCATGTTCCTATTCTTTACAACATGCATATGTATTCATTTATGTTCTTTTAAAAATGAAATTTAACACATCAAGAAAGTAAAAGGTCTTGGAAGGGTCCTTTGTCACACCCGAACCTGGATTAGGCACATATTTTGGATATTGGTTGGTAGATTTGTTAAACAAGTCAAAACTTTGACTTTGATTATTATGTATGGATTTGGTCTCATTGTACTCTCTGATAAACATTTTATGACAATCTAATAGAAGAATAATTTCAAAGGGTTTCCCCCCCTTAGGGGCTTTATTTCCCTTTTCTTTGACCAAACCTGGTGTCTCTTGTTGTTGTGTTGATTGTCTGTTTTATCATTGCATTTACTATTATATCTTCAATTATTTTTGATGATTGGAAAGATTAATTGTTATTGAAAATATTTCTAATTGAAGAAGTGAATTGGGCTAAAAGTAATTGAAACAAAATAGAGCATTGTGAAAATTAACATGGTATCAGAGCTAAGGTGAAGGACAAAAGGAGACAAGCATTGAAGTAATTATCTTTGGAAAGTTGAAGGAGCCTATCTAATCAAGTCAAGGTGTCTTCCTCTTTCTTCAAGGAACATGAGAAGTTGGGTGACTCATCTAACTTTACTACATGGAAGATCAGGTTGGAGATCATAGCTGACAACAATGATATTTTGGAATACATTCAAGGAAAAGTACTTGAGCCTCCGGAGAATGCTTCCGCTACTGCCAAGAGCAAGCACAAGAAAGATGAGCTAAAGGAAAAACAAATTATAGCTGATGGTTTACAAGATAATTTACTTGCATATGTTGGAAATTGAGGAAGTCTAAGGACATGTATGATAAGAGATCTGGCATGTATGAAGTCAACAATTTGAATGAAATCATCTCTTTGAAAGATCAACTCAAATACATGAAGATGAATAAGGGAGATTTTGTGCAATCATACATTATGAGGATATCTCGTCTCAGAGATCAATTGCAAAGAGTTGGAGAAACTATGTCTGACAGGGAATTGGTAATTGTAACTCTCAGAGGTCTCCCTCCCATTTGGGAAACCTTCATTACTACTATAAGCAACAATAATTCCTTCCCGTCATTTGATGAGATTGTTTTGAAGATTACTCAAGAAGAATCAAGTATGATATCAAGAGGAAGGATTCAAAAAGATGAAGAGGGAGAGCTCGATGCCTTCGTCACTCAAAACAAGAAGAAGAAAGGAAAAGGTCCATCAAATTCAAGAAAGCCTCCACCTCAAATTGCAAAAAGAAGGGATGATAGAACATCATCTCACATTGAATACTACAGTTGTCACAAGAAGGGTCATTATACTCGAGATTGCCCCGAGAAGAAAAATGGTCCACACTACAACATTAGAAGCAACAATAGCAGGTTTTATGATCGAAGAAGAGATAACGGAAGGAATGATCGCAATGGAAGAGATGAAAGAAGAAGAAGAGATGCTCCTAGTGACCATGAAGAAGATCGTCATCCTCAAAATAAGGCAAGATAATCTAGGTATGAAAGTAATGTTGGTAATAAATCTTAATATATTCTCATTTCTTCCCTTACTAGTTCCTCCCCTCCAGATTTGTGGGATAGCTGGTTGGTTAATAGTGGGCCCACTCATCATTTCTCTGGGTATAAAGAAGTTCTCTCTAATTTGGTAGAGAGGGAGTCAAATTTGAAAATTATTCTTGAAGACAATTCCACTCATCTTGTTAAAGGCTTTGGGTTCATCAAATTCCATTTGGAGTTTGGAGAATCTGTTGTGCTCCATGATGTGATGTATGTGCCAGGATTGAAGAAGAATTTGGTATCAATATATGCTTTCGAAGACAAAGGTATGAGGGTTGCCTTCATTAGGGGGAAGGTTCTTATTTGGCCAGTTGGATGACCTATGAGAGATGCATTCACATTGGGATCGAGATTTGAAGGACTCTACAGGGTTACTAGAAGACCTCTTCTAGCATTGGTCCATGATACAAATCATCTAAGCGAGATATGGCATCAAATTAGATTGGCCCATTTACATTATGATTCTCTTCCGCAATTGAAGAAATTGGTTTATGGTATTCTCTATGTTCAAGCCCAACATGATGGAGTATGTCCAGGTTGTGCCAGTGGAAAGAAGACAAGGGGGCCATTCTCCTCTAGCGAGAACAACATAAATGACATCCTCCATCTCATTCATTCTGACTTATGTGGTTTGATACCTGTACATTCTAATGGTGGCCATCTCTATTACATCACTTTCATTGATGACTTCTCAATAAAGACATGGATATATTATTTGAAGCACAAGGATGAAGCCTTCGAAATGTTCAAGGAGTTCAAAGCTTTGGTTGAAAATCAAATAGGGAAGAAAATCAATATATTCAGGTCTGACAATGGTGGAGAGTACATTTCAAATGAGTTCATTGATTTCGACAAGAAGGAAGGTATCAAGAAGGAGACAATTGTGCCGTATACTCCCGAAAAAAATGGAGTAGCGGAAAGAAAGAACAAGTCTATTGTAGAAGCCGCTCATGCCATGCTCCACAATCAAAAGTTTCCAAAGTTCCTTTGGAGAGAAGAAATGAATGTTGTCGTATATTTTCAAAATAGGGTGCCTCATCAGGCATTGGACAACAAGATCCTTGAAGAAGTGTTCACGAGTGTTAAGACTGATGTTAGCCATCTCTGTATCTTTGGCTTCCCTGTACATTTCCATGAGTCGAAGGACAAAAGAAACAAGTTGGAAGCCATGAGAAGAAAATGTACATTTGTTGGATATTGTGAAAATTATTAAGCTTTTAAAATATATATTCCTGTTCAAAAGAAGGTTGAGATTAGAAAGAAGATGTTTCCCTTGGAAAAACAAAGGACCTTCCTCCGCCTACTCCTCTTGAGAAGAAGAATGATGATATGGATATGTTAGATGGTCCTTCCATACTTGAATCCGAGACATATATTGTTGATGATCCCATGGAGCCCATGGACCCCTTAGATCCTCCTCCATGTGATAATCCTACTAGGAAGAGGCCATTTTTGCTCCGTGTTAAATTATAGGATGATGTGAGATGAGTTTAGGTTTGAAGATCATTTAGAGAAAGGAAGAAGCCATGCGATACTAGGGATATGTTGCAGCCATACACACTATGATTCAAGCCGAACGTCCCACCTTTGAAGAAGTCGTGAAATATCAAGTTTGGAAGGATGTTATGGCCGAAGAATATGAATTAATCATGAAGAATGACGTATGGGATGTTATACTGGGACCAAAAGGGAAATCTGCGGTGACTTCAAAGTGGTTATTCAAGATTTAACATGGAGTTCATGGTGGCATTGGGAAATATAAAACAAGGTTCATGGCCCAAGGATTCTCCCAGAAAGAGGGAGAAGATTATGACGATATATTTTCACCTATGGCTCGATATACAACCATTCGTTCGATAATTTCTCTTGTTGCAAGTCAAGGATGGACCCTACATTAGATGGACGTGAAGACAACATTCCTCCATGGAATGTTACAGGAAGAAGTGTATGTTGAACAATCATAGGTATTTTAAGTAGAGGATCGAAAGGCACATGTTTGCAGGTTGAAGAAGGAATTGTATGGTTTGAAGCAAGCCCCCAGAGCATGATATGAGCATGAGTCAATTCATGACCGAGTCTCCCCATGCACATTGGATCTCTGCCAAACACATTTTGAGATATTTGCATGGGAAGATCACCCTTGGTCTGAGATATTCTACTGGAGATGTTCGACTTCATGGATATACCAATGTTGACTGGGCAAGAAACATTGTTGACAGGAATAGTACGTGTGGATGTTGTTTTAGTCTTGGATCTACCATGATATCTTGGATGAGAAGGAAGCATAAATCCATAGCATTAAGTACCACCAACAAAGAGTAAATTGTCACTAACATGGCTAGTTTTGAAGCAGTTTGGTTGAGGAAGCTCTTTTGAGAGCTATTTCAGTAGGTCCTAGACACTACAATGATATATTATGACAACAAGAGTGGGATCCGTTTGGTAGAGAATCTTGTATTTCATGACAAGTCCAATTACGTTGAGATTCAATATCATTACATTCGAGACATGGTCCAGAGAGGAGCCATTAGACTCCATCATATATTGACAGATGAGAAAATTTCATATATTTTCACCAAGGCTTTACCAAAAGGGAAGTTCTCGCTCTTCAGAGAGAAACTTGGAATAATGGATGTGAGCCCTCATGATAAGGGGCATCACTCATCAAGAACACTGAGCCAGGTATCCCCCCTTGTCTGAGCTTCCAGGGTGAGGAATTGAGACGAAGGGCTCCTGAGGTTGAGGGATCTCTAGACAATAAGGTCGTAGATGTTGCTCCCATATCTATCACCCATAGGGTCAAAGATATTATCTCCTTGGATTATGTAGAGTATACCCCAGTTGACATCATACCCACAAGCTAGGCTCGTTGGGATTACCTCTCCCTGTCTAGCCAACGGGTTGAGAGTGTACTTGGGGTTGTACAACCCAAGCTAATTATGATGTAGGTGTTTTATCACATGAATCTTCAAGGTCACTATTGGGAAGATCAATGGGGAATAGGATGGGTTGAGATGTGCTCCCCTATATCACCTATTTCTCGATATGGGGTTGTAGATGTTTAGCTCCCCCGTGAGATTTTGGGTTGAGATGTGCTCCCCGATGTAGTTTCCGATTGATATGTGCTCTTTGATGTTATAGGGGGTGGTAGTTAATGCTCCTTGATTCTTCTTCTTTAGATTCGAGAATGTTTCAACAAATAGAGTTGAGCAGAGATGGGATATGATATGACGACATGACTCACGTGACATGATGCAGTTGGAATTTCTCCCTAACTGAGAGGGAGTGTTAATTTTGGAAACTTAGTGACAAATTCCAACCATGGGACTAGATTCCTATTTTCGAGAGGACAAATTTTGACTATTGAAGCACTCGATTTGGATAAGGGAAAGTGTACTTATGAAGAAAATCCAACATATGCACATTTGATCACGTCGGCCCTAAAGAAAATTGGACACCCTTGGAAGCATATAAATTTAAGTGACCTCAAGCTCATTTGGACATCACCATCGCACATCATTTATTATTCTTTTTGGAGTTTTGTTCTATCTAAAATTGAAGGGTGAACAAGAAATACGAAGGGTGAATAGGAAATGCAAAGGGTGAATAAGAACTACGAAGGGTGAACATGAATTGCGAAGGGTGAATAGGAACTACAAAGGTTGAACAAGAACTATGAAGGGTGAACAATAAATATGAAGGTTGAACAGGAACTGTGAAGTGTGAACATGAACTGCGAAGGGTGAACAAAAAGTGTGCGGGTATCTTTGATTGTATTATATTGACTATTGGTACATATTTTGGATATTGGTTGGTAGATTTGTTGAACAAGTCAAACATTTGGCTTTGATTATTATTTATGGATTTGTGCTCATTGTACTCTCCGCTGAATATTTTATGACAATCTAATAAAAAATAATTTCAAAAGGTTTTCCCCCTTGTGGGGTTTTTTCCTTGGTCTTTGACCAAACCTGATGTCTCTTGTTGATGTGTTGATTGTCTCCTTTATCATTGCATTTACTGTTCTATCTTCAATTATTGTTGATGATTGGAACTATTAATTTTTATTGAAAATATTGCTAATTGAAGAAGTGAATTGGGCTAAAAGTAATTGAAACAACATAGAGTAGTGTGAAAATTAACATGGATCCCTGCCACTGCTGCCAATTGAACATTCGACAAGACTTAGCCTTAGTTCCTCTTGAGTGAAGTCACTCCACAGGCGTTCCAAATTTGGAATTTTATATCATCCAGTAATTCATTAAATGAAAGTTACTCACTCTTGGGAAAAGCCATTTATAGAAGCTAGCACAAGTTCTTTTCCATCAGGGTTCTCTCCTACAACTACTAGCTCATCACAGACATTCTAAAATCTAGTGAGATAGGAAGAAATGCCTTCACCTTTTTTCTTCTTTGTGGTCCTCAACTTCTCCTTGAGAATAATTTTACTATTCTCTGATGGATCCTATTATAGATTGACAACGACCTCCCACATGTCCTTTGTCATATTATTTTTTGAAATATGTGGGACGATATGATCCCAAACCTTGTCTGGGACCATCCTCTTAGCTTTGGCCATATTCTTTGTACTATATATACTAGATTGGATCTGTCGGTTCAGCTACAACTTCTATCATTAACTCCTTCAGACCATGCTCATCCAATAGGAATAACATCTTGGACTTCTAGACGCCAAAGTTAGAAGCTCCATCAAGTCTATCTTGATCTCCGAGACCTGTTGTGGCCATCTCTTTGAAAACCCAAATAAAATGGAGACTTGATCTAGAAATCTCCTTCTCTCTCCAACTCAACCTTCCTTCCACTACTCACACTTCCTTAGGAATGTGCAGATCTACCTCCTGATGTCCTTCTCCGGCTAATACACTGCCTTCAGTTACTCACTGAGACTACTCATTCTATCTTTCGAATGTCATTCTCTAGCGACTGGCACATGAACTATAATATATGCAACTCGAATAGGTTAAAATCAGAAACTCACATGAGTTGCTACAACTAGAAATGTCAGATCTCCTCTTGGAAAATTGACACCCTTTGAAAATATTTGGAAACTACTCTATGTGCTTTTATTTTCTTTCCCTAGTGCAGATATATAGCTACTACCCTCACTGCAAAAATTATGTGCCCAAATCTGCTCAACAAATTAACAGATCTTCTCTTTGACCAAACTTGATGTCTCTTGTTGATGTATTGATTGTCTCCTTCATCATTTCATTTACTGTTCTATCTTCAATATTGTTGATGATTGGAAAGATTAATTGTTATTGAAAAGATTGCTAATTAAAGAAGTGAATTGGGCTAAAAGTAATTGAAACAACATAGATCAATGTGAAAATTAACATGGACCCCTACCACTGTTGTCGATAGAACCTTTGAAAAGACTTAGCCTTAGCTCCTCTTGAGTGAAGTCACTCCACAAGTTTTCCCAATTTGGAATTTTATCTCATCCAGTAATTTCTTAAATGAAAGTTGCCCACTCTTGGGAAAGCCATTATAATAGCTAACACAAGTTCTTTACCATCAGGATTCTCTGCTACAACTATTAGCTCATCACGAACATTCTGAAATCTAGTGAGATAGGAAGAAATGCCTTCACCTTTTTGCATCTTTGTGGTCCTCAGGTTATCCTTGAGAATCATTTTACTATTATCTGATGGATCCTGCTATAGATTCAAAACAACCTCACACATGTCCTTTATCGTATTCTTTTTTGCAATATGTGGGGCGATATGATCCTGAACCTTGTCTAGGACCATTCTCTTAGATTTGGCCATATCCTTTTTGTAGTCTATAGTTGGTTTAGCTACAACTGCTATCACTAACTCCTTCATACCATGCTCATCCAATAGGAATAACATCTTAGCCTTCCAGACGCCAAAGTTAGAAGCTCCATCAAGTCTATCTTGATCTCTAAGATCTGTGGCCATCTCTGTGAAAACCCAAATAAAATGGAGACTTGGTATAGAAGTATCCTTCTCTTTCCTACTTGGCCTTCCTTCTGTTACTCACACTCCCTTAGGAATGCGCAGATCTACCTCCTGATGTCCTTCTCCGGGTAATACACATCCTTCAGCTACTCATAGAGACTACTCACTCTATCTTCCGAATGTCATTCTCGAATGACTAGCACATGAACTGTAATATATGAAACTCAAACAGGTTAAACAGGCAAACTCACATGACTTGCTACAACTAGAAATGTCAGATCTCCTCTTGGAAAATGGACACCCCTTGAGAAATTTTGGAATTAATCTGTGTGCTTTTATTTTCCTTCCTTAGCGTAGATCTATAGCTACAACCCTCACTGCAAAAATTCTATGCCCATATCTACTCAACAAATCAACAAATCTTTTCATCAGAACTACTTCTGGCGACCACACTACCCGCAATCTCTACTTCTAAGGTTATTCAAACTTTTCCTCTAAATTGGATCTCGAAGTAGAACCCTCAGCCTCTGCAATTCACACCCCTAGCTTGGATTGTTTAGACATGAAATATGTACTTCAATTCTCGCTCTAAAGTTGCGCGATCTATTGATCCTTCACCTCTGAGACTTTGATCCAATATTCAATTCTCTAATACCATGCGATTTTTTTTAATTGTAATTACTGGATATTATTCTCCTAACTATTATCAATTTAATTATTTACGACAATTAATGAATAATTCACAATTTCACTCTTCACAAAAAATACACCACAGAAAATTAAACCAGGAACTGAAAAATAGATGCACACAAAATAAAAATGACACCAATATTTTTGGACTTAAAAGTGCCCTAAAAAACCTTGAAGGGGAAAGTTGTGCAGCATATGAGTGTTTATTTTATTATTATGTAGCAATTTGGAGATTACAATAATCCAGATGCCTCACTGGCAATCCTCCATAAAATAAACTGGAAAAATAACTGGGAGATATTTTTCTTCCTCTGCAAATCCACCTTGCCTCCACTAGCCTGCTCACACTACCCTCTAGAAATGTGCACTGCTAGCCTGGAAATAATTCGCACTACCTGCTAGTTGTCCTGTCTCCCTTTTATTTTGGAAAAATTCGCTCTACCTCCCGGATGATTGGTGGGCCCAGTATTACAGCAATAATGCTGCAACTCCTGGAACTCCCTTCTTTAATTTTATCAACCCGGTAGTTCGTAACAAACTTGGAAGCGACGGTGCTGTATGCACAAGTACTAGCTCTTGCCGTGGCTGTCACTTGATCAGCTGGCACAAGTACGCTAGGAGCTTAAGCCAACTTCTATGAGATCTTAGAAGAAGCTTTTTAACTGATGGATGAAATCTAACTCAAAGGAGGCTAATCTACTTGCAGAAAGAAATTGAAAGCGGAAAGGAAATGCAAACCCTAGCAAACCCTAGTTTTACCGACTAACCCTACTGGTGCAAGAAAAATGATGAAAGCTACAGAAAGGAATGCCATTGAATCTTAGAAAGGTAAAATGCATGTGACTAAGCTACTTCTGAAGTGAAATCTAAAAAGAAACATCTTTTTGTATTTTTGAGTAAGTTGGCAGAATTATTGTGCATGTGCTTTAACTGTTTTTTACTATGTAGAGGTGGATTGGCGAAAGGAAATGCTTGTAGGAGGTTGGGAAGGTTAGAAGAGGGCCTAAGGGGTCCATAGCACCCTTCTAGAGAGTTTCACCGTGATCGGATCTCAAGAAACCGCTTTCGTGAGCTTCTACAGGAAGTCTGCAGGGGTTCTACAGGATGTTCTGAAATTTATACAGGACGTTCCGAAAAGAGGATTTTGGAGGGTTGATGGAGGAAAAAAGGTGGGAAAGTGGAAATGGAGGTTGGATAAGGATGTTAAGGGGTCTAGGACCTGGTGAAAGAGGCTAAGGAGCGATTGGATTTGTTCAAGGATGGAGGGAGCAATGATGCACAAGAATGTAGAAACTAGGGCAAAGTGAGAAAACGTGGCAAATGAGAGGCAAGAATCCGAGTTAGAGGACGAAGTAGGTTGCATGGATGGGGTAAGGATATATGAGGAGGTATCACAGGTGCTCTGCAAGTTATTTCTCAAACTGAACAAACAAAGACTCGGAAAATCAAGGACCTAGCTACTTTAACCTAATCTGTCCTAAATAACAGCAAAGAAAATGAACAACAGTTTACTTGCAACGAAATCATGTGAAGTAGCTATGAAAACTAAGAAATCATGAATCTGAACGCTTAACCAAAACTGGTATCAACTTCTGCAAATGAGAGTCTAACACTAATGATTGCATGGTGAGGCAATGACAGTGTTTTTGTTGGCAGCAAGGTCACCTTTGTCCCAGCTCATGATCCCACTGAGGGAGAGGTGAGATCAGAGGTCCTTGATGGCCTTTTTGTGAATATCTTCTCTGTTATTAACCTATCAAATCAATCTGAACATGAAAATCCTTTTTAATCATCAAAAGCAATCTAAATAACAAAGCAAGATTTAAATCTAAATAGCAGATTTTATTCTAAGAATGCAACAAAAACACATAAAAGTAAACAAAGGAGGTACTGGGCACTTGAGTTGGGCCCAACCCCAAGAGCTACAACCTCCTAAGGAAGATTAGAGCTGGTGCAAAGCTGGATTCATCTTTATTGAGCAAGAAATAATAGTTACATCAAAAACTGTCCACAAGGGAAAGCTTGGAAATGTGCTGAAATGCAGAGCTAAACTACTGCCTAAAAAATGACTAAAATCGAACTACAAACTAGCTAACTTCTGCCAACAAAATGACTAACTGAAATGAGGCCCTAAGCCTTCTTATTTATACAAATTGAGGACCCCAACAGCCCTCCTAAACTTTAGGAACTCATCTGCCAAAACTTGTAGTTAACAGCAACTTTACTAGCCCTTGCTCGGCTGCCCTTGTGATAATCGATTGGGTGGCCCTTGAACTCCGAGCTGATGGTGGAGAATTCAAGGTAAGGGCCCATAAATGAAGGGGACACCTTCCTAAAAATCCTCTCCACGAATTTGGCTGCCAAGTGCTCATTTAAACCTTTGATTTTGTCTCCAAATTGACCAAAAAGATTGCATAAAGCACACATTATACTTGTTGGCATAATGACTAACCCAATTCACTCTATTAGCATAAATATAATAAAAAACATGCAATAAACTAATGAGAATGGTGGATTAAGTCGAATTAGGAGGTTGAATGAGCCCATATAATTATCCATTTTTGGGGCTCATCAATGATCTTGCTGACCTCTCGCAACTAAAATGACCTCTCTCCAACAACTCACATTGGGGTTTATGGTTTCTCACACTGGTTGCATGACCTGTCTGCAGATAAATTTCGGCCTCCCTTCTACTGCCAATCTGATATTGGAGAAACATTGAAAATCCTCCGGATGCTACTTCCTCAAATTCTTTGTTGCTCCCTTTCTCTCTAATTCTCGATCTTTGGCTTGAACTTCTCCCTTGCCGAATCATAGAAACTGGGTAGCTCAATCTTCCTTAGCTCTTGCTCTCCCTCTTGTGTATCTCTCCATCCCATCAACTTGCTCTTATAATATCTTGTTGGAGCTTCAATGGCCATGATTATATCCTTATCGACAACTAATATCATCTTAGACTTGATCCAAGTCATTTTCAAAAAGTCTCTAGAGCATAAGTCGAACTCCTTAATTAATTCACTTTAATTAACCACTTTTCCTAAGTTAGACTTAAGAAATATTTAAATGATTGCTAATTAATTTAATTAAGGCATTTCACAATCTTATCTCACAAAATCTTTTCTAGGTTTTGGAGATCTCATGTTCCTTAGCCTCTTAGACACAAATCAAGACTAGAACACATATCTGATGCTACCAAATAAATAAAAAAACTAATGGAACCTGGACCACATCAGGGAATCAACCACCCCTAAAATATGCAAGCTGCCACTTGTGGTAGGCTACAATCTGATTGAGGCTTTGACCTCAAAGATGCAAGCAAATTCTCACTATAGGCTACAATCTGATTGAGGCTCCAACCTCGAGAATGAGTAGGCTCCAACTTAATCTAGGCTCTAACCTAATTGAGGCTTCAACCTCCTTCCTTCGCTTCCATGTGGACCTCCATTTAATCGTATTTTCAAACTGGATCCATGATCATAATATATCACTAAATATGCATATAAGTAATCTGTAACAAACTCCAAACACAACCTGCCAAGTCCACTACTGCCATTGTACCAATCACAATCTCTTCAACTCAACCCAAAAACTCTATACAACCATTAAACCAACAATCATCACTTGTAATTTCTATCACAAAATTCATGTCAATCTCTGCTATTGGTTGTCATATTTTTGTCCCAAAACTTTGCTCCAAATGAAACTACAATCTAGTCACTTAAAGACTTTGTTGGCATTATGATACAAGTGTTGTTCTTGATTGCAACTCACTCACAGGTCAATTCAGTTTTGGTAAAAATCAACTCACAGTACAACATGTATATTCAGAGGTAACAGGGCATTGGTACAAAATAACAGGAATATGGAACTAAGGTCTACTGATCATAATAAAGAAGGTAAAGGAAAAGGCTGATGAAAAGTAGTTTAAGAAGTATACACAGGTCCACTTAGTCAAAACAGCGTATACACATTGGTCCAAAGAAAAAAAAGAGCGTATACGTATACACACACTCCCACAGGAGGAAAAGAGTGTAGATGTTGGAAAACCAAGGTTTTGGTCCGAGGTTTTGGTCCAAGGTATTGATCCAAGGTATTTGGTCCAAGGTATTGGTCTGAGGTATTGGTCCGAGGTATTTGGTCCAAGGTATTTGGTCCAAGGTATTGGTCTGAGGTATTTGGTCCAAGGTATTGGTCGTAAGTGGTTTTGGTCCAAGGTACTGAGAAGTGCCTAAAACTATATAAGGAGGAGAAGATCAAAGGGATAAGTGCACAAGCAATGAATATCTTATGAAGTGTTAGATCAAAAGAAAATATGCATGTTATGTGTTTCTGATGCTTTGCTTGATCTAGACTAAATATGCACCTCAGCATTTGATGATGGATGAGATCTAATGATGGATCAGGATCATAATGACTTATCATTATGTGATCTGATAATGGATGGGCTAGATCTCATTGCTAACACATGTTTTATCCTTTATATGTGATGATTTGGGTATGTCTAAAGTCTTGAATTGCAGCGAAGTTATAAGTAAGTATTTGCAGATCTATACGTTGGTTCGCTTTGGTGAAAATGCATATACACGCTGGTTCGGCTCTTCCAAGTAGTGTATGCAAAAGAAAAGCTTGATGTTCAAGGATGGATGATCTATCAAATCAGTGATGATATTTTACTGTTGTCTGTCAATGAATTCTTCTTAGATCTGAAAGTAAAAATGAATGCATAAAGAGTTTGTGTCTCATTGATTAATTGATTGAGAAATAAGGATGATCCTTGTTGCTATCTGTTTAGAACTCTGTAATATGACAATAGATCTTCAGAATTTCACTGATTGGTATAGTTTGTGGTTCAGAGGTTTTATGATTTAGTATCTTTATAGGTATACATAGGTTGGGCTAAAGGAAGTAGCGTATACACGTAGGTTTGCTTCACTAAAGGAGTGTATACATTCTGACACATGCCTTTTGAGGTTACAGTTAGTTCTGGTTGTTGATGCAGTGTTTTGGGTTCAGATCTGTGTACTGGTTACAGTGATCTGTCTGTTCCAGTTGATTGGTTGAATTTGATTAAGTTTGAATGAATGGTTTATTTAGTTGTGTTAGAGGTTCAGTGTTTGTTTGATTCGGTTGTTCAGTTATTGTTTTATGTCAGAGGCTTCAGTGATTGATTGATTCAGAGATTGATGATTGGGTTTCAGTTATATCAGAGATTGATGATTGAGTTTCAGTGATTGGTTGATGCATATGTATTTGATAGATGTATTGCAGTGGTGATTGACTTTGAGCTTCAATGTTACTAATGGGTCCAGTGTGAAAAATTGATGAAACATGGCCTACATATAGTGCTGTTGTGTACCAGGAGTATCCAGTGTGAAAATTTATGAAACGTGGTCCCTGGAGGATACTGAGGGTTGGAGCCTTCAGTGAGGAAGTCAAAGCTTTCTACCAGTAGTGGCTGGTGATTTGATTAGGGGGTTGGAGCTCCCTTCCAGTAGCAGCTAGAGAAAAAGTGAAGGTTGTATCCTTCTGTAGGTCAGAGCCTACGTACTAGTAAATATATCGGCTAGTACAAGAACTAGGGGGTTGTATCACCCTTCCAAAAGAAGCTGGAGAACAAGAGAAGGTTGTAGCCTTCTGCAGGTGGGTACCTACGTACTGGTATGAGTCTGCACCAGTACAAGATTGTAAACATATTTTCTTATTATTAAAAGAAGACATAGATGACAACAGCAGGTGGTTTTCACCCACATTGGCTTTCCAACTTAAATCTTGGTGTTCATGTGTGTTACTTATGTGTGATGGTTTATTATGTTATAACTGCACATGGTTACTGTTTAATGTTTAATTAAGAACTGATGCATTGATTAAAGATCAACATACGATGAATTAACTGAATCATAAGTTCACTGGATATACGGTGTTTACTTTAAGAACAATTGCGTGCACATGCAAGTTCCCTTCACTGAAGTAGCGTATATAAATATGATTATGGAAATGAAAAAGTTATTGATATGTAAATATTGGTTCACCCCCCCCCCCCCCAGTATTATTTCCAACAATTCTTATCAGAGCAGGTCCTTTGGCAGAAGCTTGATCGCTTGAAGGAGATACGTAGTAACAATGGGAAAGAAGCTAAAGAAGAAAGCACCTCAAAAGAAGAAGACATCTCAAAGGAACTATGACAGTGGGAGAGACGATTGGCCTTTATGTGGAAGAAACTCTTCAGATTCAGAAACACCTCAGAATGAAGATGAACAAGCAAAATAACTATTAGGTACGAATTTGTTGTCCTCTGGTGATACATTTCTCTTTTCATTTGAAGATAATGAAAGTGATAGCGAAACAACTGAATTTGCTCTTATGGGTGAAAGAGAAAGAAATCAAATAGAGGCAGAATTTAAAAATCTCATAGACACAATTATAGATAAAAAAGATCTAATTGATAAAAGGGAATGTTCCTACAAAGAAGAGGTTACTAGATTAAAATCTCAATTGGAGGAAGGAAACAAAGTAAGGAAGCAGTACAAGGAAAAGGAAGATCAATGTCAAAGGCTGCAGGATGAAGTGACATCATTGAGGAATGAAGTGAATGAAAAGGACACAACAACCAAGGAACTTATAGAAAGAACTAGCTATTGTGAAGGTCTTGAAGCTGTGGTCATTTCTCTAAAAGAAGATCTCAAAAATTCAAATAAGCAGAATGAAGAACTACTCCAAGAATTTGAAGAACAAGAAAATGAAGTTCTTGAATTAACTAAACAAGTAACAATGTAAACTTTGAAACGGGAACTGATACTGTTACCCGTTTCGTAGAGATAGCAAAAAAATGACCCGATTTTCAAAAGTGGTGATGCAGAATACACATGTTTTTTTTAGAACATGGTTTTTGGAACTTTAATTTTTTTTCATGTTCAAGGATGAAATCAAGTTTTAGAATGGTAGTGATTTTCATGCTGATTTTAAAAAGTGAGTATTCTGCATCACACCCTTTTTTTAAAAGACCTATTTTTTGACTTTTAATTTTCTAGTGTGTGAAATGTGAAAAATTATTTTCTAAATTTGATAGTTTTTGAAGTCGTCATTTTATTCATATTTTCTTGTTCTCTATCTTAATTTTTTTTTTTTTTAGGGGGGTTTTTATTGTTTTGCATTTTTAAATTAGAAAGTCGATAGTTTGAATTTTAGATAATCTACATATTTATACATCCTTAATTAATTTTTCAATCCACATGAAATAATTGTTTCTAAAAAACAACATTTTTTAACAATGGACATAAAAATAACCATTTTTAACATAAATATAACAAAAAAACTAAACGTTTTGATAATTTTTTGCTAGAATTAACATGTCAAAATCACAATTTTTATACAAAAATATTAACTAAAAATGGTCAAATAATAGTTTTTTTTATGAATTTCATGTCAAAAAAATAATAATAACAATTTTTTTTTCAAAAAATAATAATTAACTTAAAAATCAATGCGAAAATCACAAATTACAAATATTGAACACATAACAACTTTAATTCATTGATTATTCTTTTCATGAAATGTCAGAGTCAAAACATTGCAAAGCTTGATTTCTAGGTATAACTTAAATTTAATCAACAATGTCACGTAATACAAACTCTTCGTCCTCTAGAGTTTCATCATTGTCATCTTCCACAATATTTTCTAAAAGATATATATAGACACACAGAAAATGTATTTTTTCATTGTTTAAATTACATTTTTTAATGTATAAATGGATTTTAATTTTTTGAAAATTTCATGTCTCTATAATTTAATTGGGTACTTAAGTTGTGCACAATACAATTCTTCAATTGCTTTATATATTGTATACATAGTTTTTTAATCATATATAATATATACATAGTTGAAATTTAAATATTTAGTTAATACATACATTGGAATATTTTATTTATGGACTACATTGCTGAGCACATGGTTGACTATGGATGAAATTAGACATATCCTAAGGGTTGTAGAATTAGCCACATCTCCCTTATACTGGGTTGTAAAATAAACTTATCAACTCAATGAACAATATAAACATTATATAAAGTAATCGAAAAAAAATATTTTTTATAATTAAAACATTTTAAGCAGTATCACTATTTTATGCTCAAATAAATTTCATTTTATACATTCAAAATTACAACATAAAAATTACAACTGCTTTCTCTTATATATATATATATATATATATATATATATATATAGATTGTAATCCCAAATATTTTATTGGCATTTTGCAATGTAAAAGAAGTTTTCATGTTAAGAAATTGCGTCCTTCCGGGCTCTTGCTAGACGTCTAATTAAGATGCGTTTATACTGATATAAAATAGAAAAAAACTCGTTGGTACTCCATGGAACTTTGAATTACCTAAACTTTACTCTTATTGATTCTATATTTTCAGTGGACAATGAAAATTAAAGTATTTTCCAACATTGATTTATGCACCTTCGTCCATGCCTAGGGACCTTACTATGTCATAGAAAGTAGTAAGAATTTAATTTTGTAATTAAAAAAAATGTAATTACAAGGAAAAAAGATACATAATTCATGCTTCAACGTCGAAGTGAAACACTTTCATTTCAATGTCATGTACCACAAACATATAATGGATACACATTACATCAACATCCTCTTACCAATACAATGCAAAAATAAAAGATACTACTTTCATTTTAATGTCATGTATCACAAACATATAATGGATACACATTACATCAATATCCTCTTATCAATACTATGCAAAAATAAAAGATACTACCTAGGCGCACATATATTTTGTCATTACAAAATAAAATTTGCATCCTTGATCACTACTCCACCCCTATAATTCTTTGATGTCATATGGGAGGTCACAAATTTGTAACTTCTTTTATGTTTTAAACATAATTCTATGCAGCAATGTTTTGATTAGATGATATAGCTAAGCCTATGCAAAAATCATTACTACTTGTATTATTTATTTATATGTTGTATGAACCAGTATAGTATTTGCCAAAATGATTAGAAGATAGTTTAAGAATATATAACATTTTTCTATTTTGATAAAAGATATACATAATTTATCTTATAAACAATTAATATAAATTTAATTTTAAATCACATTAATAATATGGTTTTGTATCTATTAGTATTAATGATGATAATAGAAATTACCTTTTACTTTATTTAATTTAATAACAAATTATAATTTAAATAACTTTAAATTACATTTAGCCTAAAATTTCAGTTCAATTTACGATAGTCATGTTATAAAGTATTATAAAGTATTATATAAACAATAAAATTTAATATTCAAATCCTCATGGTTTAAGCCAACAAAAAATCCTCTAAATTACATTCAAAATTTAAAACATATATATACATGTAACATTTTTTTAATATATATAATTTTACTAAAAAATTACTAATATCATTAATTTTTTAGTACTATTTTTACTTATCATTTATATTTTTTATTTAAAAAAAATATAAACCATTTATTTTAACTTGAGATTTCCTTTTCCTGGTGAAAAATTATTTTATTTCATAATTGAAAATAAAATTATTTTAAAAACTTAAAAAAAATTAATAGATATAATAGATAATTTTGATATTTACCTAGAATTTAAACTTAATTATTTTTACAATAAATTTTTAAAAAGTCAAATAATTATGCATAATTTTGATATTTATTTAAAATCAATTAATTTATAAATATCATGTCACATCATATTTATCTACACATAACATTTATTTATAAATATAATATCTCATATCACTCATCTCCAATACATCAAAATGATGTTTACCTAAAATCAATTTATTTATAAATATACTATCGCATCATATTTATCTATAAATATAGTATCTAGCACAGATTTGTTTTTTCATCAAAATCAAAATAGGGCCTTCTCTCATTTTGAATTTGAAATAGAGAAACTAATATATTTGCAAGGGGCCTTTATTTTAAAAATTTAATAATTAACGTTAGTTAACAACAAACTAATATATTTGCAAAGAACCTTTACTTTTCTAATTTAATACTCAGCTTTAATTAACGCAATTGCATTAAGAGAATATTTTAATTTTTTTGGGTAAAGACTTATTTATGTGGTACACTTCGTACAGAAAATCCAAGTGGAAGCTAAAAAATTATGAAACGGTGAATTTTATTTTAGTGACATCCATGTGGACTTTTGCTTTTCTGTGTTTGGGATGATAGAATCTATGAATCGCTCCTAAGCCAATGCCATTGAGAAACTGAAGCAGCGGAACTTAAGGAGATATTCTCATTCAAGCACGGTAATTATGAAGTCATATCCTCACCCATCATATTCCTGAATACAACCTTGCAAATTATTATTTACCAACCTCCTTCAAATGCATGTGCCACTTATAACTATTATTTTACAGGCTCTATTGATTTAGAGGATATTATTTTGAAGCTTTTCACTTTCGTTCCTCATTCTTGTCATCTCACAGAAAAAATTCACGTAATAGTTTGTTTAGAAACAATATTCAGTTTATGAACTTACAATAAAATTTAAATTCCAAGAATATATATATATATAATATATATATAAAAGTTGATGGAGATCTAGTAGAACTATATACTTAAACCAACCTTATTTTCAAACTCGGGCAGTCGAGATCCATACACTTTTTGGTATCTCTCTATGATCATTCTCAAGCTGCAAACAAACAGCTGAAATTTGACTAAGCTAGTCGGAACAAAGAAAAATAACAGATTAATATACATATAATCATTAATTCACATAACATGAAAATTTGTGACCCAGTCTCAATTGCGTCCTACATTACATAAATATCAATATTGTATATGGTTGAAAAAGACGATAATATAAGCAAATCAAACTTCATAGCACTTTACAAGTTAATGGCTATATACATTTTATATTGGGAAATATTTTGAAATTTGATAGAACAATAATTAGGTTAAACCATTCATGTCACTCTTATCATCTCTTACATTTTGATTAAATAATTCATCTCACACTTATCATTCAAATTTTTGAAATATTTCATGAATCTGCAATCTAGATTGCAAATTAAGTGTGATGCGTGAGAACCTTGATATGCGATGTAGGTATGTTTCAGACTTCTTCATTGTGCATTCTATAACCTTTAGATAGAATCTAAAGTTTACCTTTTTCATACAATATCAAGTTTTGCGGTGGCCTAAAAAAGCCTCATCATAATTTTGATGATGTTATGAAGCCTTTTTCGCTTAAAAGTTAAAACTCAGTGCTTTTTGCAACCTAAACAACTGATCTCTTACATCATAAATTTCATTGTTACCTTTACACAAGATTGTTTCTAAGATCACAGCGTTGCTATTACCTTTCACGCATAAGGATTTACAGGGTCACCATATCAACTTCCATGGAGCAACCTTGATGCATGTGATACTCGCATAAAGTAATAAGAAAGAGCCTCATCGCGCGGCAGCGCCACCCCTGGGCCGCCCCGCCCCGCCCGACGGCGGGTCGATTCCGAGAATCGACTCGCCGCCGGTCGGGCGGGGCGGGGCGGCCCGGGGGTGGAAAAGGTATTTGTGATAAGAGAATATGATGGGTTCACGGATTAATAAAGGAAGAAGCAGAGCAGATTAGCAATCAGAATTATTAATTTCTTGTCGCCAATAGCCAACGTATTTTACATAAACTCCCCAGATCTAGCAGATGGCACATTGTTACCCATTAATGAATGTTAACACTCGTTGATTTTTTATAGTATCAGATTTTGCAAAGTAAATTCAGCGTTGTTAATGAAATCTGTAATAAAATATTGCTTATGATGTATAGCAGAAGTCAGAAGTTATAGATTAAGTTATCTAGAAAAGGGGATTTCTAGAGTATGACCATATGTGTGATATGTAAGTTATAAATTTATGATTGGAATATATTCGTAGTATATTCATCAAGAAAAATTTTGTGAATCTGTTTAAGTAGGTATTTTTATTGGAAATTTGGATGAGTACTCTATTGTAATACTTTACATTCTGTGTTATAAAATGAAATTTGGTTTGATTGGGTAAATGAATAATTAGGAATTGATGTAAGACTGTAAAAGGTATTTGTGATAAAAGGTATTTGTGATAAGAGAATGTGATAAGGCATATTGAGAAAGGAAAAACAAAACCTCTCGACCATGTTCAAGTGCTAGTCATTTTTCTCCTAACCCTCAACCCTCAAGCATGCTAAAGACCTCGTCATTTTCCTTCCCAAGTGAGAGAGAACTTTCCGATAGAAAGAACAACTTTATGAATGTTAGAAACATGAAAATGAAAATCTTGAACATCTTAAGAGTACTTTCTTTCTATCTTTTCCTTACAGTGTGAGTATTGAAACATCATATCAAAATTATTGGTTTATAAATTATATTTTGTTTGTTTTGCAAAGTTTGAGATATGTAAGTTGGTAGTTTAAAAGAATGGAGGTTTATATGTTAAAATTTAGATTTTGTTTTAAGGTTATGGTAAATGTGAGAGTTGGTTAATTATGGATAGAGTTTCTTTATTTAATACTTAATTATATTTTTTTATAATATTGTATTTCTAGGATGGGTTGGTTTTTGTTTTTTATATAATAATTTTGGTTATATTTATATGTTAAATAATAGTGTTGGTTAATAATTGTTATGGTGTTGGTTAATAATTGTTATGATATGATAATGAGGTAATAAAAACGGATTGTTTCTTTTTAATTATTATGTTATTTTTAAAATAGTGTTTTATAATTTATTGGCTTCACCAATATTCATTATTCATTACCTTTTTTATTGCTCTTCAATCTTTGTTCAATTATGAGTGTTAGTGCTCTTCACGATTACTAGTATTAGCAAATACTTTGTCATTCGCATTTGTCTTCAAGTGCAATTCCTTTGCAAATTGTCAACTAAATGGTCAAGGTCAATACTATGTTTGTTTGATCATGATACGGGCATGAAGGGTTTCCTAAAGTTTAGGTTTAAGGCTTGGTTATTATATTGATAACATAGGCAAATGATAACCATCAATAAGTTCAAGTAATTTTATTGAGACCAATGCACAGTATTTAGAGATGTTTTCCAAAGTAATGCACAATGCTACTAGCATGGTATGTCATGTTTGGACAACATAGAACCCAACTTAGTGAACCAATAAAAGGAAATACTCATTGATATGTTTAAATATTCTTCTATGTAATTGTAGGGTCACAAATCAAGCTTTCTTCAATAAATATAATTTATGATACAATGTCAAAGAAAGGAAATGTCATCTCATACCAAACTATCCTATGCTCAACTCCTTCCAACTTGAATACTCATTTTGGTAGCTAAAAATCATATATGAGATGGCTATAAGTTAATACATGTGATATAAATTTATATTATGTAAATCATGCTAGACATAAAACTCAACTTTGTGATCTAGTTCAATGTAATTACAAACATTCCACACATTTCCTAGATAACTTAGGAAATAATAATTCCATTTATTATTTAGTTAAAGAAGAATATACAAGGTTGATGCATGTATTATTTAATTAGACTTTCATAAATATTTGCAAAAGAGAATGGTAACGGATAACCTAGTGCCCATATCATCCAATTATTATGTATGGTGTCATGGTATGAAGATTGCAAATGTATACTTAATCTTACTATAGAAATAGAAACCAATGTCCTCAAAGGTTATATCCTTGTTATTTATTTAAGTATAGAAGTAGTTATACATTTTTTTCCTATAACAATTAGAATCTTAGACCCTAAGGGGGTTTCACTTAGAGTTTATAGCTATGCCAATTAGAATAGTGTTGACATGGGAGTCTGCTGAAACCAGTCGTAGATCTAGAAGACTTTTGAAACCTGGAATGTTGGGCATGCATGTGGACTCAGATGGGGCACTAGTTGATGAAAGAGAAGAATATGGAACATCTTCGTCAGCATCCAGTCACTCATCTGAAGATGTGAATTGTGATGGTGTGCAAGAAAATATGAGTGATTTTGAATAATTGTTTAAGACAGATTATATAACTGATGTATGCATCATATCTTCAAATAAAATTAATGTTTTCCATATGTTGTTAAATGAGAAGTTATGAAGCATTTTTATGTTGTTGTATTATGTCTTAAGTATGATAAATTTTATTGTTTAAATATCTACAATGCAATATCAAATTAGAGATATAATGTCTGTTTTATTCAGTATACAAATAAAGACTTTTGATTTCATTGAGTTATATACTTTGTTCATAATGTCATGATTTTTTAATTTTATAGTTGAAAAAATTTCAATTTCTTTTGTATCTAGCATGGTGTGGTTGAAAACATGTTAAATTTATACTTAGGAAAGAAAAATGATATTCTACCAGAAACATTAATGTGTTTTTTCCTTAAAAATTAACTTTGTTTGAGACATAAAAAATTGGTTTTATTAGCATTTTTTAAAAAGTTTGAAAATTGACCCTAAAAAAAAAAAAACGTTATTCCAGTAGCATCACTTTCATTTTGAAGCTATATTTTGCACGAAAATTTCGTAGTAAATTTCGTAGTCACCGCCATTTTTAAAACACGTTCAAAATTGGCACCTAAAAAAAAAAACATCGTTCCAGTATACACACTTTTCGTTTTTAGCACTATTTTTGATGTTTTTTTGGGGTTTTTGGGCCAGAGTTCCCATTTTGAGTTTATAGTTCCCGTTTCAAAGTTTACATTGTTAAGTGGAAGAAGGAAGAAAAGCTGAAGAAATCATGAAGAAGCTGTATCTTGAAAAGGAAGAGCAATATCAGGTTGAGGTAAATATCCTAAAAGGTAAATTAGAAGAAAAGGATATACTTTTACGATTTCAAGATAGTACTAAGATTTTGGATAATATTCTTAGTAGTCAAAGGTCTCCTATCATCAAATCTGGTCTTGTTTTTCATGAAACTGTTGAAGGTGAATCTAGTTCACAAGATGAGGCAGGGAACTTTAATGAAAAATCTGAAATGCTCATAAGAGGTCAACCCCATCAACAACCAAGGAAAGAAATACTTCAAAGAAAATAATTTACTCTTAACTATGGAAGTGATAATCAATTCTTTCCTTTGATGAATAATGTTGAATGTTTTGTATGTCATAATTTTGGACATGTTGCAGCAAGATGTAGAAGTAGAATGGTTCAAGTTAATAACCGTCACACAGAAAGATCATCAGCTTCCAGGTACTTTAAGGGATATTGTTTTTCTTGCAATATGTTTGGTCACAAAGCCATTGACTACTTTCGATTGAATATGAAACATATAAGATGTTATGCTTGTAACAAGTTTGGGCATATAGCAAAAGAATGCAGGAGCAAATTTCGGCCAACATACCAAAAGGAACAAACAACATCACACTCCATGGTATGGAAGAAGAAGGAAGTACAGTAAGAAATATGTGGCATAGCTCAGTATACAGATAGAATAGACTCAAGAGGAACTAAAAGTGTGAAATTTTAGTGCTCTAATTCTCATACGCAGTTATAATGAAGACAAGTCGCGTATATACGCGAGTTAGAAGCTGCATAGTTGTGCATATGTTGGTTTGATGAAGAAGCAGTGGGACAAACTCAGGAAAAGGGGTCTGATATGGTTCAGTCAATTATCAATTATCTTTTCTGTTTTGATTGATGATGATTACAGTCTGTTGATGATATGTAGAAGTGATTTTGACCCTCATAAGTTGTTGATGATGATGCCTTGATGATCCTTACTAATATATGCAATGATTAGATCTGAGAGTGAACAGTTGGCACAGGTTCAGGGGGAGAATATGTTATGCTTCTAATAATGCATTGTTGGCATTATGTTTAGAAGTCTTTGGTACTTATGTTATTGAAGTATTTAAATGATACATCATGCTATGTTGTAGTCATGAGTTGCCTATGATGAAATCTCAGATGATACTTATATTGCTTGAGCCACATAATTGTTATTTAGATCAGATTTATGGATGATTGTGGATAACCTTTTTGATGATGCATACAATACATATGATATATTTCTTACATGGTGATCTTCACAAGGACAAGGAGAAATACAAAGCTTGAGTACACAACTTCATTATTTGATGATGAGTCACTCGTTTCTTTTTATGCTACTGTCAACATGCCTTCAAAGATGCATAAATTTCATATGGTGCAATTATGATGTAGGATTCCTATAGTTCTTGCCTCTCACATGGTTGAGGATTGTTGTTGTTGATGGTATCAAGAAAGCTTGAAAATGACCATGACCTCATGGTTTGCTAGCTACATATTTCTATCTCTTTGATGGATACACATTATGCTGGATACATGGATACTTAAGTTGCATATTGATAAATATTGTTGGTTGGCCAAGAGAATGGTGTTATTACAGGTCTCATGAAGACATAGCTATTTGAAGACATGGATATTCGGAGACATGAATTACTTAGTCACATAATGATGATGCCTTCTTACTTTATGATGATAGGTTTGATACTCACATATGTTGATTATCATGGTTAATTCTTATCAAATGTGGGATGTTCCCTAGTGATGATACATGGTTTATATATTGAGGGTTCCTATGGAAAGACCATGCAGTTCTTGATGATGATGTTATGATCATAGATGATGACTATGGTATTTTCACATACATATGATATGATATGAATGATTTTGTGTTACTGCTTGGAGATATGACATATGCTTAGTTGATTCAGGGAAGGTTATGACAAGGCTCTTTCTACTAAGGAAACGAAGTAAGTTGATATTGATGAGATCAAGAGGATGAGTTGATATCTATATGCAACATACTTTGTCACAGGTTGATGATATTTAATTTGTCATATCTTTGGAACTGATGATGGACATATACAGGTTGCAGGTCTGGATGTTGGTGATAGATGCTTATGGTGCAGATCATATATGGTGTATGATAGTTGCTGATGACTATCATGGTCTTGTTTAGATCTTTGGTCTTTGTTATAAATGTCATGTATATCACTCAATGAAAAGGTCATATAAAGGCCCATGGTGTAATAATATGTATATATCTGTCATAGTCTTTTAAGGAGTCCTTTTGGTCATATGATGTAATTTATACCCCCACTATGCATGGGAGGGATGATGTAATAATTTCTATATTTCAGTCATGTATAAACATTTGGTATATCCCCACTTGGTTGGGTAGATGAGTCAAATTTGGTATATCCCCACTTGGTTGGGAGATTGATGTATGTATGAGTCATTGGTGATAGGAAGGTCATACTCACATAGTTGAGTTATAGAGTCATGTTATTCTTTTAGAAAATATATTTGCAGACTCTGCATGTGCTCAGGGGGATCATGGATGATATAGTTCATCTCAGCATGTACAAAGGGGGAGTTTAATCAGAGAATTAAACATGTGCCTAGGGGGAGCATGATCAATGTTCATATTTAGCTGTTCAAATATGAAAGTATTCATTTTGGTCAGCCCTTTACCCTTGATATCAAAGGGGGGTCCGGCCATTGCCCTTGATGTCAAAGGGGGAGAGTATTTCGTGTTTCATACAGTTTCTACATCTTGCAGTAATCAACACCTTCATGGTTGCGATCAAGTCCAAAGGGGGATATTGTTGGAATTATGATACAAGTGTTGTTCTTGATGGCAACTCACTCACAGGTCAATTTAATTTTGGTAAAAAGCAACTCACAGTACAACAAGTATATTTAGAGGTAACAGGGCAGTGGTACAAAAGAACAGGAATATGGAACTAAGGTCTACTGATCAGAATAAAGAAGGTAAAGGAAAAGGCTGATGAAAAGAAGTTTAAGAACAAAAAGAGCGTATACGTATACACACACTCCCACAGGAGGAAAAGAGTGTACATGTTGGAAAACCAAGGTTTTGGTCTGAGGTTTTGGTCCAATGTATTGGTCCGAGGTATTGGTCCGAGGTATTTGGTCCAAGGTATTGGTCTGAGGTATTTGGTCCAAGGTATTTGGTTCGAGGTATTGGTCCGAGGTATTTGGTCCAAGGTATTGGTCCAAGGTATTTGGTCCAAGGTATTTGGTCCAAGGTATTGGTCCGAGGTATTTGGTCCAAGGTATTGGTCCTAAGTGGTTTTGGTCCAAGGTATTGAGAAAGGCCTAAAACTATATAAGGAGGAGAAGATCAAAGGGATACGTGCACAAGTAATGAATATCTTATGAAGAGTTAGATCAAAAGCAAATATGCATGTTATGGGTTTCTAATGCTTTGCTTGATCGAGACTAAATATGCACCTCAACATTTGATGATGGATGAGATCTAATGATGGATCAGGATCATAATGACTTATCATTATTTGATCTGATAATGGATGGGCTAGATCTGATTGCTAACACATGTTTTATCCTTTATATGTGATGATCTAGGTATGTTTGAAGTCAGGAATTGCAGTGAAGTTATAAGTAAGTATTTGCAGATCTATATGCTAGTTCGCTTTGATGAAGATGCGTATACACATTGGTTCAGCTCTTCCAAGTAGAGTATGCAAAATAAAAGCTTGATGTTCAAGGATGGCTGATCTATCAAATCAGTGCTGCTATTTTACTGCTGTCTATTAATGAAGTCTTCTTAGATCTGAAAGTAAAACTAAATGCATAAGGAGTTTGTGTCTCATTGATTAATTGATTGAGAAAGAAGGATGATCCTTGTTGCTATCCGTTTAGAACTCTGTAATATGACAATAGATCTTCAGAATGTCACTGATTGGTATACAGTTTGTGGTTCAGAGGTTTTATGATTCAGTATCTTTAGAGGTATATGCAGGTTGGGCTAAAGGAAGTAGCATATACACGTAGGTTTTCTTCATTAGAGGAGCGTATACATTCTGACACATGCCTTTTGAGGTTACAATTAGTTCTGGTTGTTGATGCAGTGTTCTGGGTTCATATCTGTGTACTGGTTACAGTGATTTGTCTGTTCCAGTTGATTGACTGAATTTGATTAAGTTTGAATGAATGGTTGATTCAGTTGTGTCATAGGTTCAATGTTTGTTTGATTAAGTTGTTCAATGATTGTTTTATGTCAGAGGTTTTAGTGATTGATTGATTCAGAAATTGATGATTGGGTTTCAGTTATGTCAGAGATTGATGATTGAGTTTCAGTGATTGGTTGATGCAGATGTATTTGATAGATGTATTGCAGTGGTGATTGACTTAGAGCTTCAATGTTACTAATGGGTCCAGTGTGAAAATTTGATGAAACGTGGCCTACATATAGTGTTGTTGTGTACCAAGAGTATCCAGTGTGAAAATTTATGAAACGTGGTCCCTGGAGGATACTGAGGGTTGGAGGCTTCAGTGAGGAAGTCAAAGCTTCCTGCCAGTAGTGGCTGGTGATTTTATCAAGGGGTTGGAGCTCCCTTCCAGTAGCAGTTGGAGAACGAGTGAAGGTTGTAGCCTTCTATAGGTCGGAGACTACGTACTAGTAAATATAGCGGCTAGTACAAGAACTAATGGGTTGTAGCTCCCTTCCAGAAGAAGCTGGATAAGGAGAGAAGGTTGTAGCCTTCAGCAGGTGGGTGCCTATGTACTGGTATGAGTCTACACCAGTACAAGATTGTAAAGATATTTTCTTATTATTAAAAGAAGACAGAGACGACATCAGCAGGTGGTTTTCACCCACATTAGGTTTCCACCTTAAATCTTGGTGTTCATGTGTGTTACTTATGTGTGATGGTTTATTCTATTATTACTGCACATGGTTACTGTTTAATGTTTAATAAACTACTGATGCACTGATTAAAGATCAACATATGAGGAATTAACTGAATCATAAGTTCATTGGATATACGCTAGTTACCTTAAGAATAGTTGCGTGCACATGCGAGTTCCTTTCACTGAAGTAGCGTATATAAACCTGATTATGGAAATGAAAAATTTATTGATTTGTAAATACTGATTCACCCCCCCACTCAGTATTATTTCCAACAGACTTCTCCTTCACCTTTTTACTACATGTATCAAATATGCTTGCAACATGCTTATAACTTTTTCCAAACACATAAAAGAGCTTCTAGTCATCAAACATAAGTCTATACATTGTCAAACCCTTTTGCTTATGTCAATCTCTGTGCCTTGATCGCTCATTTTCTTCAAGAATCAAGTTTGGATCAACATTGATCTCAGAAACCCAAAATAACCATATAATACATTATATTAGCTTAAATGTTATACATAAATCCCTTTTCTGGGCACCTTCCAATAGTTTGCTAAATTCTAGTTTGGGTCACTTGAAATTATAAACGATGTGACAAAATGGGCTATATATATATAATAATAATAAAAATCAACCCAAACTTGTCAACCACCAAGTTTGGACGAGCAACCACCAACATACCACACATACTTCCATGCCAACTCCATTATTGCCTATGACTTGTTATGTCACCTTTGTCGAGTCCTTTTGTCATGAAAGATTTTGATTCTAGGAGTGGGTCCAACGATGCGACCCTAACTCATACAAATTTTACATGCCAACAGGGTTTGCTAACTCATTGCAACACCATGGTGTATGTGTTTGATTGGTTAACCGTTTGGGCATGAGTTGATGATGACAACCATACGAGAGTCACTCCATGTAATATCACCAACCATGTTATGTAACCATATTGCAATGCTAATGTTTAGGGGGTCCACGCCAAATTTGGTCATGCCTCTATAATGTATATCAATTAAACATGGCCTCTTCTATATTTTGTTAGGACTGGTGCAAATGCGCGCTGTTAACATTTCATTCTAAACTCAACTTCATCAAAATGAAGGAAAAAACATAATGTTCAATCAACCAATCAACACATTCAGATCAACAGGTTTCATTTCATCGGAGTGATAGGATTGAGGGTTAGCTCTTGAGGTTCATTATGAACCAGAGCTTCGTTACTTTAAGATGGCAACAAAACAAAAACCTTGTTGCAAACCAAAAAAATACAAGTCTCCCAGCTTGGCCACATGAGACATAGCAAAGAGTTATTCACCTTTTCAATCATTTTGTTAACACATCCATTGGGTAGTATGTATGGAAGTTCAACGGGCCCGAGCTATGGGGGAGGGCCAACCATACGCTCATGGATTAAGGAGTTAAACTAATTGTTTTGTGTCAAAAATATTCACCATATGACCAAGTTCAATTTTGGACAGAGAGACTCAAAACTTCTTAACCCAGATGAACTTTCCATATGACCATGACCAAATGATCATTGGTCATTCTTTCGTTGATGTCATCATGACATCATAGTGGCTACGTGGAACATCATGAGTGGGGCATGTGTCATCCAATTTTGTACCTATTGGATAACTCAAAAGGCCAAACTCGCTTACCACGTGGGAGCCCTTGGTGGCTCCATGTCAGCAAGTTGATGTCATTCTGCCATGTATGCATTGTGCCATGTGTCGAACATTGATAGGCCCACACCACTATCCATTAATTTGTTGCCATGTGTCATCAATATGTTGGTCCAATGTGACTGGTTAAACCTTGGTCATCTTTCCTACCATTTGGTCATTGATTTGTCTATCCAAAGGTGGATGCAATCCCAACCTGTATGATGTTTAACAAATTAATATTTTGGATTTGGCCCTATTGTTTGGCCTTTTAATTTTTCCCCAACTATTAATAATTTTCAATAGGTCATAACTTCTCATTCAAGAGGAGTTTTTCTTAGAAAAATATATCGTTATAAGGGTATCGATGAGAAATACATATCCATGTTATTTTCAATATATTTTGAGTGTCTTAACTTCATCAAAAACTCAAATAACTTTAAGCAACCATATCCTTATTTATTGAGACCTTATAAATGATAAATCTTGCATACTGATTCACTAAAATACTTGCTTCTTTGATCATCAAGTATGGTCCTATTTATACTGTCCAAACATCCCCTTTGACATAAATGACATCTTGTTGTCATGAATGACAACACTATGCGCAATAGAATAATCTAATCTAGTCCAAGCTTGAACAAGTAGCCTTTAATGTAGGTGAAGGGTCCACCTTTTCATATTAATGCACAATGCATTTAATAGGTCAAATGTTGTGGCATCTTGATTAATGCTAAATATTTGACAATGTCTACAAATTGAGTTGTGCTAACAAATACTAAAAAAAAATCTCATTGGCTAATGAATCATCCATTGGGTCATCGTTTCATTTTTTTCGTACTTGGGACAAAAATTCTACACCAACATTCACCTAACTAGACTTGTAAATTATAGTTATTTAAACATCTTGAAGAAGCAATAACCAAAGAATAATTGTAACATTATGAACATGTTTGTTCACTAGATACTTGATAGTAGAGTGATCAGTGTGAAAATTTAAAGGATACCCTATAATTTAATGAATAAATATTTTATGACCACCACTGTTAGAAACTCAATCTTAATCACAATATAGTTCATCTCAAAAATTTTAATATTTTTAAGTGGTATCAGAGCATGGTTCACCCCTCAGATTGGATGGGCTGTGTATTGGCCATGAATTCATGTCAGTTGCACGTGTGTTAATCATCCTTGTGGTCTATATGCTTGTTGCATATGCAGGTTTTCAGTCATGGTTGTAGTGATGTCGCCATGTGAAGGAGGATGTTGTTGTTGTGAAGTGTGTCATGATGAGTGTATGATTGGTAGCAGGTTGTTTATGCACGTTAGTATTCACATGTGGTCAAGTGTACAGTGATGTGGAGGTTGTTGTCATGCATGAGATCATGGTATGTGTAGTTGATATGGTCATGCATTGATGACTAGACTCTAGTTGGAATGATGGATATATGGTTACATGCTTAGGTGTTATATTTCTACATGTTGTCATGATTATGTTGTACATGTATCATGCTGATTTGTTGATCTTGCAAACAAGGTATCGTCCCCGAATTATGCTAAGGTAAATTGGTTTATTGTGATTTGGTTTTGCTGACATGATATACCTTGCAGGATGAATATCAAGATGGTAGACTACAGTTCCCGAGACTCTCCTTATGGATCAGATGAGCAACGTGTTGTTGGGAACTCTTCTCATTTGGTAGAGACACTGAGAAGCTTAAAGGCCGAAATAAGGAATTGCAAGGCAACTAATGACAGAATCATACAGACACATGAGAAACAAGCATAGGTAAATGCAATGATACTTCAGAGTTTGTTAGAATTGTAGTGACAGGGACCATTTTGGATCAGCCATGAGCAGGAGGAACAAACTAATGGGGCATATGGCAGCAGGTCTCATGGTGAGTATAGGTTGGATGGAGAGGACACGATCAGAGATGGAAGGTCCTTGGATAATCCGAATAGGAGGGGTGATAGACACATGTATTATTCTAGTTTTGGTTTTGAAAGTCATTATGATCGTCGTCATTATCATCCTTACCAGAGGACTGACAAGGGATATTTGTCAGATGAGTTTAAGAAAGCAAATCCACCTACATTTGATGGAAAGATGAAGAAAACACACGATGCAGAGGCATGGTTTCTTGGTATGAGGAAGTTATTCAGGTTGCATGATTATTCAGGGAACACGAAATCAAAGCTAGCCACTTTCAGTCTTAAAGGTAAATCATATTTTTGTTGGGAAGATGTGAAGAATGTTAAAGGTATTTGGGAAGATGACTTGACTTGGAATGAGTTTGAGAGGCTCTTCAAGAATAAGTATTTGTCAGAAAGGTACTATGATGACAAAGCTAAGGAGTTTTATGATTTGAAGATGGGTTCCATGACAGATGATAAATATACTAGTAGGTTCTTGGAGCTATTGAGATATGTGCCTTACCTCAAGGAGGAGAAGTCCAAGGTTTAGAGATTCATTAGTGGACTGCCAGTAGCATACAAAGAGCGGATTGATTTTGATGAGCCTAGATCGTTGGAGGAGGCCATTCGAAAGCTAAAGCATTGTTATGAGCAATTGAAGCGCAAAGTTGAGCATAAGAGTGACTTAAAAGGAAATGAGAAAGTTAAAGGAAAATGACCACCAAAGCGAGGAAGACCTCAAGATGAAGGTTAGAAAGAAAATGTAGTCCCTTACAAGAAGTTCAATATAGTTGATAAGGGACATGGAGAGCAACATACTAGAGGTGATGGTAGAGCATTGTTGCAATGTTGGATATGTGGCAAGGATCATCGTAAGAGGGATTATTCGTAGTATCAGGGTGGTATAGCCTAGATCTATAGTGTTAAGGAGGTGCATACAGTTGGGGTTGTTGGTCATAGAATTCCTCGTATTTATGCAGCTGTGGACAACAGGCAGGCGGATCATCAGGCATCTATCATTGAGATAGACAATAAGCTTTGTGATCAAGTTATTTCTATTTTGGTTGATCATGGATCTAATTATAGTTATATTAATCCTGACTTGGTGGATAAGCGTGGTTTGATAAAAGAAGTGCATGAAAAATCTTGGTATAGTTGGTTACGATTTAGCTAACTTTTACCCTTTTTTATGCAGGAAAACAACAAAAGGGACAATTGCTGTCCCGTAACGAAGGAACATCAAAAACCAATAAGCAACGGAAGGAACGCGGTGGTTGCGGATAAGGATAAAGGAAAATCAGAAGGATCAGTGCGAGAAAGGAAAGGATGTCTGAAGTTAGAAATCTATTGCGAATCCCTCGGGATCGAGAGATCCTGAGGGATCGCATTTACCATTTATCTTTCACCCTTTTTTATTATAAAAGGAGACGTTTGTAAGAAGAAAGGGGGGAATCTCTGTTATTATTGAAATTGTAATTTTAATTACGGACTCTCGTTGTTGAGAGGAACATGAATATACTGTAATTCTCTTTAGTTCAATGATTAATACATAAGTGAAGTTGTTGTTCCCTCGCGTTATCTGAAGTAACTTAGCAATGTTCGCTAGCGGCTAAGGGCCCGACGTCAGGTGGATTTAACTACTTCCTTTGTGCCATACATTTCTGATTCTTGCAAGTGTGATGGTTTGATAGTTTTCTTGCTTTATGCGATTTTATCTCCTTCGTTGTTTATTGTTTTCTTGTATTAACATAATATCTCTGCTTTATATGATTTACAACACTATCGATTCCGTTTACCTTCATTGCAGATTGAATTACTTTCGAATTGATTTAATCAACTGTAAAGGGTTTAATTATCGTTATTGGACTCTCAGATTGATATCATTGCTATTTGGATTATTTAATGAAGATTGAGTTTGACTTAGATTAAATCAGTTAAGAAGAGATGAGTTATCACTACTGTACTCTCAACTCATGCTGTTGTTACTTGAATTGTTGTAAGATTTGATTTCGTTAGAGGATTGAGTTTTATTTAATTGCAATTGGAATTTATTAGATGCATCCATTTACTCTTGTATTAAAATATCTATACTATGATTTAGGAAACATTACTCTCTAAATTAATAGCAACCACATATTGTGTACACTCTTGAAATAAGAGGACTTGCCCGGGTTGATAATTAATGTGGGATAAATAGGAGTTTTAAAAGACACCTTTTATTAGCCAACATTTTTGCGTCGTTGCCGGGGAGAGTGTAGCCATTTACAAAGAGTGATGTACATCTGATAATTGTTTTTGAGGAAGAATTGGGTATTGAAAATAGAAGGTAAGAACCTACATAACGAGCAAGTAAAGTGCTTGCTCCTCCGCCCGCTTTTCAGCATAATTACAGAAAACTGAAGTAGGTGTTTGATGCTTGTCTGTTGAGAGAGAACTGGGTATTAAAAATGGAAGGTAAGAACCTACGTACGGAGCACGTAAAATGTCGACTCCCCCACCCGCTTTCCAGCAGAATTGTTAGGAACTTAGTGTAGAGATAAACATTTGAATTGTTTGCATGAATGACTAAGAAGAAAAAACCTGAAAACAATCCAATTCCACTACCCAAACCTGAAAAATCTAAGGGACCGGTGACCCTTGGACGATCAACTTTCATAGACGACATCTTAAAGAAAGTTGAATCTCAGCCATCAGTAGGTCCCCAAAACTTTGCTTCCAGACAACCTACTGTCTCCCTTTAGGCCACAAGCTCACCATTTGTAGCCTATGCTGAGGTCCACAGTAAAACGGTAGGAACTGAGCAGAGTTTTCAAGAAATTGAAAATTCGCGCCCAATTTCCTCACAAGAAGGGAATTCTTGTAATATTCATGAAGGAGGAGGAGAAACAGGGGAAACATAGGAACCAAGATCCCCTCAGGTAGTAATTGAGCAAGGAACACCCAGTATCCTAGACCGAGGGAGTGTTGTTAAGATCATTTCCAACCCTTCTAGACACCCTAGGGATAACTCTCCAGCTCCAGAAATCCCAGAAGGGTACTGACATATATTTGATCAAATGGCCAATAATCCGCAAGCTCCCCAAACCTATACATTACAGTATCTCATCGTTGACACAGCTGTCAACGCACCCATGAAAGCTATCCCTCTACAAAATATTCCTACCTTTCATGGACTCACATGAGAGGATCCAGATGCATTTATGTTTGAATTTGATGTAGTATGTCGAGGTTATGATTACACCACCGACCCCCAGAAACTAAAGCTGTTTCCCTCTACGTTAAAAGGAGCAGCCCTTCGTAGGTTTATGGGACTAGGTGGGGCAACCATAAATGATTGGGATCAAATGAAAACTGCTTTCCTTAAAAAATGTCAGGACTATTGCAGATCTAGGGAACTGAAAGACGAAATATTCCAAATGGTAGCAAGACCCAGTGAAACATTGGAAGAATATGTGGAGCGCTTCCAATATAACCTCCGAAGGTCTCTCTATGCAAATCTGCCTTTGCCTGATAATGTGCTAAAAACTACACTAATTGAAGGGATGAAAGAGCAATGGATAGAGACATTAAATATTATGGGTAAAGGTGATATATATCAAGAAGACTATGATGATATTATTAAATTGTGTATCAGGTGCTCAAGAGGCAGTACGAGATTGAAACTAGTAAAACGAGATGTGACCACCAGGATAGCAAAATCTCTGGCGGAAGCATCACTCGTGCAGAAATCGGCAACCTGATGGAGGATTTCAAAACAGATATATTGGGAACTTTGACGACGCAATTAGACATCATGCAAGCCAAGCAAAAGTAGGCTGAAGCAGAAAAGAACCTGGTGATATTTTGCCCGAGATGCAGGAAGAAGCATAGTCACAAAGAGTGCCCATTGGATATGGTAGAGACCTATGCCATATGTACTAAAGATCATGCCATAGAAAGCTGCCCATCGCTCCCAGGGTTAAGATCAGTTTTCAAGGAGGCAAAGGAAGAAACAGAACCAATCTATCTGCTAAATCAGTGTCGCCAATGGCAAACATGACAAACAGGTATGCCTACTGACCCATCTTCTTCCTTTCAGCCCTCGCAATATAATGCTCAACAATACACAGGAGCTACGTGGCAGAATCAACCACCTTTTCCTAATTGGTCACAACAACCATTCTTTATGCCACCTTGGTCCAACCAATCAAACCAAAATAATAGTTGGCCAAATTCCCCTTACTTCCCACCATTTTGGCAAAACAATATATATCCACCCCAATGGCCACCCTCCACTTCACAGAACCAGAACTGGAAGTCAGGCTAGCAAAGACCTACAAACCAGCCAGTAGGAACAATCCCCCTATCTCAACCTATACTACCAGCACCTTACACATTGCAACAAAACCCTCAAACCAATCTACAACCATAGCTCCCAGCCCAGCCCAACCCAAATCCCAACAATAGACCCATTCAATCTGCACAAATTATTGAAGGACCGGAGCCAGAAACAGAGTTGAGGGACTGTAATGAACTCAAATTAAGGTCTGGGTGGATAATTGAGTCAGATGGGGACAAAAACATACAAATAGAAGATCCGTTACTATAGAAAAAACACCTCAAATGGAGAATACGGTTAAACAGAAAAGCCTTGATCAAACTATTACCTCTTCTCCACCATTCCCAGAGAGATTGATTATACCCCGCATAATAGAATATCCTAATTTCGATCTTCTAGGAGAATTAAAAAATCTTTGGGTAAAAATACCCCTCCTCCAGGCTATTCAAGACATTCCCATTTATGGAAAAACTATTAAGGAATTGTGTGCTAAAAAGCCTAAGAGGAAAATAAAAACAACCCCAACTGTCCACGTAGTCGGAAATTTGTCTGATTTATTATCAGGCAGAGAAACACCGGTGAAATATGAGGACCCAGGAAACCCTATAGTCACCGTACAAATAAATGGATGTTCCTTCCCCAATGCATTAGTTGATTTAGGAGCACCCATTAATATACTCACAACAACCTGTCAAAAACTTGGCATTACAGCCTTGGATCCAACTACAACCCTACTGGAACTTGCTGACTGATCGGTTGTCAAACCAAAAGGAACATTACAGGATGTAATGATGTCTATAGATTCTTGGGAATACCCAGCAGATTTCCTGATTATCAATCCTAGAAACTTGCTAGATGGACATCCCTTAATTCTAGGTAGACCTTGGCTAGCAACCGCAGATGCTTACATAAGCTGTCGAACAGGCAGCATGATGATAGCAAGAGGAAGTAATGTGAAAAATCTAGCCTTATATCCTCCAGCTCAGCCAAGCCTAACAATAATAAAAACTAGAAAACAACCTGTATCATATTTAACTGAAAACATTCGATCACCGCTAACTGTAGAAGATGCTCTCGAATTTAAGGATCGAACAGAAGATGACATCATTAACACTTACATTAACCAAATAGGTGCCGTATCCAATCTAAAATGTCACATGATTAAAGCAGACCTAGATAACGATATGGAAGAAGATCCCTTAAAAGATATTAATGACCAGACAATACCAACAACTACTGTTTATAACAGTAAAACCATTGAAATTGAACCAGGGAAAGTCCTAAACATCAACAAAAACCTTATTCATGACCAGGAGCAGAGGCTTGTTCAACTCCTTAGAAAATATAAAGAGGCTTTCACTTGGGATTACCTGGACATGAAAGGGATTGATCCCCAATTATGCATGCACCACATCTATACAGAGAAAGATGCGAGGCCCATTTGACAACCTCAACGAGGTTAAACCCTCACCTTAAAGATGTTGTTAAAGATGAACTACAAAAATTGTTAGATGTAAATTTCATCTATCCCATATCTAATAGAAAATGGGTTTCTCCATTAGTTTTCGTGCCTAAAAAGAATGGAAAGTGGCGTATATGTGTCGATTATAGAGAGCTTAATAAAGCAACCCAAAAAGACCAATTTCCTCTCTCGTTCATCGACCAGGTCTTGGACACATTGGCAGGTAAAAAATTCTTCTCTTTCCTAGACCAGTTAGTGTTTGGCAAAGAACCTATATTCCCAATAGAATTTGAAATTCAGACATTGAGGATAGCTCAAGAAGTAGGTTTGGACTTGAATGAAGCACAGATTAACAGATTACATCAAATTAATGAATTGGATGAAATCCGGCTATCAACTCTTCAGCATACTGCATTGATCCAACAACAAAGAGAAAAATGGCATGATGCCCTCATCAAGAAGAAGATATTCCATGAAGGTGATTGGGCACTGCTGTACGATTCTAGGTTCCAGGATTTCGCGGGAAAACTCTAGACTAGATGGTTAGGTCCTTACAAGATAAAGGAGGTGCACCATAACGGAACCCTTACATTAACCACCATCGATGGGTCCGATTACTCTTTTAAAGCAAATGGGCATAGAGTGCGCCTCTACCATAAACTGCTTACAAGGGAGTCCTTTTGCCAGCACATACGTGAAGATCCCACAATACAAATTCTTGCTGAGGAGGGCAACCCTCCCATAACACCAGTCCAGTGAAGAATTTATTCTTTTTTTGAAACCTGTACATAAATTTATCTTTCTGTTTTTTTCTATTTGATTGGATTTGCTTGGATAATAGATTGTATATTAGTTTTTTTATTTTACCTTTGTTGTTCCCTCTAGGGAACAACTGCTGTTCCCTACAGGGAACAACAATGTTCGTGTGTATTTTGATTAGCTGTTCCTTACAAGGAACAGCTACTGTTCCCTAATGGGAACATCAATTTTTGTGTATATTTCGCTTTGCTGTTCCCTATAGGGAACAACAATTTTCGTGTGAATTTTGTTGTGCTGTTCCCTCTAAGGAATAGCCATTGTTCCCTCTAAGGAACAACAATTCTAGCGTACAGTTTTTCTTCTTGCTATTCCCTACAAGGAACAACTGTCGTTCCCTCTAAGGAACAACTGTTATTCCCTCTAAGGAACAACTGCTGTTCCCTCTAAGGAACAACAATTTTTGCGTGCATTTTCTTTGTTGTTCCCTACAGGGAACAACAATTTTTTTTTTTTAGCGTGTATCTCCCTTGCTGCTCCGTTATAGCAAACAACAATTTTCGTGTGCATTACCTTTTTTGTTCCTTACAGGGAACAACTGTTGTTCCCTATAAGGAACAACACTATAAGGAACAACACTTTTGCGTATATATCTTTTTATTGTTCCCTACAGGGAATAGCATGGTCTACATGTATTTTTCATTTGTTGTTCCTTACAGGGAACAACTGATGTTCCCTCTAAGGAACAACACCTTTTTTGCGTGTCTTTCCTTACTGTTCCCTATAAGGAACAACACCTTTTGTGTGGAGTTTTCTTTTGATGTTTCATAGCACTTTGTGAGTATTTTTTTTTTTTTTGGAGAACACCCTTTCTTCCCTTTGCATGAGCATCCCTGCTCATTCTTTATAACCCTATTAATGGAATGAAAGGTACAATACATATTTAAGGACAACAAATATGGAGTCTAGTGGAACATGCAAATACCTTGAATACTATCATCTTTAACAATATTGCTTTGTGATGATCAAAAAAGGAAAGGACACAGTTATCTAGATCACTTCACTGTTCTCACTTTCACTATAAGCCAAACTGATTGATTATCTATACCATGCTGGTTCACCCTTTCCTGTATAACCCTCTCTGTGTATTATCAATAAGATTATGGGTACATTTTTATATTGATATGTCAAATTTCTTCCGCCATCCCTACTCTTAAGGAGTGATGAGCCACCCTCTATGTAAAAAAAGGTAAAATATATATATATACACACACACATATATTCACTAACAAGTTTTATGATGTTTTTCCACAGATGGAGGATAGGAGGTCTCATCACGAGCCAGCCTACCATGATCATAAGGAAGCAGCGAAGTGGCATTCCCACTATGGCCACCACACCAGGGATATGATCCAATGGATGCATAAACAAACAAAGTCCTTGGAAACAGGAGGTCTCATCACGAGTCGGCCTGACAACTTTCACTACTTCCCAGTGAATGGAAATGTGTTCACCTGGTTACCAAGCCAGCACATTGGTCTCTATTATGGACTTCATAAAACACTTCCCCAAATTATACATAGAGGACCATGGTTCCAAGGGTTAGAAAGCAACTCTGTTGAGGCTATGGACGCCTACAGGCAACAGAAGCTATGTTGATCGTATTGAAGCTTTATTTTACATCAATTATTATTATAATACCCTATTCTTATGATTATTTTTATGGAGAGACTATGTCCCTAAAGTCCCTTGAACCTTTATGCATGAGTAATTTTTTACAAAATCAATCACAACAGTTTTACGTGGGATAAGGCAATAAAGTAGTATTTCTAGCACATACTATCCCTCTTTCCTTATCATATCACATCATAGAAACCTATCACTTATTGATAATTCTCGGGTACAAGCCTTGATTTCACCACTCCAATATTCGTTATGATCCTTGCATTAATAAGCATACCTTGCCAACACATCACCCCTGTACTTTGCCGCCAACACTTTACCCTTGCATTCATTTGGTCGTAGGCGACCTATCATTTCGAAGGGGGGTGGGGACCTCTAGCGTACTTATGCATATGCTGTCAGTTTTTCATTGGGTTTTGCAGAATGATATGACATTCTATGATCATAGAGCATGTGGTATGATGACAGCCCTCAATAACAGTATGTATATTTATGAAGTATCATCCGATATAGCGATTATAACAATTTGTTGTTCCATCACTTGGCTCTGTTTGTTGTTATGCTATCTCTGTACACTAACCATTTGTAGAACTTAGGCAGTATGGGAGGAAGAACAGTGCGCAGAGAACCACTAATACTGGCTGTTTATGATGCAGCCAGAGAAATTTTAGCTTGAGCTGGGTGGATAGCATACTTTATGCGATTTCAGCCACCCAACGAGGAAATTGCCATAGAATTCCTATGAAATCTACAAAATGGACAATCCATGGTAAGGGGCAGGCAAATCACAGTATCAGACGTTGTGATAGCAGAGGTATCTGGGTTGCCGACTGAAGGACCTGTATGGGCTAACAAACATTTGAAATTGCGTGATGCGATTGAAGCCTTTAAGGACGAAGGACAGGAGCTGATCATCAAAGGAAAAGGCGTTCGACCATCATCCCTTGGAGAACCATGGGGAGAACTAGCAAGAATCGTCCAGAATTACATCACTTGCGACGGGCACAAAGATGTGGTAAGGCCGCATCAACTTAAACTATTAGCAGTTCTGAAACAAGAGTGCTTTGTGAATTTACTTGCATTATTGAATTTTCTACTGCATGACACCGCTGAAAGAATAAGAAGGTCCCGACATATAGAAACTGTAGTAAGCCACCACTGTTTGATTAGACTGATAGTTAGCTATAACCTCGCCCAACAACAATCAAGTTGGGAGGAACTAATATTTGCTATTGAAGGAGGTTTAGCTCTGCCTATGCCTAACCCTGTTTCGAAAAGGAAGAGGACGAGCCTTGTAAGCAACATACCCCAAAAGCGTAGACAATCCTCAAGGTTGAGATCCAAGAATAGGAGCAGCCGAGAATCCTCAAGGTAATGTCAGCCAACTCATAGAATTTTCTAGCCGAGGAAGTGAACAACACTTGCAAATAGAAGGCCAAGATAACCTTGAATCGGACCATGAGGAAGAAACAGAGCGTTCTAGAGATGAACCAAAAAATGAATCGGGACTTCCTTCATCACCAAGCATGAGTCTGCAAGGTGATTTATTGCATGATATCGAATTGGCCCAGATCTTGGCTAATATGAATGATTTCATATAGCCTGAAAGCCCGCTTAATTTTAATTTGGGAGCAACCCAATCTTTAGAGAACTCTGTCCACGACAAAATTATATCAGGAAATGTAAGCTGTGAAGCAAAAATAGGGGCAGAGGCCATTCAAGAAGAGGTGAACCAACCTGGTGACATGCCTCCAGGAGAACCCAGTCAGGCAGGCCGAAACATGGAGAATATAGGCCAAATAGGAGTAGAAATAAGCCAGGAAAATGATTACCAATCTGGAGACACGGTTCTTTTAAAACAGAGCCAGGATGAGCAACCGGGCTCGTTAGAAGCAGAAACTATTAACAGAATAGTGGCTCCTCCGAAAAAGTATAGAGCCAAATTGAAGAAGCTTAGGAAAGAACAACAGAAGCGTCGGAAAATTGTAAAAAGGCTCAAAAGAAAAATAAAGGAGATTATTGTTGGCGAGGTAAATCCCCTCTGCGGACAGAGGCGATCCCCACTAGCCCAGAATGGGTCTAGCAACAATCAAACAATGCTAACACGCAGGTTCCTAATTACAAATTAAAGGTAAATGATGAGAGCCTACTTGGATTCCAACACTAGTGTTGTAGAAGAGTCGACACTCCCGTTCCTTTGCTCTGGCCGGTCACGATCCTCACGATCTTCGTGAATGGACACCTGCACATGCAAAGAACGACACAAATACAAGCATAAAATCCAATAGATGCAATTATATATCGGTCAGAAAAGATATAACTCAAACATCATTACAATGAACAACAAGAGTGGAACCATAATGATAGTCATCTATTATTGATAAACAACAAAGAAGAATACAACCATAGTTCTGACGTCAAATCCTCCTTTGGCTGGGTGATCAGCTACATATGCCTTGCAAAGCTTGTCGGGATTGGGAACAAGCCTCTCTCTCTTTGATTATGAATGCAAAGAGGACTCTTACAGCAATCTCTTAGACTTCTGAAAGTATAATTCTCCCTATGCTCGAACTAGCTTGTCAAAGGCAACAGAACAAGCTTTTATAGATGGAGGAGAAGGAGATAAGATCAATCACACCATCTATGGGATTGGGTTTATCCTCAAAAAACTATTATGGATAGAGGAAAGGGAGATAAGGTTAATCACGACATCCATGGGATTGGCATTATCCTTGAAAAGCTTCATGAGTCGAAAGGAAAAAACCTTCGCGCGTGCATTTGTTAAAAAGCTTTCCCAAACTCGGTTGGCGTGATTATATCTCTAAGACAGAGCGCCAACTGGCGCGCCCTCTTTGGAGGATTTCCCCCATTGGCGCGAGTAATACACTGTGGATCCGCGCTAATGGAAAAAGGGAACTTTTTAAGGATATTCTGCAGGAGATGTCTTCAGGGCATATGAAGTCCATACTTAGGGGAACATAATGCAAGTGTTTTCAAGTTATGTCACTTCTCACAGGTCCCGGAATGAGTCCTCCAAAGTGCGGGAGAGGGGTAACAGGGACGGTGACAAATGGTGACAAATTACTATGTAACAGATGCCCCCTAAAGCATGAGGCCCGAGAGAGAGAGGGGTGAAATGCTTTACAAGAACACATGCAACTGAAAATGCTGCCGCCGGAGAATCTGCATAGAGAGGTACAACTGATATCTCAAGTACATGATATATGTGGTATGGGCACAGCCATCCATAACAGAGTACATAATAATCTAGATCCAAGGTATGGGCGCAGCCATCCGGTGAGGATCGATGAATAGACTCAGGCATGGTTGCAGCCATCCAGTGAATGAGTCATGTAATAATCACAATAATCCACAAAATCGTAGCCTGGATTCCAATAGACAAAATCCAGGGTCTTGCGCTCCATCTCGATCCGAACAAAAGTACAAGTTCAAGCATCCGAATACATGAGTTGAAGTCGAACATGCATGAACATCGTCTAATTACCAGTCAATAATGAAAACTGTTAACAGACGCGAGAAGTACCACCAATAATGACAATGGCCCTCAAGGTACTATAGGTACAATCTACGGCGTGTGAATTAGTAAGCTGGCGTCGAACACCCGTAGAATCATTCGATCGGAGGCCAATGAGGAAAACCTCACGTCGAACACGAAGAACCTGCCATTGAGGCATGCAAGCTCCAAGGCACCGGAAGGGAGTCTCTAGATCAACTTCCTAGATAATGAGCTGAAGTCGATAGGAAGTGACCTTGATCGAAGGTGGGCCATAGTGTTTCCCACATCATCGACATGAGACAGAGGAAGAATGTTGTGGTGAATCAGAATTATACGAGCTATCAGAGGGAGGTTGTTATTCTGCAGAGGTCAACTTCTCTTGAACATATCGGCAGCACGACAATGGACTTGGCAGTATTTGACATCAATGGATCAAAGGTCATGGTGACGAGGCAATGAGCAAATGAGAGGTCAAACAGGATCACCCAAATCCATGGAGGCAAGTGAAAAACGAGATGAGATGTCCCCACCCAGACACGAAAGCAGACAAGTGCCATGTTCAAGAGCGACATACTGCCGACACGACAATAATTATGGTTCCATTTTCCCCCACCATTTCTGGCGAGTACCCCAATTATTTTTATTAACAAGCTTGACGGGGATAGCATATGCTTGTAAGGCGTCATCTCGACGGACTCCAATGTCATCAAGTTTTAATGAGTCTGACAGAGGAAGAACTCGGCGTCTTTTCATGTTTAGAGAGTTTGAAAAGACAGCAGAAAAGAAAACTCCAAGGGTGTCCTTTTTCGTAAAGTTGTGTCTCTCGAGCCCGAAAAAGTATAAAACAATGCTCGAAAGAACCGCCTGACCATTACGATCGAGGAGTACTTTTCATGAGTAGTGATTTTGACCTGAAAAAGTAAAAAAGCGATCGAAACCACGTCGCTTCGTGACCGTTAACGAACCTGAAATGACAAGGGTCCGACGATCTTTTCGTTTTTACACGGTCGGAAAAGAGTTTAAAGACGACCGCCTCTTATTTACGTTTAACGAGTCAAGAGGGATAACTCGGCAATCTTTTCGTCTTTAAACGGTCGGAAAAGAGCTGAAAGAAGACCTCCATTTTTATTCTCTTTAACGAGTCAAAAAGGGAAAAATACTCGGCAATCTTTTCATTTTTTACGAGTCAGAAAAGAGCTTAAAAGGAGACTCGTCCTGGAGGAACGAGTGGTATAAAGGGTAGCAACTGGTTCCGGAAATGGTGGAATTGCTCAAAACATATAATGGTCAAGAGACTGGCTAATAAAACCACTCATCGCTGCGGTTCCTCAGGAAAGGATAAACAACCAAGTGAAAGCATATGATCAGCCAAAGAGATGGTAGCAATGGAATGAAACAACCAAGGCTCATCTAACAGAATTTAGCGAAATAACGGCAATCACAAGATGTAAAATGGGTATGGGTTCATTTTTACACAAGCTTGAACCATGGAGAACTTTGCTTGGATTTGGTTTCATGTTTACACAAGCTTGAAACGAAAAACTATGCTTGTTATAAGTTCGCATGCCCCCAGCATAATAGCGCAAAATGAGGTACATGCCCCCCAAGCTTCATTGCATTCAACAAAGTGAATGGAATGAAGGTTCACTCTCGAGATCTATGAAAGACTCGACTTGTATTTTACGAGATCTTAATCAAAGACTCGATTTGGAAAGGAGGAGATGTTTCATTTTTTAATGAGGTTGACCTAAGAAAAGAACTATCCTCATAACCCTTATTTCATTTTTTAATGAGCTTGACACAAGATCAGGAACTATGCTCGGCCAGACCTAGTTTCATTTTTTAAGGAGCTTGACATAGGAAAACGAACTATGCTCCGCCAGACCTAGTTTCATTTTTTAAGGAGCTTGACATAGGAAAACAAACTATGCTCCGCCAGACCTAGTTTCATTTTTTAAGGAGCTTGATATAGGAAAACGAACTATGCTCCGCCAGACCTAGTTTCATTTTTTAAGGAGCTTGACATAGGAAAACGAACTATGCTCTGCCAGACCTAGTTTCATTTTTTAAGGAGCTTGACATAGGAAAACGAACTATGCTCCACCCGAACTTCATTAGAATGAACAGGAAGTCGGGGCTTCCAAGAGTGCCACTCCAGGTGGAAAGGTGATATCTCGGAAGTCAGGACCCAAAGCCCCCAGGACACTATGCACGACGGCGACATCACTGGATACAGGCACAGGATAAGTGGCCACGTAGTTGATCTGTGGTGGGGCAGATGCAACTGGTGGATGAAAACCAGGAGGGGATGACGACTGCGCAGGAGGGACCCGGGGACGAATGAACGATAATTGATCTATAGTCATGATTCTTCCATCGTGTAGAGAGCAAACCACACGGAAAAGTGAAGAGACCAGGGCCCCCATGGCATATACATAGTCACGGCCAAGGAGAAGACTGAAATCTAAAGTACCTTGGGTAACCAATACGTCTATATAGACGGTTTTGCCTCCCAAAGTAATAGGGAACTTTGGAAGGATCCCTAATGGTTGACTAGTTCCTCCGTCAAAAGCTGTCAGATTCGGTGCGACTGGCACAAGCTGTGGGGAACCCAAAGATTGCCAAGTAGTGGCAAGCATAAGACTGACAGATGCACCCTCATCCAAAATAGTGCCAGGTATTGCCCTATTATATGCGTGTACCGTGACCCAGAAAGGCACATGGGATGGAAGGTGGGAGGTGGTCAAATGATTCCAGTCGAAGGAAACGACTGAACTACTTGGTGGGGGAATCGTATGATTACCCCCTTGCTCTAAAGGGACCGAAGCAGGACTCTCGGGAGCAACTGGGATAGGAGAGTCATTTCCGGACTCAGGAGAATCTGAGGAGATAAGAAGAACATGGGAATTATGCTCTTCCGAAACAAAGTGATCGGGTGGTGAACTCGAGTCGACACTCTTTCCGACCAATGGTTGGTCTGGAGCAGGCTTGGCAGAGCCAGGTTCAGGAAGAGGGGCCTGGACATGAGAAGAATTTGAATCAATCTCTTTGTCAACAGGGGGACGATCTGCGGCTGCAGAAAGACGTTGATAGCCAACAGGTAGTTGGGGTGAAGGAGCTGTAAGACTTTCCAAGACAACAGAGGCTTTATCCATGAGCGGACAAAGGTGAAGGGGATGATTGCCTTCACAAAGTCTACAAGGGATTCGAAACTTCCCTTTTCCCTTACCATTTCGAGCTAATAGAGTAGCATCGCCGTGAGCTTCAGAGGACAATGAGGGGCGGGCCGGATCGTGAGACCATACTTCTAAGACCCTGGGAATGCCAGGACAATCGCGCAGAAGATGGTCATCCTTGCATAATCTACAAGGAAATTTGACCTTCCGCGGAGGAGCAGAAGGTGGCCCGGTTGGAGGTGTACTCGAGGGAGTAGCTGCACTTTTAGCCTCTCCCTTAGGAGACTTCTTCTTCTTCGTCTTCTTCTTCTTCTTCTTAGCCACCTGGTTACTCGAATCGAGACTTTCACCAGGCGAAGTAGAAGATGAGGACATAGAAGCAGGCGAAGAAGGGGAGAGGTCCACCTTAGAATCAACATGATGTTGTTCAGGTGGAGGGACTGATTGACCAGAAGTTGAAACGGCAGGGACCAAAGAGGTTGAGAACAACCAAATAGGCAACCCAACAGTTAACCCTGGGAGGGACAACGTTGCCATGTAAGGAGCACCAACATTCCCAAACGGAGCGAAATGACCAGGGTTCCCGTCAGAGGGGATCCCTGGGTTGGTGAACCCCAAAAAAGTTGCCATCGAAAAAGAAACCTACTCAAGCTAATGCAAACAAGATCTAACCGGGTAAATGTGAATCGTGGCCGAATAAATTTTAAGACAAAGGAACCGAACTTGAACTTTTCACTTTTTAAGAGTCGAGAAAAGGACAAAAAGATGACTCTAGTCTCCTTCAAATGTTTAATGAGCCCGAAGTGACAAAATGCTCAGCCAAGCCTTTTCTTTTAGGGAGTCTGAAAAGGATCAAAAGTGACTGCTCTGGAGAACTAGGCAAAGGGTTTACCAGACAATCCGTAAAACTGCATATACACCTTGGCAATCATATGAAAACCAAGGACTTTCCGTATGGCAGTCAATCTTCCCGAATGCTGTGTTCGGTGCGTTACGGCTTGTAAGGCGGCAGACACAGCTTCGTGTGGATAAAGGATGATAACCTAGTGGGGTCTCCCCATATACTCGACGGTACGTGGGAGCACAAATCCGTGCTAGAACACTATTGAGTCACAAAAGGAGGAATCACCCAACCTTAATGTGAAACAACAGTGACTAGGTTTAATGACGTCGGAACACGTCTCTAGCCTAGACCTCTAGATGTATGCGTTAAGTTCCAATGCGTTTTTAGATTCATTCAGTTCATTTTACGGTTGATCTTTGATTAGGTTTCAATTTCCAGGTCCTACCGTATGTAATCTCTCACAATTTCCTAAATGCAAGCTATATGCCAAAATATATCATTTCATTCGATGAACGCTAGCTACGAGAGAGTTGAGATCTTTCAATCAAACAAAATGATCATAAAACAATCAACAATGACTCTAATGCAGCTAATGGCAATAAACAAAACTTTTCTTTAAAGTCACTAATCGCTAATAACAATGAAAAGCTCTAATTTCCATTAACTACTGCAACGTAAAAGATATTGTTCGTTTTCTTTTCGATGGAAAAATGCACTAAACAAATTTTGAGAGATAATAACAAAGAGTAAAAGAAACAAATTTCACTCAATGAAAACACAATCAAGTCCCTGAAACACCAGGACAATCTTTCAAACCAAGAAAAATCACAAAGACCTCAATGAGCTATGTGATCTAAGCCCAAAACGAAGCCAAGCGGAATCCAAGTGAAAAAGAAGTGAATCACTCGAATAACGCAATAAAAAGCTTAACAATCCAGACACAAAAACCAAGCTTGGAAGGCTCAAAACAAGTAAAACTCTAAAAGTTTCCCTGAGCTGGCGCGAATTTCAGGCTAAAAGTAGCGCCAATTGAGGATTGGCGCGGGTTGTACATTGACAAGTTGCGCCAATTGGCGCGACTGTCATGCAAAAAAGAGCGCCAATCAAGTTTGCTATGCTAAAATAAAAAACAAGCAATCCAAGACTAGGCCAGCAGTACCCAGACAGACCAAGAAGCAAGAGACAACAGAGGATCCAACCCAGAAAGTTATCTAAGCAATCAAAATAAGAGAAACCAAAGAGACAAGACAAACTCCAAGTTGTTTAGTTTGTAAACCAAATCGGAGATTGACTAAAGTGGCGTTGATCTACTTCGCTAATGCAGAGCAATAGCGTTTCGAAGGCTATCTGGTCGTACTTCAGGCTCCGTCCAAAGTTTACAAATCAAACAACAAATAGTATCCCCAGTGGAGTCGCCAAATTGTTGGCGAGGTAAATCCCCTCTATGGACAGAGGTGATCCCCACTAGCCCAGAATGGGTCTAGCAACAATCAAACAATGCTAACACGCAGGTTCCTAATTACAAATTAAAGGTAAATGATGAGAGCCTACTTGGATTCCAACGCTAGTGTTGTAGAAGAGTCGACACTCCCGTTCCTTTGCTCCGGCCGGTCACGATCCTCATGATCTTCGTGAATGGACACCTGCACATGCAAAGAACGACACAAATACAAGCATAAAATCCAATAGATGCAATTATATATCAGTCAGAAAAGATATAACTCAAACATCATTACAATGAACAACAAGAGTGGAACCATAATGATAGTCATCTATTATTGATAAACAACAAAGAAGAATACAACCATAGTTCTGACATCAAATCCTCCTTTGGCTGGGTGATCAGCTAAATATGCCTTGAAAAGCTTGTCGGGATTGGGAACAAGCCTCTCTCTCTTTGATTATGAATGCAAAGAAGACTCTTATAGCAATCTCCTAGACTTCTGAAAGTATAATTCTCCCTATGCTCGAACTAGCTTGTCAAAGGCAACAGAACAAGCTTTTATAGATGGAGGAGAAGGAGATAAGATCAATCACACCATCTATGGGATTGGGTTTATCCTCAAAAAACTATTATGGATAGAGGAAAGGGAGATAAGGTTAATCACGACATCCATGGGATTGGCATTATCCTTGAAAAGCTTCATGAGTCGAAAGGAAAAAAGCTTCGCGCGTGCGTTTGTTAAAAAGCTTTCCCAAACTCGGTTGGCGCGAGTATAGCTCTGAGACAGAGCGCCAACTGGCGCGCCCTCTTTGGAGGATTTCCCCCATTGGCGCGAGTAATACACTGTGGATCCGCACTAATGGAAAAAGGGAACTTTTTAAGGATATTCTGCAGGAGATGTCTTCAGGGCATATGAAGTCCATACTTAGGGGAACATAATGCAAGTGTCTTCAAGTTATGTCACTTCTCACAGGTCCCGGAATGAGTCCTCCAAAGTGCGGGAGAGGGGTAACAGGGACGGTGACAAATGGTGACAAATTACTGTGTAACAATTACAGCGGGAAAGGTCCTGGACAAAATCCCGGAGATAGAAAACGTGACAATTTAGACTGAATTGCACAAAGGTAAGGCTACAGGGACTCAAACTGAGCCCATACTTACTCAACCTGCTAAGGAACAACATGCAATTCTTGCAGAGGTAGCTACCCAGACAGAGGCTGTACCTTCCTACAATTTAGCTATTCAGATGGAGGTGGTACCCTCCTACAGCATGGCTACCCAGATGGAGGTTTGGACCTCCCATAATAAAGAAACACAGACAGTAGGCACCCCTTCTCATAGCAGAAGTACTTAGATAACCATTCAAGCCAAAGATGTTATGACACGCAATGACCCCACTATAGTGAATCTTCAAGAGGAATTAGCACAGGCTCGGCTTGCTTTAGAATGGCTTGAACAAGAAACTGTCTCCCAGCAAAAATACCAAGAATTGCAGAGGAAGCGTCGGGACATGAACACAACAGAAAGTGAGACTTTTGACAAATGCCGAAAGGTAGAAGAGAAATTGGAGAAAACCAAGCTCAGGCTAGATAAGGTCATAAGTCAAATAGACACTCTCTGCTCGCTATAAACAGTTGTCTTGGCATGCAGATCCCCTGCCAATAATTATGCCTTGTTTTTGCTAGAAAGATACCTGCTGTTGAAAATTAAAGTCGTGAGGGCTGGAAAACCAATAGAATTAAAAAAAATTGAAGATTTTATAAATTGTTGCAAACAGCATGGGGTAAAAATTCAAAGGTTGCTTTGTGAATTTTACTTACACAATTTTGTATTAGAGGAAGAGGTGGACAAGAACCCCAACCCTTTTGTGGGAGATGTTCAATTCCAAGCCTTTATCTCGTTTGCAGTTAATCAGCTTAAATGGTTCAAAGCTCAATTTGTAAACCTTTGTTAGTTCAGTTTTTGAGCTTTCTCATTATTCTCTCTCTCTCCCTCACTCTTGGACACCTAGAGTTTTCTTGGAGCATTCTAGCTTTGGAGCAAGGAAGGAAAAATCAAGCAAAGGAAAGGAAGGAACTTAAAGATCAAGCAAGGAAGAGCAGGATCAAGCAGCTTCAGTGGGAATACTTGCAGGTAACATATTGCATGTGTGATTTCCTAGTTGGTTTTAGCATGCATGGCTTTGCATGTTGGTATATTGTTCTCTTGTTGTTGGTGGCATGGTTTTACTAGGTTATGAAAGTGGTTTTCAGCTTAGTCTTACCTTTTTCTAGATAGCCATGGTGTGATGGGATTTTTTTCTCGGTTTTGAGCTTTGGAATTGCCGGATGGTTTCAAAATCTGGGGTGGAGGTGGTATCAAGAAAAACCCAAAGGCCTAGGAATCCGTTGACCAGTTTTGGTGGGATACACGGTAAAGCCTGATGGTGGAGTCTCGGTTTAGGGCCTAGTGATCCAGTGTGGATTGTGGTAAATCCCGAGGGACTAGTGTCTCGGTTTAGGGCCTAATGATCTAGTGTGGATTGTGGTAAAGCCTGAGAGACAAGGAGACGAAAAATTTCTCAAGGATAGCGATGGAGTCCGAAGGCATTCCAAGCTTAGTTTGGTTTTGTGATCTCTGTGCCGATTTAGGTGAGTTCATGGTTTTGTGAGGATGGAGGTGGTTTAACCTTTGGATTCCGTTGGTTATTTTTGGATTGGTTTATCCATGAGATATCACATTCATGCTTGGAATATGGCATAGGGGTGACTAGCTAAAAGAAATATTTGGTTCATCTATGTCTACAATCGGGTGGTACGTGGAAGTTCTGAACCTGGTCGCATTTTCCTATGTTTAATGAAAGATAAGTTCTCTTGCTTTTGCACTTGTTAATATGTGGATTTAATGGTTGTTATGTCATTGTTATTTTCATGGTTTAATGTTGGTTATAAGCATGGTTATATGACTTGTTATTGTCATGGTTATTTCATGTATTTACTTGTAACTGAAAGGATAATGGATGCAAGACCTAATTGATGTCAAAATAGTTAAGGGAAGAGGGTGGTGATCCTTCTTGTCAAGTTTCACATGAGTTATCAGTGATTCATGCTCTATCTTGTATTGATTTCCTATAGATTACATTGATGCCAAGTGTTTGATAGAATGTGAGTCCCGATTGGGGATGGTCAAGCCTAGTCCTGTAGTCAGTTTTGATTTGTAAATATTTTCATTATGTAAATTATGGATTTTGAAAGTGTCATTGAGCTTTGGATAGTGTCTTGGGCTCTGGGCCTGAAAAAGTGGCTCAAATCTCAGAGACATAGGCACAGTACTGGGCAGAAAAGTCCTTGGACACATGCACAGTCATGTTGTGGGAGCATCTAGAGCCTCCCGGACGCATGCTTGTTCATATCAAGGGAGCGTCTGACGGTTTAATGGTAAAAAAACTCAGTAGGACCCAAGGGTTGGTTACTTGAGTTGTTGTGATGGTTCCTAGGAGTCATGTTGTTGATGTGGAAGGTCTGTATGGTGTTTTTTCATCGATTCCACTTCCTTAAGGTGACTTAGGAGGTCAAATCATATCATAGTAACTTCTCGTCAAATGTTTACCCCGGTTAGAAGGTTACTTGGGAAGATGTGGGAGGATGGCGTTACATAATCAACTTATTGAAGTACAAGAGCTAAGAGAGAAATTATATAATCGGTCTTAGTTGTTCCACGATAAAATCAAGCAAATCCATGATAAGAAGGTAAAGGAGTATGATTTTAAGATTCAGGATTTAGTCTTGAAGTGGGATGCCAAGTTTGAGGAAAAGGGGAAGCATGGAAAGTTCGATCATTTATGGAAGGGACCTTATAGAATTGTTGCTTTCAGAGGTAAGAATGCTTTTATTTTGGAGGATCTAAATGAAGTTATGTTGAGTGGATGTCCAATAAATGGATGCTTCTTAAAACATTTCCTAGTTTGAGAAAGACCAGTTTTCATAGTTCATTGTGCATATCCATGTTCAAAGCAGTTTGCAGAATTGGACAACAACTTTGATGGATTTGAAGCCTGAGGTGAAGGCCATAAGATTTTGATTAGTGGTTGTCACACTGTAAAGAAAATTTTAGTTCAATGTTTTAAATTCAGTTAAGCAATTCGAGAGTGTTTATTTTTCAAAATAAATAAATTGACATTTTCAAGTTTCTTCATAGAAGATTTTCATAATTATTCAGTTCAATGGATAAGGCACCAACGTGTTATTTATTGTCCCCTGGGGATATAGTATCCCCATTTTATCCAACTGTTAGTACCAAGTTTGTACTTTCAAAAAGGGGGTCATATTGTTTTTAATAAAAACAATGAAGAGTTTTACAAGCAAAGTGGGCTTAAGTATAGGATTAGGTTAAATTTTGGTGTGAAAAGGTGGCATAAGGATTATGAAGTAGGTTAAGAAAGTTGTTTTTTTCATGCCAATTTTTTTACCCAAGTCTTGCACCAATCAGAGGGAAAAAAATAGGTGGCGCAATGAAATATTTTCGTAGCTCCTACAGGCCGTGCTACGAATTTTTTTTGTAGTGCCTACAAAATAAAAATAAAATAAAAAAATTAAGCTATCATTTGGGCTATTTTAAAATATTTAAAGCTATTTGATGTAACTAATATGTGATATGATTTGATGTGATGGTTTGAGGCGGTTTCAAAAAGTTAAAGAAGGCTTAGTGAGAAGGAGGGTTAAAACCATAATTCTATGCAAATCAACTATTTCCATCAAACACAGGTGACTCGCTAGCAACAGACAATGAAATTTTTAGCAGTTTTTGACAACGGACAAGTGCTCAATTTTTCTCTGTTAAGCAATGGGAAATTTAGGTGATGTGAGATGATTTGAACCAAATGGAGTATGGTTCAAGGTCAATGTTGAAGTTGCACATTTATTCAGAAAAGCAAGATGGTATCCGATTTTCCAACAGTTTGATGGTTACAATTTGAGTTGGTGCTATGCTTTTATTCGCTCTTTTGATGCCAACAAAGCTCAGATAAGAGGAATGAAGTTTTTAGACACTAAAGATTCAATAACAGAAGCCACGAGGTTTCCTGCCGAGGCTGAGAAGTTGTTCAAGAAGCGAATGATGCAGAATGTGGATCTCAACTTCTTCCTAAAGGGATAATATTAGAACTGTAATTGGAGCATGGGAATCCCTCAGAAGATGTTGAACCCCGAATGGTCTAACATTCTGAAGATTGTGTAGCTCTTTTTTACATGTGAAGACAGGTATTCCAAAATCTATCTTTACCACATGAAGTTTTTATGTCATTTAGCTGGTTTCGGAAAGATGATCATACTTTCTTTCTTACATCAACATCTGCTTAAAATGTCCACTATGGCTAGAACCAAACCCCAATGGTTACCTCATGATCTATGTCACCATGTCCTGATTAAGATATTGTATATACATGATTTAAACAAGAAAATACAACCCTTGAGGCAGAGGACATGGAGAAACCTTGCACCCAGAAGACCAGGAAAGGGTAAGGCTAAAACTTATGTTGAAACCCTAGCCCTCGAAAAAGAGGTTGAATCCAGTCATGTGCTTGTTGAGAAAAACCCTATAGAGGAACCAAAGATTAAGGTCTATGAAAAGATAACAAGAAGACAACAAACACAAATCTTAGCAAAAGAGGAGGTAAAGCATAACGCAGAAAAAAGTGAGAATGACAAGCATAGTATGGAAATAGGAGATGAAGACACGGAAATAGAGCCTAGGGTATACTATAGGAAACCCCATACTCGCCCTACAAATAAATTAAGACCGAGTTTTAAATAAAATATTAATCCTACGCTAAAGGAACTAGTGATAATTGATGAAGAGGAGAATGTGAAGATTTCAAAGGGCAAGAAAGAGGCTATAAGACATGGGAAAACAAAGTATGCATGTAGGAAAGGGAAAGGAGATCTAAAATATAGAAGAACTATACATAAGGGTAATAGAAGGATGACAAGAAGCCAAGACAAATTAAACCTCCTTGCTCAGGATGCAGAAGTCATGGAAGAATGATCAAGTTACCTCATTGACAAAGTAATATATGAAACCCTAATTTTGTTGAAAAAACCCTAATTTTACCTTAGCATTTTGGCATGCTCCATTTTATCTTTTTGACAGTTATTTTATTTTTGATATGTTATGGTAATACATCATAAAGGTTTTGTAGCTAAAAGAGACCAGAAAATACGAGTCAACACAAGAAAGAAGGGTTGTAAAGAGTGTAAACAGTTACACAGTACAATTGCACAGTTTCAATCGATTTCAAAGGTTCATGTTTTAGTTTTGCTACAAAGGAGGTATAAGAACTGCAGTTCCATATACAAAGCCTACAAGGGTGTGAACAATTTCAGTCCTACACTTCAACTATGACTCATCATTTTACTAGAAGAACAACAGAGGATGCATACAACAATTTTTAAATGCTTTGACCAATGTTTAAATGAAAAATAAAGATCTGAATAGCCATAAGGATAGGATTTTAATTATGTTTTGTAAATTAAACTCTCAGATATTGTCAATATTTTACAGTTATGGTACTAGGATTTATGGATCTTAAATTTTATGTATTTTTCCTGTATAATACATCAAAAAGGAGGAAAAAAGGTTGGAATTTGGAAACAAAAATATTTTTTTTTTTTGCTGTGTGTGATCAATTTGTTATTTTTAAGTATCAAGAGGACTAGGAGATTAAAATGAGATTAGCTTCTACCTTCTGATATTAAAATGAGATTATGTGACAAAATTCAATAATTAATGATCTGGTTCAGATCATTTAAATATATGTACTATTTCTCCTAAAGCTTGCAGGATTCATGTTTCATGCCCTGCTATAGTGATTTTTTTACTTTTTCTACTACCATTCAAATGATTTTTGACATGTCTACAATTTTCCATCTACCTTACCTCTGTCCCTCTTGATTCATACAGTCAAGATCTTGGTGTCTACATTTGAAACTAGATTGATTGACTCTATTGCCCACTAGATTACTTGTTTCATCTCAACCACCACACTCAAAATCCAAAACCCTATTGAAGTTCTAACGATTGTTTGAAGATACAACCAGTTGCTAAGCTTAGCGATAAGGTTTTTAGAGAGATCCCTCTGTGGATTGAAGGGACTAGCCTTCAATCTACGAGCCTAGTTTGAAAAGGCTACCTTAGGACTTCGTATTTCACAGCCACGGGGATATTTGAGTGATAACACTCACCAAAATAGAAGTACAATTGGAACCAAAGTGAGGGACACTATCAATGGAGAATGCACACTAACTGTTGACATAGGTTAAACATTGCGCAAGCACTGTCTTGATGGACTACGCTATGCCTGTTCAAGCTTGCATAAAGGAAGTGCACTTATGAACTCATCAGTGATCGGGAATGTGTGAGCAAGTGGCTTTGATAGTTAGAAACTTGGAAGAAGACTTAAACACTTAGCACAACATCAATTGACAATGAAGTGACCATGGGACAGAAGATCATAAGATCCTCAGGAGACTCCAAAATTCAAGTGTAGGAAAAATTTTGGAGGGTGTTGATCACAACGTCAATAGTTATGTAACCGGATCACGAAACAGAAGAAAAGATAGATCAATGACTTGAAAATAAGCGCCTTCAAGGGGGAATCTCATTTTAGATCACATAAATGAATAATTCTTGGATTATAAAAATGACAAGACCTCCTTCATATATATATGAGTCTAAAGGGTCACAATATAATCAGGGCCTACATAACAATAATAATGTAAAGGCACAACAATAACTATAGTGGATTTCTATGGGGCACAACAATAACAATATGGGGGCTACAAGGGGCACAACAATAACAATATGGGGGCTACACTAGTATTATAGGTACCTAACAGAAAGGGTCCAAGCACCTATCATATTGATTATGTCTTTGTCCTCAAGAGAGAAGACATAACTCATTATGCAAAGACCTTTTCATAGAACAATATGTGTCAACTATTTCTTTCCTAAGATTGGTAGTTCATACTTCATGTCGATTCTTATCTAAAGTGACTCCTTCATAACAGATCTAGCAATATGATAGATGAGATCTTCTAGGAGCATACATCTTAGATGCAAGAGAACTTTAACATAAATCAATGCCAAATTCTTAAGAAATTAAAACAATATTTATACGTACCTCTTGAGAAACTTTACTTGTCTTCCTTGAATACTATGCCAAATCACAAATTCTTGAGGCTGCTTGCAATGCTACTAGGATGTCATACACATTAAATATACTTCAAGGACTTCTTTTGTCACAAAGGAGTATTTCTTCAAGTTTCGATATCTTCCACGAAGATGTTGCTTGAACATATGCTTAGAACCTTCAACCTCATAAACTTCTCATCAAGTCAATTTTCCAATTATGTCCATAAGAATTATGTAGTGAGGTCTTCAATAATTTCAAATATCGACCTTTGAATTATTCACAGAGAATAGATATAGTTTGTCAACCATACTTCTATTTAGAGATATAGATTTCAAGCTTCAAATTTGGTGCTTTCAATTTTGTGAGTAGAAATACTTATTTGTACATAGCATATTTTGTGCCATAATTTCAATTCCAAGGATGCTATGTCATGGAATTATTGGAAATGACCATTTCTTGAGAGAGCTTGAACTTGTTTACGAGGGAGGAGACTAGAACTTTGATATACCATACAAATTCAGCTTGATACATAGGGATCATATTCATGTAGATGTCACTGAGAGATGATGCAATTTAAGGCTTCTTTAAGACATAATAGTCTTAGCTTGATCATCACAGGGAGCTCAGATCACACTTCAGATATATATAATTTGGATGGCACACTTCACTTGTAAACTTAGATCACCAACACAAAAATTTGGAATTTGAATTTGTATAACCACAAGACTTACATAAAAGGTCCCACTTGTATAACGAATCATATATCATAGAGGAATATTGGTTTCTTTTTGTATCATGTAACTTCAGACTTTACCATAAATATTTGTCTCAAAACACAATAGTATTATGCCTTCAAAAGAGTTTGGATCAATATAGGTCTATACTTGAATTAACTAGCATTGTATAATAATGTCATAGAATTTGACCTCTGTCTAGGGTTACCTCAATCATTAAAAACTTCATTGTTTTGTATCCTTTCTAGCCTTTAGTTTCCAATGTAACATCATGAGGAATTCAACCCTTACATTTGATATATCATAGACCTTTCGACCCTCTTTCCCAAGAAACTAAGGGTCTCACCCAACACATAAATTTCGGCCTAAAAATCATAGAGAGAAAACATAGATTATCTAGCCTAGAACCATGCAAGGACATAGTCCTTCTTTCACTGATGAACTCGACTGCCTCACATGTCTTTTCCAGATCTCAATAGACCTTGTAACTTTCCTTAGGCTCTCATTTTTTTCTTAGATGATTTCTCTTTGATCTTACTAGCTTTGATACCATGTTGAAATTCAGTTGGAAGATTGAATTTGTTACTCATGATAATTACTTGTGAAAATGTTTAGTGTTCTTAATTTATCTTTATTATTCATAAAGAAATTACTGTTAAAATACAAGAAAATAGAGATCATAGTGCACAAGAGACAAGACACACTAGGATTAGGCCAGAGGCCAGGGGAAAACATGTCATTCCTTTCCTTATAGATTCTTTATCAACAAGAGAAATCCAAGTCAAACTAACCAGTGAATCAAGTGCGAATTCAGCCCTCCAAACTCTGCCATGTTTTGTCCATAAGGTAGTCAACCAATTTTCCATAAATGTCCTTAGATGTTTTTGTACCTATAAAACTCACATCATCATAGGACGATATCTTTCTAAAATTCACATCATCATGTATATTAGACTAACTCACATCCCACAGGAAGTATAGATTCAAACTAGCTCGCATTCCACAAGAAGTATACCCTCAAACTAGATCGCATTCCACAGAAAGTATAACCTTACATTTTCATACTGCTCCATAGAAGTGTAGCCTCATTCCTTTGCATTAGCTTCAAAAAAAATGTGTGATCCGAATTTCCATTTGGAAAGAGAGTGAATGGGCTATATATAGCCTTCTTAACATGCGAATGAGTGTGTCCTTAAGCAGGTTGACATGAACTCTTGGACGGCTGACTTGGTAACTTGGTGAGACCAATAACAGTTGAAATTTTTCAAATTTGTTCCTTTTGCAAGGGTCATTAATAATATGCCCTTTTAAATTTTCTTTTGACTAATATAAAGCATGAATAACATGCTTGAAAATAAAAATAATATTAATACATTTATTTATTTATTTTTGTTTTCACATGAAACACATATTGATACAAGTACAATGAAAATTATGAAGACCGAACCTAGTTACAATTTCAACATTGGCCACTCTTCTAGTAACCATATTTTTACTTCAACTTTCCTTGCAAGTCTAAAATCCTGCTCTAGGACTTTAGGTGCAAAGAGACACATCTCATGTTAGATGCTTTATTTTAAAGTTCCCATGAAGAGGTCTAACAAGTTATCCTTTGGAATTGCCTTTACCTTAAGTCTCAACTTTTGGAATTGTTTAATGTGCTTTGTAATTGTACTTCTTTGCAAAATATTTACTAATTGACTAAACAATGTATTTCTCTTAATATTCCCATAATGTGCTATGAATTCCTCAATAAAAATATATGAAGATATAATAGGATCCCTTTTCCTTTCACAAAGTTATTGATACCAAACAAATTGATCTTGTTCTAAATACATGGATGCAATAGTTACCTTTTGCAAGGTTGATAGTTGGTGTAGATCAAATTATTACTCCATTTGGAATATTCATGTCAAAGGATCTTTACCATCAAACTTGCTCATAAAGATCCTTGGAATCTAATAGCTTAGTGTCGGGTTGAATCTTTTATGCTGCAAATCTTGGAGTGATAAATGATCATGATTATGTGATTCAATATTTATGCTCTCCAATTGTGATAAAATACTCTCCATATGTGATTGAGTCCCAATGGAATTTTTCCCCTTATTTTAATGATTCCTTGGATCTCCATATCCCTTTTAGGAAGCCTCAATGAGAGAAATTTTTCCATGGAATTCATGGATTTTAATATTTTTTTCCTTAATGGATGCCTTCTATTTCTTCCATATTCTTATTCGTCTTCTTTTCCATTTCATTCATCTCATTTTCCATGTGTTATTTTCATTCATTTTGTTTTCCAATTCATTTTGTAGGATTTCCTTAGAACATGATAAATCTGTTTGTTTCAACATACTACGACTCATTTGATCAACTTGGTTCTTTAATTGGGGGAACTTGTATTTGAAGTCTTCACTTTTTTCGGATGTCATATTTGAGTTTCTATGACTAATATTTATTGTAGAACCCTTTGCGATATGATAAAATAATAACAAAACTTATTTTTATCACATTTTTTGATCAACTAAAAATGGATCTCCCAATCAAAATTTATGCCAATTGTAAATTGTGTACTTTTAACGTCAGCTTTGGTAACTCAGTGGTGCTTCTACATTGGTAGTGCCTAGCATGCAGAAGTGACCCAACGCATATCGTTCTCTAGGCACTTTAACTTATAAAGTTATTTCATAAAGTTAGAAAGTTTAATGATAAAAAAGTGACTTTTTATAAAGTGAGTTTAACTTTATAAAGTTAGGGTCACTTAAGTGATTTAAGTGGGGCCAATGTGAAATTAAGTCATGACTGTTGATCTTGAGATGGCCAGGCTGATTCTCAGTGATTGAGATCTAGGGTTACGAATTTTAGTTCTTAATGAGAAATAAAATGCGAAAAAGGAGAGTAAATGACACAATCTTTGAGGAGAAAGGAGGGAGAGAGGAGTTGAATAAGAATAAAGGAGTAGCTAGAGAGGGCATGAATCCCAAGGAATTAGAATCTATATTTGGCACACACTTCAAGGTAGTTTTCCGCCATTATTTGTAGGGCCACACAACTAGTCTGTATAGCAGCAATTTGCATGCTTTTCTAGGGACCATGCAACATTTTTGATGTATCATACAATTCATTTTTTGAGGTCCATATAACTGAGTGAAGGTGGTTGTACAATAGGAAAGTCGAGGGTGAAAGTGGCTTGGTTTTCAAGATAAGTAATGAGCATTAATGGTTGGAAATTGTATTTTCCGTAAACTTAGAAATTTTTTGTGAGCTCTTTAAAAAATTTCTCTTCTCTACTGGTTTTCCCTTTGGAGCTTTTCTAGGGGATTTGCTCAAAATTCTATGTGTCAAATATGTGGTGTTTAGTGTTCATTTTCAATTGTTAAAAGATCATATTTAGTCACATGTATTTTTTCTCATAAAAATCAGATTAATTATGTTTAGTTTAAAATGCATTATTTGTGATTTTTCTATTGGAGACAAAAGTCAGATTCTTGACTAAGTGTTTGACAAAAGTCCTACAAGAGAAAACTAGTTTGTAGGGGAAATTTCAACATGGTATCAGAGCAAGGTTGTTGAAGTTCAGCGAGAAGATTTGACATAGTTGTATTGTAGGGAGTGCAAGGGGTTGTGTTAGGAAAAATTGAACAGAAAGTTACTGTTGTTCATTTGGGTTAGTGATGGCTACTAGTTTTCATTATGAGGATAGATTGGATGGTGCAAGAAAGTTTATCCCATGGAAGGAGATGATTGTTTTGTTGTTTGAGGAGGAGTTGTGGGATATTGTAGAGAAGACTGTCACTATTCCTATAGATGTTACTCAGTTGGCTGAGTTTAACAAAAATAATGTTAAGGCCAAGAGAATATTCCTAGATTCCTTTAAAGAAAATATTATACCTCATGTGGCAGGGAAGAAGAATTCCTATGAGATGTGGGCATCCTTAACCAAGTTATTCCAGAGTACAAACCAAAATATAAAGATGGTGTTTAGAGAGAAACTGAGAAATAATAGAATGTTTGGAACTAACATAGTTGCATCATACTTGAACAAGAACACACAAATTAGAGATGACTTGATAATAGTGGGGGAAACTAATGATAGTGAAGAGTTGATTAGATCATCCTTGGATGGTTTTCTTATGTAATGGGATGTCTTTGTTGATGGGATTGTTGTATTGGAAAATATTCCTTATTGGGATAGATTGTGGGATGATTTCATATAAGAAAATACAAGGAGAGGTTCCAAAAATGTAGGCCAACATGATGGTGGGGACAATAAAAAGAATGTTCCTATTACTACAAAGGGAAAAGGAAAAGGTAAGGTAAAGGGACATGATGGATCTACTTTTGTGAAGGACATGAGCAAAGTGAAATGATTTGCATGTCATAAGACTGGTCATTATACAAGCCAATGTCCATATGAAAAGAAGAAGAAAGAGGAATAAGTAGCAACATTGACATTAACTCATATTAACGATTTTGTTGAGAAAATTGAGAAATAGTTTTCTCTTATTACATGTATTTTAGACAATATTATTGTTGTGTATGAGGAAAGTGGGTTATGGCTAGTGGACAATAGAGCATCCAGTCACAAGATGGGGATGAGGTCACTGCTCCATAATATTTCAGATATAGGCTCATACTGCCATGTGCATCGTGGAGCTAGCATCACATATGCAGTAAAGGGGGTTGGATGTGTTAGATTATGACTAGATTTAGGAGGAATTCTGGAGGCAACAAATATGTTATTTGTTGCAGGGATAATGGTACACTTGATCTCAGTATCATCCTTAGAGGATGATGGATATAGAGTTTTGTTCCAGGATGGACATATGCTTCTATGTTCAAAGGGAGTGACTTCAGATGAAACAATAGTTCTTGACATAAAATAGGGGTAGTCATACAGGTTTCTGGGACAACTTGTGGGTGTATCCAAGGGGATCTTGGATACAGGATCAATGACATTTGTTGAGAGGGGGCAAGTGACTAGGAAAAGAAATTCTTGAGGTACCACCAAGGGAATCAATTGGTATGATATGAAATTTATATATTCTCATAAGTGTGATAGATCTCCTTGAAGCATGGTTGGTTGTGATTAGTTCTCAGATCAGGTTTTAGGTCAGGTAGCAAGATAGGATTCAGGGTTAGAAGGAGCAACTATAGGTACTGGGATGGGATTGGAGATAGATTCTAGTAATGAAGGTGCCATAAATAACTCCCTTGAAAAGAGGGGATGTTATTTTTTGGTAGCTCAGGGGTACTTCTGCATTGGCAGTGCCTAACATGCAGAAGTGATTGAGCACATTTCTCTCTCTAGGCACTTTACTTTATAAAGTGATTTTATAATGTTGCAAAGTGTACTTTTTATATTTAATGACTAAAAAGTAGTTTTATATAAAGTGATTTTAACTTTATAAAGTTTAGGTCACTTAAGTGATTTAAGTGGGCCCAATGTTAAATTGAGTAAGACCATTGATTTTGAGATGGCCAAATTGAATCTCGGCCATTGAGATATAGGGTTAGGGATTTTAGTCATTAATGAGAAATAAAAAGAGAAAATACCTCCCTTGCAAACAGGGGGTGTTAGTTTTTGGTAGCTAAGGGTATTTCTGCATTAGCCGTGCTTAGCATGCAAAAGTGACTGAGCATATTTCTCTCTATAGGCACTTTACTTTATAACGTGATTTTATAAAGTTGGAAAACGTACTTTTTATATTTATGACTAAAAAGTGACCTTTTATAAAATGAGTTAAACTTTATAAAGTTTAGTTCACTCAAGTGACTATCGTAGCGGCTACAACCACCCTCCAAAATTTTTCCTTAAATTGTTTTGGAGCCTCCCTACCAACCTTACACATCACTTTGTCTTGCTTCGTTAAGTACTCAAGCTTTAGTGTTTTCCTCACACAAAGGCAGCCTGTCGATCATAGTTGATCCATTCCCCTCACAGGCTGCTCACCGGACTTGATCTAGCTGCAGGATGAGCAACTTCCCCTTGAAAATTGTGCATTTTTGGAGGGAAACTAACCTTCCCTCCAGGAATTGTGTAATCCTCTCTGACAGCCTGCTGGGCTCCAAGATTGCGTAATCCTGCTAGCCAACCCTCCCAGTAGGATTTGCGCAAATTTTCCTAGCAGCAGGTTATTCAGCCCATAATTTGCGCAAATCTGGGAAGCAATCAGCTACTTTGCCTAGAAATTGCACAGATCTCCTGGGTAGCCAGCCTAGCTCCAAGCCAGAAATGCAAATTTCTCTCCAGCATTCGAGCAGTCTCTTGCATGTACAACTAAGTTGACCGGTTCCCTCCGGGACTGAGAAAAACAGACTTGCATACATGGGCTGTTTCTCCTAAGGCAGCATGTAAAGGCATCCCTTGTTTCAGGGATCTATGTTTAGCAGTTGGAGGTTACATGCAAGAAGCAATTCCAAAACCTCCCACCAAGTGTCGCTTCCCCTAGATTCGTGGAATGCGCATCACAACCTCGACATTATCAAAACTCATCAACCAGACGCTGCAGAGCTCATTCCTCACATCAACCTTGTAGCTATGACATCCCACATCACATCTAGGAGCAGTCGACACATTCAACTCAGTTATTTTGGGGTAAGCCCGCCTCCCATGCCTTGCGCTGCATTTCTATCGCTTTTTGTGTTTTCGCTTGTGGGAGTACTGTTTGCTTGATTTATTTGAATGCTTGCTATTGTTTACATATATACTAGCTTGTCCTAGCTCTGTTTCAATTTTTGTTGCTATCTCACTGCTGTCGCACGCATGAAATTGTTTTGCATGGACCTTCACCCAATTGGCGAACTGCCTCACCCACATGCATGTTGATCTGTTTGTGAATCTTTCATTCATGTTTTACATGCACTGTTAATCACTTCTACTATCACTTAGTGTCACCATGCATTCACTGACTTACTTGCTTTCAGTTTCTCGTTGGCGAGTCGGGCCAACCTTGGTCCGGGCTTTGCCTTCACCAAGGCTACATTGTGCAATCTGGGAAAGGAAGGCTCACCTTCCTCTCTAGATTTGCGCATTCCTGCCCAGAACTGGCCTCAAGGACTGTTTTGCGCATTTCTGGAGGATAATGGCTGCTTGGCCCAAGAAATTGCGCAAATCTGTCGCTAGGCCAGCAGTCCTTCCCAGCTGGAATTGCGCACTGCGCAATCCCAGTAGTCAGCAGGTAGACTGGACTGTGCATTGTGCAGTTCCAACAGTCAATCCATCTCCCAGCAGCCCAGACTGTGCCTTATGCAATCTTGGCAGTCGGTCTCCCGACCTCCCAGTCGAAATTACGTGACCTTTATGATCATGCGCCTAGGTATGTTGCAAGTCAGTTCTCATGTTCATTTTGGTTTTCGACTGACAGATTTCTTGCCATGAGTGTTGCCATGTCTCCAGGTATCCCAAGTGTTCATCTTCCTCTCAGCAGTACAGGTACAATGGTTTCCAGGAGAGCAGAGACGAAGACACCGTTCAGAGCACACTTGGGGATGCAGTCGATCAAGTGTCCATGGGCTTGTCTACCCACGAAGAGATCAAGTTGTTCGTAGACAAGGACATAAAGATATGAAAACAAAAACATCACAGCGAGCAACATCATGAACAACAGCTGAAGACAACATACAAAATGCAACGAATGCAAGAGTAGGGTTGTTGACAACATGGAGGCGGAACAAGGTTGCAAGCTCAAGAAGGTCCATTGATGATGAAAGCAACTTTGGAGACTTTGGATATGAAGTGACAGTGCGACATGAAGATCGTGCGAAGGCAGAAGATGGAACAAAGAAGGAGTTTCATGTGCTGAAGCAGCAACTCAGGAAGAACATAAAGCTGCACAAACAAATGAATGAGTTACAACAGGAACATGAACAACAATGGGCGCAACATGCACTCATGGATGAAACTGCATCCGTACAAGTTAAGGATCCATACCAGCAGCTGACACAGAGTAGACATGGTGAGCAGTGTTGTTGATAGCATGCAAGAGATTCAGTAACATGCATGCCATTGAGCGCACACATGCAATCCAACCCATTCAACACACTCACCAGGTGAAGACAAGAAGCAAGTCCAACTAGGGCTGAACATGTACTTCGACAAGTTGATGTGCATGAACACCAACACACACTTGAAGATCAGCACGGACACTATGCATCAGTGTGTTGCCAGTTCAATCGTACCTAAGAAGACCATGCACATGTTAGTAGACGAGTTGGATGAAGGGGCCGAACCAATGCATCGGTTGCAATGGAGGCAAGAGTTTGCTTCAGCAAGATGTCACCATGAGGTGCACGCACACCATCACGGACGACCAAGCTTGGCATCAACTCACCACCTTCACCATCACAAGCATGTCAAAGAGTTGGTCTCATCATAGTAGACCGAGTGTCAGTGATGTCTTGCAAGACTTGCTCAAGCCATGTTGTCTCACATGAGTACATGTGCATTGTAATGTTGAGTCATGCCAAGTGTAAGTCAAGTGTCAATGGTTGGATGTAACAGTCATACAGTAGGTGAAAAGTCATGAGGGTATTTGAACTGTCACAAAGGGGAATGTCAAGGGTCCCCCCACCCCTTGCTATAAATAGTCCCTAATAACTCATTGTATAGGCTTTTAGTCAGCCAATATTCTACTAAGACTATTTTGAAGAAGGCTTGGATAGTATTGTAATGCGCCTTGGCTTCTCCACTGCATGGAGCTAGTACATCTCTTTGGAGGAGCAAGTGGATGTGGCTGTAACGTTCCACTATTGGGGATAGCAGGTTTACATGGATGTATTGGATGATTGTGACTTACACTTCTTTATATAATAAGAGCCAACACATTTTCATGCATATGTTGTTATTGTAGTTGGACTACTCCGGTTTCTTTAATTATATGTGTTGTTTAACTTACGTACTTGTGTATGAATTGATTCACATGTAATTATATGAAGCTTGTTGTTAATGTGTTGCATATGTTGTTAATGATGTCACCATCTATGTTGACTGCTCTGTCGGACATCTGACAGACCTTTCACTTGAACCTTGTTGTAACAACCATCACACTCGTCTCAGACTGATTTGTGAGTGTTGTACGTGTTATCTTACCTTGTATGATGTGATTGCCGCATTCGAGTGGACTACTCCACCGGAAGCTGTGCATATCCTTTGTGTTGTTTGTTCCTAGCTGAGTTGGGACTGATCCCTTTCAACCTGGAACTCACCTCCACCTTCTTCCTCTTTCGAAGTGTTGGAACCTCTCATACACCTTCCTTGATTCACTGCATCAGTCACACCCTTGTTGCTGATAGAGTTATTCTACTTGTCTCTGTGCGACATCGCGGTCAAGGCATTACCTTACGACCCACTGCTGGGACTCCTACACCAAATAGTATGAGGTCTAATTGGGACTTCTTATTGAGGAGATCCCCTTGACATGTTGGCGGGTCCAGCACCGTCAACATTTCTAGAGCTAGAAGGAGGCCCTGATGACAAGCAGTGTCCTTACATCTAGTTTTGAACCTTTGCATATCTTTCATGGAGTCTTGCATTCTTCTTCCCTCGAGGTGTTTTTCGAATCGTGAAGATGTCTCCATCTTGGAGAAGCTTTTCAATCTCTTTTCCACTCACACATATGATGGTGAAGGCGATGTGGCCTGGCTTGAGCACTTACATAACTTTCTTTCCATGATTTATGAGGAAGATGAGTTTACTAATGAACAGGTCGGTTTGCTGCTTGCATACACACTTCATGAATCTCCATTTTGTTGGCTGCTCATCCTATTGGCTGACACCGTGCACTCATGTGAGAACTTCTGTGATCTTATTGAAGACACATTCTATGATTTTGATCCAGACCATCTTGACTAGAAACTGTTACAGCAACGGAGGGCTCTGCATGAATCTGTTATTGATTTTTGGCAGTGCTTCTGTGACTTACATTTTCAAGCTTCGAGGAACCAGATGAAGTTCGCTTATCTCTGGGACCGGTTCGAGTACTATCTTAAGGAATTTGCCTGTCCCAAGAGAAAGCTTGAGATCAAGACTCGCTCAACCTTCTTAGTTGATGGAACTGCGTAATCTCATGTGGGAGCAGGCACTGTCTCAACGGACTATCTGCCTCCCTCTCATTCAATAGTTCCACCATCGCCCAGTGATGTTAAGGATCATGTTTTCACACCTGTTCATCCTTCACACTCTCCCAACATCACTCCACTCCATTTTCGAGCAGATTTGGTTGTGAGTCCTTCTAGTTCCCATGTGCATTCTTTTCTTCGACCTCCGTCTTCACACTCAGGTGTTCCTCCAGACTCTTCACTTGTTGCGAACGAGGAACAAACCACTGACGGAGTTGGTGTTGCACAACCAACATGCATTGTCATTCATGAAGAGTATGAGTGGGATATTGAACATCAACACTCGGCGAAGGATGACTCCCTTCCATCCGAGCCCCCTCCGTTCTTTCCTAGCCTCTTTGGTGAACCTGCCATCCATGATTTTGCATGTGTGTCTTCATCCATGGATGCACCCATTGTTGATCACTCGCAGGACTCACCGGATGTTAGTCCATCATTCGAGAACGGAGAGGATAAGTTATTCGTTGAAGATCCACTTGATCCTTCATCTGTCTTTTCCAAAAACACAGAGGATGAGCTCGTTCGCTTTTCATCTACCCCTCTGTTTGATTCTTCTGATCATGAGGATGCCGAAGAATTCATTGATTTTTTTTATCGTGGTGGTCATGACCCATTTGCATCCAATTTTGATCACGATCACAAATCTATCACAGTTAATCTTTCGAAGCCACCGGTTTATGATGATCTACCTGATGATGAAGTTGAGACACCCAAGACTGTCGAGGCACTTTAGCCCGAGCTGATGGTTATGTCAGGCCCTTGCTCTCTTGAGGTTAGTCTTACTTCCAATCATGAAATCGTTCAATCGCCCAAGGCTCCTCATCACTCATCTGTATGAATTGAAGATCCATCTCACACACAGATGACACTTCTTCCACTCGAACTGCACGATCCCATCGCTCATGGTTTGGAGGAGTTTTACATTGCAAGCACTCGTTCGCGATGCATGTTGTCTTTGTTTCTTTCATTTGCTTGCATGTCACAGTCAACATTGTTCTTATGCTTCAAATTTGCACGTAGTGTCACACAACACCATGAGAAGTCCACACACTGTCTGTAATGCACTTGCACTCACTTATGTCATGTGGGCACTTTGAAACACGAAGTGTGGTTGTCTTCATTGTTATATCTTTCTTGATTGTTGGTTCACACCATTGGGTTGCTCGCGAACCAAGCCTTCACCAACATGGGTCTACTAATGCACCGGTGGCTGCATTGGAAGTATCACTTCACTTGATCAGGCCCAAGTACCGTTAGTATAGGAGTAGGAGTAGTGTTTTCTTGCATGCTTGTTTTCTTACGTGCTTTGTTTGTTTGTTTTTTTGTTTGCTTGTTTGTTTACTTGCTTCGCTTTCATTTTTGCTTCTGCTCTTGCATTGCTTTGTTGATTGTTAGTTCGTTCGCTTGTTTTGTTCATAGGTTAGTTTTGCATGAAACCATGTATGACTCTTAAAGCGAGCTAGGTAAAGTACAAGAGGGCTTGTACAACTATCACTACTTGGTTATCTGTCATCTTGCCTCTGTATGATGAGCTTGTTACTTTTAGTCCATGATACGTCGAAGGAAAATACATACCATTCGAAGTGAACCTTGGTGTAAACACAATGCTTGTGCGCTAACTAGTGTCACCTTCTCTATTCGATTGTTTTTGGGTTAACTCTTGTCAGATCAATTAAGTAGAGTAAGGTGAGGGGGAAAACCTTAACAGGCACATCAGAGATACGATAAACTACTTCTCTGCTAGAACAATCTGTTCTGCTCTCAATAAGCCGGGATCCCTCTTCCGCCTCTTAAATGAATAAGTGTTATGCACAGTGAAAAATGAAAAAAATGAAAGTCAAAAATTCAAAATGAAAAATGAATAAGGCAAAAGAAGAGAAAGGCTTCCTACGCAGGGAGGTGATGCAAGTAACTCTGCCAGGGTATTGACTAGGCTCACTGGCAGTGGAGCCATGCTTTTGTTCCTATGTGACTCCACCAGGGTACTGTCCAGGCCTGCTGGCAGTGGAGCAACACCAGAGATGAAAATAAGACTTTGATGACTATACTGCTTGTGCACCTATATACCCCTCAACCCCAATTGAAACAAATGTGTTGCCTTGGCTTGGAATGTGTGTCAATTGACCAAGGGCTTGGTAGATGCTACATCTTACAATCAAGTTAGTGTAAAACCAATATGAGCTAAGAACTGAACAATACTTTCGGAGGTGTTAGACTTGCTTTTCATGAACAAGGTCTATGTAGAGAGCTGGAGTTCTACCAGTGTGTCGCCAAGTGTTGTAGCGGATACAACCACCCTCCAAAATTTTGCCTTAGCCTGTTTTGGAGTCTCCCTACCAACCTTACACAACACTTTGTCTTGCTTCGTCAAGTACTCAAGCTTCAGTGTTTTCCTCACACAAAGATAGCCTATCGATCATAGTTGATCCATTCCCCTCACAGGCTGCTCACCCGGACTTGGTCCAACTGCAGGCTGAGCAACTTCCCCTTGAAAATTATGCATTTCTGGAGGGCAACTAGCCTTCCCTCTAGGAATTGCGCAATCCTCTCTGATAGCCTATTGGGCTCCAGGATTGTGCAATCCTGCCAACCAACCCTCCCAGTAGGATTTGCGCAAATCTAGACAGCAGTCAGTTGCTCTGCCCAGAAATTATGCAAATCTCCTGGGCAGCCAGCCCAACTCCAAGCCATAAATGCACATTTTTCTCCAGCAGTCACGCAGTCTCTTGCATGTGCAGCTGAGTTGACTGGTTCCCTCCGGGACTGAGAAAAACAGACTTGCATGCATGGGTTATTTCTCCCAAGGTAGCATGCAAAGGCATCCCTTGTTTCAGGGATCTACGTTTAGCGGTTGGAGGTTAAATGCAAGGAGAAATTCTGAAACCTCCCACCAAGTGTCGCTTCCCCTAGATTCGTGGAATGCACGTCACAACCTCGATGTTACCAAAACTGATTAATCAGACGCTGCAGATCTCATTCCTCACATCGAACTTGCAGCTTTGACATCCCACATTACATCTAGGAGCAGTCGACACATTCAACTCAGTTGTTTTGGGGTAAGCCCGCCTCCCATGCCTTGTGCTGCATTTCTATCGCTTTTTGTGTTTTCGCTTGTGGGAGTACTATTTGCTTGGTTTCTTTGAACGCTTGCTATTGTTTACATATATACTAGCTTGTCCTAGCTCTATTTCAATTTTCGTTGCTATCTCACTATTGTCGCATGCATGAAACTGTTTTGCACGGACATTCACCCAACTGACGAACTGCCTCACCCACATGCATGTTGATCTGTTTGCTGAATATTTCATTCATGTTTTTCATGCACTATTAATCACTTCTACTATCACTTAGTGACACCATGCATTCACTGACTTATTTGCTTTCAGTTGCCCGTCGGCTAGTCGGGCCAACCTTGGCCCGGGCTCTTTCTTCACCAAGTTTGCGTTGCACAATATGGGAAAGGAAGGCTCACCTTCCTCTCTAGATTTGTACATTCCTGCCCAGTATTGGCCTCCAGGACTATTTTTCGCATTTTTAGAGGACAGTGGCTGCTTGGCCCAAGAAATTGCGCAAATTTGTCCCTAGGCCAGTAGTCCTTCCCAGCTGGAATTGCACATTACGCAATCCCAACAGTCAGCAGGCAGATTGGACTGTGCATTGCGTAGTTCCATCAATCAGTCAGTCTCCCAGCAGCCCAGACTATGCCTTGTGCAGTCTTGGCAGTCGGTCTCCCGACCTCCCAGCTGAAATTGTGTGACCTTTATGATCATGCACCCAGGTATGTTGCAAGTCAGTTCTCATGTTCATTTTGGTTTTCGACTGACAGATTGCTTGCCATGAGTGTTGCCATGTCTCCAGGTATCCCAAGTGTTCATCTGCCTCTCAGCAGTACATGTACAATGGTTTCCAGGAGATCAGAGATGAAGACACCGTTCAGAGCACACTTGGGGATGCAGTCGATCAAGTGTCCATGGACTTGCTTACCCACGAAGACATCAAGTTGTTCGTAGACAAGGACATCAATATATGACAAAAACATCATCACAACGAGCAACATCATGAACAACAGCTGAAGGCAGCATACCAAATGCAACGAATGCAAGATGAGGGTTGCTGACAACACGGAGGTGGAACAAGGTTGCAAGCTCAAGCAGGTCCAATGATGATGAAAGCAACTTTGGAGACTCCAGCTATGAAGTGATGACACGACATGAATATCACGCGAAGGCAGAAGATGGAACAAAGAAGGAGTTGCATGTACTGAAGTAGCAACTTGACAGGAAGAACATAAAGCTGCAAAAACAGACGAATGAGTTACAACAGGAACATGAACAATAGTGGGTGCAACATGCACTCGCGGATGAAACTGCACTTGTATAAGTTAAGGATCCATCCTAGCAGTTGACACAGAGCAGACATGGTGAGAAGTGTTGTTGATCACATGCAAGAGATTCGACAACATGCGTGTCATTGAGCGCACGCATGCAATCCAACCCATTTAACACACTCACCAAGGCGAAGACAAGAAGCAAGTCCAACTGGGGCTGAACATTTACTTCGGCAAGTTGATGCGCATGACCACCAACACACACTTGAAGATTAGCATGGACACTATGCATCAGTGTGTTTCCAGTTCAACCATACCCAAGAAGACCATGCGCATGTTAGCAGACGAGTTGGATGAAGGGGCCGAACCAATGCACTGGTTGCAATGGAGGCAAGAGTTCGCTTCAACAAGATGTCACCATGAGGTGCATGCACACCATCATGGATGACCAAGCTTGGCATCAACTCACCACCTTCACCATCACAAGCATGTCAAAGAGTTGGTCTCATCACAACGGACCGAGTGTCAGTGATGTCTTGTAAGGCTTGCTCAAGCCATGTTGTCTCACATGAGTACATGTGCATTGTAATGTTGAGTCATGTCAAGTGTAAGTCAAGTGTCAATGGTTGGATGTAACAGTCATAGAGTAGGTGAAAAGTCATGAGGGTAGTTGAACTGTCACAAAGGGGAATGTCAAGGGTCACCCCACCCTTTGCTATAAATAGTCCCTCATAACTCATTGTATAGGCTTTTGGTCAGCCAAGATTCTACTAAGACTATTTTGAAGAAGGCTTGGACAATATTGTAACGCGCCTTGACATCTCCACTGCACAGAGCTAGTACATGTATTTGGAGGAGCAGGTGGATGTGGCTGTAACATTCCATTGTTAGGGCTAGCAGGTTTACATGGATGTATTGTATGACTGTGACTTACACTCCTTTATATAATAAGAGCCAACACATTTTCATGTATATTGTTATTGTAGTTGGACTGCTCCGGTTGCTTTAATGATATGTATTGTTTAACTTACGTACTTTTGTATGAATTGATTCACATGAAATTATATGAATCTTGTTGTTAATGTGTTGCATATGTTGTTAATGCTATCATCGTCTGTGTCGACTGCTTTGCCGAACATCAGACAAACCTTTCACTTGAACCTTGCTGTAACAATCGTCACACTCGTCTTGGATTGATCTATGAGTGTTGTACATGTTATCTTACCTTGTATGATGTGACTTCCGCATCCGAGTGGACTTCTCTGCTGGAAACTGTGCATGTCCTTTGTGTTATGTGTTCCTAGCTGAGTTGGGACTGATCCCTTCAACCTGGAACTCACCTTCACCTTCTTCCCCTTTCGAAGTGTTGGATCCTCTCATACACCTTCCTTGACTCACTGCATCAGTCACACCCTTGCTGTTGACAAAGTTATTTTACTTGCCTCTGTGCGACATCGCATTCAAGGCATTACCTTACAACCCACTGTTGGGACTCCTACACCAAACAGTCTGAGGTCTAATTGGGACTTCTTAACGAGGAGATCCCCTTGACATGTTGGTAGGTCTAGCATCGTCAACAGTGACTTACGTGGGCCCAATGTGAAATTAAATCATGACCATTGATCTTGAGATGACCATATTGAATCTCAACCATTGGGATCTAGGGTTAGAGATTTTAGTAATTAATGAGAAATAAAAAGAGAAAAGGGAGAGGAAAAGGCACATTTTTTGATGAGAAGGGTGGAAGAGAGTAGTTGAAGAAAAGTAAAGGAGAAACCAGAGAGGGCACGAATCCAAAGGAATTTAGCAGCCAGATTGGGCATGCACTTCAAGGAATTTTTCATCCATTATTGCAAGGCCATACAATTGGATCGTACAACAACAATTGGCACGATTTTTTAGGGTTGTTTAGTAGGTATTTGGAACAAAAATCGAGGGTTGTATAACACATTTATTGTTGAGCTATTTGGCATAATTTTTTGAGGGATCATACAATAGATATTGCTATATTGTAAAACACATTTTTCGATGGTTGTACCACTGAGAGAAGGGTGACCGTGCAACATAAAAATAAAGGGTTAAAGTGGCTTGACTTTCAAGATATGTATTGAACATTACTTGCTCGAAATTATATTTGCTGTAAACTCGGAAATTTTCTTTAAAATTCCTCTTCTCTACTGGTTTTCTCTTCAGAGTTTTTCCAGGGGATTTGCCCAAAATATTATGTGTCAAATGTGTATTGTTTACCGCTCATTTTTATTTGTTAAAGATCGGATTTAGTCATGTGTATTCTTCTCATAAAAATCAGATTGAATGTTTTTAGTTTAAACTGCATTAATTGTGAATTTTTTATTGGAGATGGAAATTAGAATATTGGCTAAGTGTTTGACGGAAATCATACAAGAGAAAACTAGATTGTAGGTGAAATTTCAACATTTAAATCCTTAGTTTGGAGACCATCTAGATGGTTGACCTTTCTCAAGTAATATATCTGAAGCATTTGGGTCCTCTTGAGTTTGAAATTTCTGATTGTAGCAACCTGATGTGATTTCTTAAACTCTTGAAAAGTTCAAAATTTGAAACTTCACTAAAGAAATGTTATACTGAAAATGACTTGTTTAAGACTAATTTCAGGATTAGCCAAAAACCCCAAATTACACAAGAGATAGAATATAATCATTCAAAATATAAAAACAAGTTCCACATGTAGCTAGCTATCTATATCATCTCATAATTTTGAAAATTTCATATTCTAATACTTTGCGCAAAAAAGTTATAGTGAAAATTCCAAGATGGCTCTTTTAAAGATAATTTTAGGATTATGTAAAGACCCTATTGTCCATACATTTTTTCTTCGAAATTATAGTGGAATAGAACTTGAAATTTTAACCACTTGCACTAAGATATTCCCCCCGTATCCACAAATAACCAATGTTTAAAACTTGCCATATAGATACTTATAATGAATATGTGCAAATGACTTGCTTAAAACTGAAAAAGGTATTACTTGAAATTTTTTACTACATCTACCTTGAGATTTCATCTTAGTATCCTCAAAATTTCATGTTTTGAAATATCCCATAAAAACAATTATGGCAAAAATTCCAAGATGAGATGATTGGAGGAGAAAAGTTTAATTTCTCGTAGGATCATATCTTTGATACCAAATGTTATGATCCAAGTAATTTGAAAATGATAAGAAGTCAATGAATACATTCCACTTTGAGTAGGAAACTTTTTTCACAATTATTCGAATGCACAAGACAAGATATGATGATCCTAAAACTAGGTCTCCTTGGGTGTGTGTGTATAGGAGATAAATGGCACAATCAAAAGTTCTAGTTGCTCGATTACTATAACATTATAAATGTAATAACTCAATATCTAGGGCTTAATAAGGGTTTGTATGCTTAATGTTGGCACGCAAGAACTTATTAGATCCAAGATATACACAAAATGCTAGTATTCCCAACGATTATCACTCAAACCTTTCTTAAATACCTTGGGATGTTAATCACTTAAGGCAATCATTTAGCTGCTACGTAGCAAGGGACTATACACAAAATCAAATAAAAATGTAGAAATCTAGTTCTCAAAGGTTGAATTTGACAAAAAACATCATTCTCATCAAATATATATTATTAGTTCTTCCCATTATTTGTGCTTTGTAATGGTGGCCCTCATTATAATTACTGTAAGAGAGATCCACAAATTCCTTTGACGAGGAGGGAAAACCAATACGAAAAATTTTCACATCATAAGTTGGAATGTGACCAAATCACTAAAACAAAACAAAAATATCAAAATAAGAGATACATTACTAATGAACATTGCATTGGGGAGAAAAATAGTTTGGCACCTTATAACTTGCAAGTATGACTAGTGGAAACAATATCTACTTAATGAATAATTTCATGGCAGAAAGAAAAGATGCTTGGATCACCAATTGGAAGAGAAGGGGTCATAGATCTAGAAACTATAAAATGTTGTGACCCTCCTAACTCAATCCAAAGTCACATACCAAGGGATGAAAAATTTGATCATGTCCCATTCGAGAACCCATTTTATGAGGGGTTTTAGGGCTAATAATTCAATGTTTCCCTTCATCAATATGATATAATGTATGTTCCTTTCCAAATTCTTTATTTTCACTAAATAATTAGACTTACCATTCCATCCTTTGAAGGCTCAAAATGGATAGATTCATGAGGATGCGAGGAATGAGTAGTTGAGCCCCCACCCAAGGAATTCTTCCATTCCTAAATCGAATTGATCTGCAATCCCATAAATGGTCATTTCCCTATTGATTAGGTTGCTTCTTTGTACCACAAATTAGTTTTGGTTGTTTCCCAAATTGAGAAGGCCAAGGAATGAATAATTCATTTCCTTCTTCCATGCTTAGGTTATTCCGTTTTGACAATAATAATTTTGAATAATTGGTTTTCAATCAGTTTGTTATTCAAATTAAATCAGTGTGCAAATATGTCTAATAAGATGTAAAATTCATAGAATTGGTGGGGTTAGGGCCACCAATCAAAAAAATTCCACATGGGATGATGGAATCACGAGAATCCCTCCATAAGAAAACATCAATAACAATTAGAGTTAAGAGATTGGTTGGGTAGCCAAGGAATCAAAACTTTGTATGACTTTCCAATCTACACTAATAACTAATCACAATGGTTAGGATGGCTACACCTCATGCCCCTAGTCATCTAGATCCCCACACCTCAATTCTTTTCAATTTCGTTAATGGCTATGCTTCAATGGACAAGTCACTCCTTTGAATGCAAATATTGGGACAAAAATGGTGATGAGTATTCCCTCAAAAAGGGATACCAAGCTTAGATATGGAATCTCTCTCTTCCTCCAGGCTCTAGAATCTAGAAACATATATGAAATGGTGATGGTTTACCAAAAATCAACAATTTTTGTTGGATCATGTTTCATGGTCCTTTACTCATAGCTAAGAATTTACAAAGGTAGGGGGATATGAGGGTTGTCAAGGTGTATTCTTTGTAAAGTGGAAGTAAAGAAATGAAGACATTTTTTTATTATTGCTATTTCAGTATCCAAATGTGGAAGGTAACATTCAAAGAAATCAACCACATAATGGAAACCCTTGTAACTTGAAAGAACATTTTCACAAATTGGTCAATAACATACAAAGTAAATTCCATGAATAAACCAAATCTCAAAAGGTCTTGGCTATTAAAAAATCAGAAAGGCAAAATGATTTTCTTATGTTGATAATTACTTGTGGTATCTTTGTGTTCTTATTAACTTTCTTATGTTTGTCTTTTATCTTTGTTTCATCAAGCAATCATCAAAACAAAACACGAAGATCAATGAAACCAAATGTAGGCACTTTTCCAGGGCTAAAACCCCTCTTTAGGTGAAAACCAAGTCAAACTCTTCCACTAGGAAAATCAAGTTGAGATAGACCAAGACCTTATGCATGGGATAAATCTACCTTCTTGAGTGGGTGTGTTAGAAAGGAGGTTCGAGGTTTTTGTGGAAGACTCTATTGGGCACTTACAATTTGTGCATCACTCACAAAGCAACGACACATCGACCATGACCTAGTTAGCTAGAAATCAAAAGAATATGGATAAACCTAGCAATGTTAGAACTTGTCCTCTTTCGTAAATTCATGAAATTCAAAAATTCCTTCACAGACATGACGATCTTATTAAGGATTCAACCTCCATCCTTTCTATCATAGCATACATGGAAATGGAGAAGCAAATAGTAGTCAACATGCAATGAATATGGATATCCTTTTTTAACAAAGAAAGAAAACTTGAATCTTTGAAGCTAAATACCTCTCTCTAAAATTTGTGCTCTAATTTGAATAGGGATTCTCTATCTATTGCTTCAAATCATAAAATGATAGCTATATTAGTGTTTGGAGAGCTTAATGAAAATAACATTCTTAACCACATTCTCAAGATGTGGATATAGAAAAACAAGAATCCTATTCTAAAGATGTGGATATAGAGAACCAAGAATCCTACCCTTTCTATGTTAGCATGACAAAGCACACACACACACACATATAGCAAAGTGGGCTAAATATTAAAAGTGCTTTTCAAAATTTAGATTCATAGAAATTCAAGGATATCTTTTGTGAAAGATAATGTTATTTTTTTTGCATCAAACTCAATTTTGTTTGTTTGTTTATATTATATTAAACTAGACACACAATGATAGCTCTATTTTTTTGTATTGTTACATTGATCAAAATATACCCCCCACACCTCTCTCTCTCTCTCTCTCTCTCTCTCTCTCTCTCTCTCTCTATATATATATATATATATATATATATATATATATATATAATCCCTTCATCACAGAGGATGAAGAAGGGGAAGCAACAATGTACCCACCTAATCAAGAAGGGAGAACTTAGGTACACGTTGGAAATGCAACCCATCCACAGTTTGGCACAGAATCAAAAGTGACCCAAGAACTAGAGCAACGGAAAATTGTGGCACACAAAGAGGATGGTACGGTGGGATCAAAATGAGTTCATGTGTTAGAAAGTTCTGATTCAAATAGAAAACCCCCACCAAAGACAACAATGAGCGATTTGGCAATGGTACCAATTGACCCCCACCCAGGTAGAGAACAAAAGATTCAAAGAAAGAACGAGAAGGAGAATTTAAGTGATTATTATAATACTTAACTTCTCTTCGTCTCTTATATTTTTTTATTTTATGAGTTTTTCATATGCACAAAATCCAAGAAGCTGCTCTTACTGAACGTGGATAGCATGTTTCTTTTTTCAATGTTGAATAAAATCGCATGTTGCTTTTACTTAAATATGAAGAACTTACATTTAGGGGGGCTTAAGAAATTTAATTCACCAAAAATCACTAAAAATAAAGCATTTAAAAACAATTGTCCTTTTTTATGATTTTTTTTTCCCATTTACTTATATTTGCAATCAACAAGTTTTTGTAAAGAAATGTGACTTTACACCAACTCAAAGATTGTGTTTTGTGCAATTCTCAATTGAGAAATAACTCCATAAAAATATTAAAATACATTGAAATTTCAATGATTTTTTAGCAATAATTTGGTCTATTTTTTTTCTCGATGAAATGGACATTTCAAGAAATGCATTAGGCACTTTCCCTCATTTCGAGGATGGTACCTAGGGTAAACAAACTGATTGCAGTTTTGGCAATCTAAACCTAATGGGACATTGAGTGAGGTCCACAATATCCCCAAATGTGGGAAGCTTGAGGACTCAACCTTGCAACCTCCAACTTATAATTCATAACATACTACAACATATCGCTCAACCTAACCCAATGAGCTAATTTGATCCACCTTACCGACTTCAAGACCACATAGAACTTATACTAATGGCCTTAAATCATGACTTATTTTCCAAAACCTATTTGTTACAAAATAGAACAAAGTAGCCTTAAAATTTAATATACGATGAACAATACACTATGGTCTTGGGTAAAGTCTTAGAAGTTAATATAAGAACAATACATGTGGTCTCCAAATGTATGTGTAATAATAGGTATATATTGATTTCTCATAGACAAATTGCATAAATGAAAAAACATGGCATGCACTTTAGTCAAAGATCAAGAAGAGTAGCTTCATTATATAGTTATAGAGCACAAAATTTCATAGTATTGTTATGGAGCACAAATTATAGTATGCATCGACCGTCATAAATAAAGGCATAAAATTACAATTAATGTATCTTGTGAAACAATAACTCATATGCATGGAAACATGAACTTACAATTAACTCAATATATAACTATGCCATGTAAAATGTCATCTAACTAACAAATAATTGTATTTTTCATAGAAAAACAAGAACATTGATTTTCATAACCATAAGCGGATTGGATCGATGTTGGACATATGTCGAGATTAGCTAGGAGATATTTATTGCATATCACAAGATTAGTTGGGAGATATATCGCTTGAGAGTGTAGGCTTTCATAGTTAGAATTTATATATGTTGTTGCTTCTAGAAAAACTGTGGCATGTGTGTGAAACATCGCCCACATGCCATAGTTTTTTCAGAAGCATTTCATGCACATGCCACGGTTTTTCCAAAAACAACAACGTATAAGGTATATCACTAATTTGAAAAATTTGGTGACCAGTTGAAATGAAACAAAATGACCATTAAAGTATTAAATAATAATGATCATGTACACTAATTCTAGTTGACATCTGAAATATCTTTATCCAAAGAATATAATTTAGGAAATAAGTAGATCCAATGAACATCTGAAATATCTTTATCCAAAGAATATAATTTAGGAAATAAGTAGATCCAATGAATGTAATTTTAAGACAACACATGCATGCCTTTTGTGCAAAAAGGTATTAGTGAAAATAAGATTCTATACATGCTTTATCCAAGAAATAGAATGGACCAATAAATAATAACACATGCATGCCTTTTGTGTAAAAAACTATTAATGAAAATAAGATTCTATACATGCTTTATCTAAGAAATAGAATTTACGAACAACTGACTATTTAGTAAGAAATAAGTTAAATGCATGCAAGTTTGACATAATTTGTGGGAAGCACATGCAAACTATATAGAAACACATATTGGAATTATACAAGATTGAATTAGAAAAAGATTAGACAATAGTAGATCAGGAGTTTTGTATTATAATGCGATATAATATAGAAATGGAAGAATCAATTTTGAAAGCCTTCATCTTTTGCAGCTTTGAAAGTTGTTAATACAAACTTATAGAGTATGGCTCACTGTTGTTTTTGGTCTGAAAAATAAATATTTTTTCACATATTAGTTCATTTTCATTTCCCGCTAGGGAGCTATTTTTCTTGCAGAAAAACTGACATTTCATACCCTTGTGAAATTTAAGAGAAGAAAGCATTATGGTTGAATGTTTTATTGGAACACAGCTGGAAGAAACAAACAATGAGTAAAGACTAAACTGAGAGTATTCAAGACCGCTACACTCACAATGTTGATTAAAATTCTATAATTTTCAAGTGTCCATACAGAGATGTTGATCCGATCCTTCCAATATATCGCGAACATTTGGCTAATTCATTTTGAATATCCATGGACAATTAATTTATACAGAGTAACTTAAATCCCCCCATTCAAGAATGCTAAGAGATCTTTAGAGCTCGAGACACAAGTTATCAACCCACATTACTTGAAATCAAATGCAAAAGAAAGCTTTGGGCGAGCTTTATTTTTGCCCCGCATCTTCATTTGCTCTGCACGTTGTTGTTCTTCAAGCTTTTTACACCGAATGGCTTTCTCTTTTTGTTGCAGAAGAGCCTCCAACTCACGATAACGTTCCTCCTCTTTCTGTTGCTGTTCCAGTATTGCTCTTAACTGTTACAGTTCAATTTACTCTTCTTTTTCTCTGCCATTTTATCTAATTCTTCGTTCTGCTTCCGTGCTTCCTCCTGTAATAGAACAGATTTTTTGTATCAAAGTTACCAAAATGGAACGTAGCAGTCCATTAATTGAAAGATCAAACAATAGCAGTATCCAATGATATTACAGTATTCTCGTGGCTATTTTAAACATACTTCTTTCAGCTTTTTCTGAGAAAGATTTTCTTGCTTCTCCTGAAGTTGTATAGCAACATCCTGAATCATCGTCTTCCTGCCATCTTCTAAATATATCTGTATTTCTAGTTTAACTTCTTCATACTTCAAGAAGGCTTCCTCGACCTCTTTTTTGAATGGCTTCTTCAATTCTCCGTGCTGTCTCCTCCTCCAAAAGCTTCAATTCTGCCTCTTTCTGACGCCTGTGGAAATAGACTCTGCATTAGGCGAGTGAAGATTCCATTTTAAACATACAAGCACACATCATTTCGAAACATAACCACTTCAGGACAAGCCTGCTTCACCGAGCACTAAACAAGCAATAACAAAGGATTTACAACAGGGTTTGCAATCTCTCCTATCTATACTATTAATCTAAATGCAAGTTATACTTTTAGGGTACACCTCTAATAGAATCCAGAGTAGTGAATAAACAATTTTCAGACTTGCTCAACGGTACACAAATGTAGCAGCAAGAGGATCATGAAATTTTAGACCAACTTGAACTTAAACATGCAATGTGTTCTGCTAATATGTAAAATAACTTTTTACTGGTATTTAGAAGTAAACATGAATCACATTGGAATCCGAAAAACATGCAACTTTTTATATGCATGCAATATGTTCTGCTCATATGTAAAGTAACTTTCATTAGTATTTAGAGGTAAACATGAATTACACTGGAATCCGATAACTATTCAACTTTTATTATGCATGCAATATTTTCTGCTAATATACTGAACATCAAAGTCAGTTGCACGTGTTCAGAACAAGAGAATAGCACTTATTTTTGTACAGCATCCGTACTTAGTATAACTGTTGTACTAAAACACATTTGGATGACAAAATATTGATAATTTTAGATGACCGCATCCCAAAAGTTTCAAAGATCCTATTCATTCTTACAACTATCATCATTTTAGTTGAACTCACCTTTTAACACAAATGACACAACTGAAATCTGCTCACAAAGGGTAAACAAATTTTAACATTACGAAATGTTTATGCAGTTATTGTCTGTTGAGAAAAAGATGCTTAAGTATCTCCAGTACACCTTCTCTATGAGTAGGCTAAATAAAGGAAACGTAAACGTAAGTATGTTCAGTGCCTATCTTTTCACAAACGTTGCCTCAGGTCAACCCAACAAATTTAAGCTAGCAATCAATGTTCTATCTGATTGAAACATTTGTGCACACTGCAATGCTAGTCATCTCTTCGATAGTATTCAATGGTCAAATTTATTGCAAACTTAACACACATTCAAAAAGTTTCTCAAATATTTCGTGTTTCAAAATGCATGAAAAGCTTAAATTCATTAAATGGAAAATATCAGACTCAGAAAATTAGCACATATCCGAATAAAATCTTGTCTGCTGTGGTATGGTTTAAATTCTTAACTTCGACTGCATCCTATGCACATACAATCATAAAAAACTAAAGAAAATGAGCTTAGTCTGCCAGAAGCATTTCTCAAATTCAAATAGGAGAAAGAATTCATTTTTCATTTACCCATGAGCGAGGAAACAAACATCAATTGGCAGTGTCAAGATGTTCACAAACTAAAGAAATGCATCCACTTGTAACCAACATTTCAACCAGGGTTCATATCAGACAACAAACACAAAATACTGCGGCCAATTGATAATACCTATAAGATGGATGCTTTCAGAAATGGCTTAAATTAGCTCAAATGGACTCAATTTGAAAATAATAACGATCACGTACAATCAGGTCAAGCTAAGATTTACATCTCATGGACTTGCAATAGTAAGATGCATGAATATCTTAGAGAACAAGATAACCATTAAACATACACAAGAAGCTAGGATTAACAAATACAGACCCCTACCAATAATATGCATTAACTTTTTGTGGAACAAGAAAACAAGCTACCAGATAAGAAAGGAAACATTATAACTTCAAGAAAGCCATATAAAGGAGGGAAATAATTTTATCCTAGGGTTTCATCATGTAAAAAAGTTAGAATTCCAAATGGAGTGACATACTTGAGATGTGGCAATCCATTGTGGATATTTTAAGCCACCAGAAGCAACAAGTGACGAGGAAAGAAATAATTATGAAGCACAAAACTAGGAAGTATCTAAGACATTTTCAATTTCACATAAATTCAAGACATGAGAAAAATTAGACAACGGAATTTCATATGAATATGACTCCACTTTGGTAATTTTGTTTTAATATAGAAACAGATGTCCAAAAATATATGCAGCTTCTGATAAATGTACCAACAATTTTTAAAAGGAAAGAAAAGACAACATGAGAATAAAAAAGCATATTTGCAAGGCAGAAGAAATGTATTCCTGCAAATAGGCTCTTTTCAATTTAATTTAAACTTGCTAATATTTTCACAATTAGAGATAATTATAAGACAATTCATTACCCTGGATAGCTACAGGAAAACTAATTCCACTATTTACAAGATTTCTCCCAGTAAGAAACTCTTCACTCCATGATAAAAATGGAGAAAATCATTTTGATTTCATGCAAATCCATTCATAGCAGTTATACTAAGTTTCAAGCAACCCAAGTAAAGAAAAGCATTTAGGAACAATATTAATAATTCGCAAAGTAGAACAAATAAGAATGTTCAAGTTTGAAAATAGGTAAAAAGTTGAAAGGCTTGAAGTCTAAAGAACAACAATTCATTGAATCATAACCCAACGCAAATAAGAAGAAACACCAATTAGGAAGCAAGAAATAACCAAATGCCACCCATTAACAAAAGCATGGTTGACATCAGTGATATAAATCATACATAGTAAGCATTCACATATAGAGCATTGACTCAAAATTTGTGACATTACTTAATATTATAACTCATAACGAATGTATTGTTTTAGTGATACCAAACTAATATTGATTTTTGCTGCATCTCTATGTTTTCTCAGATAAATTACTGAAAATATCAAATTTAAGCAATTCATTTATATTTTGCTAGACATTTGAAACATATATTAGCCCCGAGCGTTCCTAGACATTTGAAACATATATTAGCCCTGAACGAAAGCTTTGGAACTCATGTTTTTACTTCCTGTCAGGACTTGATTATCAGGAATTTTTAGGAAACGGAAAAGCTGAACATTTTCTGGACTAAGAACGTCTAGAGCTAAAATGCATTACATCTGCTACCATGTGGAAGCATCTAGACATTTTTTTGTTAGCTACCATAAAGCATAGGGGCAATTACTCTCAATTCTAATGCATGGTATTTTCTCTCAATATTAAACCATTTACTGTGAATGTTATCAACCGCCAACTTGTAATGAAGCGTCCAGGACTGTAATGAAAATAGAAAATTTCTTCAGAATTAAAGGACCTTGAGGGGACTATGCATTAAATTGACACAACTTGCATATGCAACATGAGTCAGTCACATGCTTCAGCTTCTTAAAATAACGGTATCGTGAACTGAGACTGCTAAACCACTCTGTTTGTTAGTTGCTACTATTAAAAGTCAGGATTGGCACAACAGGAATGTTTGTCAGCTGCTATTAAAAGTCGGGACTGGCACAACAAGAATGGAGACTCCTATTAGAAGTCAGGACTGCCACATACAGGGAATTTTTGTTAGCTGCTCCTCGTAAAAGTCAGGATTGCTGCAACAGGGGATGAAGATGTTTCAAAAAGAATTTCAATCATGCATTAAATCTTTGCATAACCGAAGAATCAATGACCAAGATGAAACTGGCTGAACAACATGCATTCCGTAGAAATAATGATTGTATAAACATGAAAAACATAAATAAATTCGTCAACCTCCATGATTGCCAAATTAGGGGGGCTTGGAAGGTTCCACTTGGTAAGATTATGGTCATGCATGAATAAATTGGGTTACTCCAAGAATGGAAAACTAAGATGAAACCTACCATCTGCACTTATTTCATGAAGTAAATGAAAGTAAGCACCATAAAAGTGAGCAAAATCACAATCATAAAATCTTGATAATCCAAATTAGAAGATCACAAAGAGAAATCTCATCCCAAAAACTCAATGAATCTCAAGTGAATGAAATAAGGGAGCAGTGCATATTTGAAGAAAAGACAACATACAATGGGCATTGCTCATCACAGAAAGAAAGGAAAAGAATAATTAATATTGATGTCCACAAATGACCAAATTGTGAAAAAAGGAAAATAGGAATCAAACCCAGGACCCCGCTGGCTGGTAGGACAGCTCTACCAACTAATAATGGGCTTCTAATTGTTTTACAATTAGTTGTGTTTAAGTGTCACTTGTTACACCAACCATCCCTTCAAGCACTTCAACTGGCTGGGAATTCCTAGCTGGCTCTGATATCATGTGAGAAATGGGAAGTCTAGGAATTGAACTCAGCACCTTCCTGGCCTGTGGGGCTGCTTTATTAACTGAGCTAACTACCCACTCTTGGTGGCCTTCTAATTGTTTTACAATGGTTTGTGTTTGAGTGTAGCTTGTTCCACCAGCACAAGGTAGGTCAATGGACTTGAAATTATATATAGTAAAGTAGAGAACTGGGGTAGAAAAAGAACCTAGGAGCTGAAAAAGTAGCCAAACACTAAGATGCTAAAACAATGTAAACATAGCAAGATTATATTTTATATTTTGAATGAATGCTTATATTTTATGAGATATATCTTGTGTAAGTTAGGGTTTTTGACTAACCATGGAATTAGTCAAAATTATAAAGTTTTTGATTAGGAAATTTTCAAAAGTTTAAGAAATCACATTAGGGTGCTACAAGCTGAAATTTCAGACTCAGAAGGACCCAAATGTCAGAGATATATTAAGATAAAGGTCAACCATCTAGACAGTCTCCAAATTAAGGTTTTAAATGTACACAATTTACAATTGGCATAACTTTTAATTGGAAAAGATCTTTTTTTGAGTAACTAAAAGTTGTGATAAAAAGAAGTACTATTATTATTTTCTCATATGGCAAAGGGTTCTACAAAAAATACTACTCATAAAAACTCAAATATGACATCCAAAAACAGATGAAGACTTAGAATATAGGTTCTTCCAATTAAAGAACAAAGTTGATGAACATAGTCATAGTTTATTGAAACAAGCAGATTCATCATGTTCTCAACAAATCCTTAAAAGTAAAATGGAAAACAAAATGGATGAGAATAAGTAACATGGAAAATAAGATGGATGAAATGGAAAAGAAGATGGATAAGAAGATGGACGAAATAGAAAAATCCATAAATTCCATGGAAAATCTTCTCTTGTGGAGGCTTCCTAAAAGGGATATGGAGATCCAAAAAAATCGTTAAAATAAAGAGAACAATTGTGTTGGGACTGTTGCCACACAATCTAGCAGGGCCCTGGGAGGGGAACCTATGGGACAACAACTAGACCAAATGACAACAATGGGACAAAGACCCACTGTCATCTCAAGTAATGTCCCCTGCTCTTTATGGATTTTCACCAATGGGAGGAGTCCTGGTAGGAGGAAATCACTCATAATGGATATGCCAATGACTATGTATGGAGTGATTTCACAAGGCCTGTTCAAGGGTAAGCTCAATTAAGGCTTAATGCTTCTAGGAAGCAAAAGGCTCTCCAAGAAAGACCTAGGATGGAGGTCAAGACCTAGGGCTTGAAATTTGCAATGATGATAGGTATGCCTAGAGTCAACCGTGGGAACTCAACCAAAATTTGAAATCCTTAAGAGAAAACACAAAGGGAGAGTTCTATCTAAATGAAATTCCAAAATTCTCACTCCATTAAAATTCGCAGGATGCCCTAGCTAGCTGCCCTATGGAGAGGGGCCGCTTCTGGGAAATGAAAAGAGATGGAAAAGAAATGGTGATCACCAATGTTCTTGGACCAATGTCTATTTCCCTTGGCTATGGAGTCTAATATGATTCAAAATTTGCCAAAATTGTCTTCAAGGAGGCTAAAGATGGATTCCATAGAAACCAAGCTTTAACATTTACCCAACCAAGATCTATGGATTTTCATGGAAGAAAATAAAATTCATCCACTAGGAACATTCATCTATTGTCATGCAATGAGTAACATATGCAATTGCCAACCAAAATAGCCTTTATAATGATATTCAATAAACTAGGGCACAATAGCATTAATTAGTTGCAACAATTCCATACATTAGACGTCATTTCAAAAGAAAATATTCATTCGAGATTACATACAAGATGACAATGAGATATATCCAACCACAAATCAAGAAGTAGCTCCAAGAAAGATCAAAATTCTAGCTTCCAAAGATATCGAAATGCATCAAAGAGTCTCCAATTTGTCGAAGAGAAAAGTGTGATATTCTTTTTATAAGAGAAATCCAAGTGATGATGATGAGTTCTCACAAATGAGACTCATCTCTATTTATATGAGTCTCTCCTAATTCGATTTAGCCTAATTAGCCCCAAAAATCGTAAAATAATGTGCTAGATACAAGTCTTGGTGACAAGCCCACCAAGTAGCTATCAAAAGTGATGAAGAAGCAAACCATAAGTGAGCCAAAATGATGACGTCATGATGAAGGGTCCATTGGAGAGCCTCGTTGAGTCCTAGGTGCCATGATGAGAGAGAGGGCTCCATGAATGATGGACAAGGGGATGGCCCCTCAATCTCTATGTAGGTCATCATGTGGTGCTCCAAGGTAGTTCTGGGGCACAAATGCTGGTCTCGTGGCCTGATGAAAGATAAGCCTATAGACTGCTCCAAATGAGAGCTCTGAAGATGGTGCATGCCCTCCCATGTTTCAAGAGTGAGACAAACCTCCTCTGGGCCTCAGATCTGTTAGTTTTTGTAGCATCGGACGTGTTCTAGTCACAAAACTTGGTGGAGAGGCTAGAATACATGAGATCTCCATAACCTAGAAATCGTTTCCGAAAATTCCACCTAGAGATGGATTAATTAGATTATTAACCTATTTTTAATGTTTCCTAATTAATCTGGTTAATTAATCTGTAATATTCCTAATTAGCCATGGCTAATTGGAATATTCGATTTTGTCCAAATTTTTGCCTTCTATAGTTATTTTGTAAATAAAAGTGAGGAAGGGGGACATAACTCACTTTTAGAATAAAAAGTCATTTCCTAAGTAGCACAATGTTGTGACTTAAAGGGGAGCCAAGGGGACCAAAGGGGGACGCAGAAATGGAGCCCACGCAGACACATGGAGGGACTGCGCAGGAGGGAAGACACACGTGACAAGAGGGGAATCATGGAGGAGGAGGTGAGCCTTGGGATTGAGAGAGGCAAAGGCTATAAATGAGAGAGGAGCACTCTCATTTGGATCATTCTGTTATGAGCATTTGTGATAGTCATTTCAACTTGGAGCACGCTGGCTGTTTAGCTAGTCTGCAGCATTGTTTAGTGCATTTAGTGTCTCCGTTCGGAGATCTCACCCTTAGCCCCGGGGGACTTCGAGTGCCTGCTCGGGCAAGGTATTCCCATTGGCATTTCAGCAGTAGTTTCATCAGCCTTTTTGCAGCAGTAGTGGCAGCGTTTTGGAGGTCTGTGCAGCACTAGGAGAGGGACGAGTTCTGAAGGATTGCGCAGAACTGTGAGAGGGACGCAGTTCTGGGTTAGGGATTTGCAGGAGGTTTGGTGCTGAGAGGTAGAGCAGGGGATCAACCCTTGCATATTTGGGAGTTTTGGCAGGGGTTTCAAGCAGGTTTTTGGAGTATCTCATTCAATGGCGGCGCAGAGCAGTGAGGAACTGCGTAGAACCCCAAGGGGGTGATTTTTGGGGGTCAGCTATTCCACGAGAGCTTTCTAGGTTTTTCTGGGTTTCTTGAGTAGAGTCCGATTCCAGAGTTTCAGCCTTTTCTGAGGAGGGGAGCAGCCCCAAATCCCCATTTGATTTCTAGCAGCAGCAGCAGCACAATAGTTTCCCAGCAGCTTGGACGCAGATTAGAGGGGCCATTCCTTCGCTATTCTGAGTATATTTCTTCACTTGCCTAGTGCAAGTAGAGGTGCCATCTTCTTGATCACCTTCTGTACTCATTTTATTACCCAGTATAATAAAATGGCTTAGCATTATCTCTGCATTTCTTGTGTATCTGTTTATGGTTAATTTGATATATATCGTATCATTGTTATTGTATCTCTTTGAGCATTCTCGGCTATTATACCACTTGTGTGTTTCTATTATACTCTTAGACAGAGTCTAGAAAGGGCCAGGTAGCCTCCAGATCTCATCCTCTTTTTAGAGGCGACATATCTGGTAAATGACCTCCCAGTCCATCTCTGGTTGGGGTTTGCTTGTGTTTGAGGTATATTCCTGATAAGGGATATTACAGTGGTATCAAAGCATAGATCTGGCTCAGCCTATGGAGCTAGCAATCTATGACACCACGGGAAAAACCCTATATCTGTTACAGAGGTCGGAGATATAGAGACTCTGGGCGTAGGTTGGAGAACACTTATGGAGAGGGAGACTGTGTTCCGGTAGTAGACGCAGAACAGGAGGAGCCTGTAGTGGACGCAGAGCAGAGGGCCCTGTGGTGGACGCAGAGCAGGAGGCTCCAATGGCAGATGATGACAGGAAGAGATTTGCGGATATGCTCCTCAAATCAGTGCAGGGTCTGTCGAGACAGATTGAGGTGATGGGGCAGAGATTCATGGCAGTAGAGACTAGACAGCGTGAGAGCCCACGGGTTTTCCAGGTTGGTGAGGGATCGAGCGCATCCCACCATTTGCCAGAGCAGCGTGATACTGCGCAGCAGCAGCAGGTGGCCTCACATGCCCCTACACGCTCTACCATGCCCACTTTCTTAGGAGCAGACACGGGGGCCGTAGCCCAGTAAGAGGCAGAGCCCGGACATATGGGCGATTATTTTGCAGAGTACTAGGCCTATGGGCAGGAGTTCAGGGAAGCCCTCTCATTCAGAGATTTTGTTCAGCTCCAGTGGGATAGCAAACCCCGCGACCATCACAGAGGGTACCGGCATTACCATGATGGTGACACCCACCGTGCAGCGAGTAGATTCCACTTGCCTACGTTTGATGGTTCATCAAACAGTTCTGCAAAGTCTTGGGTGGAGAAGTTGGACATTTATTTCCAGCTTAACCAGATGTCAGAGACAGAGGCCATCAAGGTGGCAACATTGCATTTGGATGGTGAGGCCCAGGATTGGTGGTTTCATGGGATGGTTACACTCGGGCACTCTACAGTGATGACATATGCTGAGTTCACCAGGAGATTGATGGAGCAATTTGACCGGAGGGATCCAGAGCAGCATTTTGTTGAGCTGACGAAGCTCAAACAGACAGGGAGCCCAGAGACCTACATTGCAGATTTCTTGAGGGTCTCCATGATGGTGCCAGACCTATCCACGGCGCGAAGGGTCTATATCTATGTTGAGGGGTTAGCAGAGCCACTTCGGGGTCTAGTTCGATCCACTAGGCCAGCCACACTCCAGGACGCTATCAGCAGGACCCAAGACTTACAGGATGTCTTACCCAGGACCCGGACACCTTACCCCCAGAGACAGACTTTCCAGTGTAAGGGGAAGGGCGTGAGGATTCCACCTCCAAAGGGGAATCCAGGACGAGTACAACTTGATGATGATGCCAGGAGGGAGCTAAAGAAGAAGTGGTTGTGCTTCACATGTCAGTGGCCGTGGGCACCGAGACACAAATGTGTTGCTGGCAAAGCACATTTTATTGAGGTCTTCTCTGAGAGCAGTGGAGAAGAGGATGACGAGGATGATGGGGAGGCCGAAGATAGCCATGCCGTATAGGGACCTTTTCCACCTCCACCAGCAGCAGCAGGAGGTGCATCATTTGCACCCATCGGAGGGGCCCTTGCAACATTGCAAGGAGTTCCCAAGTATTTGACGCTATGCGTACGAGGGACAGTATGTGGCCAACGAGTATCAGTTTTGGTTGATAGTGGGGCAACCCACAACTTCATCGATGCACAGATGGTTGAGCGGAGAGGTATACAGACAGAGAGCTTCGATGGGTTCTCAGTCTTGGTCCCAGGAGATCAGACCATGACGTGTGCTCATTATGTTCCAGAGCTTTCAGTGACGATGGGCACCTACACATTGACTGACCACTTTTTCGTGGTCGATATCCAGGACACCAACATGATATTGGGTGTTCAATGGCACTCTAGGGAAGGTCACGACGGATTGGAAGACCCTAGAGATGGAGTGGGATGATGAGAAGACAGGGAGGCATGAGAAGATACGGGGACAGCACACATATCTGCCTCAGACTGTTTCGGCTCATCGGATGGAGGCAGTCTTTCGGAAGGGAGACATAGAGTGGGTAGTGGAGCTGCGTGCATCAGAGGCAGGGACTACAGGGCAGTCGGTACATCCAGAGATACAGTCCATCCTTGATCGGTATGCCATAGTGTTTGGGGAGATTCCACTAGGACATCCACCGGATCGGGGGTTTGAGCACACCATCGAGCTAGAGCAGGGCATACAGGTAGTGATCACCACCCCCTATAGGCACCCCAAGGCCTATCGGGATGAGATTGAGAGCGCTATCCAGGAGTTGCTGGCTCTTGGGCACATTAGATCGAGCACGAGTCCTTTTGCTTCTTCTGTGGTGTTGGTGAAGAAAAAGACAGTACGCTGAGGATGTGCATTGACTACAGGGCCTTGAACAAGAAGACCCTGAAGAACAGGTACCCCATACCCAGGATCGATGAGTTGATGGACGAGCTGGGAGGGGCACGTTTCTTCTCAAAGATTGATTTGAGATCAGGGTACCATCAGATTCGCGTGAGGGAGCAGGACATTCCCAAGACCGTCTTCAGGTGTCACTATGGGCACTTTGAGTTCTTGGTGATGCCTTTTGGGCTAACCAACGCCCCAGCTACATTTCAGTCTTGCATGAATCACATCTTCCGTAGTCACTTGAGGAAGTTTGTGTTGGTATTCTTCGATGATATTCTCATTTACAGCAGGACTTGGGAGGAGCATCTCCAGCACATTGAGGCAGTATTGCGTATCTTACAGGAGCAACAGTTCTATGCCAAACTCTCCAAGTGTGAGTTTGGGTTGACGGAGATGTTATATCTGGGACACATCATAGGGGTGGACGGAGTGACAGTCCCCGAGGAGAAGATCAGGGTCATCAGAGAATCGCCGGAGTCGAGAAACGTGACGGAACTTCGAGGATTCATTGGCATTTGTACGTACTACCGGAAGTTCGTCGAAGGTTTCTCACAGCTTGCTGCACCCCTGACAGGCTTGACGAGGAAGGGGGCATTCAGTTGGTCGGATACAGCGTAGCGAGCCTTTGACAGGCTCAAGGAGGTTATGAGTAGCTACCCAGTGCTTGCATTGCCATATTTTACGCAGCCATTTGTTTTGGAGTGTGATGCGTCGGGAGAGGGGATCGACGCAGTATTGATGCAGGGAGGTCACCCTATAGCCTTTGAGAGCCAGAAGCTCCTTCCGCACGAGAGGTTGTATTCCATATACGACAAGGAGATGCTGGCCATCATGCATGCATTGGCTAAGTACCGACAGTATTTGGTGGGCAACAGGTTCAGGGTGAGGACTGATCACAATAGCCTCAAGTTCTTCTTGGAGCAGAAGCAGTTACAGGAGAGGCAGCAGAAGTGGATCAGTAAGATCCAAGCATATGACTTTGACATTGAGTATGTCAAGGGTAAGAACAACGTGGTAGCAGATGCCCTTTCACGTAGACCAGCCACGTTGTCTCTTATGAGCTTGGATACAGATTGGAGGGCTCGACTCTTAGTAGAGTACTCCAAGGATAGGTTTGCATGTGAGGTTTTGGACGGGCAGGTGGCAGATGATAGGTACAGGGTGATCGATGAGATCATCTGTTACAGGGATCAGATCTTCTTGACTGAGGGGTCTCAGCTCAAGAAGAAGATACTCCAGGCATCACATGACTCACCATTGGCAGGCCATCAGGGGTTTACCAAAACCTATAGGGCCATTAGAGAGAGGTTCTCATGGAAGGGCCTCAAGGAGGACGTACTCCAGCATATCAGGGAGTGCGATGTTTGCCAGAGGAACAAAGGGGAGACGAGCCATCCCGCGGGATTATTACAGCCTCTTCCCATTCCGGAGGGGAAATGGGAGAGCATTTAAATGAACTTCATCACAGGGTTGCCCATGGTACAGTGCAAGGATTGCATCTTTGTCATTGTTGATCGGCTGACGAAGTACGCACATTTCTTTGCCATATGCGCACATTATACAGCAGCACAGGTGGCCGAGCTGTTCTTCAGGGAGATCTTCAGGCTACATGGTCTTCCTAAGACCATCGTCAGTGATAGGGACAACTGTTTTATGGGCGGGTTTTGGCAGGAGCTTTTCCGATTGGTGGGGACGAAGTTGACACCGAGTACCAGTTATCACCCACAGACGGATGGGCAGATAGAGATAGTTAACAAGTGGCTGGAGGGCTACTTGCGTAACTATGTTAGCGGGCAGCAACGAGCATGGCTGAAGTGGCTGCATCTGGGGGAGTACTGCTACAATACTTCACATCACATGTCCATTGGTATGTCACCATTCTATGCCTTGTATGGGTACCATCTTTTATCTTTTGTTGGCATGATGTTTGGTGATAGCAGGGCTCCTAGAGCCAAGATTTGGATCCAAGAGAGTCAAGATATCCTCCGAGCTCTCAAGGATAACATGGCTACAACACAGAATCAGCAGAAGTTGTATGCCGACAGGGGTCAGGTGGAGAGATAGTTCGAGGTAGGGGACATGGTCTACCTACGATTACAGCCATACCGACAGTCGTCACTGAAGCAGAAAGGGGTTGAGAAGATCAAGCCTCGCTTTTATGGGTTATACAGGGTGATACGCAGGATTGGACAGGTTGCATATGAGTTGGAGCTGCCCCAAGGTAGCAAGATTCATAACATTTTTCATGTATCATGCCTAAAAAAGGCATTGGGGCAATGGGTGACAGTGACAAATGAGCTACCACCCATGGATGATGAGGGGCATTTGGTATTGCAGCTGGAGGCTATCATTGATACCAGGGAGAGGCAGCTGTGGAGCAGGATGGTCCGGGAATTCTTGGTGAGATGGAAGAATTTGCCGGATGAGGATGCCACTTGGGAGAGTGAGAAGATCTTACAGCATCCATCACTTCAGTTGCTTGAGGACAAGAAACATTTTGCCGAGGGAGACTGTAATATTCCTAATTAGCCATGACTAATTGGAATATTCGATTTTGTCCAAATTTTTGCCTTCTATAGTTATTTTGTAAATAAAAGTGAGGAAGGGGGACATAACTCACTTTTAGAATAAAAAGTCATTTCCTAAGTAGCACCACATTGTGACTTAAAGGGGAGCCAAGGGGGCCAAAGGGGGACGCAGAAATGGAACCCAAGCAGACACATGGAGGGACTGTGCAAGAGGGAAGACACACGTGGCAAGAGGGGAATCATGCAGGAGGAGGTGAGCCTTGGGATTGAGAGAGGCAAAGGCTATAAATGAGAGAGGAGCCCTCTTATTTGGATCATTCTGTTATGAGCATTTGTGATAGTCATTTCGACTTGGAGCATGCTGGCTGTTTAGCTAGTCTGTAGCACTGTTTAGTGCATTGAGTGTCTCCATGCGGAGATCTCACCCTTAGCCCCGGGGGACTTCGAGTGCCTGCTCGGGCAAGGTATTCCCATTGGCATTTCAGCAGTAGTTTCATCAAAAATTTTGCAGCAGTAGTGGCAGCGTTTTGGAGGTTTGTGTAGCACTAGGAGAGGGACGCAGTTCTGAAGGACTGCGCAGTACTGTGAGAGGGACGCAGTTCTGGGTTAGGGATTTGCAGGAGGTTTGGTGCTGAGAGGTAGAGCAGGGGATCAGCCCTTGCATATTGGGGAGTTTTGGTAGGGGTTTCAGGCAGGTTTCTGGAGTATCTCATTCAGTGGCAGCGCAGAGCAATGAGGAACTGCGCAGAACCCCAAGGGGGTGATTTTTTGGGTCAGCTATTCCACGATAGATTTTTGGGTTTTTCTGGGTTTCTCGAGTAGAGTCTGATTCCAGAGTTTTAACCTTTTATGAGGAGAGGAGCAGCCCCAAATCCCCATTTGATTTCTAGTAGCAGCAGCAGCACAGCAGTGTCCCAGCAGCTTGGACGCAGATTAAAAAGGGGCCATTCCTTCGCTATTCTGAGTATATTTCTTCACTTGCCTAGTGCAAGTAGAGGTGCCATCTTCCTGATCACCTCCTACACTCATTTTATTACCCAGTATAATAAAATGGCTTAGCATTCTCTCAATATTTCTTGTGTATCTGTTTATGGTTAATTTGATTATATCGTGTCATTCTAATTGTATCTCTTTGAGCATTCTTGGCTATTATACCACTTGTGTGTTTCTATTATACTCTTAGACAGAGTCTGGAAAGGGCCAGGTAGCCTTCGGATCTCGTCCTCTTTTTAGAGGCGACATATCTGGTAAATGCCCTCCCAGTCCATCTCCAGTTGGGGTTTGCTTGTGTTTGAGGTACATTCCTGATAAGGGATATTACATAATCAGAATTAATTAAGTCAAGGTGAGAATTCTCTAGAAACTCACACTGATCGACTCGATATGATCCTATCCCTTGATTAAGTTTTAATATTAGCCGTTGGAGCCCCAATAAAGGATTATAAGAAGAAGTCAATGGGCACTGGAGAATAAACTTGAACACTTAAGAAGTTCGATTTCCTTGGCAGGTCAATTTCCAGAGAGCAGTAGCAGTTGCCGGAAAGCGAGAGATCGAAGTAGGGGCAGTGAGGATGGAGGAAGTTTTCCAGATCCAGCAAGTGCATTTGTAGAGAGGTTGAAGTTTCTCTAGGAGGTTGCACAGTGCTAGCGCAGAAGCCTCAGAGGGCAGTTCGATTTGTTGAAGAGGACGAATGTTTTCAGTTCCAGAGGGCGAATAGATGTTCCAGAGTGTCGGAGAGACATTTTCCTAGCTAGCAGTAGGGAAGACGCTTGATTAGCAGATGATTCAGGCAGCAGTTGCAGCAGGCAACTTCAGGTTGACGTAGGGCCTGCACAGACCCAGTTGGACGATTTGCTTTTCAAAGGCAGTTCACTGTTGGAATTGCCCGGAGTGAGGGTAATTTCCCTCTAGATATTTTTTCCACTATTTTCTCTGTAGGATAGCCGGATATCGACATCCAGATTATTGTACGTAGAATTTCTGACTGCTGCATAATAATTAAACCCTCAACTACTACACTGGTTTTCCTAAGTAGGTTTTTTCCGGGGACATTTGTCCAAAACTAATTGTGTAAATTTTATGTGTGTGTGCTATATTTTCTCAGTTTCCAGCGTTATTTTCTTCTGCAGTTTATTTGTGAAGGTTGCAGTGTGAATTATTTGATATTTTCCGTAGCAGATAAATTGTTAAATTAATTACCAATTAGAAAAATAATTTCTAGTTCTTGCAATAGGATTTCAGACTTGAAATTTCACATCGTATCAGAGCGCGAGGGATTATTCGGGAAGCTTAGAAGTGGTGAAGGGAATTTCACTGTTCAGTGCGAGTAGTAGGCCGAAATTCTCAGAAGCTGCACAGTACCTAGATAGGCAGTTCAAATTGTTGGGTAGGAGTTTGATTTTCAGTTACAAGCTTGTAGAAAACTCGAAGTTTCTCGGGACATTGATTCCAATAGTCAGAGGGAACAGTAGTAGCTCATAATTTCACTGAGCAGATTTCTAGTTGGACGCAGAGGGTTTTGCAGCAGCAAAATCAACGTCGCGTGGAAGAGAAATTGCACACACATAGGGAGATTTCTCTTAGATGATTTCTAGCCAAGAAATCTGATTTTCCCAGTAGCAGCCAATAGAATTGTGCATTCCAGGAGGGAGTGCTAGTAGCAGAGGAAAAGCCGAGCAGAGGAAGAGGGAGTTTCCATATAAGATTTAGAGATGGCCACAACAGGGCCCAGAGACCAAGATAGATTGGAGGGAGCCTCCAACTATGTCATCTGGAAGGCTAGGATGTTATTCCTTCAAGGTGAATATGGTCTGAAGACCTATGCAGAGAGTGTGGTAGCAGTTACCCAAGACCCTGGTCAACAGAAATAGTGCAAGAAGAAAATGGCAAAGGCCAAGAGGATGATTTTGGATGGTGTCCGACATCATCTAGTCTCACATGTGGCAGAAAAAGGGACAACCAAGGAGATGTGGGATGATTTGTCTAAGAGTTCTTTCGAGCAACGGAAGATGTATCTCTAGGAGAAGCTGAGGAACACTAGAATGTAGAAGGGCGAGAGCATAGATTCCTTTTTCACTCGGATTCAGGAAGTTCGAGATCAACTTGCAGTTGTTGGGTCAACACCTCAAACCACAGCGCTTGTATGATTGGCACTATATAGTGTCTCGGAGGATTGGCAGGTATTTGTCCGGAGCACCTTGGTCAAAGATACCTTGCCAAGGTGGGATAGGATGTGGTCCAATCTGCAACAGGAGGAATTGAGACGGGCTCTGTTAAAGAGTACCATCAACAACAACGATAGAAAGGGCGTGAAGAGTGAGGAGGATAATGTGGCCCTAGCATCTAAGGGTCCCAGTTAGGGGTAGGGGGAGCAGAAGAAGAAGAAGAAGAAGAAGGACCCATCAAAGGTCAAATGCTTTAGATGTGGTGAGTTCAGTCATTGTAGCACGCAATGTCCTCTCAAAAAGAAGGACAAGCAGGACCAGGCAACAACGCTAGCAAAGATTGACAAGCTGTCTTCCAGGTTGGAACAAGAGTTTTCCATGTTTGCAGCCATACCTCTAGGACAGAGGTGGGGTGACTTGGATCTGTAGTCCTAGAGATTGCAGAGATCAGGTAGGGTCCATTGAGGAGTCCACCTCATAGGATCATTACTTGGCTACAAAAGCCCATAGTTTTCAATAACAGGATGGATCAGTGTCAAAGATGTAGTCAGATTCTAGAGTGACAGTTGCAGGCTAGTAACAGTCAGGTGTTGGGGAGCGCAGTGCAAAGTTGGCAGCAGTGCAGAGTGGCATAGTTCAGAGTCAACAACAGTGCAGATTCTTCAGTGACAGTGCAGAGGCTAGTAGCAGTAAAGAGTCAAGACTCAGAAGACAGATGCATCATACTAAACACAATTGATTCATTTTGGATGCTTCTTAGTTGCAGTTATTGCAGTTGCAGCGACAACAGATGAGAGGGAGTTGCCATGCAGATGTAGAGTTGACAACAGTTTAGCAATGTTGACAGCAACATAGATGCAACATCAGAGTTGCATAGTGGTTGGTGGACAATAGCCAGACATTAGTAGCGTGACAAAGGATGATACAAAGACAGGGTGTGTAGTAGGTTATGCAGCACTAGAACACAGTCCTCGCTAAGAGGGAGTCTTAGCTTTTGTAGCATCGGATGTGTTCTAGTCAGAAAAATTGGTGGAGAGGCTAGAATACATGAGATCTCCATAACCCATAAATTGTTTTTGGAAATTCCACCTAGAGATGGCCTAATTAGATTATTAATCTATTTTTTAATGTTTCCTAAGTCCAAACATAGGAAAACTGATTAATTAATCATAATTAATTAAGTCAAGGTGAGAATTCTCTAGAAACTCACACCGATCGACTCCAATATGATCCTAGCCCTTGATTAAGTTTTAATCTTGGTCATTGGAGCCCCAACAAAGAATTATAAGAAGTCGATGGGCACTTGGAGAATACACTTGAACACCCGAGAAGTTCGATTTCCTTGGCAGGTCAATTTCCAGAGAACAGCAGTAGTTGCCGAAAAGCCAGAGATCGAAGCAGAGACAGTGAGGAGCAAGGATAGTGAGGTTGGAGGAAGTTTTCCATATCCAGCAAGTGCATTTGCAAAGAGGTCGAAGTTTCTCTAGGAAGATGCACAATCCTAACGCATAAGCCTCAAAGGGTAGTTCAATTTGCTGAAAAGGGCATACATTTTCGGTTCGAGAGGCCAAACAAAGGTTCCAAAGTGCCGGAGAGACGTTTTCCCAGCTAGCAGCAAGCAGGACGACTTGATTAGCATATGATTCAGGCAGCGATTGCAGCAGGCAGCTTTGGTTAACACAGGGCTTGCGCAGACTTGGTTGGACAACTTGCTTTTCAGAGGCAATTTAGTGCTCGAATTGTTCAGAGTGAGGGTAATTTCCCTCTAGATATTTTTGCCACTATTTTCTCTGTAGAAGAGCTAAATTTCGACAACCAAATTATTGTACTCAAAATTTCTCACTGCTGCATAATAATAAAACCCTCAGCTGCTGCAGCGGTTTTCCCAAGTTGGGTCTTTCCGGGGACATTTTTCCAAAAATAACTGTGTAAATTTTATGCGCGTGTGTGCTACAATTTCTTAGTTTCCAACGCTATTTTCTTCCGCAGATTATTTGTGAAGGCTGCAATGTGAATTAATTGATATTTGTCGTAGCAGATAAATTGTTAAATTAATTAACAATTAGAAAAATAATTTCTAGTTGTTGCAATAGGATTTCATACTTGAAATTTTCACAGGATCAACTGCCAAACATTGCGTACACTGCAAAGCTGGTTGGGGCAATGTTGGTCCAAGTGCATCATCTAGTACATAATGTAGTGAAACAAACAAGTTGTTAAAGGTGTTGAGGGTGCCCATGGCATGAATCAATGCTCCAACACATGATGGAGTCCCATGGCTCTCAACGCATCCCTTACAAATGTCAATATTATCCTCTAGTGGGCTTGGGCCCCAGTTAAGTTGCCCGACCCATGATGAAACCACTTGCCAATTACATATACGATTTAATGCATCTCCTCACCGTTAGGTATAATAATTCATTAGTTCATCTAAGTGAACCAAGCTTGTTAATTAAGGGCACAAATGAAACTTCATAACAGGCTTCCCTTCCAAATTTGGGGCTTTGAGCATGTAATGGTGTTACCTCCCTAGGTAGGAATGGCTAATAAACAACCCTATTAGGTTTTCCTAGCCCCTAAAGGGAAATACATGTCTAAAGTACTTCCTTCAAGTGATAGAGGTCATGTGAATAATGATGGGGTGGATTGGGACACAAGGGTCTCAAGGCCAAATGCCATGGGTTCAAGGATGGTAATGATGAGGGATGTCCACATATTTGGGTGTATAGATGTAGGAGGGAGCAATCATGGTACATGAATTACCCCTGTCTTTGTTTTTCCACCCTTCTTCATTTTCCTTTTGCCTTTTCTTGATTTTTCTTTAATATTACTGCTCGGGGCTCTAGAAGATGAGAGCATGATGTGTATGATATAAGCAATTATTGTCCCATTAAAGTGGGGCAGTTCATCGCCCACCACGGGTTGGGATGTGCATGGGTTCCTTAATGATGCGGGGGCACTAATGAGGCCCTAGGAACTAGGGTGATGGCCATAATAATAGGGGGTGGAGCTCATGTTTAGCTTTTGCCCATGTGCTAATATAGTGTCCTAATCATCTTTTACATTTTGTAATATTATTTTCATTTGTATGTGGCCATGATATGCTTTTAATCTTTTTTTTAGCTCCATCAAACTGTGGGGAAACGTTCTAGGCCCAGCCCAGACATGTGGACAAGGAGAGGGGGAGTACCAGAGCCTTGTGGACCCAGAGAGGGAAGATGATGAAATAGGACATGTAATGTGTGGAGGGGAGTGAAAAATATGAAATAGGGAAACAAGACCGCACTACCGAAATTGGGGTTTCCAAAGTAATGCCTTTCTTGAAGCTATAAGCCAATAGGGGAGATCCCATGGGACTAGGATTGAGGATTAACACCCCATTTAAGGTGAGGGGACAAGACTACAGTCAAAACCCTTCTTCCAAGTCACCCAATAATCCATGCCCAATGTGCCCAAGGAGAAAGAAGCATAAGCACCCGATTGCACAATGAAAAACATACGTTTAGGATCGGATGACCCGCCTTCAAACATATGCTCTGGACAGATGGGCAAGGGGAATATGACTGGTTCAGGGAGTGGAGATCAATTGGCACAATATATCAACTACACTGGTGGTTGTCAAGGGCTACTGACTAAAGAAATCTAGGAGAAAAATTCTCCTATGGGGTCAGCCACTGGTGATGGGTAATAAAGACTCAATCACATATGGGGATTATTGTATCACAATTAGAGAGCACAAATTTGGATCACGTAATCATGATCATTCATCACTCCAAGATTTGCAACAACAAAGATTCCACTTGGCACTAAGATACTACTACATTCCAAGGATTGATATGAGGAAGTTTGATGGTAAAGATCTTGTAACATGAATATTCCATATGGGGTAATACGCCAACTGTCAACCTTACAAAAAGTAACTATCACATCCATGTATTTAGAATAAGATCAACATGTATGGTATCAATGGCTTTGTGAAAGGAAAAAGGATTCTATTGTACCTTGGTCCATTATTATGGGGAATTTATAGCACATTATGGGGATATTAATGTAATTTCATTTCATTAATGTGATGTTAAGTACGTGTTACCCACCAAAAGTGGGTGACCCCATAGGAGAACATTTTCTCCTAGATATCTCTTCAGTGCGCAGGCAACAATCCCTGACAACCACTGATGTAGCCGATGCATTATGCCATTTGATCTCCGCTCCCTGCATCAGTCATATGTTCCCTCGCCCATTTGTTAAGAGCATATGTTAGAAGGTGGGAAATCCAACCTGTTAGTTTTTTATTGTTTTGGTAGCATCAGACAAGTGTTTTAGTCTCGTTTTGTGTCTAAGAGGCTAAGGAACACGAGATCTCCAAAACCTAGAAAATGTTTCTTGAAATAAGCTTGTGAAACGCCTTAATTAAATTAAGTATCCATCGCTTAATTATTTCCTAAGTCTAACTTAGGAAAACTAGTTAATTAAAGTGAATTAATTAAAGAGATCGACTTATGCTCTAGAAACTTCTAGAAAATGACTTGGATCAATTTTGAGATGATCTTAGCCATTGATGAGGATGTAATCATGGCCATGTTACCCACCACTTTGTGGGTGATATCCCTACGAGAAAAAAATTCTCCAAGATGGTCCTCAGCCAACAGCCTCTTGCAGCCACCAGATAGCTTGATGTGCCATTTTCTCCGCCACCCAAGCCAGCCTTGTGGTCCCTCACCCATTTGTTATGATCACATGTTTGAAGGTGGGCCTCCTGACCCCAAAGGTATGAATTTTCATTGGTTTAGTTGAGTAATTTTGTTTACTTATCATGGACACTTTTGGGCATGAATTGGTGGGGGGATTTGGCAGAAAGAGTGGGCCAGGTTTGTACTTTTGTCTCCTCTACCCGATTCAGTAGTTAGCCTTGTATCCTAGTCTCGTGGGATCTCCTTTACTGGCGATTAGCTTTAGGGTTGGCATTACATGGGAAATCCTGATTTTGGTTCTGTGGTCCTGATTCCCAACACCATATACATTACTCTCCTACGCTCATTTTAAACCCATTCATCACTTTTCCCACCCGGGTCCACATTTGTCCCTTGGATCCACATAGGGTTAGCCTCCCCCTCCCCTTGTCCACACTTTGGGTAGGGCCTGGAACGATGCTCGGAGGTTGATGCAACTAAAAAGAAAGGAAAAAACATAATTTGGCCGCTTACAACAAGAAATGTACCACATAATGCAAAAGATGGTCGGAACATACAAATTTAGCATGTGGGCAAAAGCCAAACATGAGCTCTACTCTTCATTCATGGCCATCACCCTAGTTCCTATGGGCCCTAGATGAACCCCCTCTACATTAAGGAACCCATGATTGTCCCAACCCCTGGTGGGAAAAGAGTTGCCCCACCTTAAAAGGAGGTATCTACTGCTATATTCTACACATCATGCTCTCATCCCCTAAAGCCCCAAGTAGTTATGAAGAAAAATCAATCAAAGGCAAAAGGCATATGAAGAAGGGTGGAAAAACAAAGGTCGAGGTAACTCATGTACCACAATTTGCTCCCTCCTAAACTCATATACCCAAGTGTGGGCTTCCCTCATCATAGCTTCTTTGTACCATGACATGTGGCTTGGAGCCTTCCCCTAATCACTACTCCGTCTCATTACTATATCACATGCTACCTACCCATTGATGGATGTACCATGGACATGTCACCCCCTTTAAAAGTTGAAACCACCTAATAGTAGGGTTCTTGGCTAATCCCCTTATTGAGCTTGGAGACACCTATACATGCCAAAGCCCACTATGGAAGGGTATGCCACCATGAATTGCCCACTTGATTCCATGATTTGTAAACTCTTTTACTTAATTGCTCTGATGCTTTGTTGTATTAGAGGGCAAGGGGACACATTGGATCTTATGCAGGATTCCCGGTGGATCTCCATTTTGGGGTTTGGTCTCCCTATACAGGGCCCAAGCCCTCCATAGGGCTACATTGGCACTTGTAGGGTGAGCTTTGATAGCCATGGGCCTCCACCATAGCAGAGAGTACTTCATGGATCCCCAACACCATTTAGGGATTGCTTGTTTTCCGCCTTTTGGATGATGATGATGCACCTGGATCACCATGCCCAACCAGCTTCACACAGTACCACATGCTTGGTAGATGTTCTAGGTCCAGGTGAAGATGTGTTTAACTGCAAGAGGCAAAGAGAGGCTTATGTCATCATCCTAGCCCTTACAGATGGTTTATAGGCATTATCGATCCACTTGGAGATCCATGAGGATGTCATTGTTCCCCCACACCCGCAGGGGAGTACCACATGTGACTTGCTTGGAAAACAAGGGGCCAACCCCTTGTCCACTATGTTTGGAGCCTTTTCACTCAACTTGGCACATTTGGACTCCATTAGGCTTTCTCAAAGGCCCAATGACTCATCATATTTATTATTTTTCCCTCTTGAGAGGCTATTCTTTGTATTATTGAGCTATCTTGGTGGGCTTGTCACCAAGTCATGTCATTATTATGTATCATTTTATTATTTGGGGCTAAATTAGGCCAATTAGGCAAATTGAATCCCCTTTAGAGTTGTATAAATATGAGAGGCTCATTCTAACCTCTCATCATAACTTGGATTGGATTAGTATCTCTTGAGAGATTTTCGAACTTTTTGAATCTTTCTTGATGCACCATGATGTTTGGATTTTCGCTATTGTCTTTGAAGGTTTTTTCTAATGCAAAGTTGATGAATGGATATACTCTATCTCTCAGGTAAGTGAACTTTTAATGCTATTCTTGTTATCTTACTTGTCAAGTGCATGTATATTGTTATCATTATTCTTGTATGTCCTAGACAAACCTCCTAGGTTGAAAGACCTCGAAACTGTCTCCTTTGCAAATTTGAAGTATAAATCCCCAATAACCTAGATGTTGCCCTTGGAAAGGATAACGAAGGTCAATTAGGGCTCCTTAGCTCACAAAAATTCTCGATCTATGTGTATCTTGACTCCATTAAGCCCAAGCATCAAGGCACTGATCCTCGCATCCCTTTGGTGGTTAAATTTACATCTCTTTTCTTCACTTTTCCCAATTCTAGGCCTATCCCTAGAGGGTCACCTAGGGCATCATGCAAAATTCATTCTAACCATCCAAACTCCTTGAAATTTGGTCCACTATTGCGTTAGAGATTTCTCAAGAGGTCCTCCAAGTTTGAGACGAATCCAGCGGTGGAATCTCGATATAGAGAAAGCCTTATCCATAAAACCAATTCTTTCCCTAGGTTGGCTTGGGTTAGTGTCCTCACTTGGATCATTGCATTCAAATCTCAAAATAAAATTAGTCCTTCAATTCTATTCTCTTCCCTAATTAGGTTAAGACCCTCCTTGGTTGATTAACTCCATACCGTTGACCCAGTTTGGGTCCACTTGGGCCTTCTGTGGTCCGACAACTCTACAACTCAAATTCCACAAGGACCACATAGAATCCATTTCTCCATAAGGATCCTTAAATCTAGGAAGCCCTTTGTCAAGGCATATCCTCTAAACCTAGGTTCAAGCATATACTTAGCCCTTCTTAGAGCGACTATCACCTTGCTTCTCAAGCAAGTTATTCAATTGAGTCTCTCTTGTGAATAGGCTTTAGGAATCACCCCATATCTTATCATAGATCCATCTACTCTTTTGATTACTCCCACATCAAGACTCCTTCCATTGGTGAAAGTCTATAAAGAGCAGGGAACTTTCGCTGAGGTGACAGTGGGCTATCGGTCCATTGTTGACCCTTGACCTAGTAGTTTCTCTATAAGATCCCCCTAGGACTCCTGCTAGTTTGAGCGGTAACAGGTCGTTGAAGCTCCAACGAGAGATTATTAAGAGCAAGTCAATGAGATGGAGAGAGACACAAGAGGGGAGCGAGTTACCTTGGCAAATTGAGCTATCCATTTGCCGTGATTCAGCGAGGAAGAGAGTTCGAGCCAACGAAGGAAAGCATCGATGATTGAGGGAGTAGCACAGGAGAATTATAGAGAGTTTCCCAACAGTTTTCTAGCGGCAAAGTAGCAGGAAAAGGGTGGCCTAAAATATTCTGCAGAGAGGCCGAATAACTAGTGCGAGAAGCCAGAAAACCTAATGTGAGCTCCAACAATAAGGGTTGTTTCAGTTGCTGAAGGTCGGGAGATCACCCGGAAAGCAGAGAATCATTTGCAGAGGCAGAGAGAGTTTGGATGGCTCAGTTGGGATGAGTAGCTGGTCGTACAAATTTCCCAGGCTAGGTAGTGCGAATTGCAGGCAAGCCAAGTTTCCAGTGAGGGGGTTCAAGTAAGCTAGAGGGAGGCCGAATCGATTGTAGAATGGAGAAAATTTCTCCAGTTGATTTTGCCAAATTATTTCTAGAGGATTGCTAGTTGAGCTTCAATTGTAATAATTACCAAATTGCTGCATAATAAAATAAACCCTCATCTGTTGCACTGATTTTCCCTTCTGGGTTTTTCCGTGGACATTAGTCCAAAATATTGGTGTCGATTTTTATTGTGTGCATCTATTTCTCAATTCTTGAATTTTATCTTTTGCACTGTATTTTATTTGTGAAGAATGCATCAATGAATTATTTGGTATTTATCATAAACAAATAAACTGCTAATCAATTAGGAAAATAATATCTAGTTGGTGCAATCAAGGAATTTTAACATGGTACCAGAGCTTTGTTATCAAATCGAAGGCTTAGAGGCAAAAAATCAGCAGATCGTGCAGTTTCAGAGGGCAATTTGAAGCACAAAATTCAGATCTACACAGGTCAACCAAGTAGTGCGAATTGTTGGGTAGGAAAATCAATTTCCAGAGGTAGAGTGTAGGAAAAATTCGATTAGCCCAAATCAAAATTCCAACAGGTAGTGGATTTGCCAGGAAGCAGTTTTGGTGAGTAGATCAGTGGATTCGCAGAGCAAATCTAGGCACAAAAGATATGCAACAAGGATTGCAATTTCAGATATGAGCAGGGTAGGAAGAGAAAAGCACATGTGAAAATTTCACTACTGAAATCCTATTGCAGCAACTGGTATTAATTCTTCTAACTAATAAATTAATTATTCAGTTTATTTCTACGGCAACATCGAATTGAACACACTGCAACCTTCACAAATAAAATTCTGTGGAAAATAAATAGTGCTGGAACTGAGAAAATCTGGCACACACACACACAAAAAAATGACACTGTTATTTTTGAACAAATGTCCCCAAAAAAACCCAACTTGGAAAAACCGGTGTAACAATTGAGTTTTTATTATTAAGCAGTAGTGAAATTCTGAGTACAATTTGGATGCCTGAAACTGGCGATCCACAACAAGAAAATCTGGCCGAAATTATCTAAGGGAATTTCCCTTCCTCCATAAGAAACCCTAGAAACTCGTGCCACTGCCTGCACTTGTGCAACTACCTGCACTCGCATCACTGCCTGTACTCACGCTTCTGCCCGTACTCGCGTGGTTTCCCGTACTCGGGCTTCTTCCTGTACTTGCATGGCTACCTGTACTCGAGCTTCTCCCTGCACTCGAGCTGCCTGCACTGGTAATAACTCGGCTTCTTGCTACTGCCTCTTTGGATCACTGTCCCTGCCCCGCACTGTCATTGCGTCCCTCTCTGGCTCGAACTCACTGACACTGCTACTGCTACTCAATTTCTCTGGTGTATTCTCCAAGTGTCCATCGACTACTTCTTATAATCCTCTGTTGAAGCACCAACAACCAAGATTAAAACTTAATCAAGGGCTAGGCTCATCTTGAAGTCGATCTGTGTGATTTTCTAGATTATTCTCACCTTGACTTAATTAATTATGATTAATTAACTAGTTTTCCTAAGTTTAGACTTAGGAAACATTAAAAAATAGGTTAATAATCTAATTAAGTCATCTCTCGGTGGAGTTTCTAAAAACGATTTCTTGGTTTTAGAGATCTCATGCATTCTAGCCTCTCCACCAAATTCCTTGGCTAGAACACATCCGATGCTACAAAAACTAACACTCCCTCTTAGTGAGGACTCTGTTCTAGTGCTGCATACCCTATCACAACACTCTGTCTCTATACCACCCTCTGTCACGCTACTGATGTCTGGCCATACTGCCCACCACCTATTGCGCAACTCTGATGCTACATCTGTGTTGTTGTTGACACTGTTGTACTACTGCCAACTCTACATCTACACTGCAACTCCCTCTCATCCATTGTTGATGCAACTACAACTACTGCAACTGAGAAGCATCCTAAATACTGAATCAACTGTGTTCAATGTGATGCATCTGTCTCCCGAATCTTGACTGCTACTAGCATCTGCATTGTCTCTGAAGAATATGCATTGCTGCCAACTCTGCACTGAGCCACCTGCTTTGCTATCAACACTGCTCTGCGCTCCTCAGCATCTGACTGCTACTACTTTTCAACTATCACTCTGGTATTGACTACATCAACTGCCACTGATCCATCTTCCTACTGAACACTATGGGCCCCCGTAGCTAGGTAATCATCCATGAGGTGGACTCCTCAGGGACCCTGCCCAATATTTGTAGCTCTCACGAGATACAACACCAAATCACCCCACCTCTCTCTTGAAGGTATGGCTGCAAACATAGCAAAATATGATCTACTCATACTATTGTTTCTACTGCTTTGTTGATGCTTCTGCATTGCTGCTGCAATTACTGCAATGATGAGTCTGATCTCCCTAGATCTTGAAGCGCTAGCTTCCATGGGGTTGCTCCCTCTGAAGCTACACTCCCTCTGAGTCTCGATCTCCTTAGGGGAAATCTCTCTGCTCCCTCTTGAAAACTTGCACTATCCTGCTGCACTGGAAACTGGACTATGTAGTTCTATGCTAGGAATCTTCTGGCTAGAACTGCACCTGCATCTACACTGCGTGTGTCATTTCATCTAGCTTTGCAACTGTCTCACATGTACTGACTGCAACTAGATCTGTAGGTGTCATCTAAATGATTGACAATGCTTGCTGACACTGAGTCTGCTACTATGATACTATGGGCCCCTGTAGCGAGGGTGATGGTCTCGCTGCAACAATTGGAACTGATACGAATGATATCCTTGTTGCAATTGCACTGGACCTTGATTTCCTTGTTTCAATAACGCATAGCTAGTATATATTTGGTTTAAGCATGTAGCTATTACTAAAGATTATAGAGTAGATTTACGTATGCCTCATGCTGAATATAGATACATCTTAGACATCTTAACTTGGTTGAAACATACTAGACATCTTAACTTGCATTATAGTTTGCATGATAACCTATCAATCATTGTGATGTCTATTCTAGCGGAAGGTAAATTATCATTTATTCAAAATTGTGTTGCTTCTTCCAACAAACGAGATGTAGATATTTCAGAGCATAAGCAAGTTGAATGGAGTTAACTCTAGCTATAGAATTGCCTTTTATGTATATTTATTTTCTTCCTAAAAAACAATTGTTGATGAATTGTATACTTGCAACCTACGTGGGCAAGATAACTATATTTATTATTATGTCATTTAGATTGGCATCCTTAAGCCTGATCAAAGATCATTTGTAAAGACTTATATTATAGGTGTGGTTTTGATTCTTTGAGAGATAAGACTCACGAAACATGAATATGTATGTAATGTCCCTTCCTAAATTATTTTGTTACAGGTTTAATTTTGGACAATTTTGGTGACCATGGAACCCATCCAATTTTGACTTAAGGACTTAGGGGAGAAAAGAAGGCCAAATTATTTTGTTAGTGGAATGTGGGGGCCACCCACATAGCGAAAACACATTTGGCTAAGTGTGAAGTTCAAATAGCCTTGGAGGGGAAATCGAAAGGAAAGGAGGAGGGGCCCCCATGGGAAGGAAGGCCCATGAAATTATAAATAGGAGGAGCTCATCTTCACAAAGGGTCTTTTGTCTATTGAACTCACTTTGGTTGTTCGAGTTGCTTAGCCGGGTCACTTGCTATTTAGCACCAAGTTTTCCAAGCGGAGAACTCACCCTTTCTTTGGGGGATTTCGAGTGCCACCCGAGGAAGGCCAAATCGTACCACTTTGGAGGAGAGCTGGAGGGATTTCAGAGCTTATCTTTCAGTGTTGCTTAGCTAGTGCATGTTTCAGGAGGATGCAGGAAGGGAGCATGCAAAGGTTGTTTCAGTGGCCTTCTGGGCAACATTTGCCAGGAGAATTTTGGCAATGGAGCTTCAGTGGGATATCAACATTTTGGAGGAGTTTAAGAGCAGGAGATTGCTGCTAGTCGGCAACACGATTTGCAGCTACCTAGGCTAGCGCAAAAGCCTCTCATTGGGCACACGTGGGAGCTTGAGGGACGATTTGGGGAGATGGAGATTGTTGGGAGAAAAAAAGGAAACCTTGGGGAAGAGCATCTCAGGCTCTGGGTGTGTTTTGTGGAGCTTTTTTTGTGAGTTACAAGCAGGCCGTATTTTCCAGCAGTTGGTGGAGGACATGGTATTTGGGGGCCGAATTTCGGGGATCAAAACCAGGCCAAACCCTTTCTGGGTTTTGGTTGAGGAGCTTGAGATTGATTTTGCAGAATTTTCTGAGCACCAGAGGTGGGGTTTCCAACAATTCCTTTCCAGAAGGCAGTGCAGATTTCTACGCAGCACAGAGCATCATTGGAGCAGCGGTTTCTAGCACTTGGGCTTGTTATTGTCACCTGGGCTTTGTCACGCTTGCCATTGAGGCAAGCCCAGGTGCACTCCTTCCACACTATTGTACGTTGCTCCAATTGATTAATAAAATGGCTAAGCTATTTCTTATTTTTGGAGATTATATGGGTGTTTGTTGAATGTTCAAAATTTTTGGTGTTGTATTTGTTATTTGCTTTGCATATCATTGTTTTTCCTAGTTTGGAACATTACAGTGGTATCAAAGCCCAGATCTTGGCTCAGCTGTGGGAGATTTTCCTATGAGTGAGGAGGACAGGCAGAATATCACCTATAGGAGACAGAGGTACCAGAGTCAGGAGAGGGAGTGGGAGATTACACTAGACACTAAGGAGCGTGGGAAGGTAGTGGTAGTAGAGGATATGGTGGAATCTAGGAGTAAGGAGGATATGGCCTTTGATAGCCTTTTGAAGGCCCTCAGTGATTTAGCGAAGGGGCATAAAGAGATGTTGGATGAGATCAAACAACAGAACTGGGACTGGAGCATCCATCAAGATTTCCTATTAGGGGAGACTTATGGGGCCTCCTAACAGTATCACCACCCTTCACCGGCTACTCACCCACCAACCTCAGGTGGGCCAACTAGGACCACACTGTCATCTTTCTTGCCATGAGCACCTAGTGAGCAGGGTGGAGCAGATGACCAGATGCCCATGGGGGAGTATTTTAGGGAATGGCAATCCATGGGGGAGGATTTCAAGGTAGCCCTATCCTTCAGAGCAGTGTTACTTGGGAGCGGGAGCGGGAGCGGGGAGCGGGAGCGGAAGCGGGAGCGGGAGCGACCATTTTCAGAAGCTCCCGGTTTGGGAGCGAATCCCGGAGCGATTTTTTAAAAATATATATATTTTTTATATTTTTTAATTTTTGATACATATATGTCAACAAAAACATGTAGAATGATGAAATAGACATAAAAAACATAAAAAAACATAAATTGATCATTGAACCATATCACATCAATCATCTAGAAATTATAATCGTCATCAACCTTAGTAAAATAATAAATTAAAATAACATTCAATTCAATAACATTTATCATCATTGATCACCAAAGTAACAAGTTGTACTTGTAAGCCAAGTTTAACCATTACAAGAAGTAATATCGAAGATATTTCTAAGTCCTAACTTGTAACTGTTAACATGATATGAAATGTTAAAAATTTATAAAATGAAACATGAATAATGAGATGAAATGAAACAACTTTAGTCTTTCACAAAGCATCATATTCATAATTCACAATCATTACCAATGAGTTATAATTGCCAAGGCCCAACTTCAAACTTCAAATTTTCATTGTCACAGTGATATAATGTTTACAAAAAATATCATAATGTCATAATGATATGAAAGAGTCAAGAGTCAAGAGTCAAGGACTCAAAACTCAACACTGAACAGTTATGAAAACTAAAGTGACAAGTCTAATAGAAACTAAAAAAGACAAGTAAACTGTAAATCTACAAGTGGCCCTTGCCACGAGAGTCTCCAGGAGTATAAGTAGGTCTTGGCGGTCTTCTAGGAGTCTCCCGCCCAGACCGACGACCAGAACTAGAGCCTCCACGCGAGGGTGTCGATGGAGGTGGCGACAGCAATGGAACAAGACTCGGGCCCCGAGAACTGCTACTGGATGGTGGAGGTGGAGGTGGCATGGCTGCTGCAGCTGCTTCAGCTTCATCCCGTACAAGCTCATCTTCTAGTTCTTCCATATGTACAATGCCATCCTCTAAATTGTCGTCCTCAGGGTGATTGTCCCAAATTTTATATGTGGGATCTTCATTAGCCCGATCACAGTAATGGCTCAACAACCTCAAATTGTAGTGCACATAAACCAAGCTTTCTGCTCGGTTTTCGTTGAGCCTGTTTCTTTTCACATTATGTATATAACTGTAGGTGCTCCAACACCTCTCTGCAGAAGAAGAATTTACAACCTGTGCAAGAACTTTCAATGCCAATTTTCGCAAAAGTCCGTCGCCGCCATATGTTTCCCACCATGTGAGAGAATCAAATTTATCTTTGTCGTCCATTGCATGGAAGTTACCATACAAACCACTGCCAGTGAAGTATCTGCCTATTTCAAGGCGCACAGCTGCACATTCCTCCCTATCAGGCACCAACTTTTCTAATGCATCCAGATATCCTTTAGTTACCTCTCGATCTAAATGGGGTTTGGTCCTAACACCACCCCCTGCTGCAGGTTTGCCCAACCAAGAATCTGAGTAGTATTTTGGCGTAAGGATATACGCCAAGCAATGTAGTGGAAGGTTAAGCTTTTTCCACCGTTCACACACACAATCGTGAATCAGATTGTACAAGTCGGGATCTCTGTTATTAACAATGTCTTTTATTTCCCCCAACATGGTATCCATTTGCTCATACACCTCGCCAATCACTGGTTTGTCTGTATCTGCAAACCGAATCATGTTATAAATTGGCTTGGTGAAATCCAATACCTGTCTCACAGCTGTCCAAAACTGCCCATCAAGAGCGGCCTCCTCCACCGTTTCAAAACCTGCAATGTCAGCTACATTTGTAGCCCTTTCCTTTAACACCTGCCAATTTGGACTTGATACCATGCTAGCTAAACCCTCTCTTACCTTCAAAAGGCGCCTGAAGGTGAGGTAATAGCTACCAAATCTAGTCCTCGCAATCTTCAGCAACTCCAATCTCGAGTGACTGCGGAAAAGGCCATGGGTATTGCTATGATTTGTAATAAATTTTATCATTTTTTTTCCTCTCTTGTACAAATCCCCAATCCATTGGTATTGTTCATTTTTGTTTTTGACAATATCATGCAACAGAAGGTTCAATGTGTGAACCAAACATCCAGACCAAAATATGTTCGGGTATCTATCCTCAATAATTGCTCCCGCTGCCTTACAATTAGGAGCATTATCAGTGATGACTTGGATGACATTGTATGGGCCAATACGCTCAATTGTTTCAAGCAATGCTTCTGCAATGTTGATAGCGGTCTTGAACTTGTCTGAGTAATCATGTGCAGCTAGAAAAATGGGACCACTTCGGGACACAGCAAGAACACTTATCAATGGCTTGCCTTTTACATTTGTCCATCCATCAGATACAATGGACACCCCATTGTCAGTCCAAGAACTTGTCATTTTATTCAAAGAATGTGATATTTTTGCTTTTTCATGATCAAGGCCAACTGTTCTTGCCTTGTCATACCCAGGGCTCTTGTATCCTTTAGGGGCATCATTTATGGCAGAAACCATTTCGTGCCAATAAGGTGAGCGTAGAACATTGAATGGTATCCCATTTGCATAGAGGAACCTGTAAATTTTTGAATCCACATCATTCCTACACCCCTCATCAAGGAAATCTGATATGGTTCTACGGCGTAAAGATGATGACCCTGAGCCTCCATGTCCATATCCACTGCCTTGGGAGGATGCTGAAGGAGTTCTTTGTGAGCTTGGTTCAAAGAAACCCCTTGATCTTTTTGCTTTGTATTGGGCGTCCTCCTCTTCCTTTATGTATTTGGCTCTATCAACTGTTGACACCGCGTCGCAAGTTCTGATTCCTATTTGTTTCTCTCCATCCCATGCCCTTTTCCCGCAAAGGTGTCTTCTCAAACGGGTGTATGAGCCTGTGAAATCACTGTTGCAATGGGGGCAATGAAATTTAGTGGTTCCACCCCCTCTCCCTGTTTCAGGCCTCTGAACATATTTCCACAATGGAGTTTGGTCTTGTTTAGTTTTTTGACCCTCATGTTCACCCTCCACATCCTCCTCACTGGGGTTTTCACCTATTTGACTTCCTCCGGCTTCTTCATCCACCTCTTCAGTTTCAGGCCCCCTCCGTTTCCTACTCTCCACCACCATAATAACCAGAAAGGGGACCAGGAAGAGGAAAATGCCAATAAAAATGCTCAGGTCCATCGTGTTTGATGTTTGTAGGGTTTGAGTCTTGAATCTGCAAATTAATTTAGTTTATTGGGATTAATTCATTTAATTTATTAATTTAATTTAAATTAATGATCTTTAAACTCAAACAGGTAAATGAAACTAACCAAATTAACTACCTAACCAGCTAAACTAACTAAATGATTAAGTTACTTACCTCTGCAAGCTTGCTCCTCGCTCCTTGGCACTTGCTCCTCGCTCCTCAGCTCTGGCTCCTTGCTCCTCAGCTCTTGCTCCTTGCTCCTTTGCTCTCAAACTCAACCTCAATCTCATTGAAATGATTTTGTTTTGGCCCATTGGGGTTATAAATCCAAAAAAATTAGTTTAATTTTTTGTTTTTTTCGGGTCCGCGGAATTTTTTTCCGCCGAATCGCTCCCGGAAATTTAAAATTCGCTCCCGGAGTGTTTTTTAATGCCCGGAGCGATCAGCGATCGCTCCCCGATCGCTCCCGGGCATTAAAAAGCGCTCCGGGAGCGCGGGAGCGATCGCTCCCTGAAGCGCTCCCTCACAGACCAGGGAGCGCAAATTTTTTTACGGGAGCGCGCTCCCGAAAATCGCTCCCGTCCGGGAGCGATTTGGGGAGCGCGCTCCCGACCCGCTCCCGCCCGGAGCGCGCTTCGGGAGCGGGTTCGTAGGGGGGGGGGGGCGCTCCCCCGCATCACTGCTTCAGAGACTATTGCCAGCTCAAGCAGAATGAGAAGGGCATGAATTATGGAGGCCATGGCATGCAGAGCTCTGAGTTGTAGCGTACTATTGGGAGGATGTACTTCCCTACTTATGATGGCAATACCAAGTGCATAGCTCGGGCTTGAGTGGAGAAGCTGGACACTTATTTCCAGCTCAACAGGATGACGGAGGTGGAAGCCATTAAAATGGCTACCCTACACTTGGAGGGGGAGGCACACGACTGGTGGTTTCACGACTTGTCTACTATGGGGCATGCCAATGTGACTTCCTATGAAGATTTCACAAGGAGAGTGATGGAGCATTTTGATCAGAGGGATCCAGAGGCTCATTTCAAGGAGCTGACCCAACTCAGACGAACGAGTCATGGAGGGTGCCGATTTATCGGATGCTAGGAGGGTGTACACATTCATAGAGGGGTTGCTCGAGCCACTGTGTGGACTGGTGAAGTCATGCAGGCCCTCTATGCTACAGGAGGCCGTGACATGTGCTAGAGACTTGCAGGGGGCCATCCCTAAGACCCAGGCACCTATTCCATCACTCACTCCCTACCATCATAAGGGAAGTGATACTAGACCACCACCCTAGAGAGAAGCCCAAGGACGTGGGCAGCTAGATGAGGAGATTCAAAGGGACCTCAGGAGAAGGAGACTACTCTTTACTTGTCGGGAGCCATGGGCACCAGGTCATCGGTGCACAACGGGAAAGGCCCACTATATTGAGGTCTTTTCAGATAGTGATCACGAGGATGATGTGGAGTTGGACTATGGCGGGGGAGACAACGAGGGTCCGACAGTGAGGGGACCACCACCACCACCACCGCATGGAGGAGCATCTTTTACACCATCTGGGGGATTACTCGCTTCATTATGCGGGGTCCCCAAATTTCTGACCCTGAGGATCAGAGGCACAGTGCAGGGGCAGCGTGTCTTAGTCCTAGTAGACAGTGGGGCTACCCACAACTTCATTGATGCTCAGATGGTTCAGAGGAGGGGCATCACCACCACAGAGTTTGAGGGGTTTTCCATTCTGGTGTTGGGGGACAGGACAATGCAGTGCACTCGTTATGTTCCCGCCTTGACAGTGACCATGGGGAACTACTCGATGATAGACCATTTCTTCGTAGTGGACGTACCAGACACCAAGGTAGTGATGGGTGTCCAGTGGCTATACTCCCTTGGCCGAGTCACCACCGATTAGAGGAATCTAGAGATGGAGTTCACCAGGCCGGATGGCAAGTTGGTTGTCCTTAGGTGCATGCATTCGTGTCCTTCGCAGATAGTTTCAGCACATCGGATGGAGGCAGATTTGAGGCATGGAGACATATCGTGGGCCGTAGAGCTGAGGATTTCAGAGGTTGGAGAACAGGCCCTATAACCACACCCGAACATACAGGCCCTATTAGACAGATACTCAGTGGTGTTTGGGGACATTCCACTGGGGTAGCCACCAAAAAGAGGATTCGAGCCACCATTGAGTTGGAGCCAAGTGTGTAGGCCGTCATTACCACCCCTTATAGGCACCCCAAGGCCTATAAGGATGAGATTGAGCAGGCCATCAAGGATTTGTTGGTGTTGGGCCATATTAGGCCGAGTTCCAATCCCTTTGCTTCTTCAGTAGTGATGGTGAAGAAGAAGGACGGAACCTTACGCATGTGCATTGATTACCAGGCGCTCAACAAGAAGACTTTGAAGAACTGATACCCCATCCCGCGCATCGATGAGTTAATGGATGAGCTTAGAGGAGCCAAGTACTTCTCTAAGATAGATTTGTGCTCAGGGTACCATCAATTCAGGGTGAGGGATCAAGACATCCCTAAGGCAACCTTCCGATGTCATTATGGCCATTTTGAGTTTTTGGTCATGCCCTTTGGGTTGACTAACGCACCTGCCACCTACCAATCGTGTATGAACCATGTGTTCCGGGGGCAGTTGAGGAGGTTTGTATTGGTGTTTTTTGACGACATCTTGATCTATAGCAAGACCTGGGAGGAGCACTTGCAGCACCTGGAGGCAATGTTGCGTATTTTGGAGGAATAACAGTTTTATGCCAAATTGTCCAAATGTGAGTATGGGCTGACTGAGATGCTCTACTTGGGGCACATCATTGGTGCAGATGGGGTGAAGGTGCGTGAGGAGAAGATATGGGCTATTTGGGATTGGCTTGTGCTTAGACATTTGATAGCGTTGAGGGGGTTTTTGGGCCTCTACACCTATTATTGGAAGTTTGTCAAGGGATTTTTGCAATTGGCAGCACCCCTCATGGACTTGACCAAGAAGGGGGCTTTTGCATAGGCAGATGGAGCCCAGTCATCTTTTGATCACCTTAAGAAGGTGATGAGTAGTTTCCCAGTGTTGGCACTCCCAAATTTCACTCATCCATTCACTGTGGAGTGTGATGCATCAAGAGAGGGGATTGGGGCAGTATTGTCCCAGGATGGGCATCCCATTGCTTTCGAGAGTTAGAAGCTCCTACCCCATGAGAGAATGTTGGCCATCATGCATATACAACAAAGACATGTTGGCCATCATGCATGCATTGGCCAAATTCTGGCAGTACTTAGTGGGTAACCGATTACGGGTGAAGACAGATCAAAATAGTCTTCGCCACTTCATGGGGCAACTGGGCCTCAATGACAGACAACAGAGATGGGTCAACAAGGTGCAGGGCTATGATTTTGATACTGAGTACGTGCAGGGAAAGCACAATGTAGTGGTTGATGCATTATCCAGGAGACCTGTAGGCCTCTCACTCATGAGAAATTGCCATGGTTGGAAGGCCCAGTGGTTGGTAGAGTATTCTAAAAACTGGTGGGCATGCAAGAGCTTGGAGGGGATACAGGCAGATGAGCGCTACAAGGTGATGGCCGAGGTCATATATTACAAGGGGCACATATTTTTGGTACCAGGCTCACAGTTGAGGGAGAGGGTACTCCATGCAGCACATGATTCCCCATTATCAGGGCATCAGGGGTTAGGAAGACATATATGGCAGTCAAAGAGCATTTCACCTGGAAGGGCCTCAAGGGGGACGTGTTGAGGCACGTGTAGGAGTGTGAGGCATGCCAGAGGAACAAAGGGGAGTTGATCCATCCAGCCAAATTGTGGCAAACTCTTCCCATTCCTGAGGGGAAATGGGAGAGTATCTCCATGGATTTCATCACGGGGCTCCCATAGTGCAGGGCAAGGATTGCATCTATGTGGTGGTTGATCGGTTGACCAAATATGCCCAATTCTTCATAATTCCGACCTCGTACTCAGCCTCACAGGTGGCTGAGTTGTTCTTCAAGGAGGTTTTCCGTTTGCATGGGCTCCCTAAGAACATAGTGAGCGACAAAGATAGTAGGTTTATGGGGGGATTCTGGCAAGCGCTCTTCAGATTAGTGGGTACTGAGCTCACCCTAAGCACGAGCTACCACCCTCAGACAGATATTCAGACGAGTGGGTTAACAAGTGGTTGGAGGGTTATCTTAGGAACTATGTGACCGGTAGCAGAGGGCTTGGATTCGATGGCTGCACTTGGGCGAATATTGCTACAACATCACTCATCACATGTCCATCGATAGGTCACCTTTCCGTGCTTTATATGGTTATGATGCATTATCTTTTGTTGATATTGTTTTTGGAGACAGCCGAGCCCCAAAGGCCAAAGATTGGATCTTAGAGAGCCAAGACACTCTCTTATATCGCTTTACCTGCCAAGCCAACTTACTTCTTCGCTTCGTTACCATAGTGAAGGGTTTATAAGGATTATCATTATATAGGATCGCCTAGTGAACCCCAAACATATCTTCCTCCATGGATGTTCTCTCTATTCACAATGGATATGTTCCAGGCATAGCGAAGGTAAAATCATCTATTATGGTTATATAAGATAAAGAGGGAGAATACTTATAAACCATCATAACCAAACAAGGGAGGGTCTCTAGGAGAACCATAGTTGTTTGTTTCTACCATCGTGCCATGAATTGGTCTGGAGAGCGTTATGCGACTCTTTCTCTAACATAGTGTACTCTCTGAGATAAACCCAAAGATAGTGCGTAAGATGAAAGAGATATTAGAGAAGCATCCATACATCACCTTCCGGGCAAGCAGCCTGGTTGTCATGATCGCATGCATCTAGAAAGACAAAAGATAAGGCCGAGAGAGATTCACTCAACTTAGGTAAGACCAAATGATAGAGAAGAAGGCCTGAGTTAGCGAGTCAAAACGAAAGACACCACAAACAAATAGGGCCATGCCCCCAACTGATTACACTTCGCTAACAAACTCACTAAGTCAAATTAGGTCGATCACCCCTCACCCACTTCGTTAATAGCGGGAAGTCTTGGTTCTCATACAATACATATGCTTCCAGGATGGCAAGCATAATTGCATATATAATAGAAATGCCACTCAGCTAGAAAGAGAAGTAAGTAGTTGTCTTTCTCTCTTGCTCAACTGTGTGCGTCAACGACATAGGAATAGAACAAGAAAAGACCTCAAGCCTAAAGCTCCTCAAGCAAGCAAGTAACATCAAGCCTTGAGAATGTCTTCCCGTCAAAGAGGGGCCTTGCCCCAGATCATATATAAGGCTTCCCGAAAGCTAGCTCTTTGAAGGGAAGTAAGTGGTGGAGCGAAGCACAGGAAGGACACTCTCTCTCCAATCTGCTCGCCTACTTGAGAGCCTGTGTATAGTTGCTTTCCAACCTGTGGATAGATGCTAGCTACTGTGGATAGATGCTTACTCTGGCTTGGGTCGATAGATGCCAGCTACCTAGCCTGTGGATGGATATATTTTTTTCTTAGTTCTAGCATTGGGCCTACAAAAAGCAGGTCAAGCAGGGAATTAGTAGTGCCGCCATAAAGCAGTTCCCCCTGTAGAAAGTTGTTTAGCAGTTCAATTTCGTTCTAAATTGTTCATAACCCTGAGCTCTCACCCTATCGAATAATTATATGGGTACTTAAATAAACTAGGGAACTAAGGAAGAAAAGAAGGAGGCTCCATCGAAGAAAGCTTGAGGCTCTCGAGGGCGAGGCCAAAGCCAGACCCACTACACTTTCTATTGGGGGCTAGACTCACTATACATTTTAGGGCTACACTGAGTAAGTATGAGACTAGACTCACTATTCCTGCCTCTACTGGGTAGCTATCAAACTGGTTATAACGTTGTATAAACTGGGCTATAGAAGCATCTGTCGGATAGCTATAGAAGCTAGGTAGCTATAGAGTTAGTTGTCACGTAGCTTGTTAGTTGTCGCAGCTAGTGACGCTAGTCACCCTAAATAAGCTATTTATCTAGTCGCCCCCAAAGATGCTATAGAATCCCATCCGTTCACCCTCCATTCACCCTCCTAAATAAGCTCAATAATCATTGACGTAGCAATTGACATTCTAAAGCTATTAACATATCGATGCTTTCGATTGATGACCCTCATTTAAAGCCCTACCCTCATTAGACCAGGGTGAGGTAGCGACCATAACTTTCCTATCACTACTCCATACATCGGCACGTTTGAGGGAAGAAATGGCACTCAACCAATTGCCATAAAGACTGGTAGTAATGGCCCAATTTACCATACCAATTGAACCTCTATTTATCTCTCCAACTGTAAGTCGTCGGTACGTACTTTGGTTAGCTTATAGAAATGAGGCTGGTTTGGATATTGAACAAGCAATACGTAGCTCGGTACGTATTGACCAACGACATTAGGTTTCTTCGAGATTTTATGCGGTACATAGCTCTCTCTTTCATCATCTCGATCCAATGGTCACTAAATCCATCCATCGAACGTAAGGTGGTAAGGAATGGGATAAGTCATAGGCTTTGCGGCGGGCGCGAGAAGAAAAAGTGAATTCCTTCCTTTCCTTTAGTATAGATCCCCCTTTTACAAGGCACTGACCCTTAGCGAAGAAGGAGTTTATCCATCGTATCCGACTCGCCTCCCCATTGATCCACCTTATAATACAATTTCTTAAGTTACCCCCTTTTATTATTACCCCATGTTACCCTTAAGTCCAGTCCTACCTGCCAATCAAGACTATAATAGGACATGGCACAACAAGACACTGGATGTTCAAACTCGTGTTACCACCCGTATACCACCTGTATAGGCCAATCATTTCTATCTTAGTTGTACTAATCCCACCTACCTTCCTGCCTTAGCTTGCTCATATTCATTCCAGCCAGAGGGAGAGGGTTGGGCTTGCTATCCACAGTGACTTTTGCCAGCCCACCCTTTCTTTCCTTATATAAAGTTCCCACTTGGGTATGGAGGAACTGCTGAAAGCATCATTATGGTACTATGCACGGTTGCATCCGGCAAGAACCTGTTGATTGAAGCGGGCATTCAGAATCATCCGTTTCAGTGGTTACACGCTTTCTCTATTTTAAGGAGGTGTAAAGCGAGATCATACTAAGTAATACGTACGACGAACTTCTATGCGATTATGAGTACCGTTGCTTTCACTTCTTCTGTAGGCGCCTATCTGTACCAATGGGCTCGTACACCGCTCCCTAGCTATATCAGAGCAAAAAGTTAACATCACTGCCGCCACGCACAATTATTACTTTTTGCAATATGGGAAGCAACCATGGGGGAACAAATGGCTGCTCTCTAATCTGAATCGGCCTCTCCTCTCAGTTGCTCAGTAGGAGGGAAAAACTGGCAGAACCATCCAAGCTAAGGAGGGCGGAAAAACGGAGCAATCTTGATGTGTGTCATTGATCGATCATCGAACCCCTAACTGGAGATTGGATATTCATATTCTCTGTTCATGGAATGAAAACCAATGATTTGTTTGTTCAAAGGCCCTCTGATGCAGGTTCTCTGTTAGAGTCCTTAAATCACACGTTGAATGTTGAAACAGAGATAATGGCGAATGAAATTAACAAGAAGTTCAGTTGAGGTCAATTATTTCCTCTATAGCAATAGATCAACATTACGGCTCCTTTTCTTCTTCGTCTGCCAAGCTTTCTTCCCTATCTATCTAGCTCCCTATTGATCTAGCCCTTCCTTCCTCCCTCGTTCATTCTCGAGCTACCGATTAGAAAACCCAGATATAAACTATATTTTCGTTAGGCCAGCCAAGAGAAATAAACAAACGGAGGTGTGGAAATGGTAGGCAGAGCAACTACCAGGTAATGGAAGGAGGAGCTATGGATTGACCTTCCTTCCGACCAATAAAAAAAAAGAGCTAATACACCACCCACCCTCGGTCCAGCTGGCTAGCTAATTGACAAATAATCACCGTTAGGCCAAAGGAGGAAAGACAACCTGAATGTTAGACCAACCACCAGGGTAGCTCGAACAATCCAACTTCTCATTATCGGGTATAGATTAGTTGCCAAGTAACCTGAATTCCTTCCTTGCGATTGGACAGAACTTGACTTCCTTAACTAACTTTGTATGGCTCTAATCGGAAGGTGTTGCTAAACAAACTACCAGAGGAGGAGTAACAAATAAAGGAGCGACGGAGAAAGGATGGATGGAAGAGAGCTAGGCCGATTATCCTACCTTTTTGTTCTCAGGGCATCGAGTTCTCTGACTGTCTCTCCTACAGTTTAGTAATTGAAACCGGTCCAGCTAGAGGCTTATATGACTACCTCCTCTGTTTTCTACCTTCCTTCTGATAGTCATTCATTCCCCATCAGGGGTGTAACTCCTCCATTAGTGTAGGCTTCCATCCTTCACCAGAGCCATAACCATAACTTGATTCATAACCATAACTTCATTTATGTCCTTCCATTAGAACTTGTTACTCCCTTCATTGCTCATCTCCTTCCGCAATGTCTCATTGTGGTCTCGTATCATCTTCATCTTGTTCAACCACCAGAGGTAAAGCCTCTAAGGATAAAGTAGGGAGAGAGTCAAAATTATATATAAATGGGTCTCTTAAAGAGGAAGAGAGATGAATTAGCTATAGGAAAGAGATATTATCATGTGTGTTGGCCAAGTCCTCTACAAAGGAGTAATACTTAGCCAAACGACTAGGTTGGGATAGGTTCCTAATAGCTCGGGTCACAGGAATGAAGAAAGAAGGTACAATTGAGTTGGAAGGTGTACCTATTGTGGTAGTAGGTGAGATAGTGGTCGAGATCATAGTTGGATCAGATGGCACATGGGAAAATCATGGGTTAGAAGAGGAAGTAAGACTAGTAGTGGCTTGTCGAAGCGTTATCTTGTTAACATCCAAATGGTCTACTTTTTCCAATAACCCTACAATAGAAGGGCCTCTTATTTCCCTAAAGAGGAAGAAGGGGATTGAGGTACCAAATAGATTCTAGCATTGAAGGAAGATGAATGCTATGGGAAGGGATTCTTAAATATTCCTACCTGAGTATTTTTTAGCTGTGAGGGAGTTATAGTCTAGGTGCTTCCTAACTATTACTAGATCTTCCTATACAAGAAACAATCATAAAGGATATAGCTAAGAAGGTTATGAAAGGTGTAAAAGATTGACTTATCCTTATTTGGTAAGCTTAACAACCTAAATTGCATCGAGAGAAGGAGAAGAGAATAACATTGGCTATCTTTAAGGAAAAAGGAGTTCGAAATAAATCATGGGTGACATCACCTAAACGTTTAGGCCTGGGACCAACAAAGATAGATGAGGTAAGAGGTCTAAGAAGAGAAATCGTACTAAATGAAGGTCCCTAAAAGGAGAAGACATGTATGTACTCAAGGTAGGGTTGTTATGTGGGCTTGAATTGAATGATAGTAGTATTCACATGTAAGGGTTGGCCTTTTCCTTGGGGATAATTATGTTTCGAGCATGATCTATCAAAGTAACTGTAGAAGGAATGCAACCATAAGTGGGCTAGGAAGTTCCTAGTGTAAATATGGTAGCATGAAATGGGCCAATAGAAGCACTTATGTGTGATGAGCTAAGAGTAACATGAGCTGGAGGACGTTGTGTGGAGGTAGAGGCTTATTGGGTTGTTAGGTTCTAAGCTAGTAAGGAGGCTATATAAGTAATAGATTGCTCGAAAGACTCGGTAGAAGTGGGCACATCCTAAGAAGGTGGCAAGTGAACTAGAGCATGGATAGGCTAGCGAGGGTTAAGTACCTAACGAGCCATCTCTCTAAGTTGGGTATAAGACAACATGTACTAAATCATTTCAAATTGGCTATATGTTTTGTCGTCATTTTATTAAGTGATTGGGAGGATGATGTCTTCTACGATATTATACCATCATTTTTCATTATGCATTTGGACTAAAATCCATTTATTCGTGCGTAATAAATCAATCTTTCGCTTCGCTAACTTGGGTCTTGTCTCTTGCTGTGTATGCTCGTAATAAATACAATGAGTTTGTCGTATTTCACTAACCCTGCCCTGGTTTCCTTGGCTCTTGCTTTGGTGAGAACGCAAGCATCCGTCCATGTTGGACCAGCTTATTTGGGTTCATTCTCCCAGCCCTTGGGTTAAGCTCCTCAGCTCCCCAACTAACAAGCAAGCTAACAAACACAATCTAGCAAGCGACAAGGGAACAGATAGAGGGAGAGCACGACCTTAACGCCCAACCTCTACACTCTAACATTAGAATATTTATACACGGTTCTAATCCACCTCCTTTTTCACTTTAAAGCCTTATTGTCATTAGTTATTACTTAGAAAAGTCTCAAAACAGGTAGCTGTGAGATTGGAAAACCTGTAGCTTAATGATATTCTATTAGTGAAGGCTCACCTACCCCACTGCAAAAGCCCCTACTTTCACCTTGCGCAAGGATTTATATAAGGAGGTCCTGAACCCTCTTAGATTTGAAATAATAACGTATATAACCTATAGGTACTTATCTCTAGTTCTGCATTAAATGCTTTATATAGTTCAAGTGTAGAGGCCCCCCGGATTTGAAACATAGTCCATTTACCCTTTTATTCCCCTTATTGGACAAGGTACTCAATCCTAGAAACAGAAACGCCCGGAGTCGAATTGAGTCAAAGAAAGCAAGCCAACCTTCATCTCTCAACAACGCCATCACAAAAAATAGAATATTACTTACAAATAATGAACCTTACGTGCAACTCACTACTCTGTAACAATGAACCTTACGTGTAGCTCACTACTCTTCGGTCATAAAGACTCTACTCTTCTCGACTCTTCTCGTCGCTAAGCTAAGCATTAGTTATTGGTTCCGTCTCCAAATTAGGATTATGGTACATAGCAACCCCCAGATGCTCCTTGAATCAGATCATTGTGAATTGGGGGGAAAGGATTGCAGAGAAATCCGAGATAAGTGATAATTATGGAAGGGTGTGGAATCAAATGACTACACCGGAACAAACTACTTTCAATTATTACTATAAAAACCATCATTAATACCAACATGGTCAACCACTTACTTGAGATGATCAAGAGTCCCCTAACAACACAAATCATCATGTCTTTCCATTCTTATATACTGTAATATGAGATCAAAAAGGCTGTAAGCTAGATCTACCTCATCCAGGTTCAGTAGATCCATGGGACTTTCTGCCCCCCATTTAGATATTTACATCTCTCGATAAAACCGTGGATGACTTAAAATGGGAGGGATAGTTAAACCTCGTAAGTATTACGGGAACATCGCTTGTAAGCAAGCGAAATAGAAGGCTAGCTGGGGGAAATCTCTACCAATCCACGCTATTCCAATCCAAGCTAGGAGAATACATCAGAGGACTATCTTCTGTTAGGATATACATTCAACTTTTTACCGAGATCTTTTCCTCTTCCAAGAAATTATAAATTCGCGGAATAATACCAAAAATCTTGCTAACGTATTGAAAAATATCTTTCTCTCAAACGATAGTTCACCATAGACACATAGTTGATAATCCATTCGTTCTGGATAAGCGAAGCAGTAGGCTAACCACTATAATCCATTCGTTCTGGATAAGCGAAGCGGTAGGCTAACCACTTTAGTACCTCATACATATCAATACCGATATCCACTTCCCCATATATTATACAATCTCTTTCAACAACAAGGTCTCCAGAAGTGAGATAAACCGCGGTCTCAAAAGCTGATTGGAAGAACTGGCGAAACCGTAGCTCATCCCTTTCCCTCATTATGGACTCAATATCCAACACTTTTTGATCATTTACCATTATCCTTTCCTCTTCCATTTCTACGGTCTTGATTTCAGAATCCATCTTACCATCTGCCACCATGGACTTGACATCCACTTCTTTATCAAACTTGATATATACTAATTTCTCATTTACCTTACCATCTATCACCATTGATGGATTTTGCAGGGTGGAGAGGTCCTTTTTTCATACTGCCACGAGATTAACTCGTTTTGCTTGGCTAAGTGCCCATGCAGAAAATTCTTCCCAACTCATACCCCAGAATAGGAAATCCCAATTATTAGGAGATTCCGAATTCACGATAGTTGAAGTTAGTTCACGACAGAGGTTGTTAAACCCTCTACTTTGAAATAAATCTATGCTACATAAACCAAAATTGAATGATTGTGCAAATAACACCTTCCACTCACTTCTTATGCTTTCAAATTTGAGTTGTTTACCCTGAACTAATGTTACAAACGATAGATAGGTCTTTGTGGTTGACTTATTTCAAGTGGTGATTTTTGAGTCAACCCCGGAAACAAAAACTAGTTCTCTGTACATTAGCCACATTATGTCCTTTCCTTTCACTGTAGTATTTTATATAAGGATGATAAGTTTCGATGAATATCTTTTTACCGCCCCCCTTTGTTTGTTCCTAGTCATCATGGGAAAGAAATTGATGAGTAATAACGAAGAGATTAACCCCTTTGTTGTCCAATATCGAAAATAGGAAAAGCATCTTCCAAATAGATACATGAATTTTCTATTTATATACGTAATTATGTAAACCGTGCATCATGATTGAAACTCTTTGAAAGAGCTTTACAAGCATTTTCACTCTCCAATCAACCAAGTACCACGGCCTCTAATTGATAACCACTGGACAGGCCACCATCCCAAGAGCTACCAAGCCAAGTTCCTTCTCTGCCCTACCTCACCCCTATCAAAGTGGAGAAATTCACTACTGAAAGGTGGTGTACTCAGTGGCAATAGTGTCAGTCGCTAACACAACGCATTCTCGTAGAACCTACCCTATCCTATAACTCACTGTTTGCTCCTACCCTTGTAGACATGGTAGGGCTTTTCAATCGTGGTAATTGAAAGACTGAAAGGTAGCGTATCCCATCCACCCCATGCATCCAGCCAGCTATTCAAACAAGAGCCGTAGCCAGCAGCGCCAAGAGCAGATCCAGGCACTGATACAGCACGAGATCGAGTAGTTGATCCATCCGGTGCTGATAAAGAGAAGGTATAAGCAGTGGCTCCCTCCTAAGCAATTCATGAAGCAAGTGGTATAGGTATAATGGGTCTAGGTCTTAAGGTGGGTAAATAGATTGTGTGGAACCAAGGTAGGGTTGTTGGAGTACGGTTGGTAAGGAGGGGAGGCACTAACATGAAAGGTAAGGTATGGATCTCCTAGCAATGTTGTCTGGTTAAGGCAGCTTCTTCTATCAATGGCGACTGAGCATCCATGAATATCCTGTAAATGTTGGTTGCCTAAATGAATAAATTGTATCTGGGAATCTTGTTTTGTCCCACCGAAATATAAATAGTGCAACCCCTATTCTGTAAAGCAACAAGTGAATCGGTAGCAACAAGGGTTAATAGGCATCAACTAGGTAATGGGGAGCTACTAGTGAATCCATTGGCCTAAAAAAGTCAATCGAGCTCAACAATTCAATTGGGATATTGAAATTGTGCTATGTGAATTCGGATCAAGCCTCGTGCTATGGGACCAATTTAATCTATGCTATGTTGTATGAATCAACGTGTATAAATCAATGCTATGTGGACTATGCATTATAGAAGTATGTTGGCAGGTGCATACAATGTGGGAATGTGGTTTTTGAAGGTGGAATGTGGAATGGTTACTGAAAGCGTAATGAGTAATTGTTAACTAACGTGGGTAATGGTGGTAATTGAGCTGGAGGATTGTTTCCTTCAAGCATTAATTGGGTAATGCTTATTGAATGGCGTACTGGTCAGATTGGATAATGTGGTAAATTGGCAAGCAACTCAGATACCTCTCTTTATTTGTGCACCTCACACGGCAACATCCTCCGTCTGTTGGATAGCCCCTATCTCTCTTTCTTCTCGTCTTACCCTAGCTTCACTAGTCTGCCGGGGTGAAAGTATATAAAAGCAAGCAATTGCTACTGGCATTGCTATTGACTCGCTACTACTACATCAACATCAAACTCAACATGCATGGTGTAACCTCAACATGTAACCATCGTACCTCATGCATCATTGTGTAACCTGACCTCATGACATTGTGTAAGCTCATCGAACTTAATCAAGTAACCTCATCAATTGTACCTCATCAATCATGTAACCTAATTGATGCTAATGCATCATGTAATTGAACCTCTAACATGTACTCTCCAACGTGTAGCTTTAAGTGTGGCCGCATTGAGTGACCCACCCCTGCGGTGCAAAATTCTTTAATCACCTTCTTTGTGTATCAGTCCTCTTCAATTCGACCTCTTCAATGAGCTAGTGATGTTGTAGGAACAACGTTAGTTCTGTCTCATTCAGTGACCTTGAGGTAGTAACTATATTTCCATATCGTTTGTTGAACTGGAGTAGTGCCATCGCATAGGAGGATCATTCTCTAATCGTGGAGACTGGTGGATGTCCATCTCTTCCCTTTCGTGCAACCCCTCCCTACCCCGGCATCACTAGTCCGATGGGGTAAGTATAATAAATCAATCAAATCCAATCGCTATTGAATAATAACTATTGAATTTCTATTGCCAAATAACATAAACATTGTTCATTGTCATTGCGCTCCTCGTAAATCCTCAACATAGCCAAGCTAATAAACATCGACTATTGGATCGTCTACCTACCGGCGACTATGCCTCCTCTTGGGTAAACTGATTGAGTATCATATTAGCATCATCAAGTAGCATAATAGTGTAAAATTATAGAGTACAAGCTCTGGAGTAGCATCATCGAGATATAATCTGTTATCGATAGAGTACAATTATGTAGACATTGAGTAAAAGCATTGACTCTTGGATCATTGAGTTTCGACATCCTCCTATCATTGAGTCTTGGCATCAAGTCTTAGTGTCTACTATTCTTGTATCAATTCCGGGCCAACTAGTATTGACCGTAATGAGGTTTTCTAAGCATAAATGCATGGACTGGTGGGTATGGGCTCTTGGGTCTTGGCAACCGGAAATAAATCTCTTGGAAACACCCATCAATTGGCACCTCTTGTCCTGTTACTAATTGACTCTCGGTTGACTAGCATATAGCACAGGTTGTCACCCCCCCTAAAAAGATGTTTGATCAAAATCAAACTAGTGACTTATAAGGTTTTCAAAGATCTGGTCCACCCGAACTTTGTGTCTGCTCCAAACGGTGTTGCTTAAGCTGGTAGCCCTAAGTGGATCAACTCAAATAAGGCCCCTATATATGTTCACTTGCATAATGCATTATATATGTTATAATACACCAACGGGTATTATCAACTTCTTTATCAAAAGCAGGTGAATCGTAAGTAAGATTATGCATAGATTCCAAAAGATACAAGAAGAAATAGAAAATAAATCCAAGAAGAAACTGGATCAAAGAAATACAATAAGAATCCATTGATGGGTCTGTGAGATTGTACCTAAATGGGGAACTTATCCCTCCCTCGATGGGTATGTGAGATTATACCTCGTATTGGGAGTGAGATAAACTCAAGTATAATTGAAGCTAAGAATCGACATAAACGCTTGGATCAACACCTGGCATTTACTATTTCCCGCTAGCCACTAGCCGATACAACAGAGCACATTTTCAGCGGCCGCATAACAGATACCGGGGGATAAAGATGTGCATAGATAATACACAAGAACACATATCATCAAAGTAGATGCCGAGAGTCGATAGAAGATGTTGTCAATTCGAGAGTTGATGCACTTGAATTTCTATCCCTTCCCATCAAGGTGTCTAATATCACGTACTCATCGAGGTACAATCTTCACAAACTGTTCACCTTCACAACGTGGCACATCCACTGGTACAGGACAGCACAGGGCGGGAAGAAGTACGTTACCGGGGAGGTACACAGGGAATATAGTCTCCGGCAGGGCCAATAGTATTGGAAGGGAGGTGGATCTTTATAGTGATTGATTGAATGATTGATTGATAAATATTAAATGTCTTTTGAGAGGGTCTTGATTTGTTTCTTCTAAGAGGGGAGGGGCCAGAGCTAGTATTTAAATAAGGGCTAGATAGAGCCATTAAGCGAAGGAAGGGTAGGGTCATTTATGCAGATCAAGTAGTATCCCATTCATGCTAGTCAGTCAGGTAGTGTCTCATTCACGCAAGTTAGGTAGTCCCATTCAGGAGGGTCAGGTAGTATACTTTCTTCCAATCTGGCAGATAGCTATGTCAGCGTCACAAGGCTTGGGAGATAACATAAAAAACTTGTAGAAATCCATTACCCAAACAACTAGTGTGATATTGCGGGGTTGGTCCGCCGATTCTGATTTTTACACCGGGAAAAAAAAGGGGCGAGGTAAACGAAATGATGTGAAAACGAGGAAATGAATCATGGGATGTTGTACGAAATTACCCTGACACGGAGTGGATGTTAATGGATTTAACTTATAGTATTAATTTCCATTAAGGCAAAATTAACCCCAGTCATTCAAGCCATCCAGAACATTCGTACACGCCTTTATATTGGGTAAATTCAGTACTTCAAGGTGGCCAGACCTATTGAACCTAACTGATGACTTTAACCCAAAAATCAATGGGGATTGCGTAATTACATATATAAGAGCAGCATTGTTGATGGACCAAAGTATCCAAAGAAAGGCTTTAAATATGTGATCCATCTAGGTTCGATAAATCGAAATTGTCAGTAGGGGTAAGGTACGAACCCGTTATCTTGATGCGGGAGAGGTACGTTAATAAGTTATCTGCCCTAAATGGTGGAGGGTGAGGTACTAAGTGGTGACTCGACCATTGTTAATTTTTCATATGGCAACATTGTTCTTTGCTTTGATAATTGCATTTCTTCATTAATACATTAAGTTCACCCCATATCATCATTTCATTATTCAGATCTACACAATTATTCATCAGCGTATGCAACTATATCGAAAAAACAACATCATCATCATCAATGCAGCGAAACATAAAGGAACAATAGAAGAAAAACATGCACACACATAGAGACACCAAGATTGGTCCTAGACCAGGGCAAAACCCACTATGGGGAAAACCCTGGAAAATCTTCTTTTTCTTAGATTGTCATCAAATGATTCAGCAAAAGAGAGTACAATGATCCATAACTTCATCTATGCAACAAAACAACTATGATATCCATGAAACATATCTAATCATGCTTATAATCAAAACCCTCATTCTGATGGTTGTAATGTGTTGTCACTGACTATGGTCAACTGTCAGACACTGCTGAACATTGTGCTAAACACTGCTATCACTGAGTGGAATTTTCGGAATACAGAAATATCATCTTTGAGTCCTAGACGCAGGGAGGAGGAGTTGTGCGAGTGTCTATAACAATCCTGGATGCTCTTTGTGAACTGTATGCCAACGTCTATGGTAGCCCGGACGCTCCCTAGACCATTTTGTGCGTGCGTCCGGGGACCAACTCACCAGATATGCTCCAAACCCTCGAATGCTCTCTTCTAGTTGATGTGCGTGCATCCGGGACAGCTTGGACGCTCTCAGGACCACTTTGTGCGAGCATCCAGGGATCGACACCTCAAGATCTGCCTCTGAAACCCTGGACGATTCCATAGGATTTTTTGCCAGCGTCTAAGGCTCTTTGGATGCTATCTTGACCAATGTGTGCCAACATCCAAGGAATAAAATGCCCAATTCTGTGCCAACGTCCAGGAACTAGAAAACCCTAGATCAACGTGAGCTTCGTCCCTGAGATTTTGGACCCTTGCACGAACTTTCTTCCAATAGACCTATGCGAACCAAGACAATAAGAGAAGAGAAGATGGCTTGATCAATGTGTCCTAATGAGCTTGAGGTCTCTTCTATTTATAGGCTTTCATGAGGGTCCACTTGGGGTTGAGGCCGACCTGTCCAATTTAACATGTCCTTAGGGCCGACCTAACCCAATATACATGAGTGAATAATAAATTCAAAAACCAACTTTTTCTTGTCCAAATAAGGTGATCTTTAAGTTGATTTTGGTCCTTTTGAAAAGAGGAATCTATGAAATCATCATCGACCATCTGCGCTGTCCAAGGTGGAATTTGACCACAGTTACAAAAATTAACACTCCCTCTCAACTAGGAAGAATTCCACCTACCAATATATGTCCATCGATCAATATGCCATTATGGCGTCTTCAAGTGTCATCCCTGATCATCTCTTTCATTTAGTCATCATGCCATGACTCCTTCAAGTATCTCATCATCACAAATCATCAATGTACATCTCAATCTATCTATTGCTTATTCTTGCTTATCTCTTGATTGTTCCTATTCGTATGTTGAACATTCTCAAATCTAGAAGAAGAAGAATTTGTTACTAGAGGGGAGCTTAAGCTACCACCCTCTATCCATTAGGCTGCTACGTGGAATCTCTTCCAGTGGGCTACTACTTGGAATATCATCATTAATCGTCATCGGAGAGCATATTATCAAGGAGCACCTCTCAACCTGTAACCACATCAGGGAGCACATCTCGACCTGGAATCTCATGAGGGAGCTATACATATACAACCCCATATCAAGCAAAAGGATATCCAAACACAAAGGGGAGCACATCTCAACCCTAGGATCTCATCAGGGAGCTCAATCTAAACCTGGAAGCGCATAGGGTTATCTCAACCCTACCTACTGCTCTTCCCATCGATGACCCTGAATAGTCATGTGGTAGAACATCTGCAACATAATCGACTTGGGTTGTACACCCCAAGTACACTCTCAACTCGTTGGCCAAACGAGCGGTATTCCCGACAAGCCTCGCTTCTGGGTATGATGCTAACTAGGATATACTTTGCAAAGACCAAACAAGGGAGCAACATTCTCCGACCCTATGAAGATAGGGGAGCAACATCTTCAACCCTATGGGTAACAGATAGGGGTCATAACCTATTGTCCAGAGTTCCCTCCATCTCAATTCCTCACCCTGGGAGCTCAGACAGGAGGAAGAGTTGGCTTAGTGTCCTCAATCAATGTTGCTCTCATCATACTCAAATATAGTATCAACTTGTCTCAATAACAATTGTTTCTTGTTCATACAAGAAATCAAATTAAATATTATGTCAGAACATATATAATCATATAAATCACAAAAGAATACCTTAATCATCCTCCCTCTCAAGGAGGTGCCAACCACAAGCCTGAGCTTGTTTCGAACATCTGCACTATCTCAATATATGAGAGTATCTCAGTGCCAACTATAAATATTGTATTTTCTGCCAATCAGATCACAATGTATCCATGTCATATCCAGATCATGCTCAGACAACTCTCTAAGGTGCTTCTTCATCTTGCCTCATAGCTAGCCATGCTAGAAACATCATACTCATCCTCAATCGTACTATGGACCTCTCATCCAAGATATCATGGAAGATCTCATACTAAAGCAACATCCAAATGTGCTTAACAATAATCTCTATCAACAATAATACATCCATGCAGTCACATATCATAGGAGAAATATCTCAGCTTCAAAAATAGAATATCTCATGCAGATATTTCAAAGGATGCTCAGTGGCAACTCTATGGGAATGAAGCAGCTCACTCACAAATTTATTCAGGTTCTATGCACATCATATATATACGGATGGATGTTCAAAACTGAATATCAATGCTTCAATCAACAGTCGGATGCCATACCAAGTTTAACAACATTTTTGAACTTCAAATCAGAGTATCCAAGGATTTTCATTTTCATTATACGAAAATCAGAGCCATACCTTGGAACTCACCATCCTGACTTCATCAGAAGACTGTCAAATATAGACATATCTGGATCAGGGAGCTTGCTAAGCCATCATAATCAGCCTTACATAAATCAATGTTGTACCATCACATCAACAGAGTCAGCTTATCAAAGTTTAGAAGTGAGATCACAACCATTATCAAAGTCATCAACATCATAGTATCAATTCGTTCAACCAGGAGATAGGGAGAGCTCATATCAAGTCCTGACTTCATTTAATATTAGGCTATGTTGCATGGGTTCCCGAACCCGAGGGTGGGGTTCTCGAACCCGTCCCGGGTTCTCGTCCCCAAGTACCGGATTCAGGTTTGGGTGCTTTTGAGAAGAACCCATAAGAACCGGGTTCTTCTATGAAGAACCAGATTCTTCATTAAAAAAAAATTGGGTTCTTTTGTCTTGAAGGGTACAGAGAACCTTGATGATGGGTACTTGGAACCCCAAAATCAGGTTCTGTTGGGTTCTTTGGGGTTCATTTTAGTTTTTATATTTTATTTTTTAATTAATTTAATGGGCTTCCCCTAATATTCTAGGTAGCTAGTTCTTCTTCATCTTGTGAGAGGAATTGGAGTACTTATGCCTTTATCCATTTAGTAAAGAGAAATATGTTGGGCTCAAAGAAGGCAGAGAACTTAGTGTATGTTCATAGCACACTTCGTCTCATATCTCGAAAAGACCTGGGATACGAGGGTCCTTTCAAGAGATGGGACCAATACACAAATGATGCTATGTGTGTGGATGAGGAGGTACAACCAAATGGCCTTATTGAGCTACCTCCAATTGCTATGGATGAGCAAGAGCCTCAAGATGAGAGTGATCCCTACCTGGGGAGCATGCTAACTGAAGATCTGAGTGATGTTGATGACATCGCTTGAGGAAGCCATTGTTCACTATTAGATACTTTTATTTTAGTATTTTAAAATTATCCAGTTCTTGTTTGGAGATGCCTTAAGATAAATTTTGAATGTAGTATGACGATGGACATATATCATGATTCTTATTAATATGTAAACTCCAATTTGCACTTGATATCTAACTAGAAATTTTGAAATCTCATTGTGAATGTTGAATGTTCAATGATGTGCATGTTTAAATATTTAAAGTTTAAATCATAAATATTTTACTTTTCTTGTTTAAAGTTGAAAAATATACAAATTCATATATATTATAATTTATAAAATATAATATTTATATTATATATATATATATTATAATATACCCCCGACGAACCCACGCACCCTGTTTCGAAAAATGACGTACCCGTCCCCGTCCCCGCACCCGTACCCGTCCCCGAACCCACGTTTCCTGGCAACATAGATATTAGGCCAAGAAGTTGTCATCAACCATGCATTATAATACAAGTCATTCTCATAATCATAATACAAGTCATTTATGTCGCTAGGTGCAAATGCATGCACTAAGGATGAGCCATGCAGGTTCTATTTCCTGTTGAATCACAACTATCATTACCTCAACCATTGTGCTAGGAACAAGAAGGCCAATTTCTGAATACCCACATAAGTCATAGCATTGACATCAGGGCAATTCAACAATCGTCAGATCAAATTATTAGACATCATGTCAAGTCCAAATTCACTATCGTAGAGAGCTCTATAGTCAAAACATATCCCAATCATCAATTCAAATGTTATTGTCAAGCATCATGACAAAACATTGTTCATCTATATCAATCAGCCAAATCATGCCAACCTCTTGTAAGCACAAACATAGTGACATATCTATATGTATGTCCAAGTCACCTACAAACACAAGTTTAGTCTGCATGTTCATGTTATAGAAAACATTCAAGCCTTTCCCGCTTCCAGATTTTGTTATCTGCAACATATCTATGGAATTGACATCTTCCAGGTGACCATCCAATTTCATGCACAATACTTCATTTTTATGTGATCAGCAATTTAACCCAACTCAAACCCCTGTACGCTCCCTTCAGGTTAGCCGGGGAGCATCTTTAGCTGTCTGGATGCTCTCTGGGCCTTAGCATGCGTGCGTCCAGGGACAAGATTTTCCAGTTCTATGCCCGTGTTTGGAACAGAAACCCTAATTTCTGTACAAGCTTCATATTTGAGACTTTGCTGCAGATCAATAATGTCAGATGCACATAAATCATACTTCAACAGTACAGAATGCAAATAGTAATAATATTAAAAAATACAACCTTAGGGCTTACCGACCCATCCAATGTTACCACTGAAATACAACATACCATGCATATCTTGTGGTATTCAGATACCTGTTCACCTTCTCATAGGTAGCTTGTAATGCTTGTCACCTTTTCAACAAGTACCTCTTTACCCCTCTCCAGATCTAGCTTTTCTTTCCTGCATCTCAAATGATCCTCAGGAAGAATCTACTCATTACATCTCATCAAGGAGGTTAGAAAAATCCATATACTCAAAATTATCACTAGAAAATTAGGTCCACCTAGGCAATTTACATACATGACTCAACTCTGCTAAGATTATTTACAATTCACACATGCAGATTGGGTTTACAACATAATATGATCAAGTCAACGATGACTGTCGAATGGCACGGACATGTCGATTAAGCGCTATCCCTTTTGCAAAAAAAGGGGGTGTACTGCTATGGGAAGTTGACACGTAGTGGTCAACATCTGGCTTTACTTGGGGACACGTTGCTGCACTGCAGGAATGTGAGAATCCAGAATCTGCATCCATGTAACACACCACTGAAATAAGTAGCGTCGATCCAAAAATCATCATATAACATTTAAGCACATGAAAGATATAAGCTCTTCATTTATTAACTATCTAGAAAAGTAAAATGCTGAAAAAAACAAGGAGTAAGGTTAGAAATACAGAGGATGCCCCATGGCATCAGATGTGTTCAATATAGTGTATACTGAGCATTTGCCTACTTTCAGGCAAATCTGTTGGTTGCTTGTCGGATGTGACATGTCCAATTCTGCATATGGTAGGACATTTTCCTATCCGAAAGTCAAGCTGCTCGCGGCCGTCTGATGCATCAAATCTTTTTCTCATTTTCTTTCTCTTGCGCTTTTTCTTCGTGGCAGGCTGTATCACTGATGGCATGGAACTTTCTGCTTCAAAGCTCTCAGATGAAGTATGTAAGACATGTGTGACATGTCTTTCTTCATTCTGCATCTGCCCTGTCAAGGATGATGGATCAATCTCACAGGTGTCGTGAGTTATAACTTGATCTTCTATGACTGGTGGGTTAACCGTGTGAGCATCAATCTGATTATTAATTTCCCTTTTATCCACGTCATCTTCAATTATCCACTTTTCAATGGAACAAAGGACTTCATAATATGACGGAGCTGGCTATAATAGATAAGGAGGCTCCTGATTTATTGACATTCCCTGGTTTCTTTCATCCTCTGACCATTGTTGAAATTTCTGAACCTGTATTTTAATGGCATCTATTTGACTAGAGTGTTCAACCTTTATAGCACTGATTTCCCTGGCATGGTCTTCTTCCATGGTCAATAACTTTTTCTGAAGACATATCTGATTAGCTTCCATATCTTTTATTATTTTATTGTCTTTTTCCTTTATGGTCATCAAGCAATGCTGCATAGAGTTCATCTCTTCCTTATGATCTGCTTTCATGGTAGCCAACTGATTATTATGATCGAACGTCATGATAGTCATTTCTTCATCCATAGTTAATAACTTGTTCTGTAGAGAATTAATTTCCCTATCATGATTACCTTTCATGGTCGTCATATTTTCCTCTAAGCCTGATAACTTGCTTTGCATAAAACTAATTTCTGTGTCATGATTAGTTTTCATGGCCTCAATTTCCTTAGCATGTTGATTTTGTATGATCTCCATCTCCCTATTACATTTTTCCAGGAGGGTGCATAAAGTTCTCACATCATTGGCGTAATTAGTTTGATTTATCTCCATATTTTTTACCAGCAACATTAGTTCTTGTATAATTTGCTTTTGATTTTCCTTTTCATTGTCATTTTTCCCTGCTTTTCCACTATCATGGATTTGATCTGCAATGGTATAGGTGGATGGCACATTCTGATATGAAGAATTGTCTTGGAATCTTTCACCGACAACTGAACTTTTCATAAGATTACTTCCATTCTGTCGCACAATGTTAGGGGCACAAGGCGAGCTATCCGGATTACCATATCTATCTTTAAACGCATTAACAATGTCTTGTAAAGAAGTGAAAGAATCCTTAGGACAATTGTTAAACCAATTCAAAGCATCACCCTCTAAAGAAAGGACAAAAAGACGCATTTTGACATCTTCATGATTATACTGAGGGGGTCTACAATATATGATCATTATACGAGTAAACAAGCCTAGATGTCTTTTAACAGCGACTGAATCACCACTTGAGAACAAAGGTAATTTAGAAATGGCCACTTCCGGAATATCATGGAGATCATCAGTGAAATGACATGGTTTAAACGAATAATCCATGATGAATAACGAGGGACCAAATGGATGATAGAAAGAGATCTCTGCTCAAGAAAATCAAGAGATGAAAGAAGTGGAGTCGCCACTTGAACAATGAATCTAATTCTAGGATCCAAAAATCAACCAACAAGCAGATATGAGGAAGGCTTCTTGTCTGGGAAAAAATAAAAGAAATGGAATGGAGTCGCCACCCAAACAAGAAATGAATCGAAGAGTAGTTGCTGATATGACGAAAGATAAGGCGATGAAAAGATCCAAATGATGCCAAAAAATAATGAATGGCAAAAAAGATGACATGATGCCAAAAAGTGTTGGCGTTACCGAGCCAGATAAAAAGATAAGAAATGAGAAGGATGATTGTCGTTGAAGCGCTGAGAATAAAATGTCCCCAGCAACGGCGCCAAAAAATGTTGTTGCACAGATTGTCACGACAACGCTCAGACCAAGGGCTGTCACCCTAATCCCCGATCTCTCCGTTTAAGCCCGTCTCCCGTGGCTAAGAGGGGTAGACCCTATGGGACAATGGATGACCAACTGTGGACCAGTTGGGTTGGGAGACACGAGGGGCATCAAGCACTTAATTGATTTTATTAAGTTAATAGACCAGTGCCTTATGAAATAAATGATTAAACGATTATTTATCAAATGCTGCAGAAATATAAACTCATGTAAAATAATCATTTATCATCAAATAACCCAAACGATGTAAGATTTTCAACAAATGCACAACGCCTTAATGATGATCCAGCAATTAAACTTAAAGAAAAATTAAATGCTTTAAATGATCATAAAATTTAAATGCTGATCAGTTACCACTCTCACATAGCTAACTTTAACTAAACATTTAAGTGCATTTAGGTATAGAGAAATGGAACATAAACACTGCAAAAGTCGCCCAAAATGAAATTTTCAATTTTTTTTTTTTATTAACCTTTTTCAAAATATTTTTTTTTTTATATTTTTAAATATTTTTATTATTATGAAGAAAATTTTTATGATTTTTTTTTTTAAATATTATTTTTTTTAAAGTCAAAATTTCAAACAACTAACTAAATCTAAAATCTAAATAAAACCTAAAGCTAATCTAAACTAAACTAACATCTAATATATATGAATGCTAAGTTAAATGAAAACTAAATAGAACAAAAAAGGAAAGTTCATAAATCTTTATATTTTTTATGATTTTTTTTTTATTTATTCTAAAAACTAAACTAACCTATAAAAAAAAGAAAATAAGAAACCAACTCGTTAAAACTTCATTTTTTCCCCTTTTTTTTTAATGTTTTTTTTTAAATCAAAAATTAAACAAAAGTAAATAAATTAAAATCTAATCTAATTACAAAAATCGAATTTTCATTTTTATTTTGTTTTATATATATATATATTTGAAAATCAAAATGAAACAAAATAAATCTAAACATATTTAGTTTTATATATATATATATATATTATTATTTTTTTAATTTGATTTGAAAAGTTAAAAAATGAAACCAAATACGCTAACACTTAAGCTACATCTATCTATCCCTAAAAAGTCAAATGATACAAAAAATAAATTTTTATATTCATGCGAAAATCAAACGAAACCTAACCTAATGGCATACCGAAATTTATTTATTTTTTTCGAGTTTTTCTTTTGTTGATTGCTTGCTGTCACAGGTACGCGTGAGGAGCAGAGGACAGAGGCAGAGAGGGTTCAATGGACAGCATAGCAGGTTCTGACGGCAGCGATGAGCAAGCTATAGCAGCGAAATGGAAGAAGGATGCAGGTGACAACTACGTGAAGGACAATGGCAGCGGAATTGAAAGAAGAAGGCGTGATAGCTGACAGGAAATGCGTGGATTTTGATGTATTTTGCAGGTTTGAAAAACGCAAAGACAGGTGATGAAATGGCTGCGGATTTGGAGGGACTGCGTGGAGGAATAAAGAGGAATGGACGTGGTTGAGAGGTTTTTTTCTTTTTATTTTTTTTGTTGTTGTAAAAAATGTTTTATAGGCAGAGGCGTGGAGGAGAGTTTGATAAATAAGGAGCAGGGATCCGAGGAAAATAAGGGTAGGCAGCACGCGGGTGAGGGAAGGCTGTGATGAAAGCCGCAGAGGGAGGAGCTGCCACGATGGGGAATGAATCAATGTTTTGGCAGCGAGGGGTAGGCGTTGCGGCTATGTGAAAGGCTGCGTATAGAGCATAACGTTGCGTGGATTTGAATGGCCAGCGCTGCAGCTTGAAGGACGTAGATCTTTAGATTTTTCCTGCTTCAAATTGCCTGATGGAAACCCCCTGATCAGATTAACTGATGGAAAACCCTGAAAAATTTTCAAAATCTGTACCTGCAACCTGTAATGACAAAGAACAGAGAACCCAAAAATAATATGTGCAAGAAACGAAACTGAAAACCCTAACTAAATTAGCTAAACAATTACATCATTTACAGCTTTGTGACTCTACAACAGCCAGATTTGTCAATAACCTTCAATAATATTTTCAGAACTTCAGATTTGCTATGAAATGCTTTAGAAAAAACTCTCATGCAACTCAGAAATAAACTCTAAATGATAAACCCAGAATCAAAACTTGCTGGGCTCTACAAGAGTGTGCTTTGCGGGAGTTGGCTGGTTCAGCCGAGAACGTCCCCAAACGCCCACTGAATTCTTCAATAAGGGTTTCCTGCACAGCTTATTTCAACCGTCAAATAAAGAGGAAGAAAACAGTACTAGATTCCAAATGAAATGGAGATACCTGCCATTATTTCAGAAATACTACTACCATTCAAACCCTAGTAAGTGAACAAGATACCTGTGTTCAACAATACTCTCAATCAAGCTATTACTAATGGCTGAAAAATAAAAATATGCAGAAAATAAAATAGCTCACAGCACTTCAGGAGAGTAACACCAGCAAGATTTCAACCCCAAAGTCTTTCTTTATTAGCACCAGAAAAAGTTTACAAGAGAGCTTTCTTCAGCACAAGACTCACAGATCCAATCTGATCTCAAATGACCCCTAGCACCCTATTTAAAGAAAAAATTCCCAACGGCTAGTTCGAGTGATCCATGTCAAACTAATCTCGACCGTCGATGAGGATCAAGATTTCTTTTAATCTCATCCGTTGAATTTTTAAATGCATTTTAATATATTAAACAATTAAAATTCTGCATTTATTTACTCAAAAATTTGACTTCTTATTATTTTATTATTTTATTTTATTTTTCAAATTTTTATTTATTTTTTAATTTATTTTTAAAATTTTATTTTATTTTTAAATGGATCCTCGAACTTAGCCTTTGGAAAAATTACCTAAGACCTAGGACTTAGGACTTATGAGGGGATTAAAACATTTTCTAACCCTCGAGACATTTTACATCATGACTTTTACAATTTTACATCTCAAGGGGGAAACCCATTTGACATAGACCCCCATGGACCACCCAGTGCTGCGACCAAATATAATCTAACAGATCAACGCACTAGGATTCCCCTAAGATTCTAATGAAAAAATTCATTTCGGCTTTGGGGTTAGGCTGAAGGAAAACTCTGCCGATCATGGATCGGTGAGACAAAAAACCTTCCGGAACGTAGATTATCACTAGAAAATTAGGTCCACCTAGGCAATTTACATACATGACTCAACTCTGCTAAGATTATTTACAATTCACACATGCAGACTGGGTTTACAACATAATATGATCAAGTCGACGATGATTGTCGAATGGCACGGACATGTCGATTAAGCGCTATCCCTTTTGCAAAAAAAGGGGGTGTACTGCTATGGGAAGTTGACACGTAGTGGTCAACAGGTCCCTCAGTCTAAAATTAGGAAATTAAAATAATTAATGGATATTAATCTAACTGTGGGATTAACTTCTAGAAGAAGACGAGGATCAAGTAGAAATGATCTTAGCCATTGATTAGCTTCTAATCTGGGCCATTGAATGTCAACGAGAAGATTATTTAAGGAGGCTTGTGTGAAAATTTGTTGCAATAATTGATTTATTTCTCCTACTTATTTATGATAAGTTATTTACAAATACTTCAGTAAATACCAAAATAAATTCAGTTGCAGACTTCACAAACTAGAACTGAAAATTAAACGGCAAGAGAAACATCAGCATATGAACAATCACATTGACACACTTGGTTTTGGACAATCGTCCCCGGAAAAACCCAATGTGGGAAAACCGTGCAGCAGATCTAAGGATTCTTATTATTGGCAGTATATATTTGAATACAATCTAGGATTCTCATCTAGCAATCCTTTACAGAGAAAATACTGGCAGAAAATCTAAGTGAGTTTTACCTCACTTCACCCAGCAGAATTCTGATTGATCTGGCACAAGACTGGCTAACCCTAACTATTTTTGTGTTGGCCCTGCGTAGGCCCTGTGTCAGCGCTGCGTCACCCTCTCTGCCCTCTACATCAGCTCTCCCCTCTGTTTCGGCAATTCCGACAGTTTAGGCTATTCCGGCAATTCTGGATTCTGCGTGATAGGCATATTTTCTGCATCAGCTCTCCCGGCTACTGCACTGCCTCTGTGTTAGGTCTCCCGGCTGTTCCTGATAGTTTCGGCAGTTCCTGGAAATTTCGGTTGTTCTGGCAGTTCTGGATTCTGCGTGACAGACAGCTTTTTTGCGTCATCTCTCCCAGCTACTACGCTGCCTCTCTACAAGCTCTCTTTGCCTCTCTATTCTGTATTTTTTGGAAAGTCCTTCTCCCGGATTCTCTCTGCCCCTCAGCTGCAAGATCTCCCTAATCAATTTTCCTCCTAAGAACTTCTCACCTCAGAAAATCGACTTCCTCAATCTCTCTGTGTGTTTCCAAATGAACCCCAAGCCTCCATTTTATACTTTTCCTGTTGAGTCTTCAACAGTCGAGATTAAGTCTCTAATTAACGGCTAAGATTAAAACATGACTTGATCTGCCTTCTAGATCATTCTCACCCATATTTTGATTAATACCCATTAATATTTTAATTTCCCTAAGTTTAGACATAGGAACTCCATTAAAAATATTAATTATTTTAATAAAATACAATCTAGGTGGAATTTCACCAAACAGTTTCTGTGTTCTTTAGAACTCATGTGCCTTAGCCTCTCCACCAATTTTCAAGGCTAGAGCACTTCCGATGCTACCAAAAACTAACACTCCCTCTTAGCGAGGAAAGTGCTCTAGCAACAATGTCCACCTGCATGCTGCTCTATTTTTGAAGCACTTCCTTTCTGCACTACTGCTGCCACCAACACTGTGCTACTGCTGCTACTGTATTGCTGCCCATGACACTGCCACTCCCACTACTGCATCTGTACTACAACTCCCTCTCAAACGCTGCATCATTCTATTGAAAGGGATTTTCCAACATACCCATTTGTTCCCAAAATTGAACAAACTTGGCTCTTCCTAGAGCCTTGGTGAGTATGTCTACCACTTGATTTTCTGTGGGAGTGTACTCCAACTGTACCGATCCATGTTGAACACAGTCTCTAATAAAGTGACATCGAATATCGATGTGTTTGGAGCGATCATAAAATACTGGATTTTCAGATAGCTTGATACAAATCTGATTATCACAGAAGATCCTTGTCGCTTCATCCTTCTCCTAAACAAATTTACAAGCAGCTTCCTGAGCCATATAGCTTCACATGTTGCTTTGCTAGCTGCCATATACTCAGCTTCAGCAGAGCTCAAAGCTATAGAGTTTTGCTTCTTACTGCACCAAGAGGTCATCCCAGATCCAATACCGAAGCAATACCCAGTGGTACTTTTCCTGTCTACTGAACTTCCTTCCCAATCTGCATCAATGAATCCACTCAATTCGATATCATTGCCCTTGGTGTACCTTAATCCAAAATTTACTTTTCTACGCACATACATGAGAATGCGCTTTGATGTTGCCCAGTGCGCCCTTTTTAGTTCCACCATGAACTGACTAAGGGTGTTGACAACATAACACAAGTCTGGCCTGATGTTGACTAGATACATAAGTGACCCAATGAGTTGTCTGTATAAGGTGGGGTCCACTTCCTTGTCTCCCGAAGCATCTATTTTCTTCCAATTGGTAATCATAGGCGTAGCCATAGGTCGACAATCTAGCATTCTGAATCTTTTCAAAATTTCTTATGAATATCTTCCTTGGCCAAGGAAGATCTGACCATCCTACTGCCAAACTTCCAATCCTAGAAAATAGTGCATTAGCCCCAAATCCTTCATATCAAACTCAGTTTCCAGGTTCTTCTTACAATCCTCTATGAGTCTGGATGATCCTATCAAAAATAGATCATCCACATACAATACCAAAACCAACGGCTCACCTTCTACTAGCAGATAATAAAGATTGGGATCAACATCACTCTTGACGAATCCCAACTGCTGTAAGTAGCTGTCAATTCAACCATACCAAGCTCTGGGTGCTTGTTTTAGCCCGTATAAGGCTTTCTTCAACCTGCACACGAGTTCTCTTTCATGTATTTCGAAACCTTCTGGCTGTTCGATATATACCTCTTCTTCTATCACCCCATTCAAGAACGATGTTTTCACATCCATTTGGTGAATCTCACATCCCATCTGTGCTGCAAGGGATATAATGGATCTGATAGAGGTATATCAAGCTACTAGGGCAAAGGTTTCCTCATAGTCTATTCCTTCCTTTTGCACATATCCTTTTGTGACAAACCTAACCTTGTACTTATCTACGCTGCCATCTGCAACATACTTGATCTTGTAGATCCATCTCGAACCTACAATTGATCTGTTCTCTGGTCTTGGTACAATTTCCCAGACATCATTTGTCATGATAGAACTGTACTCTTCTACCATGGCATCCACCCATACCTGGTGTTGTATGGCTTCTTGAAAACTACAGGGTTCTTCGACCTGAGCTACCAATGCTTAGTACCTATTAGGTTGTCTACGCTGCCTTTTCTCGGCTCTAGGAGCTCCAACGAATTCCGCTACGTCCCTCAGAGTCTGTCGTACTTCTCTGCTAGTTCTTCCACTGGTGGTGGGAGGTTCCATCTGTTCCTCTTCCTGTACCTGCTGTGACACCCCTAGCTCCTCTTCTCTTGAGGAGATGCTAGTACTGGTTACCGTTCTTGAACCAGATACTTGTCTTCTTGCCAGATCTGATCCCTATTGCTGGACTAGAGGAGCATCCTCATCCTGTTCTTCAAATGGCATCTCATGAGATTTCCTGAAGGCTCTATCTTGCATGAAATTCGCATCCTGCCTTACTACAATCTTTCTACTGCTCGGAATGTAGATCCGATACGCCTTTGAAGTCTCGTTGTAACCTACTAGATACCCAACTTTGGCAGTGTGCGCTAACTTACTCCGCTTCTCTTCTGGAATATGGCAATAAGCTACACTTCTGAATATCCTAAGGTGACTTACTTCTGGCTTCTTTCCCGTGAAAACTCCCTCTGGTGTCTTCTTTCCTAAAGCCCTATGAGGAATTCTGTTCTGAATGTGCACAGCTGTGCTGCATGATTCTGCCCATAAAAACTTGGGTAGATTCTAATCATATAACATCGCCTTTGTTGCTCCAACAATAGTTTTGTTCTTCCTTTCTGCGACTTCATTCTATTTTGGATTATAGGGTGTTGTCCATCCTCTTCGGATCCCTTCTCTTGCACAGAAATCAGTGAAGTTCTTATCCGTTTATTCTCCGCCATTGTCTGAGTGCAATATCTTGATCTTCCTTCCTGTCAGGTTTTCCACTAGAGCCTTAACTCTTTAAACCAATCAAAGACCTCATCCTTGGTTCTCAAAAAATAGATCCAAGTTTTCCTGGAATGGTCATCTATGAAGGTAACAAAATACTTAGCGCCACTGATGGCCCTTGTAGACATCGGACCGCAAATGTTTGAGTGTATTAACCCCAATACACTCTTAGCTCTATTGTTGCTTCTGGAATATGCATTGCTTTGGCGTACTTACCTAGCATGCAACCTCTGCATGTATCATCATGCTTGGTATTAAGCACTGGAACCCCCGTAACAGTTTCCTTGAGCATCCATAACACCCCATGATGTAAATGTCCCATCCTCCTATGCCACAACTCATTTAATTATTTTTCTCCATCGACATTACTGCTTATCAATGCCATAGGAGACTCGAGTTGCAACTTGTATAATCTGTTGCTTCCAGTTCCAATCTAGGCCCTCTTTTTCCACCTTGAATGCTTGACATATACTCTATTACCAATGAAGTATACATCATATTCCTTATCTTGTAATTGAGAAACAGAAATCAAATTCATTTGCATACTTGGCACATGCAGTACATTCGTGGCCCGAAGACTATCTCCTGTTGTTGTCAGGAATATAACGGTTCCTTTTCCTACTGGGGTGCACTTCATCCTGTTACCCATTGTGATTTGAAAGTCCATTTGTTCCTCCTGATAGCTCAAGAAATATTCTCATTCTCCAGTCATATGAGCTGAAGCCCCACTATCAATGTACCAGTCCACGGCTGATGCAGAACTTGATAGGAAAGCAAACTCCTCTTCCAACCTGGAAGCTAATTTGCAAATATTCTGATCCCTACTGTTCTCCATGCCCTTTTTCTTTGCTTCCATCTTGCCTGAACCTTGCTATGATACCATCTGAAAATTTGTTGCAACAATTGATTTATTTCTCCTACTTATTTATGATAAGTTATTTACCAATACTTTAGTGAATACCAAAATAAATTCAGTTGCAAACTTCACAAACTAAAACTGAAAATTAAATGGCAAGAGAAACATTAGCATATGAACAATCACATTGACACACTTGTTTTTGGACAATCGTCCTCAGAAATACCCAATGTGGAAAACCGGTGTAGCAGATCTGAGGATTCTTATTATTGGCAGTAAATATCTAAATACAATCTAGGATGCTCATCTAGCAATCCTTTACAAAGAAAATACTGGCGGAAAATCTGAGTGAGTTTTACCTCACTTCACCCGGCAGAATTTCCGCTGATCCGGCACAAGTTTGGCTAACCCCGGCTATTTCTACACTAGCCGTGCGTAGGCCCTGCGTCAACCTTTCAAGCTCTGCGTCAGCCCTACGTCAACCTTTCAAGCTCTGCGTCAGCCCTGCGTCACCTTCTCTGCCCTCTACATTAGTGCTCCCAACCGTTTCAGCAGTTCGCGACAGTTTTGGCTATTCCGGCAGTTCTGGATTCTGCGTGACAGGCAAAGTTTCTGCGTCAGCTCTCCTGGCTACTGCGTTGCCTCTCTGCAAGCTCTCTCTGCCTCTCTATTTTGTATTTTCCGGAAAGTCCTTCTCCCGGATTCTCTCTGCCCCTCAGTTGCAAGATCTCCCAATCGATTTTCCTCCTGAGAACTTCTCACCTCAAAAAATCAATTTCCTCAATCTCTCTGTGTGTTTCCAAATGAACCCCAAGCCTCCATTTTATACTTTTCCTGTTGAGTCTTCAACGGCCGAGATTAAGTCTCTAATCAATGGCTAAGATTAAAACATGACTTGATCCGCCTTCTAGATAATTCTCACCCATATTTTGATTAATACCCATTAATATTTTAATTTCCCTAAGTTTAGACTTAGGAACTCCATTAAAAATATTAATTATTTTAATAAGATACAATCTGGGTGGAATTTCACCAAACGGTTTTTGGGTTCTTTAGAACTCATGTGCCTCAGCCTCTCCACCAATTTTCAAGGCTAGAGCACTTCCGATGCTACCAAAAATTAACAGCTTGAGGGTCATTTGCAAGACAACCAGAGAGTTGATCTATCAGATCGAATTGCAGAGCCAGAGAGCAACGCAATGATTTCGTGGTGATCACGTAGAGAGGGGCAGAGATAGTTTTCGCTGGAGAATCTTCTCCAAAACCAAGAATACGCAACAAAGAGGCAGAGAAAGACGCAAAGGAGGCAACGCAGTGCCCAGTGAGGGTGACGCAGAGCCAAGAAGGGCTCACACAGAGCAGTGCAATGCCTTCCAAGCAGAAGTCCGAGATTTTGCTGGGGGTTTGACGTTCTGAGCTTTGAGGGCTGAAGTCGAAGATCCTGAGAGCAAATTGATCTAGCAAAGAGGTGATGCAGTGCCTCAAAGGCAGTGACCCAGGCCCACGCAGTCACTGCGTAGGGGCAGCGCATAGGTAGTCAGGGACTCGTTGGTTCAGTTGCCAAATCAACTGGGACTTGCAGTGTAGAGTGCGGTAATCTCACTAATTTCTTCTGTCCAGTGATATTCTCTATACTGGATAGCCAACAAGGCATCCAGAGATTGTATTGAAAAATTACTACTGCATAATAATAAAAACCCTCAAATCTGCTACACCAGTTTTCCCACATTGGGTTTTTCCAGGGACTTTTGTCCAAAAACAACTGTCACTTGTGTTGTATCTCTTTCTTGTTCAATTCCTTGTTTCGGCATATTATTTTAAATAGTGAATGTTGCAATTGTATTTACTTCACTATTTACCATAGAACACAATAAATAACTTGTATGGGTTAACAAGTTGGAGAAGTAACATCAGTTTGCTGCAGTAGGGATTCTGGGTTCAAGTAATATTCACATAATGAAGGAGACAAAAGGAAGGAGGAGAAGGGGTTTTCCCAACTCCTACTGAAGGCAATGCAGGATTTGTCTCGAAACATTGAAGGAATGGGCCAGCAAAATGGAAATGGCAACAAGGTTAAGGGAGACCAAGGGGATTTCAACTATGGAGAAGGATCTAGCACCTCACATCACCATGCATCTCTCCATGCCAACATGCCATTGATTCAAAATACACCCCCTAGATCCACCATTCCTACATTCCTACAATCTAGAGCAAGTGGGAAGCCAGAGCAAGAGGAGGCACCTTATGGGGACTATTTCCTAGAGTATCAGTCTTATGGGCCTGATTTTGGGAGGGCCATCACTTTCAAAGATTTCTGTTAGTTGAAGGGCAACAACAAGCCCAAGGGGCAGAGTGGAGAAGGTTACATGCAGGGGACAGATTTGCAACCCACTGTGGGGAGGCTATTTCTCCCAACCTTCAATGGGTCCTCCAAGAGCTCGGCCAAGGCATGGGTTGAAAAGCTGGATGTTTATTTCCAGCTGAACCAAATGATAGAAGGAGATGCAATCAAGATTTCCACGTTGCATCTGGAAGGGGAAGCCCACGACTGGTGGTTCCACAGATTGACCACATTGGGACATGCGGGAGTGACTGCCTATAATGATTTCACTGGGAGGGTGTTGGAGCGGTTTGAGAGGAAGGATCAGGAGGAGTATTTCAGGGAACTGACAAGGCTCAAGCAGACCATGAATGTAGAAACCTACATCTCAGAGTTTCTGCGATTGTCTGTGATGGTGCCTGACTTGTCAGAGTCTAGGAGTATTTTCATGTTTATGGATGGGCTAGCAAAGCCATTGCGCGGGTTAGTGAGGTCCAACAAGCACACTACATTACAAGATGCAGTTGGGAGAGCTCGAGATTTATAGGATGCCCTACCCAGGGTGCAGGCACCATTACCTCCTAGACAAGGTTTCCAGCAGAGGGGGAAGGACACCAGGGCTGCACCACCAAGAGCCAATCGAGGGCGTGGGTAGTTGGATGATGAGACCCAAAGAGACCTCAAGAGGAGGACACTGTGCTTCACTTGTCAAGAGCCGTGGGCACCAGGCCATAGGTGTGCAGCGGGGAAGGCCCACTATATCGAGGTCTTCTCTGACAGCGATGCATAGGATGACACCTATTTTGTGATGGGTGGAGAGGACAATGCAGCATCGCAGGGAGGAGGAGGACCACCACCACCACCACCACCAGCAAGGGGAGTTTCCTTAGCTCCTACCCGAGGGGTCCTTGCATCACTGTGTGGGGTACCCAAATTCTTGAATATGAGGATTAGAGGCACTGTTAAGGGGTAGCGTGTCTCAGTTCTCGTGGACAGTGGGGCTACCCACAACTTCATTGATGCTCAACTGGTTTAGAGGAGGGGCATCACAACTGAGGAGTTTGAGGGATTCTCAGTTCTTGTGCCTAGGGACAGGACCATGCAGTGCACACCTTATGTACCAGCCTTGCAATGACCATGGGGAACTACTCCATGACAGGTCATTTCTTTATGGTGGATGTATTGGACACCAACGTAGTGTTGGGAGTCCAGTGGCTCTATACGCTTTGCAGAGTCACAACATACTAGAGGAAGTTGGAGATGGAATTTGTAGGGCCAGATGGCAAGACTGTGTTGCTTCGGGGGATGCAATCCTACCCACGACAGACTATTTCGGCCCACAGGATGGAGGCTGACTTGAGACATGGAGACATGGAGTGGACTGTGGAGTTGAGGATCTCAGAGGCTGGAGGAAAACCCAAGCCACCACATCCGAAGATACAGTGTATTCTTGACAGGTATCTAGTGGTGTTTGGGGACATACCACTGGGACAACCACCTGACCGGGGGTTTGAACACAATATTGAGTTGGAGTCAGGGGTGCAGGCCTTCATCACCACCCCTTATCGACATCCCAAGGCTTATCGGGATGAGATCGAGAGGGCCATCCACGAGCTGTTGGCACTCGAGCATATCAGGCCCAACTCTAGTCGTTTTGCTTCATCAGTTGTGCTAGTGAAGAAGAAGGTCGAGTCCTTACTGATGTGCATCGATTACAGGGCCCTCAACAAGAAGACGATGAAGAACCGCTATTCCATTCCCTGTGTAGATGAGTTGATGGACGAGTTGAGGGGAGCTAAGTTCTTCTCGAAGATTGATCTGCGGTCGGGGTACCATCAGATCCAGGTGAGGAACCAAGATGTCCCAAAGACAACATTTTGGTGCCATTATGGGCACTTTGAGTTCCTGGTTATGCCCCCCGAGCTGACCAATGCACCCGCGACATTCTAGTCATGCATGAACCACATGTTTCGTTGGCAGTAGAGGAAATTTGTGTTGGTGTTCTTTGACGACATACTGATTTACAGTCGGACGTAGCTAGAGCATTTGCAACACCTTGAGACAGTACTGTGCATTCTGCAGGAACAGTTGTTCTATGCCAAACTGCCCAAGTGCGAGTTTGGGCTAACCGAGATGCTCTAGCTAGGGCACATCATTGGGGAGGATGGTGTCAGAGTACATGAGGAGAAGATTAGAGCTATCCGGGATTGGCCAAAGCCCTGGAATGTGACTGAGCTGAGAGGATTCTTGGGCATTTGCACTTTTTACAGGAAGTTCGTGAAGGGCTTCTCCCAGTTGGTTGCACCCCTCACAGACTTGACGAAGAAGGGGGCTTTTGAGTGGACCACTACAACGAAAGAGGCATTTGATCACCTCAAGGAGGTCATGAGTAGTTGTCTAGTGTTGGCACTTCCTGACTTCACTCAGCCTTTCGTGTTGGAGTGTGATGCATTAGGAGTGGGTGTGGGGGCCGTATTGATGGAGGGACGACACCCCATAGCATTTGAGAGTAGGAAGCTACTGCCCCATGAGCTACTTTACTCCATCTATGATAAGGAGATGTTGGCCATCATGCATGCGTTGGCCAACTTCAGGCAGTATTTGGTGGGGAACAGGTTCAAGGTCAAGACCGATCACAACAGCCTCAGGTTATTTTTGGAGCAGAAACAGCTACAAGAGAGGCAGCAGAAGTGGGTGAGAAAACTACAGGCATATGACTTTGACATTGAGTATGGAAGCACAACTTAGTGGCTGATGCATTGTCTAGGAGACCAGCCACTTTGTCCTTGATGAGCATCGCCCCGGACTAGAGGGCACAGTTACTAGTTGAGTACTCCAAGGACAAGTTTGCATGTGAGGTCCTTGATCTGTAGGTGACAGATGATTGGTATCGGGTGATGAACGAGGTGATCTATTACCGAGACTAGATTTACTTGGTACCCAACTCCCCTCTGAGGGTAAGATTCTACAGGCTGCTCATGATTCACCATTAGCAGGGCATCAGGGGTTCACAAAGACATATCAAACCATCAGGGAGCACTTTGTGTGGAAGGGCCTCAAGGATGATGTTCTGAGGTATATTCGAGAGTGTGACACATGCCAACAGAACAAGGGAGAGCAGACACACCCCGCGGGCCTATTGCAACCGCTTCCCATTCCAGAGGGGAAATGGGAGAGCATATCGATGAATTTTATTACTGGGCTACCCATAGTACAGGGTAAAGACTGCATCTATGTAGTGGTGGACTGGTTGACGAAGTACACCCACTTCTTTGCCATTTCAGCCCGGTACTCGGCCTCACAAGTGGCCAAATTGTTTTTCAGAGAGGTGTTTCGGCTACATGGTCTCCCGAAGACCATCGTCAATGACCGGGACAGCAGGTTCATGGGTGGATTTTGGCAGGATCTATTTCGGTTGGTGGGCTGAGCTCACCCCGAGTACCAGTTACCACCCTCAGACAGACAGACAGACAAAAATAGTTAACAAGTGGTTGGAGGGCTACTTGCGTAACTATGTGACAGGGCAACAGAGAGAGTGGATATGGTGGCTACACTTGGGTGAATACTACTACAACACTATGCATCACATGTCTATAGGTATATCATCGTTTCGAGCCCTGTATGGTTATGATGTGTTATCTTTTGCTAACATTATGTTTGGAGACAGCAAGGCCCCAAGGGCCAAGGACTAGATACAGGAGGGCCAAGATATCTTGAGGGCTCTGAAGGACAACCTGCAAATGGCCCAAAATCAGCAAAATCTTTATGCAGACAGGGGCAGAGTTGAGAGGCAGTTCGAAGTTGGGGACTTGGTATTCTTGAGGCTCCAGTCGTACAGACAGTCTACGCTCAAGCAAAAGGGGGGCCAAGAAGCTCAAACCCCACTTCTATGCGCCTTATTGTGTCACTCGGAGGGTGGGGGAGGTAGCATATGAGTTGGAGTTACCCCCTATGGACGATGAGGGGCATTTAGTGCTGGAACCAGAGGCTATTTTGGACACCAAGGAGAGACATCTGTGTAACAAGGTCATCAGGGAGTTTTTGATCCGATGGAGGAATCTACCGAGTGAGCATGCCACCTGGGAGGGGGAACAGATACTACAACATCCTTCTTTGCAATTGCTTGAGGACAAGCAACGTTTTGGTGGGGAGGGCTGTGATATTCCTACTCTGTGTTTCACTAAGTGAATATCGAATTTTGCTCAATTTTGGCGTATTGCATTGTTTCACTTAGGAGAAGTGGGCCTAGGGGGCCCACATTTGATTTTTGGCATGAGAAGCACCCCAACATTAGATTTCAATCGAAATATTGCTTCTTTGGTGGAGTGTGGGGGCCACCACAAAGGATTTTCAGCCCACATGGAGAGTACGCTCTCATTGGTGCGAAAAAGGTGAGGGAAATTCGATGTGGGCCCACATGGGTAGCCTTTGAGGCAAATCAACAAAAAGGAGGGGCTCTCATTTTACTCATCCTCTATCATTTTCAGAATTTGTCTTTTGACAAGAGCACGCTTGAGCAATGAGCCAAGTTTTCATGTGTTGTTCAGCACACCAGGTGTTTCCGAGCGGAAATCCCAACCCTTGCTTTGCTGGACTTTGAGTGCCAGCGCAAGGAGGGAGTTCTACTTCATCCCAATTCATACTTGCAACAGTGATTCGAGTTCCAACAGCAGGGTGAGTTACAACAGCGTAGGGACTGCATAGTCATAGCTTGAGGCACTCTGGGAAGTTGTGGAGATAGGGGAGTCAGTGGAGGAAATGAAGAGGGAAGGCTTGGGAAGCCTTCTAACAGGGCTTGCAGACATTTTGGGAGCATTCAACAACAGAATTCTTAGGTGGTACAATTTACCCAGCAGGAGAGCCAACCAAGCCCAAGAGGGTCGAAATTTCAGGGTCAAGCTTTGGCCAAACCCTTCGTGGGTTATTCTAGGTTTCTTATGTAGAGGTCGGGATTAATTTCCCAGAATTTTCTGAGCAGTAAAGAGGGCTCTAGTAGCAAATCATTTCAGGCAGCATGTTAAAATTGGCAACTAGGGCCAAACTCCATGTGGGTCACCTTATTCCTGGCTGATAATATTTTTCCTAGATTCCTCTCATTGAGAGGTGTAGGATTGATCTAAAGAACATCCGATTCCAATAAGTATTTATGGAGATATGAATTTATTTTGATTATGGATAAATTGTCAAAGTTGGCCAGCAACTTATGTAGGCTCAGATGTCCAACAGACACATCTATTCATCTTCAACGTTTGGATATAAATACAGGATGACTCCTCATTTGGTCACTCACTTCTCATCACATCTCTCTCTCTCCTGCGCAGAAAAAGAGTCTCTTCTCTCTCCTGCGCAGAAAGACTCTCTCTCACACGTGTGAAAAGAAGGATGCAGATTTCTAGAGCTGAAGCTGCAGGAAGGTATTTTGACCAACGTTGACCAGAGTGGGCTCCTCTTTGACTGCGAGTTTGGTGTGGCTAATCCTCCTTGGAAAGCTGCAATTTTTGGCACAGGAATCAAGGTGATCCGACCTCCGGTTTGACAGATATTGACTGCCCTAGTTTAGGGCTAATCTAGGGTTTGCTGCTGCTGATATAAATCAAATTTTTGTACTATTTCTCTGCTGAATTATTGACGATAAAAGAAGATTTGATCAAATGGTTTCCCCATATTGGCGTTTGTCCCTGGCTAGCCGCCACATCTTGTGTCTCTTGTCTTGGCTTGTTTTCTGTTGATCGTTTAAATGTTCTATCTGCACTTTACTTGATGTACATGTGATTTCTAATCTGTGGATAATAATAATAAAGATAAGTAAACTGCTCTTAGCATAGAACATACCATAATTTAACATGGTATCAGAGCTAAGGTGAAGACAAAGCCCGAGCAAGAGCAAGAGCAATCACCGCAAAGAAGGTTAGCAAGGCTATCTTAAAGAAATCATGGGGTCCTCAACACACTTCCCTGCTGAAGACAAACTCCGTGAGAAGTCTGACTATCACGGATGGAAGATGTCTCTCGATCTAACATTAGAAGAGCAGGAAGTGTTGGACCATGTGAGAGGCGGGATTGTTGAGCCTCCATCAAATGCATCCACTGCTGCTAAGAACAAATGGACCAAGGGAGAAGTCAAAGAAAGGAAGATCATCCGAGATTCTATCGACAAGTGCTTGGTGGCCTATGTTTCCGAGCTGAACACCTCAAAGGAAATCTACGATAGACTGGTGAGTTTATTTAAAGTTAATGATGCAAATCAAGTCTTGTTTCTTAGAAATAAACTTAAGGAAATTAAGAAGGGCAAAGATGAGAGTATACAAGCATACTTCTTAAGAATCACCGAGATCAAGAACGATCTCCTATCTATTAGGGAAGTAATTCCTGACAGGGAAATGACACTCACCACTCTTGGAGGACTACCCTCTGAATAGTATATATTCAGGACTACTCTTCTCAACAATAAAGTAATTCCTGGATTTGAGGAATTAATGGCCAGATGCATTCAAGAAGAAACAAGGATGGAAGAGCAAGAAATACCCATACTTAAAGGTCATCCATCTGCCTTTTCTTCTCATACTAAAAGAAGAAACATTTCTGAGGCTAAATTCAAAGGAAAGGCTGGACCTAAGGATGGAAGAAAAGGATGATGTTTCAATTGCAATAAAATGGGTCACTATGCAAGGGAGTGTCCTGATAAAAAGGACTCACACTGGGACGACGATCAAAATCCCTCTCAAAGCAATCAAAGGAATGGCAAGTCAAATGGCAGAGGTAAAAGAAGTGTCGGAAATCAAGGAAGAGGACAACCATTCAAGAAGGCAAGAAGTTCCAGGTATGAATCTAACACTATTGACAATAAGCGAGATAAATATTATCTACCAGCTGTTCTATCTACTACTGCTCCCCCGAACTCGCTGGGAAATTGGCTTATTGATAGTGGTGCCTCAAGACACTTCACTGGTTACAAAGAAGCCCTCTATAATCTAGTAGAGAAAGAAACCAACCTGGAAATTTTTCTTGGAGACAATTCAAAATATCCCGTGAAAGGCGTAGGAAATGTCACTCTTCAATTGAATCAGGGTAATACCATCCACTTACAAGATGTATTATATGTACCTGATCTCAAAAAGAACCTGGTGTCCATTTCAGCAATGGAAGACAAAGGCTACAAGGTGGCTTTTAGCGATGGCAAGGTACATGTATGGAAAAAGAACTTTAAAGATGCTTTTACTCTTGGGTTTCGAGTTGATTCATTATATCAGGTCGGAGGAAGTTCGTTGGGTGTCATGACTTGTGACACATCTCTTCAGTCCAAACTATGGCATCGGAGGTTTGCTCACCTTCATTATAAAGCTCTACCTGATGTAAGAAAAATGATAACTGGGATGCCTGAGTTCAGATTAGAGCAAGAAGGTGTATGTCGAAGATGTGCCGAAGAGAAGCTCAAAAGTGGACCATTCCCCTCAAGCCAAAGCAAGACCTCCGATATATTGCAGTTGGTTCACTCAGACATATCTGGTATGATGCCTGTGAACTCCTTGGGAGGATATCTATATTACCTCACTTTTACAGATGATTATTGTTATATACCTAGGGGGGATAATATGGGGTACCAAGGGAGGTACCCAAGGTAATAATGTAATAATGGGATGGGCCATAGTAATAAATAAGGTGGTTAACCCATATCATGTAAGGGACCACAAGTAGTTAGTAATAATGTAATGGGCCCATGGTATTAGTTTGATGGTATGAGGGAACCATGGTAATGACCCATGGTATTGTATGTATGAGGCCTATATAGAGGCTAGAGATTCCACATGGAGAGATTGAAGGAATTGTGTGAAGGAATAATGTCAGATTATTGTATGAACAGGCATATGGCTTATGGAGTGTTCTCCTTCCTTAAGGAGTGAATGTATGGTGTTGCCCTACCTTAAGGGTTTGATCAATAAAGAATCATTTCATATTATTTCTAGGTTTATTTGCATTGTCTTATATTTTCATATCAGATCTATAGTATTCCCGGGTTAGATCTATAACAAGTGGTATCAGAGCTATAACAAGTGGTATCAGAGCTATAAAGAATCACTTCATATTATTTCTGGGTTTATTTGCATTATCTTGTATTTTCATATCAGATCTATAGTATTCCCGGGTTAGATCTATAACAAGTGGTATCAGAGCACTTTCTTGGGCAAACAGTGGAGAATTTTTTTTTTTTTTTTTTGCAGGATTTCAGGGGTGGCGAGTTTGCAGATCAGATCTGTACGTTTTGGTGCAAGATCTGCAAAAGATCTGGATTCTTTGTGAAAAAATAGCCGATTTCAAAAAAAAATCGGTTAAATCGGAGTCCGGATGAAGGAGATATCGCTGATCTAAAAATGGGCCCATTACCTTATTACTAACTACTTATGGTCCCTTACATGATATGGGTTAACCACCTTATTTATTACTATGGCTCATCCCATTATTACATTATTACCTTAGGTACCTCCCTTGGTACTCCATATTATCCCCCCTAGGTATATAATTCCACCCCCCTTAGCATGTTTCATCCCCGAAACATGGGAAGAACACAAATAATAAGATCTACTCAAAAGAGTAGTCCACTGGTACCATGCACGTGCATCTAGCCATCCAAGAGAAAGGTGAACCCTCGATCTCGCTGGTGCCTCGCTTGCTTGAGATGGAAGTTGACCATGACAGTTCTTCTGTGTTGATGTGTAGTAGGTGGATCTCCGCTCCTCGCTATCCGTCATACGGGGGTTGTTGTCCTTGTGGCTAATTGGTTGCCATCTTGTTGGTTGTTTTCTTGCGGGGTGATGTGGGTGATGATATGTTGAAGTTTTAACCCACAATGTCTTTTTCTTTAATTCACCCTGTTGTGGTGTCTTCTTTTCCAATATGACTTCAACCAATGAGCCCTCATCTGATGTACCTATAACCTTTTCTGCTTCAGCCTATGTTTGTGTTTGATTGTCGATCATCAAAGGCTCATCATCTGATATGTCAGTCCCTGGAACATCTTCTGCTTCAACCTCCATGTACTCTACCTGTTTATTGATGGAAATATCCTGTAATGTAATTTTCTTCTTTTTATACCAGAGCTTCAAGAATTTCTTCTGCACATTAATATTGATAGTACCCGCAGATTCCATCCAAGGATACCCCAAAACAACATCCAAATTATCCATCTTTGAAGTATAAAAATCACCATGCAACACATACTTATCCATAGAAATCTTCAAATCCTTATACACTAAAACATCCTCATTATCCACTTGTGTGTTTTCAATGTGTTTTGCTGGAATTTGCAATTTTTTTGCCAAATTAACATTGATGAAATTATGCTTGCAACTAGGATTTATAGAAAGAATGATCTTCTCCTTTTGAATCAATCCATGAACCTGCAATAAGGATATACCAGTATGAAATAGCCCCACATGTTTCTCCTTATCTTGTTTTCTGGCATGAGACCATTTGTCTAAAAGTAATTTTTCAAATTCTTCATCGGGCAGGTTGTAACACTTCGTTTTGTTAAGTAATCCCCACCATGTGGCTGCCTCCTCTCTAAATAGCTCCACTACCCACCATTTCCAATTGTTTTTCCATAATGATTTCTGTTTTTTTATGTATTCTTCAATAGTAGGACCATTATCTTTTCCTGTAAAACCTAGACCCGCCATGAAGAGGGTTTTGAAAAAACTTGGCGAAAATTTGAAATTGTCACAGTTTAGTCAATATTGCTCAGAATCCCTATTATGACTTGTTTTCAGAAATGGAACAATCATTCTGCATCTACCCATGTGATAGAAATCTTGATCTAGGCACTAGAATTTCAGATTTGTGCTGCAACTCTCCCGCCGTCACCAAAATTTCTGCAAAAAGAGCTAATTTTAAATCAGCTATATCTCCCTCATCCGGACTCCGATTCGACCGATTTTTTTTTGAGATCAGCTATTCTTTTACATAGAATACTGATCTACAATTATATTTTGCAGATATTGCACCTGGACATCCAAATCTGCGCCGCAAACTCGCTGCCCTGGAAAATTGTCTGCAACCCCATGATTTTTAGATCAGCGATATCTCCTTCATCTGGACTCCGATTCAACCGATTTTTTTTGCAAATCGGCTATTTTTTCACAAAGAATCCAGATCTGCAATTAGATTTTGCAGATCTTGCATCAAAACGTATAGATCTGACCTGCAAACTCGCCACCCCTGAAATCCTGCAAAAAATTAAAAAAAAAAATCTCCACTGTTTGCCCAAGAAAGTGCTCTGATACCACTTGTTACAGCTCTAATACCACTTGTTATAGCTCTGACTCAGAAATTATATGATAAATAACAAATATACCCAATAATAACAAATCGAAATAGATAGAAATGTTTCTTTATTGATCAAACCCTTAAGGTAGGGCAACACCATCCATTCACTCCTTAAGGAATGAGAGCACTCCACAAGCCATATGCCTGTTCATACAATAATCCTTGACACCCTTCCTTGACATGGAGTCTCTAGCCTCTATATAGGCCTCATACATACAATACCATAGGTCATTACCATGGTTCCCTCATACTATCAAACTAATACCATGGGCCCATTACCTTATTACTTACTTGTGGTCCCTTACATGATATGGGTTAACCACCTTATTTATTACTATGGCCCATCCCATTATTACATTATTACCTTGGGTACCTCCCTTGGTACCCCATATTATCCCCCCTAGGTATATAACAATTATTCTCGCAAGACTTGGATATATTTCTTGAGAAAGAAGGATGAAGTGTTCTCCTGGTTTCGACACTTCAAAGCCTTGATCAAGAATCAAACCGAAAAGAAGATCAAGATCCTAAGGACTGATAATGGGACTGAATATGAATCAAATGAGTTTCATGACTTTTGCAAAGAGGCTGGCATTAAGAGGGAGACCACTACACCCTATACTCCTGAGCAAAATGGTGTGGCAGAAAGGAAGAACCGTACGATTGTGGAAGCTGTCTATGCTATGCTCCATGATCAAAGACTTCCGAAGTTTCTATGGGCTGAAGCTGCAAACACTGCCGTATATGTACAAAACTGATGCCCTCATCAAGCATTAGGTTCCAAAACTCCTGAAGAAATGTTCACCGGTAAGAAACCTGACGTATCTCATTTTAGAATTTTTGGAAGCCCTGTATATTTTCATGTGTCGAAAGAGAAAATGAATAAATTGGGTGCATCTAGAAGGAAAGGAATCTTTGTGGGTTATAGTGAAAATACTAAGGGCTATAGAATCTATGTTGCTGGTCAAAGGGAAGTCGAGATTAGTCATGATGTCACCTTTGACGAAGATATGGCCCTTAGCAAGGTGGACAATCTTCCTACTTTGAGGAGCTCTCAAGAAGCTGACACCAGGGAACCGAGAGAAAAAGAAGATGAGACAATGCCCGGTGTGGAAGAAACCCTAGATCCTATTGATCCTCCTCCGCCTGAGCCTTCCTCTTAAAGAAAGAGGCCTTCATGGCTTAGGGGACACTTGATGATGCTGAAGGACACACAGCACCCTAAGGAACCTTCCGTGAAAGTAAAAAACCGAATAGGTATCAGGGATACCTAACCATCATGAGCACGATCATCCAAAATGAGCCTTCATCATTCATAGATGCCATCAAGCATCAAGTATGGAAGGATGCTATGACCGAAGAATATGAGTCTATCATGAAGAACGATGTCTGGTACATAGTCCCCAGACCCCAGGACAAGGCAGTTGTCACTTCAAAATGGCTTTACAAGATAAAGTATGTTGTTGATGGAAGCGCGGAAAAGTATAAGGCTCGTTTTGTCACTCGTGGCTTCTCCCAAAAGGAAGGTATAGACTATGACAATATATTTGCACCTGTTGCCCGATATACCACCATCCGCTCGATCATAGCCCTTGCTGCTTCGCAAGGATGGAACCTACATCAGATGGATGTCAAGACTACGTTCTTACATGGTTCGATCAAAGAAGAGGTCTATTTGGAGCAACCCGAAGGATTTGAGATTCATGATCAAGAATCTCATGTGTGCAGGTTGAAGAAGGCGCTCTATGGGCTAAAGCAAGCACCCCGAGCATGGTATGAGAGGATCGATAGCTACTTGATGAAGCTGGGATTCACTAGGAGTGAAGCCGACCCTAACCTTTACTTTAAGGTTATAAATGACAAGCCTCTCATATTGGTGCTATATGTTGATGACCTCTTTCTAACAGGTGCAGACCCTCTCATTCACAAATGTAAGAGGGAGATGGCTTCTGAGTTCGAAGTGAAAGACCTAGGACTTATGCACTATTTCCTAGGACTGGAAGTCTGGCAAAAACCAGGGGAGATTTTCCTATCTCAAAGAAAATATGTGGTGAAGATATTGGAGAGATTCGGCATGGTGGACTGCAAGCCCGTAACTATCCCGATGAAGCTTGACTTCAAGAAGTGAAGCGGTAGTGTTGCTGGACCTGTTTTATGAAATACCACCGAGTATCGTCAACTCGTCGGAGCGTTGATGTTCCTAGTGAACTCCCGTCCAGATATATACTTTGCAGTCAACACGTTGAGTCAACACATGGTTGACCCTCACCACATACATTGGATTGGTGCCAAGAATCTGTTGAGATATCTTCGTGGCACAATTACTTATGGGTTAAGATACACTGCCGGAAATGTGAAACTAATTGGATATACAAATGTCGATTGGGCAAGCAGTGTGGTGGACCGTAAGAGCACTTTCGGGTGTTGTTTCTCTTTGGGATCTGCTTCGATATCCTGGATGAGCAGGAAGCAAAAGTCGGTGGCTTTGAGCACCACCGAGGTAGAGTACATTGCTGTTAGCATGGCCTCCTGTGAGGCAGTCTGGTTACGAAAGCTCTTCAGTGAGCTGTTTGGATTTACATTGGATACCACCGTGACCCTGTGTGACAACCAGAGCGGGATTCGTTTATCAGAAAATCCCATATTCCATGATCGCTCCAAGCATATCGATATCAGGTACCACTATATTCGAGATATGGTGCAGCGGAGAGCTATAAGGCTCCAACATATCGGTATAGATGAACAGGTCGCCGACATTTTAACAAAGCCCCTAGGAAAGGTCAAATTCCTGACTTTCCAAGAACGATTTGGAGTCCTTTAGAGACCCTCTTTTGAGGGTCAAGTATGATGTACTGAGCTCTAGGAGCTCCAGGGGGGCGCGGGGTACTTCTTGGAGCAACATATGACCACAGGGTAACTCACCATCCCTTGTTGGTGCACTTTGTACAAGGTAAAAGGTTCAACCTTCCCTTGACACCCCGTGGCGACTATGGAACAGGATGATTAGTTCTCTTGTGGGCCAGGATGATTCGTTCTCCATGGCAATTGTGGAACAGGATGATTCGTTCTCCTGTGGGCCAGGATGATTCGTTCTCCATGGCAATTGTGGAACACGATGATTCGTTCTCCTGTAGGCCAAGATGATTAGTTCTCCGTGGCATCCACTGGACAGGATGATTCGTTCTCCTGTGGACAGGATGACTAGTTCTCTTGTCGAGGCATCCTACCCATGCAGTCTGGGATTCATGGGAAGTACCTCTCTTCCGATCAATGAGTAGGGAAATGAGGATAGGGACCATAGTAGTTCTATCAATGGACGCATCGTTGTATCTACCGTAATCCCTATGCTAGGATGACCTCCACTGATCTGGGATCAATGATACTGGTCTGGGACCAATGAGAGTGGTACACCCTCTAAAACTGACTTCGGGTCAGTGGAGGACTGGTCTGGGACCAGTGAAAGTGGTACACACTCCAGACTGACTTCGGGTCAGTGGAGGATGGTATGAGACATCCTCGATCACTTCTTATTCTTCATAGTTCGAGCAGGGCAGAACAGAACAAAGCAAAACAGAGCAGAGCAGGGGTCAAGCTGTACAAGGTTGTGCATTTGATGGATGAATAGTAGCGACAGTCAGACGAATCGCAGATGGAGTTCTCCCTAGTTGAGAGGGAGTGTTAAAATTGGCAACTAGGGCCAAACTCCATGTGGGTCACCTTATTCATGGCTGATAATATTTTGCCTAGATTCCTCTCGTCGAGAGGTGTAGGATTGATCTAAAGATCATCCGATTCCGATAAGTATTTATGGAGATATGAATTTATTTTGATTATGGATAAATTGTCAAAGTCGGCCAGCAACTTATGTAGGCTCAGATGTCCAACAAACGCATCTATTCATCTTCAACGTTTGGATATAAATACAGGATGACGACTCCTCATTTGGTCACTCACTTCTCATCACATCTCTCTCTCTCCTGTGCAGAAAGACTCTCTCTCACACGTGTGAAAAGAAGATGCAAATTTCTAGGGCTAAAGCTGCAGGAAGGTATTTTGACCAGCGTGGGCTCCTCTTTGACTGCGAGTTTGGTGTGGCTGATCCTCCTTGGAAAGCCGCAATTTTTGGCACAGGAATCAAGGTGATCCGACCTCCGGTTTGACAAATATTGACTGCCCTAGTTTAGGGCTGATCTAGGGTTTGTTGCTGCTGATATAAAATAGATTTTTGTACTATTTCTCTCTGCTGAATTATTGAAGATAAAAGAAGATTTGATCGAAGGGTTTCCCCATATTGGGGTTTGTCCCTAGCTAGCCACCACATCTTGTGTCTCTTGTCTTGGCTTGTTTTCTGTTGATCATTTAAATGTTCTATCTGCATTTTACTTAATGTACATGTGATTGCTAATCTGTGGATAATAATAAGAAAGATAAATAAACTGCTCTTAGCATAGAACATACCATAATTTAACACAGCAACACCATTTCTAGGCATTTACAACGCAGCCCTTGGGCTGAATTGACAGCAGATTGGAGAAGGGTGATTCAGGGATCATTTTGGGCTTTTGCTAGCTTGCTAAGAGCAAGCCCAGGTGCACTCATTCCAGCACCTTGATTGTACACCTCTTTCCATTAATAAAATGAGTATACAACGTTGTTTTGGAAGCAAATTCATGGTCTGATTGTTTGTTATGATTTTATGGTGTGTTTGTCTATTTTGCTTTGAATATTTACTGTTAATATTCCCTTAGGGATATTACATATAAAGACCATGGAAGTCAACTAGGCTCAATTGATAAAAACTATGGAAATCAACCATGTAAATCAAATGAATTCCATGCAAAATCAGTTGATTTCCATGAAGAGGTCACAGGAAAATAGATTCCCTCTCAGGCCAAATGATAGGTCAAAGAAGGTACCATCTTCTTGTCACTCAAATTGTACATAGAAAGCGACAACACTCAGGTTAGGGGTTGTCACACTGATCCCTACCCACTCTATTCTAGCTATCTCGAAGGCAAGCTAAGGGATATAGTCCCTAAAGGTTGGAAATGAAAGGGAAACTTGTTGGGAACCAACAAGCTCTAGGAGATACACTTATTTGCCTTAGTAACTTGATTAAAATTTGGCAGCAAGTTTGATTTATGAGCAACGTGACATGGATTTAGTTAGATTATTATGGCTCTAAAGATTAAACGGTTAAGAGACCAGTGCCTTAACAACAATGCTCAATGAATTATAAACCTGCACAACAATGAGAATAACTTCAAGTTACAAGATAAACAGTGCTGCAAGAGAAAGTTAGCTTGACAATTAGAGTAGTGAGTTATGAAGAGATATTGCAATGCAATAATGATAATATCTTGCAATTATGAAATTAAAACCCACAACTCTAATTACCAATGAAATGCAATGCAAGAACTACTCTAATGAGATGCAAGATGAGCCAATTGAATATGCAAAATGAAAAGTACCCCAATGATGACAAGATATATACAATGAATACAATTTGCGAGCAGTTTAGTATAAATCTATGATATGCTAGATGAAAGCTTAGAATGAGGGTGCAAATGTCAACAAATATCAGATTGCCTCAACGCGATAAAGATGCTTCAATGTGAACAATAGTAAACCAATGAAGATCACAATTTATCACCTTTCAAAACAAGATTGCAAGAACACCAAATAAATTTAATGAAACACTTCAAACTTATTCAATGAAGCAATGATATTAAGGCGATCTTAATGTGCTTGTTATAGTTCTCTTATAATGTTGTAAATAGGAACAAAGAAGCTTCGATCTTTTACAAGCACAACAGCAACATCTCCTTATCACTTATAAGAAACTATACCACACGTGTTAGATCATAAGAGCGCAATCACAAGCAATAAAGTGAGACTGCTAAAAGTGATGCTGGTTAGTGCAATACAACAAAATACTATGGAATGCACTGTGCGAGAAAGAGGCACTTAAGCAAATGCAACGCTACTAGAGGCTAGGAATGCAACTATGACATGCAATGATTGAAAGAGATGAAACAAGGTTATCCAAGCAATGCCAATCAATTATCTATCTGCTCTACTTCTAATTGTCCAATGCACAATAGTCACTTACAAAAGATGCACCAGACCACACTGTCAATGCATATCAACCCACAACAGTCACTGTCAAACAAGATCAGTCCGTAAGAGTCTGCAAATTTGGATTGCTCAAGTGCAACAAAGATATTGGTTCTTTAATAACCCAAATTTGTAACCAGAGATGCATAAGAGACACCAATGATCACCTTAATGATGGAAGGAAAAGACCAGACCTGTATATCAGTCAGTAAATTTCACGGTAGGGAGAAATAAGGAAGGCCTTGCGACCAAACTTTATTTAGTATATCAACTTCAAAGCTCAGATGGCAATGTTTGACCACAGCCCAATGGTATAACCCCTTTAGAATACGACACTAACCTCCTGCAACCACAGAATATTAGCCTTGAAATGAAATGAAGCAAGGGGAAGCCTAAAAAGTGTTGCGGCCAGGATGTATGAAGCCTTTAAGCCTTGTGGTTGGCCTTGGAAACAACCCTCTTGTATTGAGGATATAGTCCTGCAAAAACCCCAACGATTAGTCACAAGTAATTAAAATGAGACACCTCCAAACAAGCTCCAACTAGTGTGGAATCAAATGCACTGAAATTTGGAATCCTTCCAATGACTAATATTTTAGTTGCCAACCACAAATGAACAAGTCTTAGAACCAAATTTGTAGTATACTGTTGGACACCTAATCCTAAAGGGTTAGTGTGGAAGTCGAATGGACAAAAGGAGTCCAAGAGACCTTGGGATCTGAATCCCAAGAGTCAAGCATTTGTACTATAAATGTGTATCTTATGTTAATAAAAATATGTATTGACTGATTTATCTTTCACATTCTTTGCTGACCATGTCTGTTTAACATGGTATCAGAGCCACTTGTTTTTCTGTGGCCTGTTATTTGCATGTCAGTCCTGCACCTCTGCGCATAATTATGTGTCTGAGCTGCTCATACCTGAGCGTTTCTGCCTCTGTCCTTAGACTGCGCACTGTCCTGAGACTGCGCTCCTCTACCCTGAGCACTGCCAACGCATCTGTTCATATTCCAAAATTAAACTGGTGCCTAAACGTTGGTCCTGCACTGCTCTGTCTGACATTCTCTGCGCCTCATAATGTCATCTAATACCTCTGCCCGTTGCTTGTCTAGCTTGTAACGCCTGTCTGTCCATAAACGTTGGCCTGACACATAAACGTTGGCCTGTCTCCTCTCTGATTCCGTTTGATATCTCATTCCCCAGGTTCTTGAAAGGTTTCTTTGGTTTCTTTAGCTCCGCCCATCCGCCCAGAGGTCGAACCGAGCGTCCTATGCATCCTCCCGCGTCCATTATTTTTTAATTAGTTCATAAATAATATTGGCATGCCCCTGGGGTGATTTCAATTGAGGTTCCCGGAACCGGAAAGCAGAAGAGGGGCCGACGAGGGCCTTCACCTTACGCAGCGGAAGCATGCCCAGATCTAAAACGCATTGAGTCCCTGGTGACAATGATCATATCGTCTGCAAATCTGAGCAACGCCATTACTGTGTATGGTTTTGAATTAAACTAGAAATTGGTGTATTTTTTGTCTAAAAGGGCCACTGCCGCGAGTTGAAGAGACCAGAGCCCTCAAACTTCCGTCCAGACAAAGGGTTATTGTTGAAGAAGACCTCCACACAGATTTAGATGGAAAGCTAGGCGGATATCGAAAAGCAGGGTAAGATTGCTTCTTTTGTTGAAGAGCGTCTGCAATCTTAGAATCCGACGTAGCCATTTTCCCAGTGTGAGCTAGAATACCAGTCTAGCGATAATTGTTCGTTGTATTTTTTGGCTTGACTGCCATGGAAGGTAGTGGCTATCTTTGTTGACTAATATGTTTAAAATTGTGCCACATGATTCTTACATTTAAACTGTGCATTTGAACTGTATATGCGGTGTTTAATGGTGGAATGGAAATGGTTGTTCCATTGCGATGTCTGTTTGGACTGTGCTCTGCTCTATATGCTATTCGTTATTTAAATCATGTTCTGTGCACTGGAGTGTTTTTTATGCATCGAAACCTGACCTGAATCACATCAAAGCTCAGAAACGCCCCTTGGAAACAATGAGCGTGCCATTCTGGACTCATTGGTTGTGCAATATTTGAAGCATCAGCATCGACAGTGCCCTGCTCCTATTACCACTCTAGGCGAGGAGGCTACAGCAGAACTGAAAGCTGGTGTATTTACATTAGATAGCGAACTTCCTTCTCATATAGCTCCGTTAAACGTTGCAATTGAGGCATGCGAGGAATGCGAGGCTCTCTTGGTTTCGATGGCCCGCCCTGTCGCATTGCTTGTTTGAAATAATCTGACTCAGAGTAGTTGTGTTTCCGTTCACGCTTCGGAGGTTCAATCCAGTTATCAGCGACCACTTTCTTGAAGTCAAACTTTTCATCCTTTTCATCGTCAAAATCATAAAGCTCAGCATTGTCATCCATCTTGAACTTGATTGCATCTTCTGTGAACTTCTTCATCTTCGCATCCAGCTCTGGTTGAAAGGAAGAAATAAATTTTTCGCTCCCAGAAATGGTATTTAGCTCCAAAGACAGCACCATAACTGATGAAGATATTGACCGAATCATTGCGAAAGGCGAGGAGGCTACAGCAGAACTGAAAGTTGGTCCCCTTGCGTGATAAACCTGTTTTACCAGATCTCGTACTAATGTATGTTCAATTTTCAAAGGCACATTATTGAAGGTTTCCGCTGCCTCTCGAAGCTTGTTGGGAACACGAAATGGGGGAGTCGACGTCGCCGGCACGGCCTTGACACTGTCGTACTGTTTAGCCCTTCTCGAAAAAGGGAGACAAAATAATAAAAGAAATTGCAGCCAGAACCCGTGAAAAGAGCATGGAAATCCAGTAACACTGTGATCGAGTTGGGAACAGCTTGTACTGGGCTAATCGGTTGCCTTCGTGGTTTGAACACTTGTCCATTTATTGTTCTTGCACTCGTTTCGATTCCGGGCCTTTAAATTGCGGCGGAACGAATTCTCTCCCCATGGTTTGTTTCGTTTTCTCAGGTAGCGATCTCTGGTGAAGTTTGGTTCTTCTTCTTGGCGGTGTGTAGAGGATTCGGATTTGCGTCTGTTGGGTTTTGGGGCTCGTGGAATGGAAGAAAACAGCAGAAAGTTGGAGATGTGAAAGAAGGTTGTTCTGATAGAACTGGTTGGTAAAGCTGAGGAATCGTTGAGTGTCTTTCTTGCACGCCAATAAACTGAACTAGCTGCATTGGATCTGCCAGCCTTTAACTCTTCTGCGCAATAATCCAGCCATAATTCTATGTTCTGATCATAAAGCTTCAAGGCAGAATCATATAGTTTGCACATATTTTGAGCAGCCTCCTCACAACCCACTGCTGCAAGTTGTAACTCAAATGTAATACAGTGTTTGTAAAAGTCAAGACTTGGACCTGGCAATGCTAGGAGACGATTGTACATTTCTCTAGCACACTGAACCCCTCGATTTGAAGACTTGACTGGGCGTATGCTGCATTATCTCATTCTTTGTGTGCCTGTTGCCTGAGCTTGGTGTTCTCTCAAGTCAGACCCTTGTATTGTGTATTGATTCATGTGTTGGTGTTAATAGCTCAGTGCGTTGAATGACTGGTTCATTACCACGGTTTGTGACTGCGGTGAATGGTGTGAATACAATGTTAAATGGTCCTTCTGCAATAGTTATATGTTGAAAACTGTACATGGTTGAAAACTGTACATGGTTGCACACTAATCATTTGCTGCATATTTATAAAGAATATTGCTGGTTGTGATCAATTTTTAAGGTGTAAATCAGACATTGAAGAAAAAATGGCCAGAACCAGTGAAGTATTACAGTTCCTTAAAACTTTGATATTATCTACTGTTGATGACACATTACAAATCAGCAAAGGATCTCTCTCAGAAATTCAGACATGTTTACAATATGCACAAGAAAAGATAGAGTTTTTGCAGCTTGAATCACAGCTACAACAGGAAGAATTACACCAGCGGAGTCATCATTCTGAACCTGTTTCTGTTCAGAACAATGAAGCAGACTCCCATAAACAGCAAGTCAATATTGTTCAAGTTCATTTAGATTCAGTACCCAATAAAGCAGCAGCTGTACATGCAGATGCAGAAACTCAGTCTGCACTTCCCAAGCCCATCATCAGACCTTGGGAACAGCTTGTCCACAACAAGCACAGAACTGGTCTTGGATATGACAGGGACTTGTCCTTTCATATTCCAGACTACTCAAAGCCCATTCAGTTTCAGAGTGCTGGATTCATGTATGACAGTTCACCTGCTCCTCATGACAGTTCAACTTCAGCTGTTCCAGATTTTGCCCCTCTTCCACAACAACAACAACAACAAAAACAACAGATCGTGAAATGCCAACACTGTGACCGAGTTGGCCATCTGAAAGATCACTGTTTTGATCTTCATCCATGTGAGCACTGTCATAAAACCAGCCATTCTTCACACAGATGCTTCAGAAACAAACGTCCTGCAAGAACAAAGATTCATCTTGGATGGATCGCTTCTTGGCAATGGGCATCAACAGCCAAGAAGATATTCCAAACACATGTCAGAACTTGTTCCAGAGTATTAAGCAGTCTTGCAGTTGAGTTTTCTCCATCATCTCACCTTGTATCTGACAGGGGGGGAAATGATGGTCATCTACAAGCTTCAAAGTCACATCAAGCGAGCCTGAGCCACAACCTGCCACACCAGTTTCAGAGTTGTAGCCAGAGACAAAGATGCCTGAACATGCCTTCAGTTGGCGATCTGGGACACTTCCTCTAGCAGAAGACTCCAGCTTCTTGCCAGTTTTGGAAGAATTCCAGGAATTACAGAGTTGTTGGTCATCCTTAAACCATCACAGAGTGAGAACACTTCCTCTAGCAGAAGACTCCAGCTTCTTGCTAGTTTTGGAAGAGTTCCAGGAATTGCATTAAGCATTCCAGAGTTGTTGGTCATCCTTAAACCATCACAGATTGAGAACACTTCCTCTAGCAGAAAACTTCAGTTTCTTGCCAGTTTTGGAAGAGTTCCGGGAACTGCACTAAGCGTTCCAGTGTTGGTGGTCATCCTTAAACCACCGCCCTTTTTTACCAACATTTCATAGAGCACATTCAGCCTAGTGCTGCCATGCATTTTTTGCACATTTTGTATTACAGCTCTCTTCTTGGACTCATACATAACCCTTCGGATTAAGGGGGGGAATGTTGGACACCTAATCCTAAAGGGTTAGTGTGGAAGTCGAATGGACAAAAGGAGTCCAAGAGACCTTGGGATCTGAATCCCAAGAGTCACGCATTTGTACTATAAATGTGTATCTTATGTTAATAAAAATATGTATTGACTGATTTATCTTTCACATTCTTTGCTGACCATGTCTGTTTAACATATACCCAGTCAAAATGCAACATTGTCTTTGCAAACAACTAGTATTAGTAAATGAAGTATGAGCAGGTCTTTAAAGTCTGGCAGTTGGGTCAAAAAAAGCTCTAAAACCCTATCGATAGGGTTAACAAAGCCTAATAGCCCTGTGGCTAGGCTAGGGCTAATGGGCCTGTATGACCAGCGGCCAAGTAAATGAGTGCCAGTAACCCTAGCAGCTGCCCATTCAAGCTTTGTAACCGGGCCTTGGCCTCCAGATTTTGTCTTCAAGCAGTGTGATCAGCCCTTTAGGGCTTGCGGCTGCTTCATTAAGGAAAATCGTTGGGGATCTAGGGCATGGAAAGCCTATATCTAGGCCTCTAGGAAGCTCAATTAAGCTCAAACCCCTTGCAGTCCTCCAGAAATGAACCAAATGGGCTAACAACCTTCAGAAAATTGGGCCTCAAACCCTAGCCATCTAGGGTTTCTGAGGTCTAGAATCCTCTAATGCCAAGTTCTTCCTTGACCCTTGAAAGATTTCACCTGCAAAACAAATTCATGAAGAAACCCTCATCCTTTCCTTCAGATATGCAAGGAAACAAGCTAAAAACCCCAAGGAAAATATATATATACAAGATGGCAAATATATACAAATGCTACAAGATACAAAAAAAATAGAAAACAAATATAAGGGTTAGTAAAATAAATTACAAAATTGTTCACAATATTCACAAATTTAAATTTATGAGCTCTAAATAGCAGATCTAACTTTATTTGCACAATTAAATTCGAAATAATTTGAGTAAGAGAAAATTTTAATTTAATGCCATGCCCAAGTTGTTGCATAACAATCATTAGATAAGCCAAGGAGGCAAAGTTCAAATAAAGTGAAGCCACTTCAAAGTCTATGTACTTGGGGTTTCCAAGGGCTGAATAATCTGATGATTTCTCTGCACACTTAAAAGATAGATTGTTAGTTTCAAAAGGGGTTTAGATACACATTTAGAACCCTCAAGATCTAGAGATACCTCCTAGATCGAATGAGCAGAAAATGTTTCTAGAACCCAACACCTAAAGCAAGATACCTGTGCTAATAGATGATCCAACCATTGGCTATTGAAACAACAATATTCAATATTTACACAAATAGAGCATTAAACATATTCAGCACACACCATAGATCATTGAACGAGAGACACCATGAATTGAACCCCAAAGGCTTTTTATTATTGCAAAATAAAATACATCCAGTAGCTTGACTCACAACTTGCTTGAGATTTTTCGTCACCCGAGTCAGCCCCACAAATCGTTTCGAGCCCAGAAATCACTTGAACCACTTGGCCTGACAAGCGCGGGATGAATAGGCAAGAAAGTATCAGGAGATAACCTGATTCTTCTTTCAAGCAAGCCACTTGATAAGATAAGAACGATAACCCGAGCTCGGACCAGGGCCAGTGATTTAGAAGAAGGAGAACCCAACTTTGCCCACCCGACGTTCTCAGGATCAAGTATAATAAATTCCCGAGAACTGCCCAGAAGAGAAAGCTTTCACAGGACTTGAACCCTGTAAGTTTTCCTGACCTGGTGGTTTCTTTCCTTCTAGAGCAGAGTTAATGATTTGCCTAGTTGCTGGTCATTATATAGGTAATTTATGTTGAGCATCGTATGGGCCCCCCTTCCAAGTAACTGACCCTCATAATTGATCCATATGACTTAGCGGTTCTTTCTATATATGTAAGTACTCTTTATTTAGGGCACTCTTGCTTCACTGATTGATGCTAATTTGTGTCGTAACACCTAGTAAGACGCGTCTATATATTCAAGTATGTAATGACGTGAAATAGAGATATAATAACTAGAGAGAAAACACCTCGAGTTAGCGGTTCTTACTTATATCTCTAGTTACCAATACTTATATCAAGAGAAAAAAACCTATCTCTTCTCTGTATCAAGGAGATAAGAATTCTCGGGTGTTTCAGTCAAGCTCGTGACTTAGTTTGCAATTCGAAAAACACTGATGAAAATAAATCAAGGGCTGGGTGCGAGAATAAAGACGAGATAAAGTAAATCCCTATTACCCCTTTCTAATGCTACTAGAAGGAGAAAGGAATTATACCATAACGCTAGCTTATCAGTCATTCTTTGGTGAGTCCATCCATCTTGTATGCATTCTAAAAGACCAGGAAAATGAAAAGAGAGGACCAGTAAAATGAAAGGAAGGGTCTTGAGACACTCGACTGCCCGTGAGAGTCACTCAACCGAAGGGAAAGGAAGGAAGGAGGTTTCAAGTAATGCATGATAAAATATAAAATAAAATATCGACCTCCCACACACCCTACAGGGGTTCAATAGTCTTAACTCGACGGTGAAGTCTAGCCCACAGTAGCTCAGATGGTCGGAAGAATGTTAGGTAGTTCCTTCTTGCCTCCCATTACCCTTCCTTCCTACAGGAGGTGAGGGGCATTACCCTTCCAGGGGGTGTGGGTATACTTCCGGTTGCCGATTAGAAATTAGTTGTATTGGCTATTTCCTTCCTTCATGCTACCTCAACCTGTTGATTGAACCTTCCTTTCCATCGATAGTCTTACATAGATGAGCGATGGGTTGAACAACATTCCGATTAGACCTTCCTTCCGGACCAAACTTCCATCCAGCCACCACTGGGAGTTAATTCTACTCGTTAGGCTAGGGAGTAGCTTCATTCAACTATTCAGTAATTTGGATGGCTAGCTAGTTAGGATTTATGTTCCTTGGTCTGGTTGACGTTATTCCCTCCCATCGAGTTTGAACCCAGCTAGTTATAGCTTACCTGAACTAAACACCCCCTAGCCATCGCTTTCACCCTGGGGTGGGAATCATAGGGTTCCCGGGTGGATGCTAACATTTAATTCCATACTAACTACTGCTAGCCTAACTTTCTTTTTGGGTGGGAAGGAGTTAAGGAGTCGAGCTATGGTGATGGATAACGTGCCTGGGGTTAGTTCCTCGGCTCTGGACCTAACAGAAGGAGCGGGAACAGAGGCGACACTGACACGAGTTCCATACAAACCTGTTGGGATGCCTCAACTAAAATTCTTGTTTAAGGAGGGGAACTCGTTACTTCCAAATGAAAGCATGCTCCTTCACAGTAGAAAATAAAAGGAACAGTATGGCACCCACGAATGGCCATGTTACGTATAGAGTCTCGTTGGCTATCCGGTAGTTGAGGATATAGTTTGACTAATTCTCTACGTAACATCTTAGGCGGATTAGTTTAGTTTCCATCTGAAGTATAGAGTGGTAGGATAGCCGAAGTTAGGCTAGCTTATTTGGGAATCAAAGAAAGTCCATCAATAGTGTTAGAAAGTCCATCAAGAAAATAGTGTTCAGTTCAGGATGCATCTTCTTTCTCGTTAACTCGTTAGCTTCCTTCTCATCCCTCGTTAGCTTCCTTCCGGATGGGAACAAGGTAAGATCTAAAAAAGAAAACCCTTGCCCGTCAGGGCTACACTGCTTTCTCATTGACTTGAACTGCTTTCTCATTGGACTAGCCCATCGGGAGGTAGAAGTTGGATTGACTTGAATGATACACATTTTTTAGACACTTTTTGACTTCACGCTCTCTCAATTCATTTTCAATTTCACTACTCACCCTTCGTTGTCAGGTGAGCCATCACTCCTATTTCGACAAATCACTTTCTCAACCAAGGACATAACATCGGCCATAATTCTTAGTTTTCTTCTTTGTGTATCCTGATCGAATGTGTATCCTTCCTATTAGATTGAATATCCTTGTCATAGTTGTTCATGAGTTGGTTAACCACAATGCCTAGGCTATATGAAACCCGCCTAAAAAATATTTTCCGTATGCTCCATTGCCACTTTGGGATCAATATGATAGATTGTAACCATGGAGATCAAATCGATAGCACAACCTTACCATCCTCGTTATTGGATTCGTATGGAAAGATCTATCCCTCTTGCCAGTCTCTAATCTCAAGCCAATCTATCAATCTCTCAATCCAGTCTACCTATCATGTTTATGACCTATTCTGACCTATTTCAATGTTTATGGCCTATGAAAAGTTCAAGCCCGAGACTTATATACACCAGGGTCTTTAGACACTCTTTATTATATCTCTAGTTACCGAAATGATACGAGCTCGTGGCCAAGCCCCTCCACCAAATGTGGATCCCTTAACGAAGACCCTTCTAATGTCACACTTAGCAAAGACCCTTCCTCATTGGAGAGGACGACCGTTTAAATAGACGAAACTGGCAACTTGACTATTGGCTATCATTACTATGGGATATCCTTGCGTCGGTACTATAGGCGATGGAAGGACCACATAAATATAGAAATCTACTGAAATATCTCCCTTGCCCTATGAAGGACAAGCCCCACGAACCTTAAAAACACAACTGAATGTAAAAGATATAGAGAGTAGGTTACATTCCAAGTAATAGAAACAGATCTAAACACACCGATACCTTCTCCTTGAAACAAAGTTGAACAATAAGCTTAAAATAGGCCATTTCTATAGTAAAAACCCCTATTTTGTAGGTACAATGAAAGGAATGAAACTGTCCCATTATTTACATCACTCTCTCTTTTTTGTTGATTTGGGGCAGCACCGGATGTGCTCTAGCCATGAAAATTGGTGGAGAGGCTAAAGCACATGAGATATCCAAGACCCAGAAATGGTTTGGGCAGATTCTAGCCGGTTTGGGAAATATTAAAATAATTAATATTTTTAATGGAGTTCCTAAGTCTAAACTTAAGAAAAATAAAATATTAATGGGTATTAATATAAAACTGGGTTAGAAGGTTCCAAAAGTCATGGATCAAGCCAAATCTAATCTTAGCCGTTGATTAGAAAATTAATCTCGGTCGTTGAAGGACCAACAACAAAAGTATAAGAAGAGGCTTGAGGTTCAGTTGGAGAACACACTGAGGAAGACCAGTTAATTCGATTTCTGGAGCGGGGTTAGCTGAGAAATTCAAACTAGTGGTCTGGAGAGCAATAGGAGGTAGCAAGTACGGACAAAGAGTCGGGAAAAGCACTAAGGGAACAGCGTAAACGTTGGAGAGGCAGACGCAGAGCCTCTCAGGCAGATGCAAAGGTTGCAGACTACGCAGTCACTAGAGGGCCTGCGTGGGTGACGAAGAGAGGCCCAGTGCTGACACAGAGGATCTGGGAGCTACACAGAGGTCAACCAGGCTGACGCTGAGACTGGGGGAAGTGCTGAAGAATTTTCTCCCTGTTGGGTAAGCCAGTTTGGCACGCAGTTGTACTGAACAATTGCTGAATAATAAAATCCTCCCTTGCTGCATTGGTTTTCCCACATTGGGTTTTTTCAGGGACTAATTGTCCAAAATATTTGTGTCGATGTGTTAATTCTTGTGCATGTGTTTGTATATATATTATAATGTGATATCTAAAACAAAATTTATTTTAATGTTTACTGAAGGATTTTCATAAATAAATTATCGGGAAATAAGTAGGTAAAATAAATCAGTTGTTGCAGTGATAGAATCTTCACATGGTATCAGAGAAAGTAATCAGAGACAAGAAGGGAAAATCAATTATGGGTCGAGACCATGATGCAGAGGCATCTACGTCAGGAGACTTGCACAGATTTTCAGAAAATTGCACAAGAGAAAGTGATTTCGACTTCTCTATGTTGGCTTCCAGGCTAGAAGAAGAAGTGGCTTGTGTGACTAGCTCTACATCATCAGAGGTATGGTATATAGACAGTGGAGCCTCTTGGCATATGACGGGAATCCGGGAATGTTTCTCAGATTATCGGGAGGAGAAGATGAACTTTCAGATCACCATAGGGAACAAGGCAAAATGTACTCCAATAGGGAAGGCTACCATAGTTTTTCAAATACAAACGAGAGAGCGGTTCTGTGCTACCAATGTGTTGCATGTACCAGGATTGGGGATGAACTTATTCTCTCTGTCGCAACTTCAAGGCAAAGTCTATGACACTTTCTTCATCAAGGAGAAAGTATACGTCAAACACCCGAGCTGGAAAAAGAAAGTACAGGTTGTACAGACTACAACTAGAATCACCAATGGCACTAATAGGCAATCATGGAGGCAATGATTTGAACGAACTATGGCACAAAAGAATGGGACATTTGCACCATGGGGCTCTGAGAATTCTCAGGAGCACTGTAACAGGAGTTCCAAATCTTAGTACAGAACGAGATGATGTATGCAGAGGATGTGCTCTAGGAAAGTATGCCAAAGCGACATTTACTAGAAGTAAAATTAGGGCCAAGAGTGTACTAGGATTGATACACTCAGATATCTGCAGACCTATGTCCACTAAAGCTCTTAGTGGTGCTGAGTACTTTGTCACCTTCATTGATGACCACTCAAAGAAAACTTGGATTTATTTTCTGAAAACCAAGGACGAGGTTTTCTGTCGATTCAAAGAGTTCAAGGCTCTGGTGGAGAATCTGACTGGGAAGAAAATAAAAGTTTTGCGCTCAAATAATGGTGGAGAGTATGTCGATAAGGACTTCACTGATTTTTGCATTAAGGAGGGCATCAGAAGAGAGTGGACAGCTCTGTACAATCCGGAGCGGAATGGAGTAGCAGAAAGAAAGAACAGGACTATTGTAGAAGCAGCTAGGGCCATGATGTATGATCAGGATATGCCAAAATTCCTGTGGGCAGAAGCATGCAACACATCAGTCTATGTTCAGAATAGAAATCCTCATCGAGAATTGGGCAAGATTACTCCAAAGAAAGTCTTCACAGGGAAGACGCCTGAAGTTAGTCATTTCAGGATATTTGGGAGCTTAGCATATTGCCGCATACCCAAGGAAAAGAGGAAGAAGCTGAATCAAACTGCAGAGAAAGGATATCTAGTCGGATATAGCGAGAACGCTAAGCCATATAGAATCTATCTTCCAGGGAGCAGGAAGGTAGTAGTTTGACGAGATGTGAAGTTCATCGAAGACAGGGCTTTTAGAAAATCTCGAGAAATGCCTTCCGAGGAGCAGTCAAAAGAGGAACCGTTGGTCAAACCTATTCAACCAACGAAAGAAAAGAATTCTTCCTCGGGTCAAGAAGAATCACGAGATGAGGAGGAGCTAACAAAAGCACTTGCTGGCAAAGGAAGAACAAGCAGGGAACTTCGTCAGATTCTACGAGATGCAGAGGACTTCATCAGTGCGCCAAGGAACAATAAGAGGGAGCGAAAACAGCCAGATAGATATCAGGCATTAGTAGCTCAGGATGGGGAGCCAACCAGTTTTCAGGAGGCAGCTCAACATCAGGTTTGGCCAGATGCGATGGTAGAGGAGTATAACTCCATAATGGTGAACGGTGTCTGGGAGGTAGTGCCAAGGCCTCAAGATAGATCAGTGGTAGGTTCGAGATGGATCTACAAGATTAAATACACCGCAGACGACAATGTTGAGAAATACAAAGCCAGGTTTGTGGCTAAGGGGTATGCTCAGAAGGAAGGAATTGACTACGAAGAGACCTTCGCCCCGGTAGCCAGGTATACATCTATTAGAACCGGGATACCTCTTGCGACACAGATGAGGTGGGAGATTCATCAAATGGACGTCAAAACGGCATTTCTGAACGGTGTGATAGAAGAAGAGGTATACATTGAACAACCAGAGGGCTTTGAGACACATCAGAAGAAGTCTCATGTATGCAGATTAAAGAAAGCCTTGTATGGGCTGAAATAGGCACCTAGAGCGTGGTATGGGCGAATCGATGGCTACTTACAGAAAATGGGATTTGTCAAGAGTGACGCAAATCCAAATCTCTACTATCTGGTTATAGAGAATGAGCCTCTAATCTTAGTATTATATGTGCATGATCTCTTCCTGACAGGATCATCCAGGCTCATAGGGGACTACAAGAAGAATCTAGCCATGGAATTTGACATGAAGGATTTGGGACGAATGCATTATTTGCTGGAGTTGGAAGTTTGGCAACAAAAGGGGGAGATCTTCCTTGGGAAATGGAGATATGCTACAAAAATCCTGAAGAGATTCAGGATGGAGGACTGTAGACCCATGGCTACTCCAATGATAACCAACTGGAAGAAGATTGATGCATTAGAAGACAAAGATGTTGATCCCACCTTATACAGGCAGCTCATACGGTCCCTGATGTATCTGGTCAATACCAGGCCAGACATTTGCTACGCTGTCAACACCCTCAGTTAGTTCATGGTGGAATGGAAGAGGGCGCACTGGGCAGCAGCCAAACATGTTCTCAGGTATTTACAGGGAACAGTCGATATGGACTCTTGTACACCAGGGGTAAGGATATCAGATTGAGTGGGTTTACTGATGCAAATTGGGCAGGAAGTTTAGTGGATCAGAAAAGTACCTCTGGGTACTGTTTCAACATTGGATCAGGAATGACCTCCTGGTGTAGTAGCAAACAGAAATCCGTGGCTCTGAGCTCAGCTGAGGCAGAATATATGGCCACAAGCACATCTTCGTGCAAGGCCATAAGGCTTAGAAAACTGCTTTTGAACGTATTCAGAAGAAAGATGGAGGCAACCAGGGTCTTGTGTGATAATCAGAGTTGCATCAAGCTCTCTGAGAATCCAATGTTTCACGATCAGTCAAAGCATATTGATATCTTGTGTCACCTTGTCAGACACTGTGTCCAACGAGGAGCTGTACAGTTGAGCTACACTCTTAAGGAGAACAAGTGGCTGACATCCTTACCAAGGCCCTTGGAAGAACTAAGTTTGATTATTTCAGGGAGAAGATGGGGGGTAAAGAATCCATTTCAGTAGCAAAAATGGGTATGATGTTGCACTGCAGTAGCACGATGCAACATGATGAGAAGGAGTTTGCAGTGCAGATGCAGTGTTGGGAAGAAGGACCAGTAGTAGCACGGATGCAGAGGGAGCTGTAGTACAGATGTAGCAGTGGAAGTGATAGAGCCATGGGCAGCAGTACAGGATGCAACAGTGAAGAGGATGTTGGGCAGGGAGGCTTAGCATCAGCAAGGGTACCGATGCCGTATGATCAAAGTAATGCTCAGTGTGGAGTGTTACTAGAGCACAATCCTCGCTAAGAGGGAGTGTTGATTTGGGGTAGCATCGGATGTGCTCTAGCCATGAAGATTGGTGGAGAGGCTAAAGCACATGATATCTCCAAGACCCACAAATGGTTTGGGCGGATTCTAACTGGTTTGGGAGATATTAAAATAATTAATATTTTTAATGGAGTTCCTAAGTCTAAACTTAGTAAAAATAAAATATTAATGGGTATTAATATAAAACTGGGTTAGAGGGTTCCAAAAGTCATGGATCAAGCCAAATCTAATCTTAGTCGTTGATCAAAGAATTAATCTCGGCCATTAAAGGACCAATAGGAAAAGTATAAGAAGAGGCTTGAGGGTCAGTTGGAGAACACACTAAGGGAGACCAGTCAATTCGATTTTTGGATCGGGGTTAGTTGAGAAATTTGAACTAGTGGTCTGGAGAGCAGCAGGAGGCAGCAAGTACAGAACAGAGAGTCGGGAACAGCACCAGGGGAACAGCGCTGAGGTTGGAGAGGTAAATGCAGAGCCTCTCAGGCAGACGCAGAGGCTGCAGACTGCGCAGTCACTGGAGGGCTTGCGTGGGTGATGCAGAGAGGCCCAATGCTGATGCAGAGAGGCAGGGGCTGACGCAGAGGGTCTGTGAGCTATGAAGAGGTCAGCCAGGCTGACGCCGAGACTGGGGTAAGTGCTGAAGAATTTTCTCTCATTCGGGTAACCCAGTTTGGCACCTAGTTGTACTGAAGAATTGTTGAATAATAAAATCCTCCATTGCTGCACCGGTTTCCCACATTGGGTTTTTCCGGGGACTGATTGTCCAAAATATTTGTGTCGATGTGTTGATGATGATGATGGTTAACGTCCACTAAGACCAAACTTTGGTCTATCGTAGCTCACAAACTTTGGTTAATTCTTGTGCATGTGTTTGTTTCTGTGTTATGATGTGATATCTACAGCAGAATTTATTTTAATGTTTACTGAAGGATTTTCATAAATAACTTATTGGGAAATAAGTAGGTAAAATAAATCAGTTGTTGTAGTGATAGAATTTTCACATTTTCCAATACGAGGCGATATGCATAATTACAAAATTTGTGGATATCTAACATTAGAGAATTAGAAAGGCTTATAAGGTGGGTGTTGGGATGGGAAATAAAATACATACATGAGGGGACAACTAATCGTTGGTGGGCCTCCACCTAACCTAGGTATTTTTCAACATCATGGTGGGCCCCTTTCAAAAGAAGGGGTAAATTTCTTCCGAAGCGGTTCAACTCAAGTGGAGGATTGTATGCTAGTTTCACTCTGTCGGACTACGCTTGTAACGTCACTGAGGTTTCTGGTTGTTCCTCCTTTTCATTGGGAGAATGTCCTCCATTTATTGGGAGCAAAGGGAAAGCCTGCTAGGATACCACTAGGTAGGATATATGGGCGCAGAAATAGAAACTTGGCTAGCGACGATCTAGAGGCTTTAGGGTAGTTGCAACGACACTTGGCTAGAAGAGCCCAATAAAGAGCCTATGTGGGGATCTTTGGGGGATGCATAGGGGTTCATCCCCTATTGTTTTCCTCTCAGCCGCTGGTGAAATTTCATATCGGAACTCATGCCGATGGATTGAAAATGATGACTTGATAAAAGGTACTTAGATGAAAATAGTAAGGTCTGGTAAAAGGAGCATTTTCAGTCTCTTGGTGGAATGTCTAGACTGGCACCAACTTACGGGTAAGCTTGCCCTTTGACGTTTACAACTAGGATGAAACTAATGTAGAGGAAGTAGTTTACTAGGCCGAACTATGTCATTCCTATCTAACACCACCCACATAGAACCAGATAAGCTGAGGGTAGGAGGCATTGAATTCTTGGACATTTCCATAAAAGATGAAAAACTCTCCGAGAAGGCGTATCCTAGTTTAGGCAATCACCCCGGACCTGAATTTCCTTTTGGGCCTTGTACTTTATTCCGATGAACTCCTTTGAGTAACTCCATAATATCTGCAGTACAAGGTTAACAACCATTGCGGAGATCGCATCATATGGAACTCATAATAGTCATCCTCTGGCACTTCCATTCCTTGAACATAAGTCATTAAACAATACCTACTAGATTCGGTTTCGTCTTGACCCATGCTGCCTACGGCTGGTAACACAGACCATAGAGGCGAAGAAATATTTCAGGAGTGTGAGGGTGACCCTCAAATGAATCAACTTTTTTCCCTTATTATATCTCAAAATCCAATCCAAAAGGTAAGCTCCTCCAATCTATAAGGTAAGCTCAACCAAGCGCTATGACACACTAAACCCCCCTATTTGCCCATGGACACTATCCTACCCATTTCAGTTGTTATGGTTCCCAAAATAGAATATCTCTTCTCTTTTTCTTAGGATTAAGAGCACATGGATGGCTGGAGTGCGAGTTCAACTGAAATAAGTACCCTTAAGCTTCCTAATCCATTCCATACTATGGGTACTTCGACTTTGCATTCAAACTATTCAAATATTAGACTCCGCACAGTGAATCATAATGAGCACAACTTGTGGACGACGTAAACTATTACGTGTATAGGACTCTATGGCTGCTATGGTTCGTAGTGGAGAAGGCAAATGTGTTTCTCTGACTGATTGGTCAACCATTATTCAAGTCGTTCCATTCGTTTTTACCAAGTCCAATTTCTAGGCGTACCACCTTATGAATTCGTGTTTTGAGACCAATAGATTTTTGATAATGGCGGAAGGAGGTGTTTAAGGCAGCATGAATGGTCAGGTCAAAGAAAGTCCTTAATTTCATGGTTAGAGCTTCAAACAATCAATCGTTGCCCTCTCTATCTACATCACTTTTCATGTCGGTCATCCTGGCATTGGATCTGATGTTGCATTTCTTTGTGCGTACGGCAAGGCAATCCTGATCCATTTCTTACTGTTTCCCAGAAGTAGAGCTTGTTTAAGATTTGAACCTCTTTCATTTCATGGTGATGCAGATGAGAAACCTGAACTAGATTAATAGCAGGTGCAGTAGTACATAAGACTGCTATCTAGATCGAATCCGTAACCGCAAAATTTAGTCTGTAATACTACTAATAGAGTAGACTCAACCTCCGTTCAAAGTCATATCTTGGGTTGGCTGGTTTCGAGGTATAGTAGAGAAAGTTTAAAATCTATCTATGTCGTTGGTGTCTCTCTAGGCGAACCCTTGAATACAGGTATCCTAGAATACTAGGAAAGGGGGTTAAGTGATAAATGGGCAAGGTCTCTCTCTTAAGGTAGGTCTCGTAAATGCTATGGTTGCTCCCACCCCGATCTTCTGGAAGACAATCCCTCTTACTAATTCGGATTAATGAATAGTGAACAAGCGATAGACAATGGGATGCTTGAAAAGCTAAAGTGAAACCCTTTCTTGTCCCCTAGCAACTTAGTAAGGTCAAATGCTCTTGTTCAATCTTGAAAGTTCAAAACAGAACGGAAAGAGTAGATAGAGTAGAGGGTTCGCATGAGTGGATAGATCAAATTGGAAGGAGTAAAGTGAAAGGTTTGGTACTCGAACAAAGGCAACAAGGGTAGGGCTTGTTTTCTTTACACGCTAGGGAAGGGTCACGATGGTTGGGTTTGCTCCATGGTAGGGAACAAACTTTCAGATGTATGTCCAGTTTATTGGGCCATTTAACGATGAATGAGGAGGGTAGCTTGCTTCACCAGTCGAAGTGGAGTGTAAGGTCAATCCTTCGATCTAGCTCTATACAAATGTGAGGGTGCATCGTAGTGGAAGCCTCTCAATTGATAGATTGAGGAGCAATTTATGCTGAGCCCTGTCAAAACCTCTTCTTACGTTTACATGTGCGAATCGCTTTACCCCATGCCACTATTGTGCCTCTCTGAATAATGCTTGAGTGTTTAGATAGTGCCTAACGCCATATGAAACCAGAATAAAGGGGGGTTCGTAGATATCCTCTAGGACAATCGATATGGACCTGCAAACTATTTGATATATAGGGGACTAGATAGTTAAAGGTCGTTTGTCACTGGACTGCATGCTATCGGCACGAAGATTTGTATCATTGGAGAGAAGCGAAATGAGCCGTCAAGTATGGAGGCAGAAATGGTAATTAACCGATCGAGAGATATCCCTGAAATCGTTTTGCGATCCAAAGCAGGCGTTAACATCCCAGACGAAGACCTAATATGCTCATAGGATGCTGCTATACAATTGGTGCTACCTCCATTGCTGGATCAACTTCACCCCAGACTGGGTCAACAAACTTATCTATTTATGAAACGATAATGGGATCTGCTGGATCGACTTCTGCTACTTGTTCTGCAACCCTTGCTTCTGTTACTTGTGCCTATACCTAGGTGCCTCCGCTACTTGCTCTGTCGCAAATGGATAGGGGAAGGGCAGAACAGCAAGGGTAGGTCAGTAAACAGCTGCATTTCGATCTGTTGCTCAAGTAAGTATAGATGGCGATCCTCTGCTTGCTTCTCCAACAGGACCATGAGGAGCTTAATTTCGACTCCAATTCCGGTTAATAGAAAACTAATTAACTCCACTAGTAGAGCGGAAGATGCAGAAAAGAAAATGAGAAAGTTTTGTGAAACCATGATTTCAAATAATAGCAGGGTGTGCTCATGCCCCTATTATTTATGTAATGAAATTATCAGACTACCACTTATTTCTAAATCTTTAGTTTAAGGCCACTTAACTCCCAAAATGTATGATCTATCCGCTTGCCCCCAAAACTGGCAAAATAACGCATTTTTCTTTCATTACTTAATCTTTATCCTACCTTTGAGCCTCTTTGATCTTTGGGGAAGCGAAAGAGGGCATTGATCCATCCCCGTTTTGAAGAAAATCATATATAACGAGAAAGGCTGACTTGAAAGCCAAGCCCTTTCCCATAAAGAACAAGCCTTTTGTTCATCGGTTGAAGGTAGAAGGGCCAACACTCTTTCTGCCGACGGCTTTCAGAGGATACAAACCATATTCATGTGACATGGTCTAAAAGCTCAACCCAGGATTGAACATTCGATCCAAGCCTCTATAGATTTGGGTTGGGCATGAAAAGAACAATTCATTCATCGAGTTGGATTCCTCTCCCTTTGGTCTCGCCATTCTTCCTCTCCCGTGGGTCAAGCCACATCCTCACTCGGGGATTGGGGTGGGTGGGTAAATAGCAGGGTGAGCCATTCTTCCTCTCCTTATCAGTCTTACTATTGCTTGGGAGCCTGCTTGCGCCTCCTTGCTCTACTTTGATTAGGTTAAGCAAGCTTCCAATTCCTCTCCCATTGGTCGAACCTACCTGCGCACCTCTCCTTAACAGTCGAGCCCTGTCGGGGGCATCCTCTCCCATTGGTCAAGCCTAATTGTGCACCTCTCCCAGTGGTCGAGCGAGAAATCCCTCTCTCGTTGGTCAAACCATGCTTACGCACCCTCTCCTTAACAGTTGAGCCTTGCTTGCGCATCCTTTCCCTTTGGTCGAGCAACTTCATACCTCTCCTTTTAGTTGAGTCACTTAACATACCTCTCCTTTTATTTGAGTCACTTAACATACCTCTCCTCTCCTATTCGTTGAGCAATAGGCGGGTCATGGATGCGGGCCGTCAATAACCGGCGGGTCATGGATGCTGGGTCGTCGAGCAATTATAGGCTAACTAAGTTACGGCTTCCCGCCCCTATATTCCATATCCCATATCTCCGGATACACAGATGCGAGATCAAAGCCAAAGAATTATCACTGCTCCCTCCGGAAGAGAAGTGATTTCGCCTCTACGTATACAAAGCATGGCCCAGGTCAGTCTTATAGTAGCCTCTGAGTTTACGACGGCTAGCTTTGGAGTTATGTCTTTCGAGGTATCGGGTTCATTATAATGGATGTTGGGGCTTTCTATTAAGGTGATCCAAGTTGGGGGACCCTCTTATCGAACCAATCTATTCTTTTTGCTTGCTCAGATTTAGATATCCCGAGCCCCCCTCGGCTGGCCAGCCAATGCAACAGTCTGTCTTCGTAATCATAACGGGTCGATCCTCCATTTCGTTCGTTTTAGCAACTCATCCTACTCCCTCCTCAAGAGCTTCCCACGCACGACAGAGGAAGGAACCAACCCGGGCGCTTTGTGGAGGACCAGGACGATTATCCCTGTGAACCCAATTGATAGCTTACGAGTTTACGTCCATCCCTGGTCGGGTACAGTTCCCTTTATCTTCCTCGCCACCCTTCCTTGTAGCCGTCACCCGAATTCGCGCAAGTGTATCTGCATCCCAGGCTTTACGAGGAATGACTTCTCGCGACCAGGCACAATCCCTACACCTAGGAGCACCCTTTCCCGCATGTTGACCACTACATGTCAACGACCCATAGCAGTACACCCCCTTTTTCGCAAAAGGGATAGCGCCTGATCGATGGGTCAGTGTCGTCCAGCTATCATCATCAACTTGATTATCATGTTATAATGTAAACCCATTCTACATATATGTGATGTAAATAATCTCAGCAGATCTGTGTCATGTATGTAATTGCCTAGGTAAACCTATTTTTCTGGTAACGATCTACATTCCGAGAGCTTTTTTGTCTCACCAATCCATTCTCGGATGGTCAGCAGAGTTTTCCTTCAGCCTTACCCCAAATCCGAAATGAATTTTGTCACCAAGATCTTAGGCGAGTCCTACTGTTATAGATCAAGTCTGTGTAAAAGTGATTTGGGAATAATCTTAACTATTTGGTTAGGTTATTTTATTACAAGTTGCTTAGTCTACTGCATTATATTTGTGTCGCAAAAATGGGTCGTCTATGAGGGTCTTTTTCAAATGGGTTTTCCCCCTTGAGATGTAAAAAATGTAAAAAATCATGATGTAAAGTGTCTTGAAAGTTAGAAAAATAATTTATCCCCTCATAGGTCCTAGGTCCTAGGTAAATTTAAATTTTCCAGAGGTAAAATCCATGGGTCCTTTAAAAAATTAAATCTTAACAGGTCTAGAGACTAACATTAATTGATTATTTTGCTAAATTTTACGCCTTGGGTCTCGGGAGTTAAGTCAAAGTCAAAATTTTGAGGAAATTAATGCAAATTTTTTATTTTTGAATTTATTAAAATGCATTTAATTGAAAATTTTGAAATTTCCTCAATATTTAAAATTTCGACGGGATGAGATTAAAAGAAATTTTGATCCTCATCAACGGTCCAGATCACTTTAACAAGGATCACTCGAACTAGCCGTTGGAAGATTTATCTTTAAATAGGAGGTCATTTGTCAAGTTGAGATCATTCGATCTCTAAATCGTGTGCTAAGTGAAAGCTCTATTGTAATCCTTTTTATGAGCAATAAAGAAAGACTTTGCGGTTAATTTCTACTGGTGTTACTCTTCGTGGAAATGTTGTAAGATGTGTTATTTTCATGCATAGATTTCCTTTTAGCCGTTGATGATAGCTTTATGAAGAGTGATTTAAGCACAGGTACCTTGCTTGATCACTGGGGTTTGAATGGTAATTTAAGTTTTGAATATAATAGCAGGTATCTCTATTAAATCTGAATTTTATTATCATTTGTTCACTCTACGTTAATGGTTGAATTGAGTCGTGCAGGGAATTCTTGATTTTTAGATCATCGAGCATTCGGGGAAGTTTTCAGTTGGACCAACAAACTCCCAATTAGTATTTTCTGAAGAGCCCAGCTTGATTGAATCCCGGGCTTATCATAAGAAGTTTCATTGTTGATGCATGAAGGGTTTTGGACGAACCACCTCCGTTTAAATTTAAAATTTCAAAAAAAATTATGTGCTAAATTGATAAATCTGGCTTTTAAGAGCCTCAGATTATCAGATTTGGGAGCGGAGTTGGACTCACACTCGCCAGATCTAGTAGATCTGCTACTCTTGTGCATAGATCTGTGATTTTTTTTTCTGACTTAGGGTTTCTGGGGTTTCATTCTTTTTGGTATATTGGGATTCTGGGTGTTTGTGTTTTCAGGAACAGGTTGCAGATCTGAAGGTGAAGTTTGACTTTGAAGCCAGATCTAGGCCCTGGAGGATAAGATCTAGCCTCAAAACCAGCTTTTGAAAGCGCATTGTTTTGCAGTCTTGGGTTTCAAATTTCCTCTAAATCTAGGAAAAAATTTTATTTAAATCCTGAAGCAGAATATAACATTTAAATCTAGAAATATCAGGGTTTTATTAGGTAGCAATTTCCCATTTTGTTTGCTGCCGATGGTTTTTCCAGGCAAAATCATTTTCGAATTAAATTTATTTTAAAAGTGTTTTATTGCTTTCAGTTTTTCATCCTTGCTGCCCATCTCTTGCCATACGCTCCTCAGGCCCGCAGCGTATAAACCGGATTCCATTCCTCTACAGCAAACCCTCATCGCAACCCCATCTTTGCCTGTCAATCGTCTCTCCATACGCTACCTGCAAAACCTACGCTGCTCACTCTCCCTGATCTCCTCGCCCTCCTCACGTAGTCTTCCATCGACATTGCCGCAACCATCAATAGATCCATCTATTTCTCAAACCTAGGTGCCAACCCTTACCATTCATCCACGCTGCCCTCAGCCATCTACTCTTCTCCGTCCAACCTACAAACAAAACTCACGCAACTCCAATCCTTCATTTGCTACCAGATCTGCACGCACATCCTCACGCAATCCGCATCGCTCCTCCTCTGCCTAAATCCGCATTCCCTTCTCTCATTCCTGTCCGCAGCCTCCATTTCCCTCATCCATCTGCAACACTGCCCCATTCCTTCTCTGCCATTCCCTATCTCCCGTGATTCCATCATCCCTCTCCACCTGCGTATTTCTTCTCCTTTCAGCGTACCTGCAAGCATACTCCCCATCGCAGCTCCATACCTCATCCTTCTTCCGCTGTTGAGTTCTCTCCGTTTGACCTGCACAATGATCAACAAAAAATGCTTCGATTTTTTTAGTTTGGATGGTATGCGTATGGTGTTGGTCTAGGTTTAGTTTTTTTTTCTTTTAAATTTCATTTAGCTTAGGTTTCCATAGATAGTTCGATTTTGTCTTGTGAGCTTTCATTATTTATTTACAAAGAAATCTGAAACGAAAACAAAAAAATCTATCTTTTTGTTTATTTTATTCTTCATTTGATTTGTTCTGATTTGGATTAAAAAAACAAAAACAAAAACAAAAACCAAAAAAAATCGATTTTGTTCTTTTTATTTTTTTTTCTCGATTTCATTTCAGATTGTTTTACTTTTTTATGATTTTAAATTATTAAAATCTAAAAACATAAAAAAAGGTCAGATTTTTGGTTTTGATTTAATTTGTTTCATTTTATTTAGATTTTGATTTTCTTTAATTTAAAAAATCTTAAATATATATATATATATATATATATATATATATAAAAGCCTAAAAAGTTTATTTTATGTGGCTAGGATATAGATCGAAATTAATTTTCATGCTTAAAAAGAAATTTAAATCTTTTAAATTTAAAAAATTTAAAAGATTATTAGGTCCATTAAAAAATTTAAAAAATTATTAGGTCAATTCAGTTTGTTTTGGTCACATTATAAAAAATCAAAAAAAAAAAAAAAGATTTTGATTAATCATTTACCACATTAAGTCTTGCTTAGCATATTGAGAAACATTCTCCTAAGGACTAATCAAATCTATCAAGGATAAAATCTAAAGGTAAATTTTTGTGGTATTTGTCATTTCTCGATAATTAAATGTGCTTAATTTTTTATATCTGAAGATCAACTATTTGAAAGTGGTGAATTTCCTAGATTTGGGTCACTAAGCATAAATTTTTTTTTGAAAGTGGTGAATTTCCTAGATTTGGGTCACTAAGCATAAATTTTTTTTTGAAACTGGTTAGCTTTTAAAATTTCATGGTTGATTAAGGTATTTGTATCTCTTGAAATTTAATTGCTAAGGCATTGTTGATCCGGATTTAAACAGGAACGCAATAAAATATAGAGATAACCATAAAGACCGATATGCAGCGGAAATAATACGTCATTTCATTACTGTAAAATACTGAAATATGCTTACAAACAGAAATGGAAATAAACCAGCTAGGGCGATGGTAGCTTATCTTTGAGAAGAGATGTGGTGGCTACATGCCTCTGAACTGTCTTACAATGAGGCTCAAAGGCCTATTTATTGTTGAGAAATAATGGAGAACCCTTCACATTCCAAAACCTAACCCTAGAAGATGAAACGCCAAATTGTGGGCCCCGTTTTTGGGTAAGTTGGTACATCAACTTCCCGGGGTCGTGAATTGGTCGTACTATCTCCGTTTGACATGCATGATAGCCCGTTGGAAAGATCTCTCCGAGGACTACAACGGAAAAGATGATTTTTAGATAGAAAATTCATTGGCGGTAGATTTCCAAAAAAACGTCGTTTAGGGCCTCAAAACGGCTCCGGAAGTTTAGGACCCGAAAAACTGCTAAAAATAGTAAACTGTGCTATAATTAAGGAAACTGAAAAAACTATAAGAAGAACTAGAGGGGATCCAAGTGGAATTAGCGGGTGGCCACCAATATCCACCTGGATCATTCCTCCCCCCTTAGGAAGCAATGGTCCCCATTGCGTTGAGTTCCTCCATGAGATGAGTGAACTTTTGCTGCACTTGGTCCCTGGTGAGCCACTTGCCCTGGTGAAGGAGTTGTCCTGCTTTGACAACTCGATACAGTTGGATATTCTGCTGGCGAGTGTGCTTGATCTGTGTGTCCATGATCCGATCAGTTGCAGCTTGTTCCATGCAAGCTGGATTTAACTCTGTGGGTGTGAGTTGTTCTGCAATGTCGGACGTGTCTAGTAATGGTGGAAAGTATCGCCGAAGGCGGTCGACATTGAATACCGGGTGCAGGCCAAGGAATGGGGGAATGCTGAGCTCAAATGCATTGTCTCCCACAGCCTTGGTAATGGTGTAAGGGCCATATCGGAGTGGTCTGAGTTTCCGATAGGCTCCGGTAAGGCGTTCCTTTTGCAAATGCAACCAGACTTTGTCGCCCATTTGAAACTTGTGTGGCACCCGATGTTGATCATGTCGCTGCTTGTACTTGGCATTTGATTTCTCCAGAATGTCATGGACCTGCTGGCGAATATGTTGGATGTGCTCAATGAAGCTGTTTGCCTTATCTGTTTCAGACTGGACATGAGCAGAATCTGCGTGAGTAGCTGCAAATGGCATGGCCACATCGATGGGACATAGTGGCTGGAATCCCAATCCCACCTGAAAAGGGTTGAGGCCAGTCGAGCTGTGGAGAGCCCGGTTGTAGCTGTGCTGAACATAGGGGAGGCTCTCGTCCCATGTGCGTGGATGCTTTGAGTTGTACATGCGCAGAATGTGTACGATCATCCTGTTGACGACCTCAGTCTGGCCATCAGTTTGAGGATGGAAGGCTGTGGACTTAGTGAGTTTGGTGTCCAGCGTCGACCAGAGGCTAGACCAAAATGTACTGAGAACCTGCTGTCCCGATCTGAAATGATAGACTGTGGGATCCCAAAGTGTAACCATACTCGTTCAAAGAAGAGTTTAGCAGTGGCTTCTATTGTGATATTCTTCTTGCAGGCCGCCATAATGGCCATCTTCGAGAACCTGTCGACGACCACAAAAACACAGTCATTTCCATGCCTAGTGGAAGGGAGGCCTAACATGTAATCCATGGAGATGGATTCCCAACGTCGACTAGGGGTAGGCAACGGGGTATAAAGGCCTTGCTTCTTGATGGTCGGTTTGGCAATGGCGCAAGCAGTGCATGATCTAATGTACTTCCCGACATCCTGTCAAAGATTCGGCTAATAGAAATATTTCTGCAGTACTGCCACCGTTTTTTCGACCCAAAAATGCCCAACGGCCCGACTATAGTGTGCTTCCCAGATCATCTTGGCACGCTCGCTTGAAGGAACACAAAGGTGACCCAGGTGGCATAACAGGTCGTCCTGGAGGTGAAAATCTGGAACATGCTGACCCTCCAAGAGTGTCTGGTATGTGTGGCCGAATTCCGGGTCGCTTTTGTAGAGCAGTGTCCAATCAGAAGTCTCATGCCCACAAGAGTTGAGCACGGTGGTTAACGCCATGATCGGTGGTCGACTGAGGCAATCTGCAACATTATTGGTGCTGCCCTTCTTATACTTGATATTCAAATGGAACTGTTGTAGGTATGTGGACCACTTCTGATGGCGATCATTTTGCAATTTCCCTTGGGTCTGTATGAACTGCAGGGGTCGGTGGTCTGTGTGGATGACCGTTTCCTTCCCCAAAATGTAATGCTTCCATTGTTGGCAGGCCTGCACAATGGAATACATCTCTTTGTCATATGTGGGATACTTCTGGACTGTGTCTGAAAGTGTCTCACTGTGATATGCCACTGGATGCCCGTGTTGAGTAAGGACTGCCCCAATAGCATAGTCAGAGGCATTTGTCTCGACCTCAAATGGTTGTTGCAAGTCTGGTAATGCAAGAACTGGTGCTCTGCAGAGTCGATCTTTCAACTCTGTGAATGCCTTCTGTTGAGATTCTGACCAAAAAAAATTTGCTTTCGCTCCTCCCTTGGTGACCTGACTCAAGGGCCAAGTGATATGAGAAAATCCCCACACGAACCTGCGGTAGAAGTTGGCAAGGCCTAGAAAGCTGCGAAGCTCTGTCAGAGTGGTTGGAGATGGCCAATCCCGAATGACTTGGATCTTGGCTGGATCCACATGCACCCCCCGTTCATCAATAATGTATCCCAAATACTGAACCTGGGTCATGCCAAAAGTGCATTTCTCCAAATTGGCACATAACTTGTGTTGTCGCAGTGTTTGGAGAACCTGTCGGATGTGGTGGAGGTGCTCTTCCCAAGTCTTGCTAAAGATCAAGATGTCATCCAAGTATACCACTACAAATGAGTTGGTGAATGGCCGCAAGATGTCGTCCATTAGCCTCATGAAGGTTGCAGGAGCATTCGTCAATCCGAAAGGCATAACCAACCATTCGAAAAGGCCCTCCTTGGATTTGAAGGCAGTCTTCCACACATCGAAGGGTTCGATTGGTACCTGGTGATATCATGACTTCAAATCGATCTTGCTGAAATATTTTGCCCCCTTTAGTTGGTCCAGGAGGTCATCAATCCTTGGGATTGGGTACCTATTACGGACAGTGATCTTGTTCAGCGCCCGATAGTCAATACAGAGTCTCCAAGTCCCATCCTTCTTTTGTACCAGCACGATCGGGCTCCCACAGGGCGATGAACTCGGACGGATGTGACCTTTTTGCAGCAGCTCCTGAATCTGCCTCTTGATTTCATCGTTCTCAAGAACAGAGCGCCGATAGATTGGTCCATTGGGCAGCGGCGAACCTGGGGTCAGATCAATGGAGTGCTTGACCTGACAGTGCAGAGGAACCCCTGCGGGGGAGGTGAAGATGTCCTCATACTCCTCCACGACCTTGTCCATCTGTAGTTGTCGTGTGGAGGGGCCCTGTGTGGAGGGGCCCTGTCTGGAGGTCGTGGCCACCGTCTGCTTCTTTTCTTGAGGGCATATCATCAGGAAAACAAACTTCCCGGTTTTGGAAATGATCTTACTGCATTGTTTTGCAGTAACCAAAGAGATGGCGGTAGGCGGTGCTACCTCTAGTATCCTGTACAACTTATTTCCCAAAGTAACAATAACAGCACGGGGCCTTGACTCATACACAGCATGTCGCTTCCACAAGTATGGTTGTCCTAATAACACATCACAAACTTCAAGGGGAGCAATGTCACACAATACCTCATCCGTGAAGGGCTTGATGTTGTATGGAAGGCGACACTGTTGGCTCACGCGAAGATCCCGTCCTTGGTGCAGCCACCCAATGGTGTATGGTTGTGGATGTGCTGTGGTCAGTAAGCCCAGCCGTTTCACGACCTCTGCCGAAATGAGGTTCTTTTGGCTCCCACTGTCGACAATGAACTGTAGCGGGGAGCCCTTTACCCACATCTGGCAGTGGAAGAGACGCTCCTCCTCCTCTGGATCTTCAGGTTCCTCCTTCTAGATCTTCGTGGTGGCAACGGTGGCGTTGGGCTCCACATTGATAATCTGCTTCCCTTTGTCATTCCCCTTATCGGGTTCTGACTCAGAGTCAGAACATGCATCTGATTCTGAAACCTTTAGCTCGGCCACCAGTGACTGTTTGGCCCGACACTCACTTGTGTTGTGAGTGGAGCTCTTATGGAACTCACACCACTTTCTGGTGTCCTTTTTCGGCTTCGCGGCGCTGTTCTTTGCTTGCAGCTTTGGCGGGTTGTCTTGGGCCGCCCCGCCTTGGCTTTGTCCTTTGTTCTGCGGTTTGGGGGCACCTTTCCCTTGTTTCGGATTCGCAGACCCAAAGTCTCGCTTCTTCTGTTTAAACTTTTGCTCGACCTTGACGGCATATCAGTATGCCATGCCGAGCGAGGAGATGTTCAGGAATTCTATTTCTTCTTGGATGTACTTGTGCAGGCAGCCACGGTATTTGAGTACCAAATGCTGCTCTGTATCCTTGATACCCAACTTTGTGCAAAGGGTATGGAAAATATTGGTAAACTCTGGTACGTCTTGGTCCCTTCCCTGCCGTAGTGTGGTCCACTTTATGTATTGATCCTCATAGCTTCCGACAGGGTAGTACTGCTCCTTGATGGCATTTCGGAATGAATCCCAAGTCGGTGCGACTGAAAATAGTGAGCCTGTACTTTCATCCTTCTGCTCGCAGTAGGTTTCCCACCAATCCTTGACGTGGGGGGCTGCTTTGAGAAGAGCAAAAATAATCTTTTCCCGACTGGAAAAATCATGAACAGAAAAATAACCCTCTAGCACATTTAACCATTTATCGACGGCATCTGCGTCTATCTGACCCTCGAATATGGGGATTTCAAAATTAACTTGTACCTTAAATGGTGTGGCGCTTCCAGAGTTGCTGTTGGAAGCCGATGCGTCGCCCCTAGGTAGCCGCTGAAGGATTTGGGCAAAGTTGTCCATCATCGCGTTCCTTTGTCACTCGAGGGCTTCTTCGAGCAAGATTTTGATAGGATCTCCTGCCCCCTCGTCTTTCTTTTCATCCGCCATGGGAGGTCGTCGGGATTTGCGAGGCTAGTCTTGCAAAGGTTCGACCAGTTCAAGCCCTAACTCCTTATATCCCGACCTCGTTGGGGACATGCAAAGAAAAACAAAGCAGAAAAGCAGACCGCTCTGATACCACTGATCCAGATTTAAACAGGGATGCAATAAAATACAGAGATAACCATAAAGACCGATATGCAGCGGAAATAATACATCATTTCATTACTGTAAAATACTGAAATATGCTTACAAATAGAAATGGAAATAAACCAGCTAGGGCGATGGTAGCTTATCTCTGAGAAGAGATGTGGTGGCTACATGCCTCTGAACTGTCTTACAATGAGGCTCAAAGGCCTATTTATTGTTGAGAAACAATGGAGAACCCTTCACATTCCAAAACCTAACCCTAGAAGATGAAACGCCAAATTGTGGGCCTCGTTTTTGGGTAAGTTGGTACATCAACTTCCCGGGGTCGCGAATTGGTCGTACTATCTCCGTTTGACGTGCATGATAGCCCGTTGGAAAGATCTCTCCGAGGACTATGACGGAAAAGATGATTTTTAGATAGAAAAATCGTTGGCGGTAGATTTCCCAAAAAACGTTGTTTAGGGCCTCAAAACGGCTCCGGAAGTTTAGGACCCGAAAAACTGCTAAAAATAGTAAACTGTGCTATAATTAAGGAAACTGAAAAAACTGTAAGAAGCACTAGAGGGGATCCAAGTGGAATTAGCAGGTGGCCACCAATATCCACCTGGATCAATTGTGCATCTAGTGAAATTAATCATTGCTTGAATCATTAAATGCTCATTACATGTTTGACAATTTGCAAATATTTTCAAGCAATTGTTAAAGAATTTTATTGTGAAATTATAAACAGATTTCATATCTCTGTTTCCTAAGCAACAGTTGTTGATCGATTACTTGGTCTCCATTTCCCTAGCAAGAGCGTTGACTCCATAAGGCACTGGTATTAACCATTTAAAATCTAATCTAAGTCTTGCTAAGCCTTAATCAAGTACTTGATCGCCTCGTTGTGTCTCCCGAATTGGTTGGTTCTCAACTAGTTCTTCTTCATTCCATTTTTCCATAGGGTCTACCCCCCTTAGCCTGCGATAGGGAGACAACTTAAACGGAGAGATTGGGGATCAGGGTGACAGCCCCCAATCTGAGCGTTGTCGCGGTGCCTAGACATTCTGTGCCACAACATTTTTTGGCGTCATTGCTAGGGACAGAGTTTTTCTGTCCTTGGTTTCTTCAACATTCATCTCATTTCTTTCCTCTCATCCCTTTCGTCTCTTACCAGGATAAGTTCCTTGTCCTTGGCTCCTTGCTTTCGAGTTATTCTGAGTTAAACATTTTGTCTGGGTGGTGAATCCACTTCATCTATCTTCTGCAAAATTATATACTAAAAGACATCCAAGCAGTTTGGTTAATCCTGCTCCTGATCCTGAAAGGGCTCTCAAAGTACGATTACACAAACTCTCTTCTCGTACCCTTCTTGTTAATCTCGGACAAGAAACCCTCTCTGACATCCGTTTGCTTTTTACTAACCCGGTCGAACACGACATCATGGACATATTCGCCCCTTGTGACTTTGCTAACATTCAAGGTTATCCCAATGATATTCCAAAACATGGAATGGATAAGATACCTATCTTTCAGGGCAATAATGCAATTAGTGCTAACTCTCATTTAAAATCTTTTAGTTCATGGCTGGGTAAGTATGCAAGGGCTGCTGATTTTAATCATGAAGATGTAAAGATGACCCTTTTTGTTCTTACCTTGGAGGGGGATGCTTTAGATTGGTTTACGGAAAAGCCTCAAAATTCATTTGATTCTTTGCAATCGATTGTTAATGCCTTTAAGGAAAAGTATGGAGATAAGAGAGAAGGAAGGCATCTCGTAAAAGCTATCAGTATCATTAAAAAGAGAGAAAATGAGACCGCAGAAGAATTTAACAAGAGGTTCAATGATATCATTAAGGAATTACCTCAAGATTATAAACCTACTAATAAATCTCTTTGGGACTTTTATATTGATGCCTTTAGCCCTGAGCCTTCTTATGAGTTAAGACGTGCTAAACTTCCTGATTATAGGGATTGTAAAGCTTTAGCAGTAGAGCTTGAAAAAGATAAGGCAGCATCTGGGAAGTCTGAAATCCCAGGTTTTGATAGGGCTTCAACGAAATTAAAAGAACCTAAAGGAAAAGAGGTTCAAGAATCTGATAATGACCTCATTCAGAAATTACTACAAAAAATTGAAAGCATGGAGATTAACCAAGCGAAATTAACCTCTAACCATGCTAAGGAAATAACTACTTTGCAGAATCTGTTGGTCCAAATGGAAAGAGCTCAAACGCAAAATTTCCAGCCTAGAAATAATACTAATAATCGAAATAATAATTGGCAGAAGAAAGGTCAATCGAGTGAGCAGAGACCAAGTCCTAATCCGCTTCAACATACTAATTTGGTCGATGACGCTCCGCCTTATTGTCGGGCTTGTGATGCTCTTCATGAGGAGGCAACTTGCCCCATAGTTAGAAGGATTTCGGATAATGGAATGTTTGGAGCAGGTAATCAAATAAATTGTGTGGGTAAAGAGTTTTCTTTGTCTATGAAAGACTGTATGGAAGTTAAGGAAAACAATCAAGATGTTATGCCTCCCACATCAACTTTTAGTATAAATAACTTTGAGAATGAAGATGATATGATGGTTAAACTATATGATGAGAAGCCTTCTCTAGAGCGAATCATGGAAATTGCTAAAGATAAGGGTTTAACTTATCAAAGAAGGGATAAAGATCAAACCGGGAATCAAATTCCCCCTCGAATTTTTAACCCTGGTTCAAACTTTGGATTAGATGTCGATCTGGGAAGTTGGTTTAATAATGCAAAAATTTGGGTTCCTGTCTCCGAGATTGCGAAGATTCCTTCCCAAAGGGCTAAGTTACTAAAAGCTATTGAAGCTCCTCAAGTGAATGTTTCTCAACAGAAGGCACCGGAGGTTGATTATCAGGATGCTCCTATATATTTGCAAAGTCTAGATTCAGATAACAAGGATCATCAGCCATTCTTTATTACTTTGATGGTTAATGGGTACAAATTGAATAATTGCATGCTGGATTCTGGCGCGTAAGCTTGTGTCATGACCAAGAGGGTCATGGAACAACTTAATTTAAGAGTTTCTAGGCCTTACTACAATATATGTGCCATGGATTCTAAGAAGATTGAAGTTCACGGTTTGATCAAGGATTTACAGGTTCATTTATCAGTTTACCCTGACATTATGATTGTTATGGACATTGTCGTTGTTGATGTGCCTAATGCTTGGGGTATGCTTTTATCAAGAAAATAGGCCTCTGATCTAGGAGGGAGTATTCAAATGAATTGGTCATATGCTATGATTCCTTCTACTAGAGGTGATGGTTTTGTGAGACTTCATAGAGAGCCTGAGAGAAGATTCCATGTTGAAGATCCTAAGAGACCTCATAATGAGATAATTAAAGAACAATCTGACATTGGGAATTATGCTATCCTGTCTAATGCCATAGTTCGACCCGATGATAAGGTTGATAAAAACATTGGAGGTCTCAAGGATAAAGTTTGGTACATGTATTTTGATGGGGTGTCGTCTAGGCATGGTAAAGGTGCAAGAATAGTATTAAAATCTCCCCTTGGTCATATTTTCAAATTTGCCTATCAGCTGGAGTTTGAAGCAACCAACAACGTTGCTGAATATGAAGCTTTGTTGTTGGGTCTTGAGTTGGCAAAGGCTTTAAGAGTTAAGTTGCTTAGCATCAAGGGGGATTCTGACTTAATTATCATGCAAATTAAAAATAAATTTACATGTAAAAATCAAAGGTTAAAGAGTTATCGAAATGCTATATGGGATACTATGGAATACTTTGATGCCCTTGACTTTGAGGCTATCCCAAGAGAGTAGAATAGTTCGGCAGATGAGCTTGTTGTAGCTGCTTCTACTTTGTTGTTATCTGATGCGCTGATTAAGGAAAAGATAAAAATGGAAATTATGTTTAGGCCTTCTATTCTAGATAACTCAGAGCATTGGAAAGTTTTTGATGACGAGAAACAAGTGATTCGTTTTCTTGATAATTTGGATGAGTTTGAAAATTTTCGGATAGATTCTAAGGAGGATGGATCTGATGATCATGAAGATATCATAAATCCTACTCCTAGGAATGTGGTTTCTTTAGAACAGCACTTTGATCGGCATGATGCCACAAAGATGAAAGAGGAAAATAAAATGGATCCAGGTGAATACATCGAGGTAAACATTGGTACTTCTAGGGATCCAAAGATTATCAAAATTGGCAAGGGTACTAACGTTGAAGAAAGAAAAAAGTTAACCAATTTACTTCGTGAATATCGGGATGTTTTAGCATTTTCTTATGATGAATTAAAAGGTTATAGGGAAGATGTCATGGAGCACACTATCCCTTTGAAATATGAAAATGCTAAACCCTTTCGTCAAAAGCTTAGGGAGATAAATCCTAAGTTAGCCCCTTTGGTTCAAAAGGAGCTTTCAAAGATGCTTGCAGCAGGAATTATGAATCAAACGAGGCATTCAACATGGTGTTCCAACCTGGTGATTGTTAGAAAAAAGAATAGTACAATAAGACTTTGTGTCGATTTTCAAAACCTTAATCTAGCATGTAAGAAAGATAATTACGCTTTACCGAACATGGAGACTATGTTGCAAAGGGTAACCGGTTCTGGAATGATGTCATTGCTAGATGGTTTTTCTGGATATAATCAAGTATGGGTTAAGAAGGAGGATCGTCACAAAACTACATTCACCACACCATGGGGTACTTTCGAATATATTAGAATACTGTTTGGGTTAACCAATGTTGGGGCTACGTTTTAGAGGGCTATGGATTATGCCTTCAAAGGTTTAATTGGGAAGTTTATCGAAATTTATCAGGATGATCTTACTGTTTTTTCTAAGGATGGTATTAGTCATATAAGTCATCTTAGGCAAGTTTTTGATAAATGTAGAGAGTACGGGATTTCTTTAAATCCGGCTAAGTCTTTTTTTGGAGTAACTGAAGGGAAATTACTTGGTCACATCCTTTCTAAAGATGGAATCACAATTGATCCTGAAAGAGTTGAGGCAATCCAAAAGATTCCTCTTCCCCATAATCTTAAGTCCCTTCAGTCTTTTCTTGGAAAAACAAATTTTCTTAGAAGATTTATTCCAAATTACATGGAAGTAGCTAAGCCTATTCAAAGTCTTCTAAAAAAAGATGTAAAATTTGTTTGGCAAGAAGACGGCAAAAAGGCTTTTCAGGAAATCAAATGTGCTATTGCAAAAGCCCCTGTTTTAGTTAGTCCTAAGTACTCTAGGGATTTCATGATTTTCTCTTTCGCTTCTGAAGATATCATTGCTAGTGTCTTATTGCAGAAAAATAAGGATGGTCACGAGCAGCCTATTTCTTTCATGAGTAGAGTGCTTCAAAATTCTGAATTGAAATACAATACCATGGAAAAGCAAGCCTATGCCTTAGTCAAATCTCTTAAGCATTTCAAGACTTCTGTGGGTTATTCCAAAATCATTGCTTTTGTCCCACATTCTACGGTTAAAGATATATTAACTCAAACTGATTGCTTAGGGACTCGTGCTAGGTGGGTTACTAAAATACAAGAATATGATTTAGAGATTAGACCCACCAAGTTAGTCAAAGGCCAAGGCTTGGCTCAAATTATGACCGAAGGTAATGAGAAAGCTCTTGGTTTGATTTGTCTTAACGATTCATCTTCACCTGAGCTGCAAAGATTAGGAGAGCATGAGTGGCACAAGGGAATTATTTATTACTTGGTAAATCTTACATGTCCTAACCATTTAGTTGCTCATAAGAGAAGGGCTCTTAGATTAAAAGCCACTAAGTATTGCCTCATGAAGGATGGCCTTGGATGGAGAAATCCTGAGGGCATAGTACTTAGGTGTGTTGATGAAATTGAGTCCAAGAAATTAGTTTCTGAGTTTGATTTAGGGTTTTGTGGTGGTCATTATGCTGTTAGAACTACTGCCCACAAAATTCTGAGAGTTGGTTATTATTGGCCTTCAATTTTTTCTGATGTGCATAAATTTGTTAGAAGTTGTCAAGCCTGCCAACTATTCACTGGGAAACAGACGCTTGTTGCCCTGCCCTTACAACCTGTGGTTGTGGAAGCACCTTTTTAGCATTGGGGTCTGGACTTCATTAGGAAGTTTCATGAAAATTCTAGCAATGGCTACTCATGGATTTTGACTGCTACCGACTATTTAACTAAATGGGTCGAAGCCATCCCTGCTAAGAATGCCACTGAAAAAGTCATTATGGATTTCATTGAAAATAATATCATTACTAGATTTGGTGTCCCTGCTAAGATCATTACTGATAATGCCAAGGCCTTTAGTTCTTCAGAATTTTCGTATTTTTGTTTCAAGTATGGCATTGTTTTATCTCATTCATCAAATTACTATCCTCAGGGTAATGGACTTGCTGAATCAAGTAATAAAAATCTCATAACCATTATCAAGAAGATAGTAGGGGATAATAAAAGAGCTTGGGATAGCAAAATCAAGTATGCTTTATGGGCAGATAGGATTACTAAAAAGAAAGCTACTGGTAAGAGTCCCTTTGAATTAGTTTATGGCTTGGATGTAACCTTACCTGTGCACCTGAAATTGCCAGCTTATCAACTCCTTCAGCATTTTTCCACTAATAAAGATCTTGTTCAACATAGAATTAATCAGATTGTGGAGTTGGATGAAACTCGTAGGACAACTTTTGATAATATATGTAAAAGTCAATCTAACATTAAGAAAACATTTGATAAATCATCTCAATCTAGATCTTTGCAGGTTGGAGATATGGTTCTCCTTTGGGATCACAAAAATGAAAAACCAAGAAAACATAAGAAGTTTGACAGTTTGTGGTTGGTACCATACATTATCCGAGACATTGCTGGGCCAAATTCATTTCACTTGAGCAAATTGGATGGCGAACCACTTGACTTACCTGCAAATGGCCAAATGCTCAAGTTATTCTTCAAAGATAACATCTGATGCCATGGGGCATCCTTTGTATTATATTTCTAACCCTACACCTTGTCATTTCAGCATTTCATTTCTGTTTTAGGATTAGATTTACTTTTCATATTACTAGATAGTTAATAAATGAAGAGCTTATATATTTCCTGTGCTTAATGTTATATGATGATTTTTGGATGGACGCTACATATGTTTTGTTGTGTGTGGCGTGGATGCAGACTCTGGATTCTCACATTCCTACAGTGCAGCAACGTGTCCCCAAGTAGAGCCAGATGTTGACCACTACGTGTCAATGACCCATAGCAGTACACCCCCTTTTTCGCAAAAGGGATAGCGCCTGATCAATGGGTCCGTGTCGTCCAGCTATCATCATCAGCCTAATTATCATGTTATAATGTAAACCCATTCTGCATATATGTGCTGTAAATAATCTCAGCAGATCTATGTCATGTACGTAATTGCCTAGGTAAACCTATTTTTCTGGTAACAATCTCCATTTTTAGGGTCACAGCCAAGCCAGACACCAAATTGGTGTATGAGACCCCCTTGTTTGTGGGACAAGGGACCCACCTCCGCGCAGCGATTTGACTGCTAAGTCTACAAAGGCATACATACTCTACCCCCTTCTGGTTTTGAACCTGTGACCTCTGAAGAGGAAACACATGCCCACTCAAGTCGTTTCTACATTCCGAGAGGTTTTTTGTCTCACCGATCCATTCTCGAAGGGTCGACAGAGTTTTCCTTCAACCTTACCCCAAAGCCGGAATGAATTTTGTCACCAGGATCTTAGGCGAGCCCTAGTGTTATAGATCGAGTCTATGTAAAAGTGATTTGGGAATAATCCTAACTATTTGGTTAGGTTATTTTATTACAAGTTGCTTAGTCTGCTGCATTATATTTGTGTCGCAGAAATGGGTAGTCTGTGAAGGTCTTTTTCAAAAGGGTTTTCCCCCTTGAGATGTAAAAAATGTAAAAAATCATGATGTAAAGTGTCTTGAGGGTTAGAAAAATAATTTATCCCCTCATAAGTCCTAGGTCCTAGGTAAATTTAAATTTTCCAGAGGTAAATCTGTGGGTCCTTTAAAAAATTAAATCTTAACAGGTCCAGGGACTAAGGTTAATTGATTATTTTGCTAAATTTTATGCCTTGGGTCCCTGGGGTTAAGTCAAAGTCAAAATTTTGAGGAAATTAATGCAAAATTTTAACTTTTGAATTTATTAAAATGCATTTAATTGAAAAATTCGAAATTTCCTCAATATTTAAAATTTCAACAGATGAGATTAAAAGAAATTTTGATCCTCATCAACGGTCGAGATCACTTTGACAAGGATCACTCGAACTAGCCGTTGGAAGATTTATCTTTAAATAGGAGGTCATTTGTCAAGTTGAGATCATTCGATCTCTGAGTCGTGTGCTAAGTGAAAGCTCTCTTGTAATCCTTTTTTATGAGCAATAAAGAAAGACTTTGGGGTTAATTTTTGCTGGTGTTACTCTTCGCGAAAATGTTGTAAGATGTGTTATTTTCATGCATAGATTTCCTTTTAGTCGTTGATGATAGCTTTATGAAGAGTGATTTAAGCACAAGTACCTTGCTTGATCACTGGGGTTTGAATGGTAATTTAAGTTCTGAATATAATGGCAGGTATCTCTATTAAATCTGAATTTTATTATCGTTTTCTCGCTCTACGTTAATGGTTGAATTGAGTTGTGCAGGGAATTCTTGATTTTTAGATCATCGGGCGTTCGGGGAAGTTTTCAGTTGGACCAGCCAACTCCCGATTAGTATTTTCTAAAGAGCCCAGCTTGATTGAATCCCAGGGTTATCATAAGAAGTTTCATTGTTGATGCATGAAGGGTTTTGGGCGAAGCACCTCCGTTTAAATTTAAAATTTCAAAAAAAAATTGTGCTAAATTGATAAATCTGGCTTTTAAGAGCCTCAAATTATCAGATCTTGGAGCGGAGTTGGACTCACACTTGCCAGATCTAGTAGATCTGCTACTCTTGTGCATAGATCTGTAATTTTTTTTAATTTTTTTTTTCTGACTTAGGGTTTATGGGGTTTCATTTTTTTGGTATATTGGGATTCTGGGTGTTTGTGTTTTCAGGAACAGGTTGCAGATCTGAAGGTGAAGTTTGATTTTGAAGCCAGATCTAGGCCCGGGAGGGTAAGATCTGGCCTCAAAACCAGCTTTTGCAAGGGCATTGTTTTGCAGTCTTGGGTTTCAAATTTCTTCTAAATATGGGAAAAAAAATTTATTTAAATCCTGAAGCAGAATATAACATTTAAATCTGGAAATATCAGGGTTTTATTAGGCAGCAATTTCCCATTTTGTTTGCTGCCTGGGGTTTTTTCAGGAAAAATCATTTTCGAATTAAATTTTTTTTAAAAGGGTTTAATTGCTTTCGGTTTTTCATCCTTGTTTCCCATCTCTTGCCATACGCTCCTCAGGCCCGCACTGTATAAACCGTATTCCATTCCTCTGCAGCAAACCCTCATCACAACCCATCTTTTCCTGTCAATCATCTCTCCATACGCTGCCTGCAAAACTTGCGCTGCTCACTCTCCCTGATCTCCTCGCCCTCCTCACGCAGTCTTCCCTCAACATTTCCGCAGCCATCAATAGATCCATCTATTTCTCAGACCTGCATGCCAACCCTTACCATTCATCCACGCTGCCCTCAGCCATCTGCTCTTCTCCATCCAACCTGCAAACAAAACTCACGCAGCTCCAATCCTTCATTCGCTGCCAGATCCGCACGCACATCCTCACGCAGTCCGCATCGCTCCTCCTCTGCCTAAATCCGCATTCCCTTCTCTCGTTCCTGTCCACAGCCTCCATTTCCCTCATCCATCTGCAACGCTGCCCCATTCCTTCTCTGTCATTCCCTATCTCCCACGAGTCCACCATCCCTCTCCACCTGCATATTTCTTCTCCTTTCCGCGTACCTACAAGCATACTCCCATCGCAGCTCCATACCTCATCCTTCTTCCGCCATCGAGTTCTCTCCGTATGACCTGCACAACAATCAACAAAAAATGCTTCGATTTTTTTAGTTTGGATGGTATGCGTATGGTGTTGCTTTAGGTTTAGTTTTTTTTTTTCTTTTATATTTCATTTAGCTTAGGTTTCCATAGATAGTTCGATTTTGTCTTGTGAGCTTTCATTATTTATTTACAAAGAAATCTGAAAAGAAAACAAAAAAATCTATTTTTTTGTTTATTTTATTCTTCATTTGATTTGTTCTGATTTGGATTTAAAAAGGAAAAAACAAAAAAAAAAATCGATTTTGTTCTTTTCTTTTTTTTTCTCGATTTCATTTCAGATTGTTTTACTTTTTTATGATTTTAAATTATTAAAATCTAAAAAATCAAAAAACTAAAAACATAAAAAAACGTTAAATTTTCGGTTTTGATTTAATTTGTTTCATTTTATTTAGATTTAGATTTTTTATATTTTATTTTTTTTATTTAAAAAATCTTAAATATATATATATATATAAAACAAAAACCGTAAAAAAAACCTAAAAAGTTTATTTTATGTGGCTAGGATATAGATCGAAATTAATTTTCATACTTAAAAAAAATAATAATAATAAAAAAAATTAAATCTTTTGTGGCCTTCGGCCCATTAAAAATTTTTAAAAATTATTAAGTCAGTTCGATTTGTTTTGGTCACATTTTAAAAAAAAAAAAAAAAATGATTAATCATTTACCACATTAAGTCTTGCTTAGCATATTGAGAAACGTTCTCCTAAGGACTAATCAAATCTGTCAAGGATAAAATCTAAAGGTAAATTTTTGTGGTATTTGTCATTTCTCTATAATTAAATGTGCTTATTTTTTTATATCTGAAGATTAACTATTTGAAAGTGGTGAATTTCCTAGATTTGAGTCACTAAGCATAATTTTTTTTTTTGAAACTGGTTAGCTTTTAAAATTTCATGGTTGATTAAGGTATTTGTATCTCTTGAAATTTAATTGCTAAGACATTGTGCATCTAGTGAAATTAATCATTGCTTGAATCATTAAATGCTCGTTACATGTTAGACATTTTGCAAATATTTTCAAGCAATTGTTAAAGAATTTTATCATGAAATTATAAACAGATTTCATATCTCTGTTTCCTAAGCAGGAGTCGCTGATCGATTACTTAGTCTCCATTTCCCTAGCAAGAGCGTTGACTCCATAAGGCACTGGTATTAACCATTTAAAATCTAATCTAAGTCTTTCTAACCCTTAATCAAGTACTTGATCGCCTCATTGTGTCTCCAGAACTGGTTGGTTCTTAACTAGTTCTTCTTCATTCCATTTTTCCATAGGGTCTACCCCCCTTAGCTTGCGATAGGGAGACAACATAAACAGAGAGATTGGGGATCAGGGTGACAGCCCCCAATCTGAGCGTTGTCGCGGTGCCTAGACATTATGTGCGACAACACCGCATATCCATACAATACTTGAGTAGGCGGGTTGAGGTTTGACGTGCGAGGTACCCATCGGGGCGGAGTACCCCACGATCCCAAGAAATAGATAGATGTATGTCATCTGACGGGTTCGACTAGAAATGCTATGCCTACGCACAAGACTACTCTTCTTCCCAAGAGCTTCGTGATGATTTCGAGTAGCATTGGATGTGCCCTAAGCTTCAAATTTTGCAAGGAGGCTTGGGCACATGCATTCCAAAGAACCCAGAAACCGTTTTCGGAAATTCCACCAAGAGACGATTATATTAAAATAATTAATATTTTTAATGGAGTTCTTAAGTCTAAACTTGGGAAAATTAAAATATTAATGGGTATTAATCTAATTGTGGGTGAAACTTCTAGAAAAAGACGAAGAACAAGTCAAAACGATCCGAGCCTTTGATTAAGAGTTAATTTAGGATGTTGGTTGTCCAACAAAAAGATATAAGAAGGGGCTTGAGGGTCATTTGGAAAACACACCAAGAGAGATCAAGAAATCAATTTTCTGAAGTGAGAAGTTCTCAAGAGGAAAATTCGATTGAGGAGATTTCTTGCGGTAGAGGGGCAGGGATAGCTTCAGTAGAGAGAGTGATTTTCTCAACCGAAGAATCATCAGTAGAGAGAGGTAGAGAGTAATCCAGCAATGGCAAACACTGAGTTAGAGGGGTTGACGTAGAGTCACGCAGAGGCAGCGCAGAAACCAGTGAGGAGTACAAAAAATTTGCAGAAGGAATTCGAGTTTTAGAAGCAGGGAGCCAGGGTGTGAGACCGAGAGGTAGAAATTGAATCTCCTGGGCAGCAAATCGACCAACCAGGGGAGTGACAGTCCCCAGAGAGCTTGACGTTGGGCTGATACAAACACTGCGTAGAGGCAGCCAAAAAAGCTGGGGGCAATTAGTGTAGGGCTGGATCAGTCAGGATTTCTAGTGATAGTGTGAGGTAACCTTGTGAGGTATTCAGAGATGTATTCAGAATTTGCTACTGCTTAATAATAATAAACCCTCAAAGTTGTTGCACTGGTTTTCCCACATTGAGTTTTTCCGGGGACTTTTGTCCAAAAATAACGGTGTCCTATATGTTTGTATTTCCTTGCTCAGTTTCTATGTTTCATAATCATATTTAATTTGATGTAGGCTACTTCCGTAATTTATTTCAATATTTCAAGAAGAAATCTGAAATAATTTTACGATCTAGGTGAAGTAGATTAAGTTGGTTGCAATAGGATTCCTGAGATTGTTAGACTTAGAAATTTTCACATGGTATCAGAGTTGTTGATGTGAAACGGGAAGACCAGATCTAGCACTGAAGCAAGGGCCAACTTGCTGTAGCAAGCAGTAGTTCGAATTCCCTAAGCGGTTGCGCAGTTCTAGCCAGGAGGGTTATATTTTCGATGGTGTCTCTCTCTGAGTGATTTGACAGAGAGGTAAGACTGTCGGATCGAGAATTTGCCAAGGTAGAGGGATCCACGCAGAGCTAGAGGGACGTAGTTTTTTGCAAGCTGAGTGCTGGGTAGGAAAGTCGTTGGAAGAAGGAAGCAGATCGCATAGTGAGGGAATACTTCTTCAGTGGTTTCTTTTCAAGGAAATCAATTTTTCTCATTTGCTGGGCAGCAGAGGAGCGACAAACTTACCATCTCCATCAGGGAGTACGTAAGCCAGCCTAGAAGCTACGCAATAGGGAGAAAGAGGGAGTTGTTCGACAATTTTCCGAGGATATGGCAACCAGTGGCTTGAGGGATTAGGACAGGTTGGACAGAACATCCAACTACGTCATCTGTAAGGCAAGAATGTTTTTCCTTCTAGATGAGCAGGCCCTCAAGACGTACATCGATAGTGTGGTAGCTGAACCTACGGATGCAGATCCGCTGAAGAAGTACAAAGTTGAGATGGAAAAGGCCAAGAGGATGATCCTGGATGGAGTCAAGGATCAAGTGGTGTGCCACGTTGCTAGCAGAGAAACTGCTAAGGAGATGTGGGATGCCTTGGCCACGTTATATCAAGGATCTTCCGAGCAGCGAAAGATGTAGTTAAAACAGAAGTTGAGATCTGCTCAGATGCAGAAGGGAGAACATGTGGATCCATTCCTCACAAAGTTGAAGGAGACCCATGATGAGTTTTCGGTTGCGGGGCATACACCTCAGGATTCAGAGTTAGTGAGACTAGCCCTAAATTTAGTCTCGGATGAGTGGTAAGTCTTTGTCCAGAGTATCCTGGGCAACACAACATTGCCTAATTGGGATGAGATGTGGGCAGCTCTAAAACAAGAGGATCTGAGGAGAGACCTGGTCAAGGTCAAACTTGACAGAAGTAGCAACAGCAGTGGGTCAAAGCCCACAGAGGAGGAGGAGAATGCAGCGCTTGCATCGAAGGGGCAGCAGGGGCAACAGAGACGAAAGAAAGATGTCCCCAAGGTGAAGTGTTTCAGATGTGGCGAGATGGGCCACTATGCATCCCAGTGTCCTTTGAAGAAAAAGGACAAGGATGAGAAGCATGATACTAAGGTTACAGCCTCAAAGATCAATGTTGAGTTCGCCATGACAACTGAGATACCTCCAGGAGGGAGGTGGGCTAATTTGGAGTTGTAGTTCGATAGAGCTACAGATGGGCAGGATCCTTGAGGAGTCCACCTCTTGGGTCAATACCTTGCTATGGGAGCCTAGATCAGTAGTAGCAGGATGGACTAGTGTCGGATGGTGTCGAGGAGTGTCAAGAAGACAGTGGCAGTGGCTAGGAGCGCCAGAGACTAAACAATGCATAGCAGAGTTGGCAACAGTGCAGATGGCTTAGAGCAAAGGTCAGCAGCAGCGCAGTAGATTCAGAGGGTCAGCACAGAAACCAGCAACAATTAGTTCCAGCATTCATGTGGTATCATACTGAACACAGTTAGTTTAGTAATTTTGGATGTTTTTCAATTACTTCTGTCGGCAACTGAGTTGTAGTACGGATGCAATGTTAGCAGTGGCAGTGCTAACAGCATAGCAAATGCAGCATTTGAGAGGGAGTTGTAGTACAGATGTAGCATTGGCAGTGGCAGTGTCAAAGGAAGCAGTACAGTTACAACAACAACGCAGTAGTTGGTGGATAGCATGTCAGACATCAGCAGTGTAGAGGATGATGTTTCAGAGTCAGAGCAGTATGCAGCAGCAGTATATTGCTAGAGCACATTCCTCGCTAAGAGGGAGTGTTGATTTGGGGTAGCATCAGAGGTGCTCTAAGCCTCAAATTTTGAAGGGAGGCTTGGGCACATGCATTCCAAAGAACCTGGAAACTGTTTTGGGAAATTCCACCCAGAGACAATTATATTAAAATAATTAATATTTTTAATGGAGTTCCTAAGTCTAAACTTAGGAAAACTAAAATATTAATGGGTATTAATCTAATTGTGGGTGAAACTTCTAGAAAAATACGGAGATCATGTAAAAACGATCTGAGCCTTTGATTAGGAGTTAATCTAGGTTGCTGGTTGTCCAACAGGAAGATATAAGAAGGGGCTTGAGGATCATTTGGAAAACACACCAAGAGAGATCAAAAAATCAATTTTCTGAAGTGAAGTTCTCAGGAGGAAAATTCAATTGAGGAGATTTCTTGCAGCAGAGGGGCAGGGATAGCTTCCAAAGAGTGATTTTCTCAGTCGGAGAATCATCAGCAGAGAGAGGCAGAGAGTAATCCAGCAGTGGCAGCACTAAGCCAGAGGGGCTAACGTAGAGCCACGCAAAAGCAAAGTAGAAACCAGTGAGTCGTCCGAAATTTGCAGAAGGAATTCGAGTTTCAGAAGCCGGGAGCCGAGGTGTGAGACCGGGAGGTAGAAATCGAATCTCCTAAGCAGCAAATTGACCAGCCAGAGGAGTGACGCAGTGCCCAGAGAGATTGACACTGGGCTGACACAAACACTGCGCAGAGCCAGCCAGAAAAGCCGGGGGAAATCAGTCTGGGGCTGGATCAGTCAGGATTTCCAGTGATAATCTGAGGTAACCTCACAATTCTTTCTGCCAGTATTTCTCTCTGTAACTGAATAACCCTATGAGGTATTCAAAGATGTATTCAGAATTTCTACTGCTTAATAATAATAAACCCTCAGATCTTCTGCATTGGTTTTCCCGCATTGGATTTTTCCAGGAACTTTTGTCCCAAAATAACGGTGTCCTATGTGTTTGTATTTCCTTGCTCAGTTTCTATGTTTCAAAATCATATTTAATTTGGTGTAGGTTGCTTCAGTACTTTCAATATTTCAAAAAGAAATCTGAAATAAGTTTACGATCTAGGTGAAGTAGATTTAGCTGGTTGCAGTAGTATTCCTGAGATTGTTAGACTTAGGAATTTTCACACTTCGTGGGGACTACTCAATTTGACGACGACGGACAATCCGTCCGTGAGGGTTTACTGCACAAGGCTCATGCAGCGGGTGGGTACCCCAGTGAATATAAGATGCTCAGCTCTGCACAACATAGTGATTAGCACGCTTTCAGGAAGAACATGAAATAGTGAAAGATCTGGCATGCGATACACAACGATCATGAGAAATTCGCGAATTAGAAATGCTATCACATACTCTTTCCCATAACTTTCCATATTGGACCAACCTACTAAAATGCAAGTAGGGATTAAAATATGGTCAATACCACAAAGAATGGTGGGATACCATCTATACCTGTGTACAAATTGATGTTTTCATAAGGAAGCCATCGAATGGTTCCCACAAATTAGGATTCGGCCGTAGGAGAATCAAATTGTATCTGGGGAACAGGGGGGTATGAGAAAGTGAGAAGAGAGGTGCACATACCAATAAATTGTATCAGTCGTATCCTTGAATTTGGAATGGAAAGAGGAATAATGCTCCCCAGCACGGGACACAAAATAGGACCACTTAGATCGGAATAGCATTCACGAAAAGGTAGTAACATACGAATTGAACATTCAAGGGATTAGTTGGCAATAGAGAAAGATGAGGCGCCTAGTTTCAATAAGAGTCTATCAGTACAGTACAAGTCAGTTGAAAATCGTTGATAAGGGGAAGAAGAGGGAAGGCTTTTCCAAGAACTCATACCCACCCTGTCCCTTATCAATCTATCCTCCCTCCTACTCCATCTCCCCTGCCCGAAGCTGCTATTATATATGTAATTATGCATTTCTGCGGTAACTACACTTTAGCAGACAACGCTCCTATGGGCATATGTAATTATGCATTCATGAATTATAGTAGTAATTACGGCATGACTCGATATATGTAATTTTGCTTTAGCAGAAAATGCATATATTATATATGTAATTATGCATTTCTTCCAGTCATGAATGATAGATATTATATATGTAATTATGCATTTCTTCCAGTCATGATGTACAAGCAAGCTCGACCATAAGGGAGAGGAATGATAGGTATTATATATGTAATTATGCATTGATGTAATTATGCATTTTTTATTCTTCTCTTCGAGAATGCAACTGTTATATATGTAATTATGCATTCATGAAGGAGATATTGTTGAATAATCTAGGGCATCTAAGTAGGATGAGATTCTTTTGACGATGATAACTATTTGTGATGTACTTTTTACTTTTTCTTATTAGACAAATCTTCTCTTATTATTATTAGAGTGTGTTCTCTTACTTCATCAAACAGTACCAAAACAAAAGAGACAAGAACACAAGATGTTGGCTCTTAGCTAGGGCAAAACCTCTCTCTCCTAGAGAGGAAAACCCTTCTGCAAATTTCACTTATTGAAGCTTCAATTGACAAATGCCAAACCCTAGACCCTTGACCAGTAGATCCTCCAAGCACAAGATACAGTCTCTCTTTTGCACCTTCCTTTATGTTCTTCAATTAAAGCCTCCTTCTGCAGTGCACCCTGATCTCTTCCTTCGCACTTCTTCCGGCAACTGGCAGCACGACTATGGAAACCCTAAGTCTCCTTGATAGCCTATTTCATAATGTATTCCTGCCTTCTTCTTTTTGCTTGGTAGGATTCCTTTTGCCTGATGATTGAGCTAGATAATGAGACCTTCCTTGAGGGATATTTCTGAGTTGAGAGTTTGATCCTCCTTGCCCTACTGCAGGTCTGATTTCTTTTCATGTGTGGCTGATAGAGACTCGTTCTTGACCCCTTTTTCTTGCTCCCTTTATTCGCTTTAGGTTGGACCCACTTCGCTTGAGACGGAGGACTATTTGGAGCCCCTTTTTCACCCAAACAAAACTCTTCTTATGCTGCTACACTTGCAGATCTGATATGACAGCAGACAGACCCTTTCTCCTTCACATGTATGGCAAAGATTAGCCCCAAAACAGCCCTCCCAAACTCGTCTTCTACTTCACCTTCGCTGCCTTAGAAGCACCTTTCTTCTCCTTTTTCACACTTCTTGACTCTTTTCTTTGCTGATTTCAGAGATCCTTCGATGCTTCATTTGAGAGGTCAAACAGCCTTATATATAGGAGACTGTCCCTCCTATTTGGGCTGACTTGACTTTAAGTGCACCAAAAATTCATTTCTTGAGCCGACTTGGAGAGGAGACTTGTCTTTTCTTTGGAGGATCACATTTGACATCTTTCTTTGACTCTAATACATAGATTTATATAGTGTAACATGCCCACATGGGTCTTTAACAATTACATTGACTCTTTGACTTTCCTAGAAGCACTTAAACATGTGCTTGACCTATCAAAATGGGCAAGAAACCCATTCTTGATAATGACAAAAATAATAATTCTTTTCTTTTACAAGAACAAAGATCAAAATTACAATTATGAACACTGAACCTAGTTACACTTTCTTCAACAAATATTACATTTCGCTTTAGCAGACAATGTTGCTATTATATATGTAATTATGGTATTGCTGATTGATCGATTGAATGACGATACGATTTCCTGAATGATCCAATTCGATCTGATCCGATAGGAAGAATGAAGTGATGAATTATATTTGTAATTATGCATTCAGCAGCTTCAAGCAATTTTGTAGGAAACTGCTGAAAAGGGATATAAGGATATATGGATATGACGCTAGCGCATTTCAAGGAAAATAAGAAAATGAAAGGAATTTAATGAATATTATTCGGTTGAATATTATTTAGGACATAACCCTGTCGGAATTTCTGGAGCCTTTATTTTTCATTTAATAGAAGCAAACTAGTGCAGTTAGTACAGAAAGAGAATCTTTTTGTGAGTGAATTATAATAGAAGATATTTAATAATTTAAGGAGGTGGTTCCTTGGGTGGTATGTCTGGCTGACTGGTGGATTGGCTCGCTGACGCTGGTGGATGGACTGTGGTTTATGGGCTAGAACAAGAGGACATCGCTCCTTATATGTTTGGTCGACTGGTGGATTGGCTCGCTGACGTTGTTGGACGTACTAATGACTATTAGGAAAGTGAACCCTGCCTATTAGGACAGTACTAAATATTGCAGGTTTCCGCTGATTCTTTCCCTCTCAATAAGAAGGCACCAGAAATGATATCCATAATCAATATGCTTGAAAGATAGTAACCCAACGAAGAATGTATTTCCTATTATGGCCTAAGTGAACATATTTATTACTTTAAGGGGGTGTTTCTTGGGTCACACGGTTAAACGCAGTACATATAAAATAGTAGGTGATTTAATGAATAAGAATGTGTAAAGAAAGCACGTATGTATGCTTACAGTTGGTAGGAGAGTAACCAAAAGTAGAGTGGTAGGGGGCTAGGGGTTGGCCCCGAGACATCGTTGATGAAAATAAATCTCGTTCCTTCCTTCCTTTGTAAAGAGTGTCTTGATGTAGACTGGTTATATGTCCAATGCTTTGGGATAAGCCACATACACATAAGTGACCGGTAGTAGTTGGATTCGATGCCCCAGTTAGGTGAGAAATGCCCCACCTTCCTGGTGGCAAGCACTTAACCCAGCCAACACTTGACCCAACAAATGTAATCAAGGTAAGCAAGGTTAGGTGAGAAAAACTAAGACAGGCACTAACGGGCAATAATCAATCAATAGCCAAGCTGGGGTTTGGGACCTCCTTAGAGCAGTTAACCCAGAGAATGGAGGAGCAGCAAGACACTTAACGAAGACCCTCGCCCTTATGGAAGACCTGAGAAAGAATACTTTCCTTACATTCGCACAAGAATGGGTATGAGGAGGCACCCGAAGGAAGCCTCTAAATGGAGAAATTTATTTCTTGCTCGCATCGGGGAAGGAGCGACTAAGCCTCCCTTCCATGATATTGTTAAAGCAGGTCAATCTATATCTCATTCCTGAATTCCACTTGATTAGAACTTTATGGCCTAAAGAGAAGGGAGACAGAAACCATTCTTTCCTTCTCAAACCCAGTGATTAACACTGACCACCAAGTGATGAACCAGTGCCCGTCCTTGATTACACTTTTCCCACTCACCTAATAGATTGAAGCAAGCAAGTCACCCATTGAATGAGTAACCCAAGGAAGTCGGTGGAAGGAAGGTCTTCGTACGGATGAAGGATAGTTGCTCCACCCGAGAAGAAACAAAGGAGATTTATTATTTACAGTACCATGATTGTCGGGGTATAACCCCCCTTGATTTTCCGTATTATTTCTCAGGGTTGTGGTCGGGTTGGTTCGTGCTCCCTGAAAGTAGTGACCAGTCTGTCTCCCTTCCGTGATGGCACCATTGATGTAAGTATGTCCACCATGATAGTTTAAGGAAGGTGTTCCACCTTAGTTATTAAAGGTCCTCCACCTTGATTTTATCCAATTCTAGCTGCTCAATTTTGTCCTGCATTCTCTTCATCCTTTGTTTCATCTCTTCCAACCACTGGGAATTTGTTTCTCGATTATTCTCCAGCTGCCTGTACTTGGTTCTGATTGTGTCAATTTAAGCATTCATTCCCCAGACCTACCTGTGAAGCGTCATTACATATATAATTAGATATATCTTTCTCTTTTACAAAGCCTCGAGAAAACGCTTTCTCTTCGACCTGCTTCTCAAAAACCTACCCAACTATAACTCCGATGAGACTGTCCATTTGATCTTGCTTTATGTACGTGCCTTTAGCACTAAGAAATAAAAGAATATGCTTAAAAAAGAGTAAGCCATAAATAATCCTTAAATAATAGAGGGTGTTTGAATGTGTGTGCTATCAACTCATTTCCAACTTAAATAATAATAATAATAATAATAGGGGTTTGCTTATACTTATGAATGAGGTGTCACTATTGGGACTGGTGGTGGAGGAGCCATAGTTGGAGCTGATACCCTCCATTTTTCTCTTATTAAGGTAGAAGTGAAGGCCCATTATCAAAATCGCTCAACCTTAAATAATAATGATTTAATAGGTGAATAAAAAAGTGTCTCTCTTTTCATAATAACTGGTTGTTAATACGTATTGTTGTTAAAGAAGAAGGGGCATCCGTATCGAAGTGCTAAGGTTAAGGTTGTAGCATTTCATCCCACGATCTCCGTTTAGGCACCGGGGTAGTACACAATAGTGGGAGTGGAAGCCCCCTTAAATAATGATGAATGGCAAATACCTTCCAATTGAATTCACTTTATTTGTCCAGGGCTATTGCTTTTATATAGAATTGAGGGGAAGTAGGTAGTGCAGATCAAGAATGCTTCTCCTTTTATCCAACCGAGATTGACCAGACCTTATGGAACACACTTATATGCTTTAGCACGTTGATACAGTTACCAATGATACGATTCTAAGGCTCCTCTGTTGCATCTCAACATTTTGCTTTATAAGTAAGGGGGTGGGTGAACATGCTTGCTTCTCTTGGGTATCGAATCTCATACACCTTAATAATAGTGAAAAAGGTGAAAGCATTGAGGTAAGTGTTCTCTACAGCCCACTATCGGTATGGTTTAGCCTTAGCATTCACTAGTTGACCAAGCTCATATGCCTCCTACGATTCTGGGTTTAAAGGCCGAGCTGGTTAAACGCATAAGGGTTTGGTGCACCCAACTATGCTCCTAATCCTCCCTAAGCATGCTCTTACCCACCCACTAATGCTCATATTGGCGCCCCTTCCAGTTGCCCTAGCCGGTGTTGGGAGTGGTGGGGACTTGAAAAGCGTGGGTTTTAAGTAACATAGATAGTTATGGTTTAGTCGGCTGATCAAAGGCCCTACTATTATTATTTAAGGTAAATTGCCCCTTTCCTTTCATAACGATACCGAACACTGTAACCCATAATATTTTCGCAAGTGGCCAAGCCGAAATAGAGTGCCCCATTATTTATCTAGCAAGGATGGCAAGGCTTATCTTTTTCCTATTCCAACTAAATACCATTTGTCAGGGTAATCATGATTCTTCTAGCAACTAAACAGAGTGTCTAAAATGAGCTCTTCTTTTTGTGCGTGCGTTTTGACGCTTCAAAAGAATAGTGGGGAAGCACCCCCTACGATTATAATAAAGCCTCCCCTACCGTAATTATAAGGAAGGTATTTCTAATCTTTTGAATGCCCTACTATTCTAATAAGTCCCACCTCACCTTTTGATATGTATTGCCCCTCCCCCCGGAACCGAACGAAACAATCCAGAGATCCACTAGATGAGAAACTCCATTCCGCATTATTGCTGAGTCATCGGACAACTCCACCAAGTCCTACCCATCGTTCGTGGATTGCATTAGGGAGGCTCTAACAAAGCTAGGCAAATAGATAGACTCCTCCCTGTTTGCTCTTCTTTTATCATCATTCTTCAACCCTGATGATGGATCCCACTTGGGATTTGAAACGTTGGTTCAAAAATGTTTATACTGTGGATTCTCCGGACAATTCAAATGGACTAGACTAGCTGGTCTTTGGGTACTAGGAGTCCTCCCACTCCCAACCAGCAGACATCATCTGGCAGGGTCTTGCCAATATAAACAACTGGACCAATCCCACGAAAACGGGAACAGCGACTCGCTATGGCTCTTGGCCCAGACTTTCAATGTGGGCCCTCCCCTATTCATCTATATGCAACAAGACAGGAAAGCGGTGTGGGCTGCCATAAGTAGATCGGATTGAGAGGTCATTCTGTCCCCTGTCCCCAATAGGAATAAGATGGGTAATCTTTAACCAATGTTGCTCCGATCTGACCCAGATGGCGAGCAATCCCAGTCCGCTTTTGCTTAAATAATAATAGTAGGGTCGGGGAAGGTTCATATCTTTAAATCTTATGTTGTGAGGGATATGACCTATGTCGGATCCGTAAGATACTCTGGCTTTTTGTGTTCTATGATTGACCTCCAAGTAATGAGTAGGTAGTTTAATTCTCCCAATTATCCTCTTCCTGCTACCGCAATAAGGGAATTCGAAACAATAGTAGGGTAGATCGCTCAATAAATTGTTGTTATTGGGGATAAGCAATGAGCGAGTAGGAAGATCCCATATCATGTTCCTTCTCTTCAATAATAGGTGGACATAATAAGAAAAATATCTCTTCATTTTGTTGTGCTCGGCGAAGAAGCGGCCTAAGTATACTCTTGTTCTAGAAACTCTACTCTCTAAGAATTTTTGTTCCTTACATTATTCCCTTTAACAATTTTTTCATCACAATGATAATAGAGGCAGAGACGTAGACATTTTTCTGCGTATGCAAGGGTCAACTTGTGGAACCGAAAAGGTCAAGAAGGAGGTGGAGTTGGCACAAAAGGGGGATGTGGCTGTGGCACAAAATTGGGGCATTTGTTTTGGGTTGTGACCACCACTTGGGCCTTTTTGGCTAGTTGAGAGGTCTCCAACCAAGTAGTAGGGTGGAACACCAAGACCTGTGCTTTGATTTCCTCCTTGAGACCACTGATAAAACACTTCTTAAAGAACTCATCTGTCATAACTTCTGTTCTGATTGACAATCTCTCAAAGGAAGCGATAGAGTCCTCCACTGTGTTGGTTTGGTGCATCTTGCTTAGCATCCCCAAAAAATGAATATTAGTTTCAAATCTAGCATAAATGGCCTTCATAAACTGGTCCCAAGTAATGTACCCTACATTTCTTCCTATGCCATTGCCACCACTACCAATGCTCCTTGTCCATATATAGCACCCCCACTCAGAGTTTCAATTGTTCATCCTCAATACCCTAGAGAGTAAAATATTGTTCCATCTGGCCCACCCATCCTACTGGATACGAGCCATTGAACTTATTTAGATTAATCTTAATCAATTTGTGCATCATATGGGGGTGAGTGTCATGAAAGGATGGTTTGTTACGACGACCGTCACTCGTGAAATATTCTACATTATCAATTGTCCCTATCGGGCCATTCCAAATATTCAATTGACTATTGTCCATTCTGTGTAAAGAGAAACGCAATTAGACTGATATTATTGTCGGCATATAGATATCTATCACTGATATTAGCGCACAAGATTACTTGGCTTATCCATCCACCTGGCCATATCCATCATCCATTGCATTGATTGGATTGATTCTATCTCTACTGATAGGGAAGATAGCTCTAAAGGGATGAAAAATTGGGCCTTCAAAAATCATTTTCGTCGAGGGTGCATCCAAGTGAAGGTTGAATTCAACATCTATAATGACCTGACCCTGGGTGATGAAATTCAAGGGATAATACATTATCTACTTCAGATACTGCTCACAACCCCATGAGTAAGTCACCTAGTTAGAAGTCCATAACAATGACCAACGGATTTCCTCTTCACGATGATAAGTCGGCGGGAAAAGTCGTTAGTTAAGTGTTCAGGTTGGGCAAGTACATATGGAATGAATCCCATGGCTAAAACCTAAAAAGAAGGTTTCACTCCAAGTAACGTGCCAACTAGATGCAAACCCCTAATACGTGTTCACCCATTGATTAAATGTGAGGAGGGATCTAAAAACTTATTCAATTTGTCCTAGTGGTTTATGCATGTATTACATGCGCTTTCCCGGCAAACAATCTTCACTACTAAAGGGCTTATGCTCAAAGTAGTAAACTTATAGTTTGTAATGAATGGTGACTTTGGAACGTTAACCCAAAAGTCATGTTTCCAAAGTCTTATCCTAATCTAAGTGGTAAACTGCATTGCCTGACTTATGAAATTACTAGTATAAAGGCCCAACCCAGAAAAGAACATTCGCACGTCCAAAGCCAAGCCCAGCAGCCAGACCAAAAAGCCGACCAGTAAGAATCAATCTATCCCATCCAGTAGAGAAGACCCATCTAGTAAAGAATAGAGTTTAACCCACTCAGGAAAGACGGACCAATCGACTGATAGAGAAGAGAGTTTCACCCACCCAAGCTTGCCAGTCAAGTTTAAGTAAACTCAAAGTTCTTTTCCACCTCTAGGTTCACCCACCTAACCCACCTCCAAGTTTCAACCACCTCCAGTCAATATAGCGGAGCACATCAAAGGGGCAGGAAAAGACTATTCAAAGTGCATCCTAGGCTTATGGAGAACTGCCTGATTGAGGGAAGATAAATAAAAGTATCAAATCCCCAGCTAGTGGAAGCACCGAACGAACAGGAGCTACTTTACGGGGTTCGTAACTAATATATGTCTATACTAGCCTTAGATAGACTCAAGTGTCCTAGGTATCAATCACTAGCTCTAGCTTCACCTTATCCTTTGGGTTATCGGGCTTACACCTGGTTATTCATTTGTTCGTGGGCTTATAACTGCTTCACCTTGCTCCACTTGGTTCACTTGGACCAACTTCCACAAAAGCGCTGAGTATATTTACCAGAGGCTAGAAAGGCTCTCCTTCTGATGCATAACATTATTTTTCGATTCAATCGGGTCATTCCAGTCCATGTGGGGGGCACTACTACTATTTCTGACCACCATTCCATCTAGTTTTCTATCTCCTAGGGAGCCAATCCAAGCAGATGCGCATGGCTTGAACCCGTTACATTACAAATCAATGTTTCCCACCTTAAAAGCCCTGGGTGTCTGAACTGCATTCGTATCGTGTGGAACTTGATCCCCCGACCACGTGAGGACTCTAGCTGGAGCACCTAGTGGGAGGACACCATTTCCAAAACAGTAGCGTTTCTCTAGGGTTATAGCTAATAGATTGCTAAAATCTGTCGGAACCACAATTATGTTGTGTGTAGAAAGCTCGAAGGGCTCATGGAAGGGCTAAAATGGACCCCTATGATGAGGACAAGCAATCTTGGGCATCTAAGCTATGCCATCTACTGCGGGTGGAGGATGTCCTCTTGGTGAGAGGCGCCCAACTGCGTGCACGACTAGACATGCCCACCAAATCCTTTTTCAAAGCCTTGGCCACCAAAGAAGTTGGGGAAGACATTTTCGCCCTCAAAACCTCCCTGGGTCAGACGAAAAGACAAGAGGAGATTTAACATTAATTTGTTGAGCACAACTGAATGGTCTTGCAGTCCTAGGGCCTTTACCCTGAGTGGTTGGAGGCTAGAAATGCCTAAATGTGGCGTGCCTTGCAAGCTTTCTGATGAACATCGGCAAGCTTGTGACCTAGCCCTAACTAATGCTTGGCTTAAACAATGGATGAGTAAGCTATTCCAGTAATTAGTCACACATAGTACCTGATATGAAAGCATTGCCTGTTAGGGTATCTGGAATATAAGCATATCCATAATTATCAACACTTGTTACTCTCATTGAAACAGGTTACTTGTTACAATATCATGAAGTGTAAGCATTCCCATAACTAACCTATGATACTAGTTCCCTTAATCAGAGAGATCAAACCACATCATGAAAGGGTAGGTGTTACCGTAATAATTGATATAAGTATCCGTATTACTTATGGCTAATCCTTGTGAATACAGGTACCAGCTACTTGGAATACATGGGATTGATACTAGCTTTGTTACTAGTGAGCTTCATTGTTACATTCTACTCATATCTGTTATAGTACAGGCTCTATTTCCAGCTGTTCCAGATTAAACTCATATCAATTACTAGAGTGTGTGTATAGATTCAAGCACAATAAGCAATGATACTGATGTGTTATATATACTCTATGCCCATAATCTTCCTACTAGTAATTCACCTAATCACTTGTTGTAATGCGAGTAATAGAGATACTACACTATTCCTGGAAATGAGTAACATGAGATCAGAAAACACTATAAGCTAACACGTAACCAGTGTTGACACACTTATCCTATTCATGGATCTACGTATTTGACCTAATTATATATAACATGTGATTCTAACCACTATAAGCTTGATGTGTTCCCCTTAGTTCGATCTTGTAAGCTGTTTCATACATGATTACTATGGGCTTTGTACTCTCCATATCTTGTTCAAGCTCTAAGACTACTTACAGATGATCTGTAAGCTTATGTTGATTATGTAAATACAGAGAACACAAGCTACTTATATGCTTGTAAATAGTGGATACGTAGCTTTGATTAGGTAAACACAACCAATCACGTTCTCTATAAACATCATATTGTTCTAATTATAGGGATACTATGATTCCCATTACTCATACTTGCTCGGCATAACTCTTTTCATTGAGTACTAGTAGCTGAACCTTTGTATGATATTAGAACATCACCATAATGGGATTAGAGCCTAATGAGCTTAGCTTATATTACAAACAAGAGCTATATGGAAACCTTAACCATATTAGTATTAGCCCTTGTAACAAAGCTAGTGATATCACTTTCGCATCTATTGAAGTAATGGTGTTTGCGCTTCAGTAATCATAACGAAACCTATTGACCTTTGCTTACTATTACCTGGATACACCTGTTCATCCCATTGTACTATAAGCAGATCTATAAGCTTAATACGAGCTGAATATAACTAGAGATGATCATGGGTATAGCTTATCTGTAATTAGTCATGTAACTGATTACGAGAATAAGGTCACTAGTACTGACCGTATCACTTAAGTAGTAGCTCTTACATATTTGTAGTAATCAAATACTGTATAAAGTAAGGTTCATACCATGTTAAGGTTATACATTAGCAGGATACAACAATACTTATGATCCTATGCTTAGGAATAGTGGAATACACTCTGTACTAATTAGGGAAACACAGTCCATGTTAATTACTAGTACACTTTGATTAGCTCAGTTTAGAGTAAGGGCAATGAATAGGGATAGAACTACTACCAAGATGTATTGAGCTTACAGGTAACCACTGGTTAAGATGAGCTTGCTTGGTTATGGTATACTTATGAGTTTTATACATTGTATTTTTATAAAGCTAAGTGCTTTATTATGTAGAGATAATTAGGTTAAGCTTCGATAAGGTGATAGTACTGATGCTTACTTATTACGAGAGCTCTAATTACCCTTATCATTACAAGGGTTTCTCTCTTTGTTCGTGATTATTATGGATACCAGCTACTCTACTAACTCAATGATCTTGTACTAGTTCCAAGCAGTTGTAACCATATAAGCTTTTGCTTGTTTACCATTAGTACTACCCTAATTAACAGTAAGCTGCATAATACATAGTCTTAGTTACCTATATGATTACAGCTCTTAATGGGAACAGATCTAACAGATAAGTGTAATAGAAGCAGTAAGGTGAAATAATGAATACAATGGTACTTATACTGATAGTTACAAGGGTCATGTTTCACTTGCCACTACTCAAACATAACCTCCAAGCTGTAAGCTGATCTTAACTAGTAAGCTTCTAGTAATCAATGATGCTCGAACATAATGGATAGTATAAGCTAGTTATGATGTTTTTTACTAAGCTGATTAGTCCTAGTGATTCTTAAGTATCAACGTAATACAGCATGTATCTCTTATGGAAACACAAGCACCTTTAGTGAAACCACATAATGTTTAGTACTAAGTGTGATTGGAATGAGTGATTACCATTATATTTCACCATATGTGAGTTAATACGGATATGTAAGCTCTATATGGATAAACACATAGTTGAATAGAGTAGAATAAAATCTATATCATAGTGAAAGCTAGCTTACTCCTACTATATAAGTAGGCATACAGTTGGGTGATTTACAAGCATTCAGCTAAGAACAGAGCTCAATCAAGCTCAATTATGGAAAGAACAATATATATTGCTCATTTCACCAGTATGATCATGAAGCTAAGTACAAGCACCTAGTTAATGAAGCTGGATAGGTATCATGCTTGATCAACCTTACCAATACTTCTGTGGTATCACCATTACTAATCTGATATTCTTGTTATAGTAGTAATGGTAGAACAAAACAATCAACTTCTCCATGCATTACAAAACTAACTATACCTGTAGTATTTTACATATGTTACTTACTCGTATCAATCCTTCCAAGGGTACCAATCTAATTGTCTAAAGGGGATCAATCAGAGCATAGATCTGGGGGAAAATCAATCTGGAGTGCTTGTCGTATCCACACCCAGTAGTATTCATACCACAGATTGGTTGAACTGAGATAAAACCCACTGAAATGAAGAAAGTCGTATTCCACTATCTTTTCGGAGAGGCCGAGGACGAGAGGGCTCGCCTGACACAAGGAAGGCGAGGACAACCCTTTCGGGAGAGGAAAGGCAGGCGCCAACTCGTAGAGAGGAGCTAATGAGATGAGAGAAAATCTGCTATGGGAGGAAAGGTCACCTACAGCCGCTACCAATACATAGTCATCATCCACCATTAGTAGCGGGTAGACACATGAATTGAATGACCTTTGAGCATCATGACCTTCGAGGGAGGCAAGGAATGACCTGAAGTCGTTCAAGATACCTCTACAAGATCGTTAGTTTAGGGCATGTCGTTAGTTCGAGATCCCTTGGGTCCTTCATGTCGTTGGTCCAATTCTTGTGAATCACCCTTCTTCGCTAGTTATTCCCCTAGGAGTATAGTCCTCTTCCCAGCATCACCAAACGTTTTTCGGAGTCAGCGTGCCAAATAGAGTCGGTAGAGTCTAGCACTAGCAAATAGTCTTTTCCGACGTGCTCTTTCACTTCCCAAAATGATAGGGAATTCAGAGATAAGTGGTGCTTGTTCCATTACATACATTGCACAATTGATGTGATGATGTGACATGAATCAATTATTTGACGTAAATAACCCAACTTTGAATAAGTGAGTCGAGATCATTCATGCACTTTCCCTTCCCTAATATGTCGATAATGGACTCGGAAGGGCAGGTTCTTGTTGATTTATGGTAGCATCGGATGTGCTCTAAGTCTCAAATTTTGCAGGGAGGGTTGGGCACATTGTATTCCAAAGAACCCATAAACAATTTTATTAAATTAATTAATTATTTTTAAAGGGACCCTAAGTTTAAACTTAGGAAAATAAAATAATTAAAGGGTATTAATATAAACTGTGGGTGTAACTTCTAGAAGAAGAAGAGGATCAAGCAGAAATGATCTTAGCCATTGATTAGCTTCTAATCTAGGCTGTTGAATGTCAACGAGGAGATTATTTAAGGAGGCTTGAGGGTCACTTGGAAAAACACACAGAGAGTTCAGAGAATTGATTTTCTGAAGCAGAGTAGAGAAGTTGCCAGGAGAATTTCGATAGTGAGTTGTTGCAGTGAGGGGCAGGGATAGTTGGGTTGGAGTATCTTCTCCAGGACCCAGGATACACAACGCAGAGAGGCAGGAAGCACCAGAAGGGTTGACGCTGGGCCAGAAGGGCCCATGCAGAGCTTGATGTTGAGCCAGAAGGGCCCACACAAAGCTTGACACTGAGCCTGAAGGGCTCATGCAAAGACAACACAGTCATCCAGAGACAAAAGTCCGAGTTTTGCAGAGGAGTCAACATTTCTAAGACGGGAGGGCTGGAAACTGCTCCAGGAGGCAAGACGTTTCCCAGTTGGGATGACACAGAGCCTTTTGAGGCTGACACAATGCCTACGCAGGGCCAGCACCGAGATAGCCAGGGACAGTTGGTTCAGCTATTGGAACAACCGGGAATTGTCGGGTAGCATGAGGTAATCTCATTAAGTTTTTCTACCAGTTTATTTTCTCTTTAACTAGATTTCCGGATCGAGTGAGGTAATCTCCCTAAGTTTTTCTACCAGTTTATTGTCTCTGTAACTGGATTGTCAGAAGGGCATCCAGAGTTGTATTCAGAAACTACTACTTAATAATATAAAACCCTCAAAGTTGTTGCACCGGTTTTCCTACATTGGGTTTTTCCAGGGACATTTGTCCAAAAAATACTATGTCACTTGTGTGGATTTTCTCTATTTTTATGTTCTTGTTTTGGGCAAATTAATTAATTAAGTGAAGGCTACAGTTGTATTAGCTTCGATATTTATTGTAGGAAGCAGTAGATAATTTGTTTTGGTAATTAACAAATAGGATAAGTTTAATCAGTTGCTGCAATAGTTGATTCGGGTGGGATTCTCGAATTTTCACAGTTCTCGTATGCATCGATCGGGTTTGATCCTGACCCGGAACAAATTTATGTTGATCAAACGGATACAGCTTACGTGCCTCCCGGGCAGAAGGGAAAAATATGGAAGTGAGAACTGCTTGTCGTTGCGGTTAAGGTCTCAACCGACCGATAGGGATATCCTTTAGGCACTCGATTTTAGTCTTGAGAAAGGGAAAAACACCCTTCGCTTATTTTGGGGGAGACAGTTGACTTAAGATCTAGGCTCTCTCTAGTTACCTCAGTAAGGAATTACCCAGGTGTTATTCTCTTTATTCTATCTTTGGACAGGGGAGATAATTGACTTGAGATCGTATGTCATCACAGCTCCTTTCGGTTGCAACCCATATGACCAGTATTGAAGGTTGCTCCCTCTCGGTCGCATATGAATGGATGGATTGACTGCTCCCTCTCAGTCACACAAGAATGGAGATAAGAAAGGACCATTCCCTCACAATACTATGCAATACTCTCAAATTGGTTTGGTTCCGCCAAGAACCAAGAAGAGATTCTAGCGCAAGCAGAAATAAGTAAGCAGTGCGGAAAGCAGGTAAGGCCTTCAGGTAAGGTCAAGTATTCAAGTACTGGCTCCTATATTACTAGCTTTTCACTAGTTCTTATACTAGTACTGCCTTTGCTACTCGTTCTAGAGGAGAAGACCCATAGAGACATTGGGCTAGGAAATAATCAAACGTTGCTTGGAATCCTATTCATCCTAGTGGGCTGGGAGTGCTATCGTACTATTAGTCGCTTGGAGTGCTATTGTACTATCGGCTAGGAGTGCTATCGAAGCGCTATCGTCGTGCTAGTACTAGTAAGGTGTAGTCGTACTAGCTTGCTACCGGCTCTGCTAGTGCTACTGCTATTCGTTCTAAAGGAATTGGCTGGCTCTGCTACTTGCTCTACTAAAGGCTCTGCTACTACTACTCGTTGGCTACTGCTCCTACTCATTCATGGCTAGTCACAGCTCTCATTGCTAATGGATATGGCTCGCTAAAATAGGCATGCATGGCGATAGTGCCTAGCCTAGTATGTCTCGCTGGTAGGTGGGGTGCCTATGCTTAGTTAGGTAGGATACCAAATAAAAATGAGAAGGGTCGAGTGGAATGGATTACGATATGACGCGAATAGAATATAAGAGGTGTGGTGAAGTGAACCTTTCAAGATATGTCATTAAAAGAAGGAGTTGGATCGAACCTGGTTTTTCCATCCATCATTTATAGAGAAGAAGCTGACTCCCCTTACTCGAATTGGGATGCATTCGGAGAACTTGCTATAGGAATGATTTACCCTTTCGCAAGTTTAGATAAAATCTAGTAGATTAACTGTTTTCGAACTATAATGAATTTCTTTATTATTGTATTCTCTTCGGCTAACCTCTCACAGTGAGGGGCATCCCTCATCATAGCTGTTATTTCTCTTCTTTGATGAATAATTGTTATTTGGTTGGAAGGAGAGGCCTTTTCTTTGGGAATTCATGCATAACAAGTGGTGACATCAAGAACTACATATTGCAGTTACTATGGCTAGTAGATGTGATATTCGTTCATTGGAGACAAGTAGTATTTTTTCCAAGGGAGATCGCCCAATAAGTAGCTATAGCACTAATCAAGCTTGAACGTGTGGCTAACAACACCTATTCGATCCACTACTACGACACCATCCATCTCTTTCACCAAGCCCATCGTTGTAATCCCTCACCACTCGCGACATCGAGACCCATTGCTCTTCATTACCGCATTGACGAAGGATGTATCATCCTCATCCAATGCATCCAACTAGCATCAAAACCACATCATCCTATCATCATGGCATTGAAAGGATAGGTGCACCCATCATCATGGCATCAAACGGTGGATGCATCTCTATCTCGAGAAAAAGGCATGAATCGAAGGTGCATTCAACATATAACATGTATAAATGGACCCACCCATATGCCACCTTTATTCATCGCATATCATATATATATATATATATATAGATAGATAGATAGATAGATAGGATTCCTTCACTTCCTATAGCAGTAATCGCTTGCAACAACCACTTCCCGCTAATAACCCGATAAAATAAGTCATGCTCCACCTAGTAGCAAACCCTTCCTTGCTTTCTTTAAGGCCAGTAACAAGCGAAGCTGCCTTTATCAGACCTAGCCTCGTAACCAACTAAAAGGGAGACAAAACCTAACACTAGAAGACAAGCTTGCTAGTTGTGAGAGGATTTTCAAGACCTCATTCGAGTCTTGGAAGCCAGCTCCGCTCTAAGCAAGGCAAGTTCAGATCCGTAATTCAATAAAGCAAGCCAGGCTGCTCATTCATGCTCACTTCTTAATGCACGCTTCTTTATGAAAGCCAGAAAGAAGACAGTCAGTGCATTCATGCAAGCTATCCAGAAGTAGAACCAAAAAGATAGTAACACATAGATCATTAGAGTGGAAGGGAGAGCAAAAGAAGTTATAATAGTAAGCTTCCTAGGCCAACAACCTGGAGTGTAGAGGTGAAAAGGAGCTATAAGAAAATCACAGAAAGCAAGAAACCAAGTATATAAACATAGCCCTTTCAGAGCGATTGGTTCTGATGCTCATTCATTATAGTTGTCAGGTAGCCGCAGGTCAATTTATTTGGCTCTTTCATTAGGTCATCAGGTATTCTCTGACTCACCCAAAAGCTAAATGAACGGTTCTTTTCCAATAAAGCGAGCCAAGCGCAAGGGAGCATTTGTTAGCTCCCCATCGCAAAGCCAAGCAAAGCGAGCAAGCTCTCCTTAAGTATGAATTCTGATTATACAGAAAGCACCAAGCTATAACTTCACAGCCACCACCTAGCGAACTCTTTACCAAAGCAACGAAAAAGACCAGACCTAGCCTAGCACCATATTACAGGGAGCTTGGAGACGTCTATGCTCTTTCATGCAGGTACTCAGATAGGAAAACTTGCATGCAGTTCCTTAGGATTCCTGCACTAAAAGAAAGGGAGTGATTCTGTAAGCAAGTAAGCAAAGGATATCACTTGATGACTGTAAGCAAGCTTCTAAAAGACGGAAAGAAAGAAGACAGGAAGCCAGAAGCCTGAGATGCAGGAGGCTAACTTGTTTAGACAGACTGAATTCGAGTTGTCAGGCAGGCAAGCTAGGTCTAAGCTATCACTTTGAGAATAGTCTTTATAAAGTATTCAATATGAATGGGAGTAGTCAGCAAGGGAGTATAACCTTTTATACTCGCGAAAAACAGCTAATTTTTATGATCGAGTATACCATATGAGAAAGACTGCTTGAAGCAAGCAAGAAGCAAGCTACCGCAAGTAAAGCCTTACCCTCACGCTTTTCATATTGTTGGTGGATAGTTAGAAGACCTAGCTTTCCTTTTCATGAAATCATGAGAGTAGATGAGGTGAGGATGCCAAATGCATTCATCCTTTTCGGAAAACCTAACTACTCCCTACTTTCATGCACCCATGAAGAGTTCGAATAGGACTCTCCTTCCCCCTCATAGAGAAGGGAAAGGAGGGAATTCAAATGGGGGAGGAGGAAAATTCGAATAGACAAGGAGGAATCTTCTTGGGATGGATCTGCTCTCTTTAGGATAGAAGATTATTTCCCATGAAAGGAAACCAACAGAACCTTGTGGAGAATCATGGAAGGAAGGAGGAACAACTAAAGAGATAATGTAGAGGAGACTGCAGTGTAGCAAGAGAGACCAGGCTTAGTAGAGAATCATATCCATGATCCCTATAGATTGCCAATCATTAAATGTCCAAGAACCAAATTCTACTAACATGAAATATAAAAGTAGACAGCTCCTACTGCACATACTGAATAGCACTTATAATCAGAGGATTCCTGAGGTACTGTGGAGTAGAGAAGGGGGTATCTTCTTGTGTTGTAGTCTTTTATGGGGCAATATAGACTCTAGAGGGAGTGCCATAGCTGGGCCGACTGCAAGATTAGTAAAATCACTATCTAGTTAGTTTCTTGGTTGGTCTTGGAAGCATTTTGGGATGGGATGAGTGACCTTAGAGTCTTGAAACTATTTCCCTTCGCCCTAGTGGTCTCATAGCCCGGCTAAGGGGTGGAATCCATAGAGGCTGCCTACAGTTGGGTGGAAAATTGCTCACACTCAGTCAGTTGCCTTGGACCAGTTTATTTATAAGATAAGTGGTGTTCTTTCTATTCTGGAATTCTTTTTGTGCTGATGAATAAACTATCTCTACTCTCAAGTAATGAAGTATGGTTTTATTTATCGAATATTTTATGTTCATAAATTGGAGTCTCCATGAATGACATGAATATTGCTTTGTTATAACATTGCCATGAATGTCTGTTCTAATATGATTTCTGAGGAAGCATGAATAGAGACTGTGAGATGCCCAAAATGACACTATCTGTGTATGTGTTGGCATTCTAGTTAAAGTCAATTTCTTAGGCAGGGTAATGCCCAGAGATGCTTCATGAAATTCGGTGGGAAAATCATGTTGAATACAAATGTTGTTGCCAAGCTTTGTATCTCCTTGTGCATCATAGTATTTTTGGCAAGAGTAATGTGAAGAGTGCAAGAAGGAGAAATCCAACTCTGTAAGTGTATGTCTCTCTACGTTTTATGCTTCCAATGAATCTGCGTTGGGGTTACATACTCTGCTTTTATGGGCATGATTTGCACTTCTCGCTAACTGTGTAAATTCACTGAAATGGTAAAGCAAAATCCAGGCCTTGGTTGGTTGATTTTGATCCATTTTTAGCATGCCTTGTGCAAAGAAATCATTAAACCGGTTCGCTCACCATTTTTCCTATTTTTCTTTGTATTCTTTTGATGGTTGAAATCATATTACACTTCGAGCTGAGAGATGCACGGTGAATTTGTGAAAAGAATCCTACTCCAAACTAGTTTGTAGAACCAAGATTGCTGGTGGAATTGGGGTATTAAACCACTACACTCAGAACCATGGCAACAATGGCATTTGTGTTGCTAGAAATTATGGTAAAATGAGGTTTTTGGGGCACCGGGAAAAACTTTATGGCTATTTTCACTATAAGTGAAATTCTCTTGGTTGTATCTTGCTTTCATCATTTTGATTGAAGCTAATCGAAATACAATCATGGGAATGCTTTGAGCTTGCAAAATGCTTCTTCTTGGAAGCTACCACTCATCTATTGGGGTTTTGATTAATGTACATTGTTGCCAGCTTGAGTTTTCTTTTACATTGTGTGGCCGCCCTTGCTGGCTTTGATTAAACTCTAACCAAGTTTTGGTCTACTGGGAATTTCTTATGTATATTATATTAAAGACATAAGACCCCCCAGTGGCAGAGCCATAGGGAGCAGGAGTTAACCTAGCGGCATATTAGTCAATCCCAATTTCAGAACCAACATATGTGCCCCTTGAAGTTTCAATGTAAGCCACAAAGGATGTGGAGGCAAAGGACCTAGAGGCAAAGATAGCATTCCTTCCACTTGAGAAGATAGTTCTAAAGCCGCCATAGACCCACTAGTTCGAGCAAATCGAGTTGCAGAGTCCCCTGTAGTGGGAAAGCCAGGAGATCCTAAGATTGCAGTATAAGGCAGGAGATCCCTAGATCGAATGGGAGGTAAAAGAAGAAGCCCACAGGCCAGATTACAAAGAGAAGAAAGATGTGCCACACCTTGTATTTGACCTAGCAGTTTCATAACCATAGATAGCAATGGCACTGGAGCCAATTGATCTTGTTGAAGAACCATCATCCGCATAACCTATTGAAGTAATGGGGGCATAAACAAAGTAAGATAGAGTGTAGGAACAGTAAGATCTGTTCATTGAAGATCCATAATCGGGCAAAGCCCATTGATGTCTAGGTGGAAGCAGTAAAGATGTAGGCGAGGGTAAAGGCAACTAAGGCAGGAGAGGAAGTAGCACCAGTGTAAGTATATCTAGCACCACCAGTGGCTAAGGCATTAAAAGCAATAGCATTTCCCACAGACAAAGATAGAATGATAGAAGGCCCTTCTGCTATTCCCCTTTCTTCTACTATTTCCCTTTCATAGTTTTGGTAAGGAAGAGGCGGGGGCATCACTTCGAGTTCCGTAGCCAGTTAACTGAGCAAAAGCAAAGAAACTAATATTGGTTTGAACAAGCGCTTGCAAGCCTAAAGACTTCCACCATGACATGGAAATAATGCAATTCGATGCTCCCTCATCCACCATTGGCAAGAATATTGTACCCATAGGCATGGACAGTGATTTCAAAGGCAATCAAGTAAAGGAGACACTGTGTATTGGCATCCACATCGAAGGTTATCAATCAATTATCTGAGGGATAAACCCCACCGATAGTGGTTAATAATTATTTTTTTGATAGGGGACATGTCTGCAATACTTTTAGGGCAAACATGGCACAAGGTGCCTGGGATAATTCCTTCACAATACTACAATTATAGGCAACCTGTGTATTAAGATTGTGAGTTGTCCGATGAAGTACACACTTGGGAGGGTGAAGCACTATATCAATTGAAGGCTTCTCAATATGTAAAGGGCCTCCACTCATGAATGATGTAACTATATCCTTATCTATATGACCACTCCTAGATGGCTCATAGTTGTGTGCGCAAGTTGAAAAATTTACTGCGTGATCCATCATAAAGACCTTGGCTTCTAACGATCCGCTCTCTTGGGGGGGGTACCTGTAGTGCCCCCTTATGGAGGGGTAGGATTTTCAGCAACCATTTGCTATTGTTGGGGGAAAGGATTAGTCAAAATAGTGGGTTGTTGGGGAGTAGTCTGCTAGGCAAGGAATCTTTGCACTCCATCCTTTTGTGGATAGTGATCGACCAGGTGATCCCTTGTGCACATGGCATAAGGTTATTTCACCTTCTTCTTACCCTTCATGCTCCCAACATTCTCATTTTGGGGTTGAGTAACTCCTTGTTCATAAGACATAAAAATTGACTTTCTTTTCATTCTTCTTCTTACTTCTAGTAAGATGAGGATTCTTCAATTCCATGGATTGCACTGAATTCACCGGGTTGAATTGGAGGACTAGCGCTTTTAGAGACTAGTGCAGCTCGGATTCCAAGAGATAGACATTTGAGCCACCTATCCACTAAACTAACCAACAACAACTTGAGAAATGGAACTGACCACACCATCGGTGTAGGGTCCCAATGTAAGCCATGTTGGATCAATTGACGACCAAGGAGAATGAGGGATGGTGTCATACAATGTGAGTGATTATGAAGAAATCAAATCTAGGTGTTTCGAACAGAGGATAATTTTATCCTCGATGATGACCCCTAAAAAAGCTAAATCCTTGGAAACTATTTACCCACCCACCCCAATCCCCGGGAAGGCCACCCTTTCACTATTGAAATTATTTGCTACTCTATATAAGGCCAGGTTCATAGAGGATAATCTACATGGGTCGGTACCAAGGTTTAGATTTTATAGCGCATAAGCGTGTGAATATGCCCATTGAAATGGTTTTCGAGCCATTGGTAGAAAAGCAGAGAAGAAGAGGATGAAAATGAGTGAGGAGGTTTACTATCATCCATCGGGTTCAATAACTTCGATTTGTCTTTAGGGAAATCATTGATTTCATGCCTTGAGGGTAATTCCTTCTAATAAAGACAAGGGGTAGCAGAAGGAGGCTTGGGTGAGGTGCCTAGCAAAAGTCAATTACCCGAACATAAAGTTTGGTCATTGTGGGGTGATTTGGTTTGATAAAAAAGCTTCCCCTCTCCCTGTGGTCGAGCGAGAAATCCCTCTCCTTATTAGATGAGCGATCTCCCAATTCCTCTCCCGGTGGTCAAGCCATGCTTATGCAACCTCTCCCGGTGGACGAGCGAGAAATTCCTCTCCTTTTTAGTCGAGACAGCGTACTCTTCCAAACACGCATTTTATAAATCAAAAATGGTGTTTCGGGATTCCAAAGGATATTATTCATCTGGGGTCAAGAATTCTATTTTGGCTTTAGGGAACTCGCTGAATTTAAGGATTCCCTGCACCTTTGGCATTATCTTTGTATGTAATACATAGCCCTTTCCTCTAGCATGAGAACTCCTATCTAAAGCCCTTTCTTTCATCTAGGTCGTTATCTATTAAGACTTCTGCCTAAACTTTCTCCGCCTGCATTGGGGAAGGTGTGGCATTTAGCTCTTCCCCAACGAAGGAGGGGAAGGAAGAAAGGAAGACTTTAACCAAGCATGGATGGAAGATAGAGGACCAAGCAAGGGACAAAGTCGTGACTCTTAGACCTAAGAAGGGCGAGGTACGATGTAAACAAGCAAATGTCAAAATAGATTCGTCATAAAAATCAGACACTTTGGGCAGACTTACCAGGTTATGGAGTTCTTTTATATTGATTCTAGCTTGAGTTATCAACATGATACGCTTTGATCACGAGATTTTATCCATGTCTATGCTAAAGCGTAATTACGTAGATAAAGAATGAATGCATAATTACATATATAACATATGCGCAGAAAAAGCTGCTATTATATATGTTATTATCCATTTATGTCATTAGATCATTAACGAATGTCGGACTTTCATTCAATGTGCCTTTATTGATTGACTAGGTATGTTGCTTATGGCTATCCCGATAGGCTAGGTAGAGGATGCACAAGTAAACCCCACACATAACAAAAGACAACTCCAAGTGCCCCAACATGTGTTCCACCATACCAACTCATCAAGAGAACCCCCAAGCTCAACCATCAAATAAATAGAATAAGAAAACAATGCCTCCACATGTGTGCCAAGAGAAAGTGCACCCAAGGGGAGGTAATGTTTCACCCTCAACCAAGAGAAAAAGGCCTCCAAGTGATCCAAGGCGTTGATGCTACGCTCCTCGAGATCATCATCATGCATAAAAATATGTAGAGGGTAACTCTTAAAACATAACACATGAAGGTGTATCATGACCCTCAACAGTTGTTCAACCATGCAATATCATCCAAAGAGCATGTGAAACCATGTAAGGAAGGGGAACCATGCCAAGAACTCATCGTAGAACCATACTATAAGTTATTGCCAATGAGTTCGTGCATGATCATCCTCCACAAGAGCTAGGGCGTTAGAGATCTAGCCCTCCATATGTGCCAAGCCATCAAAATGAGAGCATTGCATCATGCCATAAGAAGCAAGCACCAAACCACATGAAAAGAATAAGATCAAGATAAGCATTGTAATCCACCATGAAGCTAACTATAACATGAAGCAAAGGAAATGTCAAGTTAGCCTAAATGTGCAAGGGCATTCTCACAATGGCATCATGAAATCATACACCATAGCATTCTACTAACATCAACATGATGATCCAACCAAAACATCAACGTCATCATCTAACAACCATCCTCCAAGGCATTAACAAGGAAGCATAACTCTCTCGATCGAAACACAAGTAGACCATGCATGCGTGTACCACTAGACCTCCAAATATGTAGAATGCTACAACTCCCACAACAAGAAGGTAAATCCACCACGCATAAATCATGACCTAGTGTAAATGCTCATGTACATCATCATCAACCAATCCATAATTGCAAAGTTTCAAGAAACACTAGGGTGTTCAAGCGCCCAAACTGCTAACCCATGCCACATCCTCAGGAAAGATAAAGTGTGTAAAGGTCAAACTGGGAATTGAAGTAAGCAAAGGTGGGGTATCAAGATGATAGAGAGTGCTCACGCGTCCTCGCCCTCAGAAGGACGAGCAATAAATCCATCACCCATATGAATGAGTGAGTGACTCCGTCCCTCTCCTTTTAGTCGAGAGTTCGTTGCCTCACCCTATCGAGATGGTAAATTCAGAAAGCAAAGGTTGCGTGGTCACTGAAGTGTAGCGGCCCAAGAGATGGTAAATTCATAAAGCAAATGTAGTGTTGCGAATGAATGCTTCATTGATCGTTCCACTTAGCAAACGTCTGGGAAAATTACTACAAAAAGGGTGGCGTTTCCAAATTCAAATGGGGTGGGTAGATAAGAATGGTAAGTGAGTTCTCGTTATGCCCGGAGAAGAAGAAATCAAAGGGAGATCCATGTTGATTTCAAGATCTTTCATTTTCCTTTCTTATATTAGTCGGAAGCTCACGGAGACCCTTTCTTTATTACGAGCGTGAACGAGGAGCCATCCATTCAACATTCTTACTAATAGCTTATTTGTCTTATTCTTGGAAAGACGTTAGCGCTAAGCCAGTCCATGCTTAAGGCACTTATATCCAAGCACAGAAAGTTGTTCTCCAAGCAAGGAAAGGAAGGCTAATATATTCCCATAGCAATAAAGAAATAAGTCTATCTCCAGAGAGAGTATTCCCATTAGTTAGAAGGTACTAAAAGTAGTATCCAATCGGTTTCACAAACTATCCTCTCCCAGTTGAGCTCTCTACCTATCGTATAGGTTGAGTGCAATCAACGCCCTCTCCTTAATTAGTAAAACAACTTAGAAAGATTAACTCGATGGAACGCACTATTGGGGACCTTCGAAGGTTGAAAGTGGCAATCAAACGCTAGCAAATTCCAATTTCATCCATTTTAGACATTGGGAATAAAAAACCAATGGGTGACCTGGCTAATTCAAAAGGTACGCTAGGCAAGTTAGTGGTGCCTGTTGGCAAGGTGGCTAGACGAGATGCTGAAACTGCTGCTTTTGACCTTGCTTTTCCTATTGCTGTTGGATCTGGTACTAGATAAGCTACTGACTCAACAAGGTCAAGGTAAGCTAGCTCTGCATAAACAACAGAATCGAATGTTGAAACGACTGGATCTGGTTAATCAACAAGATCACCTGCTTAATCGACTGCTTAATTGACTTCTGCATCTTTAACTGCTTATGTTGTTGGTGTCGCTATCTTAGCTACTGGTGCTTCCCACTGCTACTGCTTTTGATGCTTACTTTTCTCTAGCTTATCACTTAGCTTAGCTATGAAGGGTTTTCTCCCTGCAAGGCTCAAGTTCTGAAGAAAATATTTTATTTAAGGCCACTTTCCATCCCCAAAAAAGAATCTCTATTCTCGATCTCCAAACTAGCAATATAATGCATTTGCCTTTAATAACTTGAGATTCTTCTAGCTTTTATTCCCATCAATATCTTAATCACGAAGGACTTGGTCAAAGAAGGCAGGCCAGCAATGAATCAATAAAATGCTCACTCACACACGTGCATACTGGAATGGGTGCACTCATCCCTCTCCCTAACAAGCAAGCAGTCAATCTTGGAATCTCAAAAAGGGACGACTCTGTATTATATACATAATATTATTAGAAGCAAGAATGAATACTCAACTGAACTTGACTTATGGATGGAAGGATGAGGCAGTGAGCAGGTTTGCTTGGTAATATGTGTATAGAGCGAATCCATGGATGCTCGAACAGAGGGATGATTGCCACTGCCTCCCTCTCTGGGGTTATGAAGGATCTTGGCCATTGGAATTGAACCTAAAGGAATATTTATGAAAAACAAACAACTGACTAGCTGCATTCAAATCTTCTTCTTCAAAAGCTAGGTGTTCCAGTGATGGTTGTTTGTTCATTTGTTTGTTCCTGAAGGGGGGGCCTTAAGGTACAGTCGAGGAGATAAACATTGTCGGGGATAGTTTTCTTATTCCATCCAAACAAGAAAGTATTCCATACTCTGAATGGTCCTTCGCATTAACAAAGGATGGTCATAACTACCATGCGAGCATCAACCGGGTGTCCCATCCTCACCCACGATTAGAGGATAGTCGTCCTTCCCATGCACCCATCCTCCTGATTAGAAATTCTATTACCGGTGGAACTAGTTTCATTCGAGAGTTCGTTACTTCCAACAAGCGACCCATCACTACCCATCGTTGAGAAGCAGCAAGCTAATACCTAACATTCTACTGGAGCCCAACCCGATATTGAACTGATCCCACCCCAAAAATAGATATTGCCTGGCCTTACCACATTTGACTTTATTGAACTCCCTTAGCGCTATCCTTCACCCCCTATTGCTCTCTAGAATACTGTAGCATTCTCAGGTAGGGAGGAACTTCAGAATGCTCGACCGTTAGCAGATATAGTTGGGCTCGATGATTTCTTGAACTCCATCCCTCCCTAGCTGGGAGAGTGTATTAGCTGGATTTTCTATTTTCTATTGGCTGGCCCGTTAGCTTTCTATCCATCCTTCCTTCCCCCGGTAGATGAATTGAGTTACATGGGGCCTTTGAACCAACCATCTGTAGGCTAGCCATTGGAGGCAAGATAGCCTGCTCCCTGCTGCTTTGAACCAACCCTCTGTAGGCTAGCCATTGGAGGCAAGATAGCCTGCTCCCTACTGCTTTGTTTTATCCTTCTTCCTCCCTACTTTTCTCCTTGTTGCCTTCTTGCCTGGGGGAACTCCCTGAAGGGGTCAAGAATTCTATTTTGGCTTTATGGAACTCGCTGAATTTAAGGATTCCCTGCGCCTTTGGCCTTATCTTTGTATGTAATACATAGCCCTTTCCTCTAGCATGAGAGCTCCTATCTAAAGCCCTTTCTTTCATCCAGGCCGTTATCTATTAAGACTTCTACCTAAACTTTCTCCGCCTGCATTGGGGAAGGTGTGGCATTTAGCTCTTCCCCAACGAAGGAGGGGAAGGAAGAAAGGAAGACTTTAACCAAGCATGGATGGAAGATAGAGGACCAAGCAAGGGACAAAGTCGTGACTCTTAGACCTAAGAAGGGCAAGGTACAATGTAAACAAGCAAATGTCAAAATAGATTCGTCATAAAATCAAACACTTTGGGCAGACTTACCAGGTTATGGAGTTCTTTTATATTGATTCTAGCTTGAGTTATCAACATGATACGCTTTGATCACGAGATTTTATCCATGTCTATGCTAAAGCGTAATTACGTAGATAAAGAATGAATGCATAATTACATATATAACATATGCGCAGAAAAAGCTGCTATTATATATGTTATTATCCATTTATGTCATTAGATCATTAACGAATGTCGGACTTTCATTCAATGTCCCTTTATTGATCGACTAGGTATGTTGCTTATGGCTATGTCGATAGGCTAGGTAGAGGATGCACAAGTAAACCCCACACATAACAAAAGACAACTCCAAGTGCCCCAACATGTGTTCCACCATACCAACTCATCAAGAGAACCCCCAAGCTCAACCATCAACCAATATAATAAGAAAACAATGCCTCCACATGTGTGCCAAGAGAAAGTGCACCCAAGGGGAGGTAATGTTTCACCCTCAACCAAGAGAAAAAGGCCTCCAAGTGATCCAAGGCGTTGATGCTACGCTCCTCGAGATCATCATCATGCATAAAAATATGTAGAGGGTAACTCTTAAAACATAACACATGAAGGTGTATCATGACCTTCAACAGTTGTTCAACCATGCAATATCATCCAAAGAGCATGTGAAACCATGTAAGGAAGGGGAACCATGCCAAGCACTCATCGTAGAACCATACTATAAGTTATTGCCAATGAGTTCGTGCATGATCATCCTCCACAAGAGCTAGGGCGTTAGAGATCTAGCCCTCCATATGTGCCAAGCCATCAAAATGAGAGTGTTGCATCATGCCATAAGAAGCAAGCACCAAACCACATGAAAAGAATAAGATCAAGATAAGCGTTGTAATCCACCATGAAGCTAACTATAACATGAAGCAAAGGAAATGTCAAGTTAGCCTAAATGTGCAAGGGAATTCTCACAATGGCATCATGAAATCATACACCATAGCATTCTACTAACATCAACATGATGATCCAACCAAAACATCAACGTCATCATCTAACAACCATCCTCCAAGGCATTAACAAGGAAGCATAACTCTCTGGATTGAAACATAAGTAGACCATGCATGCGGATACCACTAGACCTCAAAATATGTAGAATGCTACAACTCCCACAACAAGAAGGTAAATCCACCATGCATAAATCATGGATTAGTGTGAATGCTCATGTACATCATCATCAACCAATCCATAATTGCAAAGTTTCAAGAAACACTAGGGTGTTCAAGCGCCCAAACTGCTAACCCATGCCACATCCTCAGGAAAGATAAAGTGTGTAAAGTTCAAACTGGGAATTGAAGTAAGCAAAGGTGGGGTATCAAGATGATAGAGAGTGCTCACGCGTCCTCGCCCTCAGAAGGACGAGCAATAAATCCATCACCCATATGAATGAGTGAGTGACTCCGTCCCTCTCCTTTTAGTCGAGAGTTCGTTGCCTCACCCTATCGAGATGGTAAATTCAGAAAGCAAAGGTTGCGTGGTCACTAAAGTAAAGCGGCCCAAGAGATGGTAAATTCATAAAGCAAAGGTAGTGTTGTGAATGAATGCTTCATTGATCGTTCCACTTAGCAAACGTCTGGGAAAATTACTAGAAAAAGGGTGGCGTTTTCAAATTCGAATGGGGTGGGTAGATAAGAATGGTAAGTGAGTTCTCATTATGCTCGGAGAAGAAGAAATCAAAGGGAGATCCATGTTGATTTCAAGATCTTTCATTTTCCTTTCTTATATTAGTCGGAAGCTCACGGAGACCCTTTCTTTATTACGAGCGTGAACGAGGAGCCATCAACATTCTTACTAATAGCTTATTTGTCTTATTCTTGGAAAGACGTTAGCGCTAAGCCAATCCATGCTTAAGGCACTTATATCCAAGCACAGAAATTTGTTCTCCAAGCAAGGAAAGGAAGGCTAATATATTCCCATAGCAATAAAGAAATAAGTCTATCTCCAGAGAGAGTATTCCCATTAGTTAGAAGGTACTAAAAGTAGTATTCAATCGGTTTCACAAACTATCCTCTCCCAGTTGAGCTCTCTACCTATCGTATAGGTTGAGTGCAATCAATGCCCTCTCCTTAATTAGTAAAACAACTTAGAAAGATTAACTCGATGGAACACACTATTGGGGACCTTCGAAGGTTGAAAATGGCGATCAAACGCTAGCAAATTCCAATTTCATCCATTTTAGACATTGGGAATAAAAAACCAATGGGTGACCTGGCTAATTCAAAAGGTACACTAGGCAAGTTAGTGGTGCCTGTTGGCAAGGTGGCTAGACGAGATGCTGACTGCTGCTTTTGACCTTGCTTTTCCTATTGCTGTTGGATCTGGTACTAGATAAGCTACTGACTCAACAAGGTCAAGGTAAGCTAGCTCTGCATAAACAACAGAATCGAATGTTGAAACGACTGGATCTGGTTAATCAACAAGATCACCTGCTTAATCGACTGCTTAACTGACTTCTGCATCTTTAACTGCTTATGTTGTTGGTGTCGCTATCTTAGCTACTGGTGCTTCCCACTGCTACTGCTTTTGATGCTTACTTTTCTCTAGCTTATCACTTAGCTTAGCTATGAAGGGTTTTCTTCCTGCAAGGCTCAAGTTCTGAAGAAAATATTTTATTTAAGGCCACTTTCCATCCCCAAAAAAGAATCTCTATTCTCGATCTCCAAACTAGCAATATAATGCATTTGTCTTTAATAACTTGAGATTCTTCTAGCTTTTATTCCCATCAATTTCTTAATCACAAAGGACTTGGTCAAAGAAGGCAGGCCAACAATGAATCAATAAAATGCTCACTCACACACGTGCATACTGGAATGGGTGCACTCATCCCTCTCCCTAACAAGCAAGCAGTCAATCTTGGAATCTCAAAAAGGGACGAATCTGTATTATATACATAATATTATTAGAAGCAAGAATGAATACTCAACTGAACTTGACTTATGGATGGAAGGATGAGGCAGTGAGCAGGTTTGTTTGGTAATATGTGTATAGAGCGAATCCATGGATGCTCAAACAGAGGGATGATTGCCACTGCCTCCCTCTCTGGGGTTATGAAGGATCTTGACCATTGGAATTGAACCTAAAGGAATATTTATGAAAAACAAACAATTGACCAGCTGCATTCAAATCTTCTTCTTCAAAAGCTAGGTGTTCCAGTGATGGTTGTTTGTTCATTTGTTTGTTCCTGAAGGGGGGGCCTTAAGGTACAGTCGAGGAGATAAACATTGTCGGGGACAGTTTTCTTATTCCATCCAAACAAGAAAGTATTCCATATTCTGAATGGTCCTTCGTATTAACAAAGGATGGTCATAACTACCATGCGAGCATCAACCGGGTGTCCCATCCTCACCCCCGGTTAGAGGATAGTCGTCCTTCCCATGCACCCATCCTCCTGATTAGAAATTCTATTACAGGTGGAACTAGTTTCATTTGAGAGTTCGTTACTTCCAACAAGCGACCCATCACTACCCATCGTTGAGAAGCGGCAAGCTAATACCTAACATTCTACTGGAGCCCAACCCGATATTGAACTGAGCCCACCCCAAAAATAGATATTGCCTGGCCTTACCACATTTGACTTTATTGAACTCCCTTAGCGCTATCCTTCACCCCCTATTGCTCTCTAGAATATTGTAGCATTCTCAGGTAGGCAGGAACTTCAGAATGCTCGACCGTTAGCAGATATAGTTGGGCTCGATGATTTCTTGAACTCCATCCCTCCCTAGCTGGGAGAGTGTATTAGCTGGATTTTCTATTTTCTATTGGCTGGCCCGTTAGCTTTCTATCCATCCTTCCTTCCCCCGATAGATGAATTGAGTTACATGGGGCCTTTGGACCAACCCTCTGTAGGCTAGCCATTGGAGGCAAGATAGCCTGCTCCCTGCTGCTTTGAACCAACCCTCTGTAGGCTAGCCATTGGAGGCAAGATAGCCTGCTCCCTGCTGCTTTGTTTTATCCTTCTTCCTCCCTACTTTTCTCCTTGTTGCCTTCTTGCCTGGGGGAACTCCCTGAAGGAGCCCAACGACCTTCCATCCATAGTAGTTTATATTGTTTGGGCCCTTCCAACAAGAAAGTTAGGCCTCGTTAATTAGGTCAGTGGGGTCCCCATTCATTCTGACTAGTTGGACTGCCTTCATAAGCCGAGGGAGTAATTGATTGTTAGTTGTTGCCTTCCTCCCTGCTGGCCATCCTCACTTTCCTCCTCCGTGCTGGAATTAGCTCGAGCTTCCTTTCCTTTCCACTTCCTTCTTTCTCGTTAACGATTCTAGATAGTTCAACTACAGCGCCTTCATTCACCACCGGTCCGGAACTTCAAGCTCATGTTGTAGACTCTCCTCATGAGAACACCAGCCCACCTTCTGAACAATCTAGTTAGGCCAAACAATCCTTCTGGCTAGTAGGTAAGAGAAAAGACAATAAAACATGAGGGTCGGACAACAATAAAACATCCTTCGATCGCACAGCAATAAAACCCTATCCTTTTAGTAGAGCATGCTAACGCACCCTCACCCATATGAATGAGTGAGTGACTCCGTCCATCATCTCTTGATTTTGGCTTGATTTTGTAAAGCCATTTATTCCATCATCTCATCCATTCATCCTTCTCTCTCCTCTCTTGTTTGGGTACGCATTTCTGGAGCTACTTCTCTCACACGTGCGAAGAAGGAAAAATGATTTTTTGTTTAGGGCAGCGTTGACCGAGTTTGACCAAAGTTGCAGGAGGTGTTTTGGACAGCATTTTGACCAGTGTTGACTCTTCTTGAGTGCAGATTAGGTTAGGCTGCCTCTCCTTGGCAGGCCGCAGTTCTGGAGAGCCTTCTTGACCTCTCTTTGACCCTGCGTTGACCAGCGTTGCTGTGTTAGGGCTAGCCGCAGGCTTGACTGCTGTTGACTGAAGTTTGACTGGGATTTTCGGACTGTTTTGGGCTGCTTCTCCTTGTTGTTGGAGGCCGAGTTGACTGGGCTATTGACCGAGCTGATTGGAGGTCAAATCTGACCTGTTTGACCAGCTTTGACTTTGCTGGTTAGGGTTTGATGTTGTTGTCATCAAAAATCAGTTTTGTATATTTGTACTCTCTCTCTCTCTCTCTGTTGAACTATTGAAGATTATAAGAAGAATTGATCAAGGGTCTCCCCACATTGGGGTTTGTCCTCGGCTGGTGCCACATCTTGTGTCCTCTTATCTTGGCTTGTCTTCTAATGTTTATGTTTATGTTCTATCTGCATTTTACTATCATGTTGATGTGATTGCTAATCTGGAAATTGATATTGGGTTAATAAGAAATTTGAAGTAAATTGCTCTTAAGCATAGAACATACCAAAATTAACATGGTTTCAGAGTTGAGGTGAAGACAAAGCCTAAGCAAGAGTGCAAGAGCAATCATCAAAGACAGTTGGAAAGGACAAAAGGCTCAATGGGTTCCTCGTCCCACTTCCCGGCTAAAAACAAGCTCCGTGAAAAGTCTGACTATCACGAATGGAAGATGTCTCTTGATCTGACATTGGAAGAACAAGAAGTGTTGGACTATGTGAAGGGTAAAATCCCTGAGCCTCCATCAAATGCACCGGCTGCTACAAAGAACAAGTACACTAAGGGTGAAGTCAAAGCGAAGAAGATTATCAGAGATTCCATTGACAAGCATCTGGTGGCCTACATCTCCGACTTGAACACCTCCAAGGAGATCTATGACAGATTGGTAAGCATGTTCAAGGTTAGTGATGCAAATCAAGTTTTGTTCCTCAAAAATAAGTTGAAGGATATTAAGAAGGGCAAGGACGAGGATATTCAATCCTACTTCTTAAGGATCACTGAGATCAAGAATGATCTTATATCGATTGGAGAAGTCATTCCTAATAGGGAACTTACTATCACTACCCATGGAGGGCTCCCACCCGAGTGGTATATATTTAGAACCACTATTCTCAATAATGGTCGAATTTCGGGATTTGAAGAATTAATGTCGAAATGCATTCAAGAAAAGACAAGAATGGTGGAGCAAGAAATGCCTTCAAATAGAGGCAACCCCAGTGCTTTCTCTGCTCATGCCAAAAGGAGAAATAATTTTGGGGCTAAAAGACATTTCAAAGGTAAGTCCAGATCTAAGGGTGGACGAAAGGGAAGATGCTTTGTTTGCAATAAGTTTGGCCACTATGCGAGGGAGTGTCCAAATAGAAAGGACGCATCACATGAGGATGATCACAATCACTCCAAGGGCAACTTCAACAACAACAATCAAAGGAATGGCAGGTTCAATGGCAAAGGAAAAAGGAATGCGGGAAATCATGGAAATGGTCAACCATCCAAGAAAGCAAGGAACTCCAGGTATGAAGAATCAAATATTGTTAACAATAAGCAAAATGAGTATTATCTTATATCAGCCCTCTCCACTACCTCTCCTCCGGACACTTTGGGGAATTGGCATATTGATAGTGGTGCCTCAAGGTACTTCACTGGATACAAGGAAGCTCTCTCTAATTTGATAGAGGAGACAAACTTGGAGATTATTCTTGGAGACAATGCCACCTATCCCGTAAAGGGTGTAGGGAATGTTACGCTTCAATTGAATCAGAGTAACACGATTCATTTACAAGAAGTTATATGTGTACCTGATCTCAAGAAGAACCTAGTGTCCATTTCGGCAATGGAAGACAAAGGCTACAAGGTGGCATTCATCGATGGAAAGGTACGTGTTTGGAAAAAGAATTTTAAAGATGCTTTTACACTTGGGTTTTGGGTTGACTCTTTGTATCAAGTTGGAGGAAGTCCATTGGGGGCCATGTCTTGCAACACATCTCTACAATCTGAAGTATGGCACCAGAGGTTTTCCCATCTTCATTATAAGGCCCTTCCCGATATGAGACAGATGGTGACAGGGATGCCCGAGTTCAAAGTAAAGCATGAAGGTATATGTCCGGGATGTGCCGAGGGAAAACTTAAAAGGGGACCATTCCCCTCTAGTAATAGCAAGACCACAAATATATGGCAGTTGGTCCACTCCGACATATCTGGTATGATGCCCGTAAACTCTTTGGGAGGATATTTACATTATCTCACTTTTACAGATGATTATTCTCACAAGACTTGGATCTACTTCTTCAAAAAGAAGGATGAAGTGTTCACCTAGTTCCATCACTTCAAAGCCATGATCAAAAATCAATCCGAGAAGAGAATCAAGATATTGAAGACTGATAATGGGATCGAGTACGAATCTAATGAATTCCATGACTATTGCAGAGACGCTTGCATTAAGAGGGAGACCACTATACCATACACAATTGAGCAGAATGGTGTGGCTGAGAGGAAGAACCGTACTATCATGGAAGTTGTTCGTGCCATGCTTCATGATCGAAGGCTTCCGAAATTTCTATGGGTCGAAGCTGTGAATATTGCCGTGTATGTTCAAAACAGATGCCCTCATCAAGCACTGGACTCCAAGACTCCCGAAGAAATGTTCATTGGTAAGAAACCCGATGTCTCTGATTTTAGAATTTTTGGAAGTCCCATATACTTTCATGTGCCGAAAGAGAAAAGAAGCAAATTGGGTGCATATGGAAAGAAAGGAATCTTTGTGGGCTATAGGGAAGTTGAGATAAGTCATGATGTCACCTTTGACAAAGATATGGCTCTTAGCAAGGTTGACAACCTCCCTATACCAAGGAAGGATAAAGAAGCTGACACCAGAAAGAAAGGTGAAAAAGAAGATGAAACGATGCCGGATGTTGATGAACCTATGGATCCTATTGATCCTCCTCCAAGAAGAGGCCCTCATGGCTTAGGGAGACTCTCGAAGATGCCAAGAGACATATTGCACCAAGGGGGACTTTCTGTGAAAGCAAGAAGCCGACCGGGTATCAAGGTTACTTGACCATTATGAGCACTATCATTCAAAATAAGCCTACATCATTCAAAGAAGTTGTGAAGCATCAAGTATGGAAGGATGCTATGAATGAAGAATATGAGTCCATTATGAAGAATGATGTCTAGGATGTGGTCCCTAGACTCCAGGACAAATCGGTTGTCACCTCTAAATGGCTTTACAAAATCAAGCATGGAGCTGATGGGAGTGCAGAAAAGTACAAAGCTCGCTTTGTTGCTCGAGCCTTCTCTCAAAAGGAAGGTGTAAATTACGATGAGATATTTGCACCTGTTTCCCGATACACCACCATCCACTCGATCATAGCCCTTGCCACTTCACAAGGATGGAACCTACATCAGGTGGATGTCAAGAACACTTTCTTGCATGGTTCGATTAAAGAGGAAGTCTATGTGGAACAACCCGCGGGGTTTGAGATTCATGATCGGGAATCTCATGTATGCAGGTTGAAGAAAGCTCTCTATGGGTTGAAGCAAGCACCCCGAGCTTGGTATGAGAGGATCGATAGCTATTTGATGACGTTGGGATTCACTAGGAGTGAAGCCGATCTGAACCTTTACTTTAAGGTTGAAGATGATAGACCTCTCATACTGGTGCTTTATGTGGATGACCTCTTTCTGACTGGTGCAGACCCTCTCATTCAAAATGTAAGAGGGAGTTGGCCTCAGAATTTGAGATGAAGGACCTAGGACTGATGCACTACTTCCCAGGGTTGGAGGTCTGGCAAAAGCCAGGAGAAATTTTCTTATCTCAAGGAAAATATGTTGTGAAGATATTGGAAAGATTTGGGATGGTGGACTGCAAGCCTGTGACTACCCCGATGGAGCTTAACTTTAAGAAGTTATGCGGTAGTGCTGCCGACTCGAATTGGGAAATGCTTCTAAGTATCGTCAACGCATAGGAGCATTTATGTTCTTGGTGAACTCCCGTCTGGATATATGTTTTGCTATTAACACGTTGAGCCTCATCACACACACTAGATTGTTGCCAAGAATCTTCTAAGATATCTTCGGGGCACAATCACTCATGGGCTAAGATACACTACTAGAGATGTGAGGTTGCATGGTTATTTTGATGTTGATTGGGCAGGCAGTGTGGTGGATCGCAAGAGCACTTCTGGGTGCTGCTTCTCTTTGGGTTCTGCTTCGATATCCTGGATGAGCAGGAAGCAGAAGTCGGTTGCTTTAAGCACCGCTGAGGCCGAATACATAGCTGCGAGTATGGCCTCTTGTGAAGCTGTCTGGTTGAGGAAGCTCTTCAGTGAGTTGTTTGGACATGCGTTGGATACCACCGTGATCCTCTGCAACAGCTAAAGTGGGATCTGATTATCAGAGAATCATGTATTTCATGATCGCTCCAAGCACATCAATATCAGGTACCACTTTATCCGGGATATGGTACAACAAGGAGCAATAAGGCTCCATCACATTGGGACTAATGAGTAGGTTGCCGACATTTTGACGAAGCCCCTGGGAAAAGTCAAATTCTTGACTTTCCGAGAACGACTAGGAGTCGTGGAGAGACCCTCCTATGAGGGTCCTGTATGATATGGACATTGAGCTCTAGGAGCTCCGGGGAGATTGGAGTACTTCTTGGAGCAATGAGCAACCATAGGGTGAGTGGTTCAGCCTTCCCCTAGTGGTTTGCTATGTACAGGGTGAGTGTTTCAACCTTCCCATGTGATACCCCGTGGCGACATGTAGGCAAGATGAGTGGTTCATCCTTACCCTACTGAGACATCCTACCCATGCAGTCTGGGACTCATGGGAAGTACCTCTCGTCTGGCCAATGAGTAGGGAAATGAGGATAGGGACCATAGCATTACCGATGGATGCATCGTGTACTATCATACTCCCTATGCTAGAATGACATTGATCTGGGATCAATTGGCACTGACTTCGGGTCAGTAAGAGTGGTATGACACACTCTCTTTATTGGAACTGACTTCAGGTCAATAAGAGTGGTATGACACACTCTCTTTATTTGGAATTGATTTCAGATCAGTAAGAGTGGTATGAGACACTCTTTATATGGGACTGACTTCGGGTCAATAGAGAATGGTATGATACATTCTCGATCACTTCTTCTTCTTCATAGTTCAGCAGAGCAGAGCAATGCAAGGCAGTGCATTGATGGCAGAGATAGTACAAGACTGGCAAATGGAGTTCTCCCTAGTTGAGAGGGAGTGTTAAAATTGGCAACTAGGGCCAAACTCCATATGGGTCACCTTATTTATGGAAGCTGATATTTTTTTTGGATTCCTCTCTTCGAGAGGTGTAGGATTGATCTAAAGATCATCCAATTCCGACATGTATTTATGGAGATGTGAATTTATTTATATTATTGACAATTTGTCAAGGTCGGCCAGCAAGCAAAACAGTCACTTTTACCCCCAACTTAACCTCAACGTTGCATAGGAGGAGACCTTGTGGCATTATTTCATCATCTCATCCATTCATCCTTCTCTCTCCTCTCTTGTTTGGGTACGCATTTCTGGAGCTGCTTCTCTCACATGTGCGAAGAAGGAAGTCTGATTTTTTGTTTAGGGCAGCATTGACCGAGTTTGACCGAAGCTGCATAAGGGTTTTGGACAACGTTTTGACCAGCGTTGACTCTTCTTGAGTGCGGATTGGGTTAGGTTGCCTCTCCTTGGCAGGCCACAGTTCTGGACAGCATTCTTGACCTCTATTTAACCCTGCGTTGACCAGCATTCACTGTGCTAGGGCTGGCCACAGGCTTAACTGCTGTTGACCGAATTTTGACTGGGATTTTCGGACTGTTTTGGGCTGCTTCTCCTTGCTGTTGGAGGCCAAGTTGACTGGGCTATTGACTGATCTGATTGGAGGTCAAATCTGAGTTGTTTGACCAACTTTGACTTTGCTGGTTAGGGTTTGTTGTTGCTGTCATAAAATATCAGTTTTGTATATTTGTACTAGCTCTCTCTCTCTCTGCTGAACTATTGAAAATTATAAGAAGAATTGATCAAGGGTTTCCCCCCATTGGGGTTTGTCCCTGGCTGGTGCCACATCTTGTGTCTTCTTGTCTTGGCTTGTCTTCCACTGTTTATGTTTATGTTCTATCTGCATTTTGCTATCATGCTGATGTGATTGCTAATCTGGAAATTGATATTGGGTTAATAAGAAATTTGAAGTAAATTGCTCTTAGGCATAGAACATACCAAAATTAACACTCACCTTAGGTCGAAGTGGGGTCCTCCCACTTTCAATCCTTCATAATGGAGAGGCCAACCAACAGAGTACTTAATGAACGAGGGGGGGGCTACGGGCCTAGCATATTCTCCCTGGACCAGCAAGGAGAGCGAAAAAATACTGAGTTGTATATTTCTCAGAGGAGAGCGAACTAGATATCTCACCGACTCCTTCTCTGGATGGACAGGCTGTTGTTACCAGAGCATGCTTTCACCCTCCAACTCTAAGCTAGCCTACAATTCTACCACCTCGCTAATTATTGCCCTTTGTGAAACCGAGGGTTTCAAAACAAAGGATGGTCCAGCTAGCTAAAAGGAGAATCTAGTTGTCTTGCCTCCTACCCATGGTCCAACTAATACACTCTATTCTTCTTGCCCTCACCCCCAGGTGGTAATTAAGTATGGGTCCCTTCCTTCCAAATAGAAACTTTCTTCTTGCCTAGGGCCCTCCCTGGTAATACCCTAACATCCTACCTGGTAGAGGAGATATCGCTTTCCGAATGGCATTATAGAACTCTCTCTCCCTCGAGCTTGCCTTCCATCCAGCTTTAGTCGACTTGAATCGATGAAAATGGGTAAGCACCAGTAGACACCTTGGAAGCCTAAATCAGAGGAGTGATGATTTAGCCCAGACTAAAACCTTGTAGATGATAGCACATAATATATTACGTATATAAGACTGGATTCGATTGAGCAATGGCCTAGGGAAATAGAGTAGGAAAGCATAATGGGATTGAGGAATGTCGAGAAGGACTGAATACATGGAGGGCTCTCACCCATCTCATGGGGAGATAGCCATGTTCGACAAAGGCGTGTGGCGATGCCGAATGTTCATCTGTTTTTCATCCCAGTCGTTTCGAATTATATCAATAACTAGGCTCGCCAAGGAGACTCTTGAAACCATGAATTCAAGTTCCCCACCCATACCTGAATGAAGCATTCGACTACAGGTGAGATGGCCGATAACCACCGCAGAAACAAGTTGTAGCGCTGACCAAAGTGGCTAGTTTCGAAGTAGTGTTTCCTAAGTTCCATTCACCACCGAAACCTTAGTTTGATGGTTATTGGGGCACCTGAGCCATGTTAAAGAGAGCCTCCCCAACTCGACGTTGCGACCATATAGACCAACCGAATAGATTTCCTCACGCTACAAGCAGGACTAGGACTCTACTTAATAAATAGGGTGGGTAAACGAGTTATTAGCCAACCATATTCTCAACCATAGGAGTCTTTCTCGTTGCAAGTATCCCACCATGTTCCATTGTTCATAAGTATCGCCTATAGGTGTTGGTGTTGCCAAGGTCGGTGTTTCGCTCAATGGAACAAACCGGTGTCTTTGTTCTTTAGCACTTAAACCGCTTCAATTTCACTATCTTGAATGTGGTGACCGAGCGCCCTGAAACGAATGGAAGTTGTATCTGGGTCCAGGCATATTCTGGTTACAATTACTGGAAAGGTTGTCCATAAGTTCGTCACCCGTAAAAGGTGCTAGTAGCTAGTGTAAAGAATTCCACGAGAAACAGAACTAGGGATGGCTTGTTAAAACTCCGAACAGGTGTTGCTTTGAGAATTTCACTAGCATATAAAGGTATTCAGAGGGCCCGCAAGCGAGCGAATGCTTGAACCACCATAGTTGGGATCTTATTCAACAACCTAAAACTCTTCATCCATTTTCATCTCCATTTAGTAAAGACCACTGGGAGGATTGGTCTGGGAACTATTACCAGTTGAGTCAAATGGGTGGTAACCCAAACTTCGGGGACCAATTAATCATTCACCATCCAAGGGTTAACCAACCCAAATCTACCTAATGGGTTTTTTGACTAGCTACTATCTATATACGTGATAAATAGTTCCATACCTCCTAAACCCTTTCTATTCATTCCTAGAAGGTAATTCCTAGAGTAGGTCCGCTCCTCTTTTCCCCGTTCTATCATTTTGTTCGGGTGCTCCCCTGGATCTTATTAGGATTGGGCTGGGCAACATCATCCATGCATAAATATCGCCAATTGACCCTACCCCCTTTGGCACTCTATCAATCAAACAGTCTGTTGTCGCGCGGATTGGCACGACAACGCTCAGACCGGGGGCTGTCACTCTGATCCCCGATCCCTCCGTTTAAGCCTGTCTCCCGCGACTAAGGGGGGTAGTCCCTGTGAGGTGAAGGAGACCAACTGTCGACCAGTTGGTTTGGGAGACACGAGACACGATTAAGATAAGCACTAAAATGATTTGATTAGTTAGCAGACCAGTGCCTTAAGAGATTGTTATTAAAATGATTACTTGTTAAATGATATAGAAAAATAAACCGTGACCAGCAATCATTTGTCATCAGCTAAATCACATGACCAAAACGATATCCAACAACTGAAAACTTCGAAAAGATGAATGAGAATCGTAAATTACTAACCAGATATCAATTTTGTGTCTCGACTTGAAAATTTTAGATCTCAGCATGAAAAATAATAATTCCCGAAAATGACTGGATCTGACCAAGAAAATTTTCAATTTTTTTTTTTTTTTTTAATTATTTTTATATTTTCAAAATACCAAAAAATGAAAATTAAAAATCTAAAAATTTAAATTTAAAATCTATTTTAAAACTAAATTATATTAAAACTAAACTATATAAAAAATAAAACAAAAGCTAAATAAATCTTTATATATATATATATATATATATATATATATATATATATATATATTTTATAAAATCAAAATAAAACAAAAATTGAAATCTAAACTATAATCTATGCTAACCCCTTTTTATTTGTTTTAAAATACAATTGAACGAATCTAAAGTAAATGAAATCAAAACTAAAAAAAAATTTAAATCTAAACAAAGTCCTAACTCTAAACTCTAATTAAAATATAAAACCTACGATATGCATCGAATAATCCAAAACGTTGACCAATAATCTGATAAAACTTACGAATTTGGAAAACGACCTGCATAAAAAATTAAATCACGGGCAGAAATTTCATAATCAACGGAATCATAGAACTGAACCTACGCTACCACGCAGAACTGATATGTATTAAAAACGCCAACTCGACTTACCTGTTCCGTCTGCGGAGAAACGATTAATACGTTTACCTGGCAATGCGTTTGATGCATGATAGCCTTCGGTGCGGTGAGTTTCATTTGTGCTCAGACTCTGGCGTGATGGCTCTGGACGTGCTGACTATACTCGGGCTCAACAAATATAATGGTCATAAAACCCGAAATTCATTGTTTGCTTCAGCGATATATGTACTCCTTTTTTGTCTGACAGGTAGCCACAGGAGCAGCTACGCTTTCCCCTCAGAAAATTTCGATTGGATTTATGTTATTACCTGAGCAGCATGACAGAATCGGGGTTGAATGGATTTTTTCCAGTGGAAACGATGCTGCCGGCGTGAATGAGATCTACGTTTTATGTTTGCCACGTGTGGAACGATTTGCAAGAATGATTGACTCCAGATCTGTTGCCTGAATGAAACTGGAGGCTTCACGAAATATACACTTCGTTGTTCACTTGAACGCTGGGCGTAATGAGCAAATGATTTGCCCAGTCAATGCCCTGTGTCCTCAGATCAGCTAGATAAGTGAATATCCGTTGTTTGGCCCGCAAATGATCTTCTGACTGCATGGGAGGTGCGTTTGTCTGCTGACAGTGTGAAGAACTTCAGAAGATTTTCTCAAAACCCTGTTCCTGCAATTAAAAGAAAACAAAACCCAAATAAAAAAAATCTATTTAAAGCAAAAATTTAAAACCCTAGAAATGCTGATTAATTTACAGATTTGGCCCCTTAACAACCAGATTCAGCAATAAGCACGAGATATTTTAAAGAAACAAAGATTTCAGATTGTCACTGTGAAGAACTTCAGAAAATCTCTCATGCAACTTAGAAAAATAAAACGAATGATAGACCCAGGATCAAATCCAACTGGGTTCAGCACAAAATGCTTATGGGAATTGGCTGGTTCAGCCGAGAACTTCCCCTAACGCCCACAATTTCCTTCAGAAAGGGTTTTCTGCACAGCTCAGAAACAACCATCAGTAAAGAGAGCAAAAATACTGCTAGATCTCAAAAAGTAATGGAGATACCTGCCATTACTTCAGAAACCCTAACAGCACCCAAACCCTAGCAAGTGAACAAGATACCTGTGCTCACAATACTCTACAAAAAGCTATTATTAACGGCTGAAAATAACATATGCAGAAAATGAAACAATCTCACAGCATTTTAAGAGAGTAACACCAGCAAGATATGGACCCCAAAGTCTTCTTTTATTAACCAGAAACAGATTTACAATAGAGCTTCTTCAGTCTCAGACTCACAGATCGAATGATCTGAAATGACCCCCTAAGACCCTATATAAAGGAAATGATCCCAACGGCTAGTTCGAGTGATCCATGTAGAAATGATCTCGACCGTTGATGAGGATCAAGACATCTCTTGATCTCATCCGTCGATTTATTCACTTAAAATATTATTATTTTATTAGTTAGGGTTTTTGTTTTATTTTTTAATTTTTTATTATTTTTTATTTTTTTTAATTTTTTAATTTTTAATTATTTTATTATTTTATTATTTTATTATTTTTATTCATTTTTTAATCTTTTTAATTCATTTTAAAATGGATCATCGAACTAAGCCTTCGGAAACATCACCTAGGACCTAGGACTTAGGACTCATGAGGGGATTTAAAACTTTTTTCGACCCTCAGGACACATTACATCATGACTTTTACAATTTACATCTTAAGGGAGAAAACCCCTTTAACATAGACCCTCACAAATCACCCAGTTCTGCGACACAACTATAATCTAGCATATCAACACACTAGGATTCTCCTAAAATTCCAATGACAAAATCCATCCCGGCTTTGGGGTCAGGTTTGAAGGAAAACTCTGCCGATCCATGGATCGGTGAGACGAAAAACCTTCCGGGACGTAGAATACCACTAGAAAGTTAGGTCCACCTAGGCAATTCACATACACAACTCATATCTGCTAAGATTATTTACAATTAATACATGCAGACTGGGTTTACAATTAGATTGATCAAGCTGCTGATGACTGCTGGATGGCACGGACACGCTGATCAGGTGCTGCCCCTTTCTTGCAAAGAAAAAGGGGGTGTACTGCATGGGTAGTTGACCGGTAGAGGTCAACATCTGGCTCTACTTGGGGACACGTTGCAGCTTGCAGGAATGTGAGAATCCAGAATCGGCATCCATACAACACAAAAATAAGTAGCGTCCATCCAAAAATCATCATATAACATTAAGCACAGGAAAGATAAAAGCTCTTCATTTATTAACTATCTAAAGCAGAAATGAAAATGCGGAAAAAGCAAGGAGCAGGGTTAGAAATACGATACAAAAGATGCCCCATGGCATCACATGTGTTCAATAAAGTGCATACTGAGCATTTGCCTGCTTTCAGGCAAATCTGCTGGCTGCTTGTCGGATGTACCATGTCCAATTTTGCATATGGTAGGACTTTTTCCTATCCGAAAATCAAGCTGCTCACGGCCGTCTGATGCGTCAAATCTTCTTCTCATTTTCTTTCTCTTGCGCTTTTTCTTTCTGGCTGGTTGTATGACTGATGACATGGAACTTGCTGTTTCAAAACTATCGGATGAAGTATGTAAGATATGTCTTTCTTTAGCCCGCATCTGATCTTTATCATTCTTAAGTCTATTTGGATCACCTTCAATTAACCATCTTTCAATTGAATCAATAACCTCCTCATAATAAGATGAAACTTGTTGCAGCACATGAGAAGGCTCCTGATCTATTGATGTCACCCGGTTTCTTTCATCTTCCAATTGCTGAAACCTTTGAACCTGTATTCTAATGGCATCCATCTGCCTAGAGTGTTCAACCTTTATATCACCGATTTGTCTGGCATGATGTTCTTCCATGTCTTTTATCACTTTATTGTTCTTTTCCTTTATGTCCATCAAGTAATGCTGCATGAAATTTATTTCTTCTTTATGATTCGCTTGCATGTCAGCCAACTGATTATTATGATTGAACGTCATGATAGTCATTTCCTCATCCATAGTTAATAACTTGTTTTGCATAGAGTCAATTTCCCTATCATGATCAACTTTCATGGTCACCATATTTTCCTCTAAGACTGACATCTTGCTATGCATGTTTCCAATTTCTGTTTCATATTTAGTTTTCATGGCCTCAATTTCTTTAGCATGCTGATTTTGCGTGACCTCAATCTCCCTATTACGTTTTTCCAGGTGGGTGCATAAAGTTTTCACATCATTGACATAATTAGTTTGATTGATTTCCATATTTCTCACCAGCATCATTAGATCTCGTAAAATTTGTTTTTGCTCTTCCCTTTCATTGTCATTTGTCCCTGATTTTTCACTATCATGAACTTGATCTGCAATATTTCCGGTGGATGACACATTCTGATATGAAGGGTCGTCTTGGGATCTTTCACCATCAGCTGGACCTCTTCTCAAACTACTTTTATTCTGTTGCACAATTTTAGAGGCAGAAGGCAAGCTGTTTGGATAACCATATCTATCTTCAAAAGCATTTATAATGTCTTTTAAAGAAGTAAAAGAATCCTTAGGAAAATTGTTAAACCAATTCAAAGCATCATCTTCTAAAGAAAGGACAAATAGACTCATTTTGATATCATCATGATTACACTGAGGGGGTCTGCAATATATGATCATGATGCGAATAAACAAGTCTAGATGCCTTTTAGCAGCGATTGGATCACCATCTGAAAAAATAGGTAATTCAGGAATGGCCTCCTCCGGAAAATCATGGAGACGGTGAGTAAAACGACATGGTTTAAATGAATAATCCATGATGAACAATAAGGGATCAGATGGATGATAGAACTAGCTCTTTGCTCAAGAAAATCAAAAGATGAAAGAAGTGGAGTCGCCACTTGAACAATGAATCTGATTCTAAGATCCAAGAAGTAATCAACAAACAAATATGCGGGATGCTTCTTGTCTGGGAAAAATGAAAAAAATGGAGTCGCCACCCAAACAGGAAACAAACCCAAGAGATGCTGCTGATATGGGATGAAAAGATGCCAAAAATATTGAATCTGCCAGCTCAACTGAGAGATGAGAGATGAGAAGATGAATGTCGATGAAACTCCAGGAACAGAAAAACTCTGTCCCCGGCAACGGCGCCAAAAAATGTTGGCGCTGTCGGGCCAGATGAAAAGATAAGAATGAGAAGGAAGATTGTCGTTGAAACGCCGAGAAAACAATTTCCCCGGCAACGGCGCCAAAAAATGTTGGCGTTGCCGGCTCAAACGAATGATAGACAGATGAACGATGAATGATGAAAAGATGTTGAAACACCAAGGACAGAAAAATTCTATCCCCGGCAACGGCACCAAAAAATGTTGTCGCGCAGATTGGCACGACAACGCTCAGACCGGGGGCTGTCACTCTGATCCCCGATCCCTCCGTTTAAGCCTGTCTCCCGCGGCTAAGGGGGGTAGTCCCTGTGAGGTGAAGGAGACCAACTGTCGACCAGTTGGTTTGGGAGACACGAGACACGATTAAGATAAGCACTAAAATGATTTGATTAGTTAGCAGACCAGTGCCTTAAGAGATTGTTATTAAAATGATTACTTGTTAAATAATATAGAAAAATAAACCGTGACCAGCAATCATTTGTCATCAGCTAAATCACATGACCAAAACAATATCCAACAACTGAAAACTTCAAAAAGATGAATGAGAATCGTAAATTACTAACCAGATATCAATTTCGTGTCTCGACTTGAAAATTTTAGATCTCAGCATGAAAAATAATAATTCCCGAAAATGACTGGATCTGACCAAGAAAATTTTCAAATTTTTTTTTTTTTAAATTATTTTTATATTTTTTTTTTTTCTAAGTAAAGCTAAACTATTATATTACAGCAAGAGCAGAGTTACATTGTGAAAATTACAACGGGGCCGCGGCCCTGTAAAATTTGTCCAAGGACAGACAGTAGACACCTGAGAATTCATGCCAGAATTACATAGGACACATGGACAAAGACTTAGAGCCACACTCATGTAGCTGACACATGGACAAAAACACTTGAAGAACATCGACACAGAACAGAGATAACATAAAACCGACACAATTACATAGAGACAGAGTGACAGACTCATATATAACCGCATTGGAAGCTGACTGAGAAAAATTCTTGCTGTAAAACCTGGAGCGCGAGCTGGGCATGTCAATCTTCATCAGTGGTCTGCGGTTCATCTTCTGCCTTGCAGCATGGAGGCTGTAGGATAGCTTTACCAAGGTTGCGCGTTCCACGGTCGCTTGGGCCAGCGCCTGAGTCACAAACAGGTTCTCTCAGGCTCGCTCCCGGGTCATGTAAGGGCCGCATCATCTCAACAGCAGGGAATTCCATATCCACCGTAGGAACAATCCCAGGAACACGCGGAGGGTTGGCCCGTGGGTTGCCATCCTCATCTTCCCAGGGATTGCTGCAATGCTCCACAGAGACAGTCACAAAGAAAGTAGAATTGGCTAAGGTGCAAGGGAGGCGGTATCTCACCATTGGGTGTTCCGTATGCCCACAATCCATGCGCGCAGGAGGTTCCCCCAGTCTGCCTCTGCCCGGGGGCCTTCCCCTCGGCCTTCTGCACTCAGAGGTTTCCTCAATTGAGGAAGAAGTCGAGGGGGCTCTGCCACTATAACCTCCCCTACCACTGTTGCCCCTTCCGCGATTGCGATGCATGCTGGTCTTCTGAACAGAGCGCACAATTCCACAATGTAACAACGTTGTTGGCACAGAAATACTGCCAGACCAGGTCTTTGTTTCCCAATTGCCAAAAGCTGTGGCCGCAGAGCCTTGACCCTCTTTATCAAAGCTTGAATGAGAGCTGAGACTCTGTGCCTCCACACCTTCTAACGAAGCCAGAACAGGAGCTAAAGATAGACGCGGATAAGAGCTGAGACTCTGTGCCTCCACACCTTCTAACGAAGCTAGAACAGGAGCTAACGATAAACGCGGATAGATAGGCGCTGCCAAATTCTCAGAGGCGCAATTGGCTTGCTTGTGAGCTTGCCAATTGCCCCACTCTTCAGCAGCAACACACCCACATTCACATTCTGGGCAAGAATGACAGTCGAAGTTCAGAACCTCCGTCACCTCCGGCAAGAACATAACAGTTGCAGAAAGGAATGGCGGAAGAATGTCCGAGAGAATGCGGTTATGAAGCGCCATGTTGCGCTTCTCAAGACTCGCCTTGAATGTCGACAGGACGCCTCTGTCAACTCCCTTTACTCCCTTCCTTAAATGCTGCAGGTTGGTGAATTGATGGTGTGTCCTCCCGTCATGCGTGGCTCGTCCGGGCGGACACCTGCCCTTTGGACGAGCCTTATACGCCAAGTGTCTAGCGACCACCCGCATCCGGGGAATTATTTTTATATTTTCAAAATACCAAAAAATGAAAATTTAAAATTTAAATTTAAAATCTATTTTAAAACTAAATTATATTAAAACTAAACTATATAAAAAATAAAACAAAAGCTAAATAAATCTTTATATATATATATATATATATATATTTTATAAAATCAAAATAAAACAAAAATTGAAATCTAAACTATAATCTATGCTAACCCCTTTTTATTTGTTTTAAAATACAATTGAACGAATCTAAAGTAAATGAAATCAAAACTAAAAAAAAATTAAAATCTAAACAAAGTCCTAACTCTAAACTCTAATTAAAATATAAAACCTACGATATGCATCGAATAATCCAAAACGTTGACCAATAATCTGATAAAACTTACGAATTTGGAAAAGGACCTGCATAAAAAATTAAATCACGGGCAGAAATTTCATAATCAACGGAATCATAGAACTGAACCTACGCTACCACGCAGAACTGATATGTATTAAAAACGCCAACTCGACTTGCCTGTTCCGTCTGCGGAGAAAAGATTAATACGTTTACCTGGCAATGCGTTTGATGCGTGATAGCCTTCGGTGCGGTGAGTTTCATTTGTGCTCAGACTCTGGCGTGATGGCTCTGGACGTGCTGACTATACTCGGGCTAAACAAATATAATGGTCATAAAACCCGAAATTCATTGTTTGCTTCAGCGATATATGTACTCCTTTTTTGTCTGACAGGTAGCCGCAGGAGCAGTTACGCTTTCCCCTCAGAAAATTTCTATTGGATTTATGTTATTACCTGAGCAGCATGACAGAATCGGGGTTGAATGGATTTTTTCCAGTGGAAACGATGCTGCCGGCGTGAATGAGATCTGTGTTTTATGTTTGCCACGTGTGGAACGATTTGCAAGAATGATTGACTCCAGATCTGTTGCCTGAATGAAACTGGAGGCTTCACGAAATATACACTTCGTTGTTCACTTGAACGCTGGACGTAATGAGCAAATGATTTGCCCAGTCAATGCCCTGTGTCCTCAGATCAGCTAGATAAGTGAATATCCGTTGTTTGGCCCGCAAATGATCTTCTGACTGCATGGGAGGTGCGTTTGTCTGCTGACAGTGTGAAGAACTTCAGAAGATTTTCTCAAAACCCTGTTCCTGCAATTAAAAGAAAACAAAACCCAAATAAAAAAAATCTATGTAAAGCAAAAATTTAAAACCCTAGAAATGCTGATTAATTTATAGATTTGGCCCCTTAACAACCAGATTCAGCAATAAGCCCGAGATATTTTAAAGAAACAAAGATTTCAGATTGTCACTGTGAAGAACTTCAGAAAATCTCTCATGCAACTTAGAAAAATAAAACGAATGATAGACCCAGGATCAAATCCAACTGGGCTCAGCACAAAATGCTTATGGGAATTGGCTGGTTCAGCCGAGAACTTCCCTTAACGCCCACAATTTCCTTCAGAAAGGGTTTTCTGCACAGCTCAGAAACAACCATCAGTAAAGAGGGCAAAAATACTGCTAGATCTCAAAAAGTAATGGAGATACCTGCCATTACTTCAGAAACCCTAACAGCACCCAAACCCTAGCAAGTGAACAAGATACCTGTGCTCATAATACTCTACAAAAAGCTATTATTAACGGCTGAAAATAACATATGCAGAAAATGAAACAATCTCACAGCATTTTAAGAGAGTAACACCAGCAAGATATGGACCCTGTTGTCGCGGATTGACATGACAACGCTCAGACCGGGGGCTATCACTCTGATCCCCGGTCTCTCCGTTTAAGCATGTCTTCTGTGGCTAAGGGGGGTAGACCCTACAAGGTGAAGGAGACCAACTATCGATTAGTTGGGTGGGAGACACGATATGGCAAGCACTAAGATGATTTGATTTAGCGGACCAGTGCCTTTAAAGCGATTACTTGTTAGATGATATAGAATATAAAACCATGAACAACAATCACTTACCATCAAATAGCCTGAACAACGCTTAAATATTCAGTAAAACCACAAAGATCATGGAACTCAATAACGATATCCAGTAATTAGGAGAATAATAACACAATTATAAACCACCAATTGTTAACCAGATACCACGTCAAGATAATCATTCATGTAAAGCATTCATTCCACATCAATAACTTTAAATCTCAACATAAAAATTTCTCAAATAACTGAATTTTGACCAAAAGAAATTTCCACAATATTTTCAGGCAAAAAGATTTAAAGCTAAATTTTCCAGCTAAATGCCAATCCTAAAAAAAATTTATTTCTTTTTTATTTTTTTGATTTTTATATTTTTTATAAAATAAAAATCTAAAATCCTAAACGAAAACTAGAAATCATCCTAAAAAATATAAAAAAAAATAAAACTAAAACTAAATCCTTCTTTATTTTATTTTCATACAAAATTTCAAGCCTATGTAAAAAAAAATGAATCTTAAAATCTAAAACGATATGGCAAACAAATCGAATTTCATCAATGGTCACCGTTTACCCTTTTCATATGCGTGAATTCAAACAAGCTAACCCTAAATGCTAACTGCGTTAATCAAAACGGCTTATGGAAAACGACTGCAGGTATAACTGGACCGTGATGCCGCGTGCGACCCCAGCAAATGTGACGGCGAATGAGGGATGCTGCAACAGCGTAAATCGAAGGAGGGAAAAAACATAATCACCACAACAAAAAAACGTGAGATTTCATAACGCAATGCGTGAGGGAAAATGAAAATCAGACCAGAAATCGAAAGCGAGAGTGAGACGAGGGTTTCGCTGACAGGAGCCAAGAAATACGTGATGCGTTAGCCAATGCGTATATCCACCAAGCGAATCAATGTCCCTATTGCGATTTTCAGCTCTCGGTGGGATGAATAATGCACAGGAGACGACAAAAAAAAGGAACTACGCTTGCATGTGAAGAACAGCGATTCAGGGACTGCGTACTTGGTCGATTTTTGTAATGAGAGACCGCCGCATATGAGCCAAACAAACTTACGTTTCCAGGTGCATACAAATGGCTACATTGACAAGAGAAACGCGAGCACGAAACGCAGATAAACGCTGGCACAATTTTTTTTTAATGGAAATCGACTTAAAGGGAACCCGTAGATAATGTAAAGCAAATCGAAAGGCAGAAAACCAACACGATTTGAACCATAGCCCCTAAAAAAATCGATTCAAACTTCGCTTTTTAAAAATAGGCCACAGCAAACTCAAGAGTGATTTTTTTCAAACAGAGGTACGCTTCCTGGGCAAAAATCCAAAAGGGAAAAGCAGGCTAAGGAAAACTTTGATGACCAGATCAGCTCACGCTCAATAATGCTTCAACTTTCAGCTGAAAAGAAAAGAAGACTTGAAACTATTTTGGGGTTTAAACTGTGCAATACGTTACCTGGAGTTGCCGGCAGCACAAATTTGACTCACCGTGCATCAATTTGAAGTGTCAGTCGTCTGAACGCTGAATGCTTGCCACAATCACTTCGATTTTATGCTGAGAAAAGCAGCAACCCCTCCTTGTTCTTCTTAGTATCAACCGGATGACAGGATGCCCTGATTATTGGATTCTGCGTTTATGTTTAACACTTGCAAGCGAAATAGGCAAGAGATGATGACAACAGATATCCTGCAAAAGGGAAATTTGGCAGATATACAAAATTTTGCAGTAAATCCTTCAAAAAAAAGAAAAAAAATTAACTTAAACCAAAAATTTCAAAGCTCTAGGATAGCCAGATTTAGCAATGATTACAGTTATACTTTTGAAATATCAGAAACTTTAAATTTTGCTGTGAACAGACTGAAGAAAATTTCTCATGTAAACAAGAAAGAAATTTTAAATGATTAACCCAGGGCAAAATCAGCTGGGCTCTGCAAAGAAAAGCCTGTGGGAGTCGGCTGGTCCAGCCTAGAACTTCCCCAAACGCCCACCAATATTCTTTACTAAAAGGTTTTCCTGCACATCTTAAGCAACCATCAACAAAGAGAGAAAGAATGCTGCGAGATCTCAGGAAATAATGGAGATACCTGCCATTATTTCAGAAACCCTAGCAAGTAAACAAGATACCTGTGCTCACAATACTCAAAAGAACAAGCTATGATGAATGGCTGAAAACTGAAATATGCAGAAAATCAAAGATCTCACAGCAATTCCAGAGAGTAACACCAGCAAGATTTGGACCCCAAAGTCTTCTTTTATTAACCAGAAATCAGATTACAAGAAAGAGCTTTTTCAGTACAGACTCACAGATCAGATAAACCTGTAAAATGACCCCCTAAGACCCTATATAAAGGAAATGATCCCAACGGCTAGTTTTGATTGATCCATGTTGAAGCGATCTCGACCGTTGATGAGGGTTAAGACATCTCTTAATCTCATCCGTCGATTTTATTAAAAAAAGGATATTTTGCATGCATTCACAAAAATATTATTATTTTATTGTTTATGGTTTTTGCTTTATTTTATGAACTTTTTGTTATTTTTTATTTATTTCATTTTTTTAATTTTTTAATTTTTTAATTTTTTATTTATTTTATTATTTTAGTATTTCATTTATTTTCTTAAATGGATCATTCGAACTAAGCCGTTGGAAACATCACCTAGGACCTAGGACTTAGGACTCATGAGGGGATTTACAACATTTTTCAACCCTCAAGACACATTTCATCATGATTTTTACAATTTACATCTCAAAGGGATGAACCCACTTAATACAGACCCTCATAGAACACCCAGTTCTGCGACACAACTATAATCTAGCAGATTAACACACTAAGACTCTCCTAAAGTTCTAATGACAAAATCCATCCCGGCTTTGGGGTCAGGTTTGAAGGAAAACTCTGCCGATCGTAGATCGGTGAGACGAAAAACCTCCCGGGACGTAGATCATCATTAGAAAGTTAGGTCCACCTAGGCAATTTTACATACATGACTCTGATCTGCTTAGATTATTTACAATTCGTACATGCAGACTGGGTTTACAAAAATGATCAAGCTGCTGATGACTGTAGGCTGGCACGGACATGTCGTTCAGGTGCTATCCCTTTCTGCCAAAAGGAAGGGGGTGTATTCCATGGGCGGTTGACCGGTAGTGGTCAACATCTGGCTCTACTTTGGGACACATTGCTGCACTGTAGGAATGTGAGAATCCAGAATCTGCATCCATACAACACACGAATAAAAATAAGTAGCGTCCATTCCAAAATCATCATATACATTAAGCACAGGAAAGATAAAAGCTCTTCATTTATTGACTAACTAATAACATTAAAAGAAAATCTAATCCTAAAAACAGAAATGAAATGCTGAAAAGACAAGGAGTAGGGATAGAAATATAATACAAAACAGCTTGAGCATTTGGCCGTTCACTGGTAGATCAAGTGGTTCGCCATCCAATCTGCTCAAGTAGAATGAGTTCGGCCCAGCTATATCTCTAATGATGTATGGTCCCAGCCACAAGCTGTCAAACTTCTTATGCTTCCCCGGTTTTTCATTTTTGCGATCCCAAAGTAAAACCATATCTCCAACCTGCAAAGATCTAGATCGAGAGCATTTATCAAAGCTTTTCTTAATATTAGATTGATTTTTACATATAGTTTCAAAAGCTGTCCGACGAGTCTCATCTAATTCCACAATCTGATCTATCCTATTCTGAACAACATCTTTATTAGTGGAAAATTTTTGGAGAAGCTGGTAAGCTGGCAATTTTAGGTGCACAGGTAAGGTAACATCCAAACCATAAACTAATTCAAAGGGAGATTTACCAGTAGATTTCTTCTTGGTAATTCTGTCTGCCCACAAAGCATACTTGATTTTGCTGTCCCAAGACTTCTTGTTATCTCCTACTATTTTCTCGATAATGGTTATGAGATTTTTATTACTTGATTCAACCAAACCATTACCCTGAGGATAGTAATTCGACAAATGAGATAAGACAATGCCATATTTGAAACAAAAAGATGTAAACTCTGAAGAACTAAAAGCCTTGGCATTGTCCGTAGTGATCTTAGCAGGGACGCCAAATCTAGTAATGATGTTGTTCTCAATGAAATCCATAATCACCTTTTCGGTGGCATTCTTAGCAGGAATGGCTTCGACCCATTTAGTGAAATAATCAGTAGCAGTCAAAATCCATGAGTAGCCATTGCTAGAATTTTCATGGAACTTCCCTATGAAGTCCAGACCCCAATGCTGAAAAGGTGCCTCTACAATAACAGGTTGTAGAGGAAGGGCAACAAGCTTCTGCTTCCCAGTGAACAGTTGACATGCTTGACACGTTCTAACATACTTGTGCACATCAGAAAAAATCGAAGGCCAATAATAGCCAGCTCTTAGGATTTTGTGGGTGGTAGTTCTAGCGGCATAATGACCACCACAAAATCCTGAATGAAATTCGGAGATTAGTCTTTTGGACTCAACATCGTCAACACACCTAAGCACTATGCCCTCAGGATTTCTCCACCCAAGGCCATCCTTCATAAGGCAGTACTTAGTGGCTTTTAGTCTAAGAGCCCTTCTCTTATGAGCGACTAAGTGGCTAGGACATGCAAGATTTGTTAAGTAGTAAACTATGTCCTTATACCATTCATGCTCAGCTAACCTTCTTAATTCTGGTGAAGAAAGATCGTCAAGGCAGAACAAACCAAGAGTCTTTTCATTACTTTCAGTTAACATTTGAGCTAAACCTTGGCCTTTGATCAGCTTGGTGGGTCTAATTTCTAAATCATACTCCTGTATCTTAGTAACCCACCTAGCACGAGTCCCTAAGCAATCAGTTTGAGTTAATATGTCCTTAACAGCAGAATGTGGGACGAAAGCAATGATCTTAGAATAACCCACATAAGTTTTAAAATGCTTAAGAGACTTGACCAGGGCATAAGCCTGCTTTTCCATGGTATTGTACTTCAATTCGGAGTTTTGAAGTGCTCTACTCATGAAAGCAATAGGCCGCTCATGACCATCTTTATACTTTTGAAGCAAAACACCGGCAATGGTATCTTCAGAAGCGAAAGAAAAAATCATGAAATCCTTGGAATAATCAGGACTAACAAGGACAGGAGCTTTCGCGATAGCAGACTTGATTTCTTGGAAAGCCCTTTTGCCCTCTTCTTGCCAGACAAATTTCACATCTTTCTTCAGAAGACTTTGAATGGGTTTAGCTATTTCCGCATAATTTGGGATGAATCTTCTAATAAAATTTATCTTTCCAAGGAAAGACTGAAGGGACTTGAGGTTATGCGGGAGAGGAATCTTTTGAATTGCTTCGACTCGTTCGGGATCGACCTTGACTCCTTCCTTAGAAATGATATGACCCAGTAATTTCCCTTTTGTTACCCCAAAGACAGATTTAGCCGGATTTAAAGAAATTCCATATTCTCTGCATCTATCGAAAACTTTCCTAAGATGATCTATATGACTGATACCATCTTTAGAGAAAACAGTTAGATCGTCTTGGTAAATTTCGATAATTTTCCCGATTAACCCTTTGAAGGCATAATCCATGGCCCTCTGGAATGTAGCTCCAGCATTTGTTAACCCAAATGGCATTCTGATGTATTCAAAAGTGCCCCACGGTGTTGTGAATGTGGTCTTGTGTCGATCTTCCTTTTTAACCCAAACTTGATTATACCCAGAAAAACCGTCTAGCAATGACATCATTCCAGACCCAGTTACTCTTTGCAACAAAGTTTCCATTTTTGGCAAAGGGTAATTGTCCTTTTTGCACGCTAGATTAAGGTTTCTAAAATCGACACAAAGTCTTATTGTACCATTCTTTTTCCTGACAATCACTAAATTCGAACACCATGTCGAATGCCTAGTTTGAGCGATGATCCCTGCTGCAAGCATTTTCGCAAGCTCTTTCTGGACCAGGGGGGCTAACTTAGGATTAATCTGCCTAAGTTTCTGCCGGAAGGGTCTAGCATTTTCGTCCTTTAATGGAATGGTATGCTCCATAATATCCTCCCTATAGCCCTTCAATTCGTCATAGGAAAAAGCTAAAACATCTCGATATTCACGAAGTAAATCGGTTAACTTTTTCCTTTCCTCCAAACTAGTACCTTTACCGATTTTAACTATTTTCGGATTTTCAGAAGTACCAATGTTAATTTCAAGGTACTCACCTGGGTCCAACTTGTTTTCTTCTCTCAGCTTCGTGGCATCATGCCGATCAAAATGTTGCTCTAAGGCAACCACATTTCTGGGAGTGGGATTTATGATATGATTATGATCTAAAGACCCATCCTCGCCAGAAACTAACCGGAAATCCTCAAACTCGTCTAAACTATTGAGAAAACGAACGACTTGTTTTTCATCATTAAAAACTTGCCAACGCTCTGAGTTGTCTGGAACAGATGGTCTGAATACTACTTCCATTTTAATTTTATCGTTAATTAACTCATCAGACAACTAGAAAGTGGTAGCAGCTACGGCAAGTTCATCTGCCGAACTATTTAGCTCTCTAGGAATTGCTTCAAGGTTAAGGGCATCGAAGTGCTCCATAGTGTCCCACACAGCATTTCGATAGTTTCTTAATCTCTGATTTCTGCATGTGAATTTGTTTTTAAGCTGCATGATAACCAGATCGGAGTCCCCCTTGATGCTAAGCAATTTAATCTTCAAAGCTTTGGCCAATTCAAGGCCCAACAATATGGCTTCATACTCAGTGACATTGTTGGTTGCTTCAAATTCTAGACGATAGGCAAACTTGAATACATGACCAAGGGGAGACTTAAGCACTATTCCAGCACCCTTACCATGACTAGAGAACGCACCATCGAAATACATATACCAGACTTCATCTTTAAGATTTTTTACCTTATCATCGGGAGGAATTATGAAGTTAGACATGATGGCATAGTTTCCGATGTCAGATTGCTCTCTAATTATTTCGTTATGAGGCTTTTTAGGATTTTCAACATGAAATTTCCTCTCAGGCTCCCTATTTAGTCTAACGAAACCATCACCGCTAGGAGAAGGAATCATAGCATATGACCAATTCATCTGAATGCTTCCCCCTAGATCAGAGGCCCACTTTCTAGATAACAGCATACCCCAAGCATCAGGTACATCAACGACAACAATATCCATAACAACCATGATGTCTGGGTAAACCGAAAGATGAACTTGCAAATCCTTGATTAAACCATGTACTTCGATTTTCTTAGAATCCATGGCACATATATTATAGTAGGGTCTGGAAACTCTTAAGTTAAGTTGTTCCATAACCCTTTTAGTCATAACACAAGCAGATGCACCTGAATCCAACATGCAGTTATTCAATTTATACCCATTGACTAATAAGGTGATAAAGAAGGGTTGATGATCCTTGTTATCAGCATCTACGCTTTGCAGATAAATAGGAGCATCATGATAGTCAACCTCACGAATCTTCTGTTGAGAAGCGTTGACTTGAGGACCCTGAATTGCTTTTAGTAACTTGTCTCTTTGGGAAGGGATCTTAGCGATCTCGGATACGGGAACCCAGATTTTAGCATTATTAAACCAACTCCCCAAATCGACATCTATTCCAGAGTTTATACCAGGGTTTAAAGTTCGAGGAGGAATTTGATTCCCGCTCTGATCTTTATCCCTTCTCTGGTATGTCAAACCCTTATCTCTAGCAATTTCCAGAATTTTCTCAGGCGAGGGTTTCTCACCATATAGCCTGGCCAAAATGTCATCTTCGTTTTCAAGGTTATTTATACTAAAAGCAGATTGAGGATTCACAACATCATAGCTTTTTTCCTTAACCTCTATCCAATCATTCATAGGCAAAGGAAACTTGCTCCCTACTACATTTATTTGCTCACCTGTCCCAAACATTCCATTATCTAGAAGTCTTCTGATGATGGGACAAGAAGACTCTTCGTGAAAAGCATCGCAAGCACGACAGTAAGGAGGAGCATTATCAACCAGATTAGTAAACGGATTAGGAGGCCTCTGCTCACTAGATTGACCCTTTTTTTGCCAATTACTGTTTCTGTTATTATTATTTCGAGGTTGAAAATTTTGTGATTGCGCTCTTTCCATTTGAATCAACCTATTCTGCAAAGTGTTTATCTCCTTGTTATGATTAATTTCCATGGTTTCAATTTTTTGAAGTAACTTGAGAACAAGTTCATTTTCAGGCTCTTGGGCTGCTTTTCCCTTAGGTTCCTTTAGTTTTGTAGCAGAACTATCATAACCTGGGATTTCAGACTTCCCAGAAGCTGCCTTGTCCTTTTCAAGTTCTATAGCTAAGGCTTGGCAATCTCGATAATCACCAAGTTTAGCACGCCTTAACTCGTAAGAATGTTCAGGACCAAAGGCATCAATGTAAAAATCTTGGAGAGTTTTATCTGTAGGTTTATAGTCTTGAGGTAATTCTCTAATAATACCATTAAACCTTCTATTAAATTCTTCAACAGTTTCATCCTCTCTCTTTTTCATTAGAGTAAGAGCTCTTACAAGATGTCTTCCCTCTCTCTTATCTCCATATTTTTCATTAAATGAATTAACGATTGATTGTAAAGAGTCAAATGAATTTGGAGGTTTTTCTATAAACCAGTCATAAGCATCACCTCCTAGAGTCAAGATAAAAAGAGTCATCCTGACATCCTCATGATCAAAATCAGGAGATCTAGCATACTTAGCCAACCATATGTTGAAATCTCGCAAATGGGAATTAGCAGTAATAGCATTGTCTCCTTGAAAGTTAGGTAATTTGTCTATCCCAACAGATGGAATATCATTGGGGTACCCTGGGATGTTAGAAAAATCACAAGGGGCATACATACCCATGGTGCTAAGCCTAACTCGACCCCTAAAGAGCAAATGAATGTCAGAAAGGGCTTCTTGTCCAAGATTTGTAAGGAGTGTACGAGAAGCGAGTTTGTGTGATCGCACCCTGTAAACCTTTTCAGGATCAGGAGTGGGGTTGCACAGACTGCCTGGATGTCTTCTAGTGTACACTCTTGCAGATAATATGGGAAGTGGAGTCGCCACTTGAACAAGAAGTTAAGCACAGACAAGCTTGAAATGAAAGAACCAAGGACAGAAAAAACTCTATCCCCGGCAACAGCGCCAAAAAATGTTGTCGCGCGGATTGACACGACAATGCTCAGACCGGGGGCTGTCACTCTGATCCCCGGTCTCTCCGTTTAAGCCTGTCTCCTGCGGCTAAGGGGGGTAGACCCTACAAGGTGAAGGAGACCAACTGTCGACTAGTTGGGTGGGAGACACGATATGGCAAGCACTAAGATGATTTGATTTAGCGGACTAGTGCCTTTAAAGCGATTACTTGTTAGATGATATAGAATATAAAACCATGAACAACAATCACTTACCATCAAATAGCCTGAACAACGCTTAAATATTCAGTAAAACCACAAAGATCATGGAACTCAATAACGATATCCAGTAATTAGGAGAATAATAACACAATTATAAACCACCAATTGTTAACCAGATACCACGTCAAGATAATCATTCATGTAAAGCATTCATTCCACATCAATAACTTTAAATCTCAACATAAAAATTTCTCAAATAACTGAATTTTGACCAAAAGAAATTTCCACAATATTTTCAGGCAAAAAGATTTAAAGCTAAATTTTCCAGCTAAATGCCAATCCTAAAAAAAAATTATTTCTTTTTTATTTTTTTGATTTTTATATTTTTTATAAAATAAAAATCTAAAATCATAAACGAAAACTAGAAATCATCCTAAAAAATATAAAAAAAAAATAAAACCAAAACTAAATCCTTCTTTATTTTATTTTCATACAAAATTTCAAGACTATGTAAAAAAAAATGAATCTTAAAATCTAAAACGATATGGCAAACAAATCGAATTTCATCAATGGTCACCGTTTACCCTTTTCATATGCGTGAATTCAAACAAGCTAACCCTAAATGCTAACTGCGTTAATCAAAACGGCTTATGGAAAACGACTGCAAGTATAACTGGACCGTGATGCCGCGTGCGACCCCAGCAAATGTGACGGCGAATGAGGGATGCTGCAACAGCGTAAATCGAAGGAGGGAAAAAACGTAATCACCACAACAAAAAAACGTGAGATTTCATAACGCAATGCGTGAGGGCAAATAAAAATCAGACCAGAAATCGAAAGCGAGAGTGAGACGAGGGTTTCGCTGACAGGAGCCAAGAAATACGTGATGCGTTAGCCAATGCGTATATCCACCAAGCGAATCAATGTCCCTATTGCGATTTTCAGCTCTCGGTGGGATGAATAATGCACAGGAGACGGCAAAAAAAAGGAACTACGCTTGCATGTGAAGAACAGCGATTCAGGGACTGCGTACTTGGTCGATTTTTCTAATGAGAGACCGCCGCATATGAGCCAAACAAACTTACGTTTCCAGGTGCATACAAATGGCTACATTGACAAGAGAAAAGCAAGCACGAAACGCAGATAAACGCTGGCACAAAATTTTAATGGAAATCGACTTAAAGGGAACCCGCAGATAACGTAAAGCAAATCGAAAGGCAGAAAACCAACACGATTTGAACCATAGCCCCTAAAAAAATCGATTCAAACTTCGCTTTTTAAAAATAGGCCACAGCAAACTCAAGAGTGATTTTTTTCAAACAGAGGTACGTTTCCTGGGCAAAAATCCAAAAGGCAAAAGCAGGCTAAGGAAAACTTTGATGACCAGATCAGCTCACGCTCAATAATGCTTCAACTTTCAGCTGAAAAGAAAAGAAGACTTGAAACTATTTTGGGGTTTAAACTGTGCAATACGTTACCTGGAGTTGATGGCAGCACAAATTTGACTCACCGTGCATCAATTTGAAGTATCAGTCGCCTGAACGTTGAATGCTTGCCACAATCACTTCGATTTTATGCTGAGAAAAGCAGCAACCCCTCCTTGTTCTTCTTAGTATCAAGTTTCAACCGGATGACAGGATGCCCTGATTATTGGATTCTGCGTTTATGTTTAACACTCGCAAGCGAAATAGGCAAGAGATGATGACAACAGATATCCTGCAAAAGGGAAATTTGGCAGATATACAAAATTTTGCAGTAAATCCTTCAAAAAAAAGAAAAAAAAATTAACTTAAACCAAAAATTTCAAAGCTCTAGGATAGCCAGATTTAGCAATGATTACAGTTATACTTTTGAAATATCAGAAACTTTAAATTTTGCTGTGAACAGACTGAAGAAAATTTCTCATGTAAACAAGAAAGAAATTTTAAATGATTAACCCAGGGCAAAATCAGCTGGGCTCTGCAAAGAAAAGCCTGTGGGAGTCGGCTGGTCCAGCCTAGAACTTCCCCAAACGCCCACCAATATTCTTTACTAAAAGGTTTTCCTGCACATCTTAAGCAACCATCAACAAAGAGAGAAAGAATGCTGCTAGATCTTAGGAAATAATGGAGATACCTGCCATTATTTCAGAAACCCTAGCAAGTAAACAAGATACCTGTGCTCACAATACTCAAAAGAACAAACTATGATGAATGGCTGAAAACTGAAATATGCAGAAAATCAAAGATCTCACAGCAATTCCAGAGAGTAACACCAGCAAGATTTGGACCCCAAAGTCTTCTTTTATTAACCAGAAATCAGATTACAAGAGAGAGCTTTTTCAGTACAGACTCACAGATCAGATAAACCTATAAAATGACCCCCTAAGACCCTATATAAAGGAAATGATCCCAACGGCTAGTTTTGAGTGATCCATGTTGAAGCGATCTCGACCGTTGATGAGGGTTAAGACATCTCTTAATCTCATCCGTCGATTTTATTAAAAAAAGGATATTTTGCATGCATTCACAAAAATATTATTATTTTATTGTTTAGGGTTTTTGCTTTATTTTATGAACTTTTTGTTATTTTTTATTTATTTCATTTTTTTAATTTTTTAATTTTTTAATTTTTTAATTTTTTATTTATTTTATTATTTTAGTATTTCATTTATTTTCTTAAATGGATCATTCGAACTAAGCCGTTGGAAACATCACCTAGGACCTAGGACTTAGGACTCATGAGGGGATTTACAACATTTTTCAACCCTCAAGACACATTTCATCATGATTTTTACAATTTACATCTCAAAGGGATGAACCCACTTAATACAGACCCTCATAGAACACCCAGTTCTGCGACACAACTATAATCTAGCAGATTAACACACTAAGACTCTCCTAAAGTTCTAATGACAAAATCCATCCCGGCTTTGGGGTCAGGTTTGAAGGAAAACTCTGCCGATCGTAGATCGGTGAGACGAAAAACCTCCCGGGACGTAGATCATCATTAGAAAGTTAGGTCCACCTAGGCAATTTTACATACATGACTCTGATCTGCTTAGATTATTTACAATTCGTACATGCAGACTGGGTTTACAAAAATGATCAAGCTGCTGATGACTGTAGGCTGGCACGGACATGTCGTTCAGGTGCTATCCCTTTCTGCCAAAAGGAAGGGGGTGTATTGCATGGGCGGTTGACCGGTAGTGGTCAACAGACCCCAAAGTCTTCTTTTATTAACCAGAAACAGATTTACAATAGAGCTTCTTCAGTGTCAGACTCACAGATCGAATGATCTGAAATGACCCCCTAAGACCCTATATAAAGGAAATGATCCCAACGGCTAGTTCGAGTGATCCATGTAGAAATGATCTCGACCGTTGATGAAGATCAAGACATCTCTTGATCTCATCCGTCGATTTATTCACTTAAAATATTATTATTTTATTAGTTAGGGTTTTTGTTTTATTTTTTAATTTTTTATTATTTTTTATTTATTTTAATTTTTTAATTTTTAATTATTTTATTATTTTATTATTTTTATTCATTTTTTAATCTTTTTAATTCATTTTAAAATGGATCATCGAACTAAGCCTTTGGAAACATCACCTAGGACCTAGGACTTAGGACTCATGAGGGGATTTAAAACATTTTTAGACCCTCAGGACACATTACATCATGACTTTTACAATTTACATCTTAAGGGAGAAAACCCCTTTAACATAGACCCTCACAAATCACCCAGTTCTGCGACACAACTATAATCTAGCAGATCAACACACTAGGATTCTCCTAAAATTCCAATGACAAAATCCATCCCGGCTTTGGGGTCAGGTTTGAAGGAAAACTCTGCCGATCCATGGATCGGTGAGACGAAAAACCTTCCGGGACGTAGATTACCACTAGAAAGTTAGGTCCACCTAGGCAATTCACATACACGACTCATATCTGCTAAGATTATTTACAATTAATACATGCAGACTGGGTTTACAATTAGATTGATCAAGCTGTTGATGACTGTTGGATGGCACGGACAAGATGATCAGGTGCTGCCCCTTTCTTGCAAAGAAAAAGGGGGTGTACTGCATGGGTAGTTGACCGGTAGAGGTCAACACAGTCTAACCGGGAATGGGCATCATCACACCGGCAAGCAGCCCCAAAGAGGGATTAATACACCACTAAGATAGGAAGGTAACCACCTATTTCAAACTATTCCACCAGTGATAAAGTTTCTACTCTAGATATCACTTGAGGTCAGTTACATTTAAGCACTAGTTGGTTGAAGCAAGATCAAGGGAAGGGCGGTGGAAATCCTATTATGACTTAAGACCAATAAATTATCCATTGCCATCTCCCGCCAATTCTTGGGGATCCAAAAATGAAACATTCGCTCATAAATAGCCATTATTATCGATTGGAACTACTATTTCTTCTGGATCGAAACTAGTAGAAGTAGCGAAGATGAAGTAGTTTAGTTGGATACTCTTCTCTTTACGTAATCAAGCAATCCACTATTCATAATGTTTATCGTAGTTGATTGCCACCAATAGGCAAAGGAAGGTGCCACCGATGCATAGAGGGTAAAAGTAAAGCATGGTTCTATCTATGGGAGCATCCATTGATAGCCCTAACATGCATTCATTGGGAAGCATAAGCACCCATATAATTATTCTATCACTGAAGACACCAAGGCAAGCGGGAATGAATTGCAAGCAGTCTGAATTGTGATGTAGGAAAATATGAAACCATGTTCAGAGTTGAGGCGTGCCTTGGATTGATTCTTTCGCTGAATGAAGGTCGAGAATATGCCTTGAAAATTGGATGAGATAAAAACCCAAAGTGTCAATCAATTGATTCACAGAGGATTGGAGTGGACATGAAGCAGTGACATGACTGGGACTACTAACAAGAAGAAAATATGGAAAAACATACACCGACCACAGGGGGAGGAGGGCTACAACAAGCAAAATTTATCTTATTTGTTTGACTTTTCTCCTTACCCTGGCGGACAAGACCTTCAGACCTTATGCTAATTTCATTATTGTAAGTACTAGCTAGCTGCTAGCAACATAATTAATAAAACAAATGAATAAGCAGGAAACATTAGAGAATAAGTAAGAAATTCCTTACTCCTACTTGACACTCTTTTACGTAAATAAATAGGCACGCTGCCTGAGCATCCCTCCCAAGTGATGGTAAGTCTTTTCTCACCTAGGGCTTCCACTTTCAAAATCTGGACCTATTGTGTTTTTAATCTCCATAAGCTGGCAAAACAAGAAAGAATTGACCCATCTACTACTAGCACCTTTCTTTTTCGTCTACCTATCGTAGCGTCGCGCCTTACTGGACCTTTTCTCTGTGAATAAATCTTAACTATGAGCTGACTAAATCCCTTCTTTATTAATGACACTTTTAGGATGCCCATTCCTCTTTCAACAATTGGATGGGCCTACCTATTCGTGAATGAGTGAATGGTGGTCACCTATGGTTGGTTGGCAGTCCCCCTTCTCACGCCTCAGAGTAAAGCACCTACCTACCTTTATATGAACTTATTACTTACTTTATATCCTACTCCATACGACAATGGCTGAAGCCGAAGCCTTTCTAGTTTTTGGTTTTTTAGCTTTCACTGGTGGTACATCTTCTAAACCATAATCATCAATCAAAAGCAAAAGCATAAACAAAACTAAAAGGTACTAGTCTAGACCGAGTTGTTGAAGCTGAACCTGGCCTATCGCTATCAAAATGGGTGGGTTCCCTAAAAACATGTAGGTGGCGTATGGGGAGTAGCCGATAATTTCTATTTCCTGAACCTAGAAGCGAGAATACGAGCTTGCTCTATTTTACCACTTATCTATACCCACCCAACCAGCCTTATTCTTCCCTTAGCCAAGTGTTAGCCACCCTCCCAACGAACCAAGGATCAATACTTGGGAGTGAGCCAAGCCACCAACCTCATTAGTCACCATTAGTAGTATGGCGGAGGAAAGCCAAGCTCGGTCAGTGCTTCAAGGGCAAGTAGTCTCACGTCCTTACTTACCTTCCTATAAGCAAATCCCCAATATTGTTGATCAGTAAATGAAGTTATGGTGTTCCGAAAATAGCTCGTCTATTCTGACATGACACAATTTCGTCATTTACTGGAGGTTCAATTGTTGTTGAACGCGTTTAAGAATCAAGTTTATAATATCAGTGATCCAGTTGACTAATTTGAACCAGTGGCATCCCCATCAATAACTAAGGTAGCAACAAAGGCAAAGGCAGGACTTGTTACAGATCAATTTGGAGTTGGACCATCTCCGGATCGAAAGCCAATTTACTAAGTAGCATCTGTAGTTTAAGCAACACATGTTGCAATTTACTTTGTTTACCCTGTAGCATGAGAAGCAGCTAAGATTGACTCATGAGAGGCATAGGCAGAGGTTTAGTAAAACCCCGGAATAGAGGCAATAGAGGAATAGACGAGAGCACCACCATAAGCATCAAAGCAAGCAATAGCACAAGCACTTATTGAAGCATCACCACCATTAGCAGAGTAAGGAGTTTCAGTAGCTACAATAGGAATCCAGGAAATCGCAATCGAAGTAGTATAAGTATGAACCGTAGGAATCATCAGAGTCAGAATCGAGATCAAGATCGGGCTTCAAGTAGTGTCAGTAGGGTAGGAAGTAGTGTCATTAGGGGTAGGTGGGTTGAGTACATGGGTTGGTAGTGTCTATGGTAGATGGGTTGGAATGAGATGATGTTGTTATCCTTCCCTAAGCCTCCTTGGAGCCGCATCCTTCATTCCTGTATCATATCCTATATGTACCAAAACAGTCAAGTCAAGTAAGCGAAGCAAGTGAGAGTGGTAGTTGTTAGAATGTAGCCTCGCCTCCTCTGAACCTGCCATCTTAGAGGCCTTCTTCTTTCCTTCAATTGTGTTACCTTGTCTTGACCGTCCTACCTCCAGAATTAGGTTTTTGTATTGGATTCAGGTTGGTTTGATTGTTTCTCTCTACCTTGCCTTACCTTGGCCTTCTTCCTGAAACAGAATACTTTTCAGTGATGTTCAGGGAATCGGGTTGCTAGCTGAGTCGTTGTTCCTCTCACATCTAGCCGGGTTTGGGTTTCCTCCCCTTTTAGGTAGGTTCAAATACAGAACCTCTACCATTCGGACAATTTGAAATTTACCAGTTCAAGGCCCAAATTAATGCATATCATTTGACTAACTGATACACCACCTTTTCTTACTAAATTTCCCATCTCTTGCACTGGTTACCAGGAAGCGAGGTGTAGAGCTTGCTCCATTTTATCGGTTACGGGGTCTACCCAAGATAAGTGAGGTGGCCCATAAAGTTGATGAAAGCTGGACATTGGAGAGTGCGAACGTGGCATATGGGGATGGCAAATGACCCTACGAAAATTGCCTATTTGGGTGGGTAAATTCACTTTATAAATCTGGCGTATGGGTTATTGAATTTTACCCAACATGAACCTAGATCATGGTTGGAGGCTAGGGCATAATAGATGGTAAATTCTATCTATGAACATGTCCTTCCCTGGGGGTCCGGAGAGTAACTTAACGTACCTCGATCTCCTACCACCCTCACCCTTATAAGGTTCGCAAGTTCCTTCTTAAAGGCTGCTATTATATATGTCATTACGCTTTTCTTTCTTTTGGGGGGTTTATATATTGCTCAAGGCTGCCTCTAGTTACCGAAATCAATATCATTATATATTATTATTGTATTATATATTATTATTATTGTAACAATTTCCCCCCTAGTCCCATTTCTTTTTGTCCAAAACATTGCTCCATCCTGCACTTCTTGGGAAAGAAGATGGGCCAGGGAAGGGATATGGCCGATGGCATTCTGGCAGTTATATATCGGGGTTGGGATGATAAGGAGGCATGTCTGCTTGTATCAACCAGAGGGAGGGTTGCACGTGCGCCTGCCTAGTCAAGGATATAAGTGGCATGCTCGTAAGTAATAGGTTGGCTTGGCTACGATGTATCAGAGAGACAGAATATCTGGTACACCACTGGCTAGCAGAGCACTGGCCTATCCCTTCTGCGATAAGGTAAAGATTAGCTGACTTGCATCTTCAGTGGTCAATGCCTACCTATATGGGGAGAGTGCTTGGCTTCGGGAAGGTCCTCGCTACTAACTCTTAGGATAGGTAAGGATAACCTGACCCTGAACCTGCACAAGTGGTAACTATTCTTTTTTCTTCCCCCAAAGCCTATAGAATATATCGGAGCAAGCATAGCTAGAATCTATTTACGAAAACCCGGACTTGAGATCCAGTTTTCTTGAGGGGATAACCCAAATGTTACAGGTTTTTTTATATACGCGAATGTGGTGATGGATCAATAACGTGATTTGCTGCAATCAAGGCACTCACTCGAGCTAACTTGCCTGTCGCTTTCTCAAGCTAGCCAAAGCTAGCTATAGACCTTTCACTCTGCTTCTCTATAAAGGTAGGACCCGTCACTCACTCGAGCTAGGAAGAGCTATAGTTCACTCTGTCCTTACTATGCTATGCTATATTTTTTATTAGCTCCCTCAACCCATCCAATTCGAGTAGTCAGCCCCAACAATCAAACGTTTTATGGCCAACCTACATCTATACATACTTCGTGGTAAACATATTAGTCTCTATAGTCCCTTAAGAATGGTCAGCGGGCAGCAACCTAGTCGAGAAAGACTCCAATTAAGATAATAAGAGAGGAAAGTTATTAACTACTGCCCAGATAATATATCAGGCCAAACATGAATTTAAGCGGATCTTCAACGTCAAGATCTGGCTCCCTGTAGAAAGAAAGTGAGATTGTTCGGTCATAACGTGAGATTGTTCGGTCATAACATGAGACAGTTCGGTCAACGACGCCATAAGAACCAACACTATTGTCGAAACTCAGTGTCTATAGTTATCATCTTGGGCCAACCCTGGCTCAAGAGTTCGTCATTCCAGTTCCTTGATTAAGGAGGGTTAGGTCTACTGATTGCTCGCCCTCAAGGAATCAGTGCAGGTTTAACATACTCTTTATTTGCTCACTACCCCATGGGCACTTATGAACCGCCTTCTACAATTCGATTGGGTAGATTCTCTTTTGACCTTGCCCTTTCGAATGTGAATCTATCTCCCTAGACCCTCTCTCCCGAGTGAGAAAGAGCATAGGACCAACCCCTTATAACAATGACCTTAAGGACCTATCTATTCTATAGAGTCTAGGGCCCGCACTTGACCGGCCCCCCCACAAAATAAGTCAATTAAGGGCTTTTCTTTTAGGACCTATTATTACCCGAGCTAGCTCTGCTTCGGAGATGGGATTTGTGGAACGTTTTAACCTAAAGTTCAAAAAAGGTGTATTTTATACAGTGAAAGCCCGACAAATATATATACATAATAAAGCCATTAAAAGCCTAGGCCAAATTTCATGTTTCACTATTGAAAAAGTATGTACCTGACCCTAACCACATTATTGATTGGGATTTGATTCAGGTGGCTGCCAAAGGAGATATGCAAGTACAACCAGCATGCATCCTGGACCAAAAGCTTACGTTGCTTAGGAACAGAGTAATAGGTAGGTCAAGGTCCAATGCACCCACTACAGCCCTAAAGAAGAAACATGGGAGCCAGAGGATGCTATGCAGAAAGCATACCCACACTTATTTTTAAGTTGTGATTTCAATATTGGACATAGTGTTTATGTGCACTGAGGATAGTGCTTCAATTTTTGGGGAGGGGAATGCAATGCCCCATTTTTACCCCCATATTGTAAATAGAAATGTACATGTATTACTTTAATGGCTAGAAGCTAGACAAAAATGGTCAAGGATGACCAAGGTTGTAATGATGTACTTGGTTATATATATAAAGTCCTTGATGGTTGCAACTGAAGGACGAAGAAGAGATGGGGGGCTATGAATCCACAAGCAAGTGAAGTGAGAGGGGACTAAGAGGTGAGAACCTTAGAGTGGTGAACCTAAGCCTTAGCCTTAGTTATTTCATTTCATCCAAATTCCCTAACCTATGCTTATGAGAGAGTGGGTTTTCATTAATCCTTGTTTATTTCACTTAAGCTTGGGGGGGATTAAAGTGAAATGTGTGCTCGGCATGAGCACCACATGGAAAATTGAGAACATGCATAGGAGCCACATGGCAAGTTCAGAAAATGCATATATCTTGTGGGAAATTGGGCAAAGGTGGCCATTTATCCAATCAATCATTATTCCATAATGCACTAAGCCATTGAGTGGGGAAAACTATAGTTATGGTCTGGAATTTGTATGAAACCCAACATACAATTGTGATTTCTTGGATTCCTTGGCATTGATAATCCCTAGCCGACCTATGCTAGAGCATTGGAAGGGAATTAGGGGCAGCCCAATGGACTACGAGGCAGAGAAGGGGATCTCGTTCCTCTCCTGTTAGTCGAGTCACTTAACGTACCTCTCCCTTATGGTCTTTGAAAGCTAAAAGCAATTCCTCGAATGTAACACACTGATCGAGATTCTTTTTGTGGCATTAAAGATAAAGCAACTCCTTTTCCTCTGGCTTCTTGAATTACCAATTATTATTCCAATTATTTACAATCTCACGAGATCGATCGCATTAACATGAAATTGCATTGGTTCATGGGGAAATAGATTCTGACACCAATCATTTACAAGTGAATAGGATCTCCTACTTACTCCTCCTAGCTGCTTTGGTTGGAAAGGGATAGATATTTCTATTGGGCTTAGTCAAATCATTTAGTTGGGCTTCCTATTTCCTAATCTAAAAGGTTGGTTTATGATCTGAATACGGGAGTCCGTATTCTTTAGCTCACATTTCAATATTGGGGTTTGGCCCTTCATTCTTTCTTTGTCACAAATATCGATATTTTTAGATATAAAGGCGACAACGAACCGGCCCCATCCAAAAGACAAGCACTTCCAGAAGCGGGCATCTTGCCAGTGAGCGGGAAGAGCTCACCTCGCTATTTCTACAGTTGATAGAAATGCTCTCCCCCATGGGGTCAAGGGGATGATCAACAGTTCTCATGCCCGCTTATCGAGCATCTATCTCGAAAAAAGGTATGATGTTGCTTTTTCATAGTCTTGATGCCCTTGTAAATAGACTAGCCTTTCCATTAAATAGCCATAGCCATGTGCTTTTGAAAAGAGGGGGACATTCAATGCTAGATCAACGATATTATGATCGATAAGGCATTCTCTGGTGGAGTACGATGCTAAAGCATACTAACATATATCACACAAAATGACATTTACCCTATAAAGGAGACCTCCAAAATGAAGGAGTAGTTTTCCAACTGACCTCATCAATACAAGAGTAGTTACTAGTTATTGCCTCCCAGATAAAGGAGTAGTGACTAATTCTGGCCTTCTTGCTCCTATCCTTCAGGGAGCGTTAGCAGGGGTTTGGCATCACATCAATGCCTTCCCACTCCTGTGTGTGCGGAGCCTGCCCAATCCGAGGATATCTCATAAACCGATCATACGCATAAGGGGTACCAACATGCGCATTGACTTGTCACTCAAGGGGGCTTGCTTTGGTTAGGGAAGGATCTCTCTAGGTGAAGGTGTGTTGATGGAAATGACCTATATAAAGGAATTACGAAAATATGGAATTAGATAAGACCTTTTATTTGCCATCATCTCTCCCAACCTTCTTATCTACCATTTTTTTCACTACCAACCCTTCTACTCTGGGTTGTGCTTGGACGAGCCGGTTCCTAATAAACGTCTCCTTGGGGATGTTATGAATCCACCATACATAGATATATTGTACATACAAAGAGAGATCTACTGTATTTTTACATTTCTGCCAAGAAAATAGTGGAAAGTATAATCTTAAAGCACCCTCCACGAGTTCTGGTGAAAGCTCTCTTTCTAGGGACCTCTCTTATCTACCAACTTATGATGTTGGGGAAAAAGGTAACTAAACAACACCATATCTACCTTCAAATCCATTGTGTGAAATGCAGTGAGGCGATCCCTGGAATCCAAATACCCAACTTATGACCGGAAGGATAATTTATGCTTCTCCAGCTGTTGCTGAACCGGGAAGTTAGATCTCTAAATGAAAGAGGGAAAGAAATAGGAAATGATGGATCGAATCCTGCCATTCCAAACTCTGACTCAACATTGAAAGGTGATGACGAGCTAGAGGAATTCCATCTTTCAAAATGAGGTCGAGTTCCAGGCTAGGGGTTCAAGGCAGAAGGAAGAAAATGTGTGCATCCGACTGCTTCATCTCTCTCTCTGTAGCTGGAGCAACCACTCACCAAATTAAGTCACAATGGATGGCTTTGTGTCAGTCCGGTTGGCTGCTTTACGACTTGGCTATTGGTTAGGTAGTAACTAACTAGCTTGTCTAGCTGGCTTTGTTCGGCTCACTGCTTTACGACTTTGTTTGGTCTTGTTTGGCTTGTCTAGCTAGATAGGAGGACCGTGCTAGCTTGCTTGGGATGGATCGTTGGGGTGGTGGTCAACTGAGGAATGGACGAGGTAGCTACGCCACCTTTCATTAGTGAATTTCCCATCTTGATGGACCAGGTTCACGTAGGATAACTTAATAGGCCATGTTCACACTCTCTATCATCTGTACATGCCACCTTCTATTACTTAATTTACCATCCTCGTAAGCCCAGGTTCATGTGGGAGAACTTGATAGGCCCCGCCCTTTCAAAAGAAAATTTCCCATCTCAATAGGCCAGGTTCACGTAGGATAACTCAATAAGGCCCCACCCTTTCAATAGAAAATTTCCTATCTCGATAGGCCAGGTTCATGTAGGATAACTCGATACACCACCCTGCACTAGTGAATTTCCCATCTCAATGGACCAGGTTCACGTGGGATAACCTAATAGGCCACGTTCAAATTCTCTCTCTATCATATTCATATGCCCACTTTGCTTCCTTAATTTACCACTACAAGAGAGGCCAGGGTCAGGAGACATTATTGGCTAGTCTACGCCACCTTTCCACTAGTGGATTTCCCATATTGATAGGCCACGTTCGCATCTTGATAGACCACCTTTTCTTCCTAAATTTCGCCACTTTGATGGGTTGGGGTCAACTGAGTAATGGGCTAGGTAGCTTTGAACTATAGGCCACCTTTATGTATTGAATTTACCATCAACAAGACTAAGCTCATGCTCGTTAAGGCACCACCTTTGCTTACTGAATTTACCATCTCAATATGCCCATTCAGCAGCTAGCCAAGCAATCAAGTAGCGCAGAAACCATCCCAGTCGAGTAGCCAAGTTGAACAGCCAAGTTGAGTAGCCACGTTGAGTAGCCAAGCCTAGCTATGACCCGAAATGATTAACTATGATTCGCTGTCAATGACTATGACTGGCACTTACTGATATGAATGACTATCAGAAATGACTGGTATGATTAGCACTAACCTCTTGGAAATGACTGGGTTATAATCTATGATACCGGATTCGTCCAAAACCATGGACGAATCGCGAATCGGACGAATCGGACACGATTCTGTCCTGACACGTGTCATGATGGCAGGACTCGTCGTGTCCTCTTGTGGCACGTCGTGTCCAGGGGCGTGTTCTAAATTCGAAAGCGTGTCACGATTTTCCTGTCGAGTCCTGGTTTGCGGATTCGTTTTCGGATCTGCTGCTAGGTTAAAACTTAAAAGGGGCGTGTCTCTCCCAGTTGACAACAAAGGATTCAGTCAGACTTCAGTGTATTTGGCAAAGCCGCAAAGGATTGCACCATTGCTTTGTTGCAACGAGGAGCGGACCGCCCAAGTCCACAGTCCACCCAACGTCCAGAACTTGAGGTAAGGCACGGTTTATTCAAAATCACGTGGTTTATATCGCATTCAATCAGCAGGGTTTCCTACAGGATATCGAAAGTTCGAAACTGATTTTCAATTTATCATTACGTTCAGCTGTTATTTTAGACATTGCATGGTCGTTGACTCGTTACCTTACACGCCAATGCATAGAAATTATGATGCCATATATAACGCTGTGATCGATGCTAACAAAATCGCAGAGATACCATGCCAGATGCCAAGTTAATAATCTCTTTACCTTTCTCTGTATATGAACCCTGAACATTTTTTTGACACCGCCTCCAGCCTCAAATGCTTGTATATGTAGCATTTAGACTTTGAATAATAGAAAACATTGTCTATAAACTGATGACAAATTACAATCGATTGCCATCAGATTTAATACAGAGGCTGAATGATTGTCGGACCTTCTAGGCACATCCCATCTCGAATAAATTTGTATCATTAATTAAAATTTGTGTAAGAAATATGCTAATAACTAATTTTTAATATATATATATATATATATATATATATATATATTTTTATATTATATATATATATATATATATATATATATATATATATATTTTAATAAAATAATATATAACGTGTCCTGTTCCGGGGGTCAGCATGTCCTGAATCCGACACCACGAATCCCGAATCCTACGTGTCCCGAATCCCCGTGTCAGGTGACTTAGGTTATAATGATTGACTATCACCTAGCTTTCGTCCGTGGGAGCACCCCCTTCATGTGGGCATAACTACCCCTCTAATGTGGGAAATTGATCACTCACTATCCAGGGAAGCCTAACCAACCTCTCTTTCTTCCCTATATGGCTCCTAGTGATGGCTCAACCTCCCTTCCTCCCCTTTATGAATGTCTCTCAGTGTGGAGTGTGTTATCCGTTCTTTGTGGCGTCATGCATTATTTGTGGCGTGCATTAACTATGTGGACGGCATGTGAAAGTTCAACTTTGTAAGGTGTGTGAACCCTAAAGTGGGTGAACGTATATAATACAAATTAGTAACTTGCTCTTGGGCTGTATCGCCAACATAGCCTCTCTTTGTTCACAGCAAATATTAGCCTTTTGATGCCCCACCCGCAAGCTAGGCGACTCCTAATTCTAGCAAAGCCTATAGACACGATAGGTTCTATATCCACCACGGATTGTAGCTTTGTAGATTTCGAGCATCACGGCTTAAAGCAGCTACTTCGAGTTTTCTTAGCGTTCTTTCGTATTTGACCAGCTCTTGGGTGATATTTCTTTGTCACGTCGAGGGTAGGCACCCCCATGCAGTGTTGGCAGGGGTGGAAGGGGTTTATGCTCAATTTTGTGTGCCCAATTCTAGTGATCAATACACAAAAGCAACTAGAATCGATTCAAGCAACATATCTCAATCATAAAGACAAGCTCAGCGAGGTGTATCAAAGTAAGTAAGTATATGTAGGTTAGGCTGATTGTGGTAGGTTAGGTTAGGTTAGGCTTCTATGGATCCTAGCTCTCGCTCCTCCCTGTGGTAGGTGAGGCTTGGTGGGTTGTTGGGCTTGTTGGACTTGGATTAAGCTTATGTTGTACTTGTTTGGGTTGAAGTTTATCTGGGCTAAAGGCTTGTGGACTTAGTGAGGTTGGTGATGAAGTTTCAAGGTGATAGACTTAAGGCTAAAGGTGAAGGGTTAAAGGCTTCTAGCAAAATGCAAAAGTCAAAAGGGGCTTGGTGGTATAGGCTTATGACAAAAGGTGAAAGGCACATGGCTTATGATGACTGGTGAATGTTTGAAGGCTTGGTGGTTCGTTTAGCCCTTCCTAGAAGACTCAAGCCCCTTCCTACTAGTTTTACCCCTTCCCTCTCAAAAGACTAAATAAAGCCCCTTTCATAAGATTGTCTCTAGTATGGGGCTCATTCATCCATCTCCTGAAACTCTTCATAAATTGATCGGTTGTCAGAAAACTAATCATCCAACGCCTGAACATGAATTGGACTCTGCTACTCAAAATCGATTGGACTATGCTCCTTGCCCGATGCGGACAAGCGGGTAAACCTCCTCAAATGATGAATCAACGTAAGTAACAGCATGTCTTCTATCGACTGGTTGACGTCAAATGGCATCTATTGGACTTCCTTGGTGATTCTGGTGGTTAAAGGAAAAAGGTGAAGGCTAGAGGTTATATGCCTAAAGATGAGAGGCTACAGGTTACATACAGGCTGATGGTTGATTCATTTTTTCTGTGGTCCTTCCTTAGTGAGGCTAGTGATGAAGGTTGACGGTGAGGCTGAGTGTGTTAGGATAGGTGATGCCTATCTATCTCCTTCCTGGTTAGCCCACCTTTCCTTGTGTTAGGTTATACTTTTGGGCTTGATGTGTTTTAGTTAGATAGGTGAGGTGAGGCTTATCTGGCTCATGGCTCTCACCCCTCCCTATGACAGTTGAGGCTTGTGGACTTGGGCTTGTTGACTTCTTGGTGGGCTTGGGAAAGGGTGAAGGCTCAAGGTGAAGGAAAAAGGTTCCAAGGTTCAAGGTTGGGATCTGATCTGTGGTACTTGGCTTAAGGTGTTCAAGGTGAAAGTCCTATCTCTGTGGGACTTGCTCCTATGGGACTTGCTTCTTCTTTTGGACTTCTTTTGTCGAACCTGGCTTTTGTTGAAAGGTAAAAGGTTACACGCAAAAGGTGAGAGGATACAGGTTAAGGGGCCCTTGGTTATAGGCTAAAGGGAAAGGTTGAAAGGCAAAAGTCTTCTGGTGAGAGGCCCTTGGTGAAAGGCTCTTGGTGAGAGTCTAAAGGTTCAAGGTGAGCGGCTTATAATTCAAGGTGAGAGGTTTATAATTTATGATTGAAGATGAGAGGCTAAAGGCTAATGGCTCATGGTTTGTTTCACCCCTCCCACCCTGTTCATGTCTCTTTGGGTAATGCTAATAAAGCTCCTTTCTCCTTATCTCTCATTGGTGGGCTCTTTGTGCAATACTAATAAAGCTCCTCATACCTCCTGCATCTGGCCACCCCCTCTAGCCATTCAGTTATTGATCAATCAATAATTTCGTCCACCCCGCCCTGTACTGTACCGTCCCCGTGTTGATTCGATGTGCTCCATAGGTCTCTTGCTTACTTACGATACATATACTAGGATCCCACCCACACCTATAACACTCTACTAGGGATCTATATGTTTGAGAGGAGGGCCTCCTAGAATGACATTTGGACTAGGCTAATAATCGACTTGGATACCCGAATAAATGACCAAATCAGTTGGTATGCTCTAATCAAATGGGATGGTGCGCTACTAGACAAAGATAAAGGCAAGTTGAAAGAAAGCTATTACCGTAAGGCTTAAGGCTAAGAACTAAAGCTATTACCTTAGGGCTAGGACCAAAGACTGAAGCTAGTCCATACCGTAGGCAAGTTACCTTTAAATAACACAAAACATGTGAACGCAGTAGTTTCAGACATCAAAAACTTATCCATGCATTATTACAAGGTGCCAACTGACAAGAAAGACATTTAGCCATGTGTTTTGTTTACTTACGAGCATATTGATTGAGCTATGTTTTCGACAAACAATTAGGACGTTTCTATATGATTTCTATATGATTGGTTGCTTGGAATCATTTGCTTTATATGACCTATAGCCCATCATAGCCAGCAGTCTAAGCTCTGCATGCTTGCATTGGGTGGAGAGATAAATTCGGTGCGGAAGCGGAAGTGAATGAATTGAAGTGACTGCTTGGACTCAGGCTAAGAGACTAGGGACTAAAGCTAAAGAAAGAAACCATAGGGAAAGAGGCAATCCATCTGTAATCAATAGGTACTAGTAGTAATGCCATACTAAGCAGTTATAGGTGTCATTAGCTTCGGTGGACGAATGAATACCTGGAGGGAGCTCTGGCGATCGGCGACAATGGCGATAACCTAACCCTAGAAGTTTCTTCGTTCGAAATCCCTGTTTCCCATGGCAGGTAACACGCCGGGTCCATGGTTCACGGGTATCTGACTTGCGCGGGCCCTTCGAGAGTACATCTGTTCACCCTCACTGAAGCCTGGTTACTGGTTTTTACTAGGGTTTACTACCTTCCCAGATGATCTTTCTCGTGTTGTTTATCCTTCACAACTTGCTATCGGTCCCTTGGTCGGCAGTTTGGGGTTGCTATTTTGTCAGGTTGCTATGGTAGAGGAGGACCTCGTGGACTACAAGGAGGACCCCATGCCAGATCAGGATATTTGGGCATACAATAACCGACCAGCCATGGAACCCTGGGGCAAAGAACAAGCTATATCGACAGTTGCCACCAACACACAGCCCCACCCGCCGCGCTCAGGGAAGAAGCACCATCCGGATGTCAACTTGGCAGACCTTTCGGTCCTTGAATGCCCGCCTCTCTTGCCGGCCACACTTCATCTTCTGGGAACCTGCCTGCAGACTTCTCCATCATTCGACTCACCTCTTCCGACCTCTGCTCAACTTTCCCTGCCTACGCCCTCGCCTACCATACAGCCCTCGAACCCATCATCCATTTCATTGTCGCCGGTTAACCCCCATGTCCTGCAGCGTCCCTCTCGACCCACCTTTCATCCCGGTTCTTGCAGCTTGAATCCCCGCTCCCCCATCCGCTCGGGATGCTTCAGTTCCCCGCTACTACCTGCTCGTTCGGTCGGGTCTGCTCAGCATAGCACCTCAGACCCGTGTCGCAAGCTCCTCAAGGACTTCCCCATCGGCAAGCGCTCAGAAAAACAGAAAAAAGGGAGGTGTCTACGAGCCATCGACTCCGATATCAACCTAACATTCGGGGAGGACGTTCAAATGGCGGATGCTATTGACACCGCTCGTAAGGTTCTGGTCGGCCGGGTTCGTGGTCGAACCTACTCTGTGGAAAGATTAAAGCAATGGACGGAGGAGATTTGGGGATCATTGCTAAAGGAATTACCAGCTATCAGAGTCTTAGCAAGGGGATGGTTTGCCTTACACTTTCATAGACCAGAATACACTCAATGGATTCTATCCCAATTCTGGCATATTGAGTTGGCGCCTGTTCTTCTGAAGCGTTGGGATCCACTGTTTGACCCGGAGCGAGAACAATTGGGCGCCGGGCCTATATGGGTTCGACTACCGAGCTTGCCCATGCAATTCTGGACACCCCAAGTATTCAAGCGCATAGGAGATGCGCTGGGCACCTATCTCGAACATGATAAATCCTATGAGCAATCCGGAATTATGACCATGGCTAGAATCCTTGTTCATCTTGACACCAGGGCTGGGCTAGAGGAGAAAATTACTCTACATCGCAGACACTTTTCGCGCAAGCAACTGCTGGATTATGAAGGAGTCCCGTTTCGATGTCGAAGATGCCACAAAGTGGGCCATTTGTACAAGGACTGCCCTCTACTTTCAGGGGTGACCTCGGAAAATTCTAAAGGTGCAAAACAACAGCCATTTGTTGATCAGAATAGAGGCGACATCAATCAGGGAGAAGGTGATTTGATTCATAGTGAGGCCCCTACGGATGCGGAACCTGGAGGCTCTAAGAAGACTAACAACAGAAGGAAGGCTACATCAACTCCTGCACCACCTCGCACCCAGTCCAAGACAACGGAGGATGCATCATCTGCTCCGGGTAATGAATCTCTCCCCATGACCTCTGCTATTTTATCAGAAGTTATGTTTTCTATTTTAGACTCCACATTACAGCCGTCATCTATTGACCCGGGCCCGATTCCTTCTATTCCCTGCTCCATTGCCCCTCCTCCCCCCACCTTCTCCACCACTCCCTCCTCTCATAGGATGGATTCCACTCTCCCCAACCCCTCTTCCTCCCCCACTGGCTCTGGATCGCACCCTTACCACCTTAGACCCCGGGTCCGAACTAAACTCCTGGGCCTTGGTTCTTCCCCTGGACGGTCCTCTAATCATAAACCAAAAAGGGGCCGCCCATCTAAGATCAAATCTGCCATTCAAAATGCTGTGGCAGATGTCGCCCTTGGACGACAATGCACTATTGAGCGAGCACTTAGAGCAATTGAGCCCTTGGCCATTGATTCCCCATGATTTGGCTCTCCTTCAACTGCAGGGGATTAGCCAACCCCAAAAAGAGATTGGCTCTTAAGAGATTTACCCATGAATCCATACGTGACATCCTCTTTCTACAGGAGACCCTCTGCACCTCGGATATCGCTGTGAGAACCCTACAAGCCCTTCTCCCAGGATGGATTTTTCATGGTTTGGACGCAAATGGTCGCTCTGGCGGCCTCGCCATTGGCATTAACCCTAGAAAGGTCAAGCTCTTATACTCTTGGGGCGGATGGGGTTTTTTGGGTATGGACATTTTCATGGGAGAGCTTGGGATTCCTATTAAAATAATCAATATATATGGTCTGAATCAGAACAGACTGGCCTTCTAGCACAATTTTTTGGGAAGCAACCTCATCACAAGCTCCACCATATTGGGCGGTGACTTTAACTTCTCTCTGGGAGTCGGGGAATCCTAGGGACATCACGCTCAGCTTGATCCCATCTTAGGGCAGATGAGCATGGTATTAGACTCTCACAAGCTTGTCGACTTTCCAATGAACAAGAAAGTCCCCACCTGGCACAACAGGAGAACAGGGGAGGCAGCCTTGGGAAGGAGATTGGACAGATTCCTGGTACATGAAGACCTGATTCAAAAACTTCCCCTGTACAGACAATGGGTCGGCTCGGGTGGTCTATCTGATCATCTACCCATCCTTCTTCAAGTCAGTGGATCCATCAAGAAACCCCGCTCCCCATACAAATTTTTTGTTGGATATTTACAAGACCCAGAGTTTATTAATATGGTCACGGATTTCTGGAGATCGCAACCCCCACTGAGGGCACAGAGAAAGGTAGCGGATTTTTGTGACAGACTCAATGGACTAAAGAAAATGACTGAGGTTTGGGCAAAGAGGAAACGACTGAGAGATGACCAGCGTCTTTTGGATACAGAGGCACAGATTGCATAGTTTACGGATGAAAGGGGGACTGGTTTCCTATCAGAGGAATCAAAATCACTATTGAACAATTTGGAAAAGCAAAAAATCAAGATGCTACAAGAAAAGGAAGAACAGTGGAGGTTAAAAAGTAGAGCCATTTGGCTTAAAGCGGGTGATTGCAATACCAAATTCTTCTACAACCTCGCAATCGGCAGAAAGGCCTCAAATACTATCAGGCAGTTGCCTTTTGAACCGGATGGCTAGGCTACAACACACCAGCAACTCGCCAGGTTGGGTATATCACACTTCAAAAGGCAATTCACTGCCCCGGCAGCCATTAATCTACCAGATATTATCAACCTTGCTGGCCACTTTCCTAGATTTGTTGAGCAGGAGGATTTCGAGGACCTTACTCAACTAGTCACAATGCAGGAATTGGAAGGAACTCTAAAGTGGTTCAAAAAAGATAAGAGCCCGGGTCCGGATGGGTGGCCAGTGGAGTTCTATTTGGGCTTTTATGAACTGTTGGGGGAGGACCTATTGGCTGTTATTGAAGAGAGCAGGATCACCGGACACATTCACCCCCCTATGAACTTCACCTTCATAGCCCTGATCCCTAAATCGGATGCCCCATCATCCTACAATGACTTCCGCCCTATTTCTCTCTGCAACTGCCTCTACAAAATCATATCCAAAATCATTGCTAACCGTATCAAGCCCATCCTATCTACACACATCTCTTCGGAACAATTTGCTTTCCTCCACCACCGCCACATACAAGAGGCCATTGGCACTGCCCAGGAAGCTCTACACTCCATCAAGCACAAGAACCTCAAGGGTATATCCCTCAAGATTGATTTAGCAAAGGCCTTTGACAAAGTAAATTGGCTCTACTTGAAGATGATCCTCACTCACTTGGGCTTCCCCCCTGTTTTTATCGCCTGGATTATGGGATGTATCTCTTCCGTCTCCTTCGCTATTCTCATCAATGGCTCGGCCTCATCTCCTTTCAACATCGACAGAGGAATCAGACAAGGATGTCCGTTATCCCCACTCCTTTTCCTGCTTGTTATGGAAGGTCTGAGCAGGCTCATCTCATCCGCCAAAAGGAGTGGGAGTATCAGTGGCCTCAAAATTATGGAGCACTTTTATCTCACTCATCTTCTTTTTGTAGATGATATCCTTATTTTCATAAACGGGAGTGTCCGGGACTCCACTGCACTCAACGAGATTCTACATCTTTTCTGTAGTGCTACTGGCATGGAGATTAACAGGGGAAAATCCTCTATATCCCTCTCGGGGTGTACAATTCAGGAAACACAGCTCGCAAACCAGAAATTCCCCTTCCAGGAAACAAATCTCTTGGAAGGCATCAAATACCTGGGCTTCAGACTAAAACCAGATGGATACAAGATCGAGAACTAGACATGGCTCATCACTAAAATTGAAAAGAGAATCAACTGCTGGCACCATAGGCTCCTTTCTAAAGCGGGCAGGCTTATGCTTATAAAATTAGTCCTTGAAGCCACTCCAGTGTACTGGATGTCTCTTTCCTGGATTCCTAGAGGAATTCTTCACAGAATACAACAAACTTGCAATAGATTCCTCTGGAATGGCAACAAGAAAGGTAAGATCTTTGCCTGGGCTAAATGGTCCAAGATTGCTACTCCCAAAAAGTGGGGGGAGGGGAGGGGGCTTAAAATCACTCCCGGAATTTGCACAAGCATTGGCAGCCAAACAGGGATGGCTATTATTAAAACAGAATAGTCTTTGGGCGGAAGTCATCCATCACAAGTATATTTGGCCATTGACCATCACAGACTGGATCCGTCGGCCAAATTGGAATAGACAGGGTATCTCTGGGATTTGGAAGGCCACACTGAATGCCATGCCTCTTATCAGAGATAGCCTCTTATGGCGTATTGGAAATAGCTCATCATTCCGCATTGGTATTGACCCATGGCCAGGTTCAGGGAACGCCCACAATCTACCAGAAGGGCTGGTTCTCCACTTAAATAACAGAGGCATAAAATTTCTCTCACAGATTGGAGACCAGCAGCACTCTACAACTTACTCACAGGCCTGGTTAACTGATCGGCAATGGAACTTGCCCAATGAGTGGAACGAAGACTGGAAGAGATACATACAGGCCTTAATCGAGACCCATATTAGATTAAGGGATGTTGAGGATGAGCTCATATGGGCCATATCTAAAACTGGTCAATATTCGCCGAAACTGGGATACAACAAATTGATTGAAGCCAAAAAACCAGACAGCCACAAAAGCTGGTGGACCTCAATTTGGCAACTGCAGGCCCCGCCAAGAACCAGACTACTAATGTGGAATATATTGGCGAACAAAATCCCCACTGGATCCAATCTTATGAAAAGAGCCTTCGCAGGCCCATCCTGGTGTGTTATGTGCATGCAAGCGGAAGAAACTACCCTCCATTTATTCCTTACCTGTTCGACCACCAGAGATATTTGGGCACAGGTCATTCACTCTCTAAACATTAATGCGGACTGGCAGGGGGTGGACATACTATCGGCGTGGGATCAGTGGTGGATCTCGGTGGCGGCGGAAAAGCCCCGGAATCTCCCCCTCTTGGTTTCCTGGTACATTTGGATCCGGAGGAATGCGATCATATTTGAGAACAGTGTTGTAAACTGGAACCTCCTTCCCCCTATCATTTGCGCGGCATTTGCAGAGATACCAAATGTGATCAATCAGAAACAACCCAGGTGCATCATTCAAGAGCAAATAAACAGAGATGTGCCGTGGGCATACTTTGATGGGGCTGCCCATCGGCAAGGATGCGGTGGTGGCATCCTCCTACATCTATCCGACACACATTACTTCCAGATATGCTTGGGACTTGGTCCCGAAACTAACAACCATGCAGAACTAATAACTCTGCGTCATCTTATATATTTTGCCATGACCAAAAACTGCCAACAAATTCAAATTTATGGAGATTCAAAGACTATGGTTGATTGGTTTAACAACAAGGCCATTTGTCATGCATATTCATTGAAACATATCTTGGAAGAAATTGTTTTTTTTCAAAACTTTTTTTGACCAGATAACTGTTTCTCATATCTACAGGGAAAGAAATACAATTGCTGACCGGCTCTCGAAAGAAGCGGTGGATCGTCCTCTAGGCGAATGGATGATCGAGGAATTTTCTCCTACAGGGACGTACAGATATTATCACAGGCCATATATAGATGGACCACTTCAGTGAGGCAATGGCCTCAATACCAGCAATATTGATGAGCATAATATTTTGTTTACATATTTTTGTATATATCTCAGTATGTTACAGTATGAACTCATATGTACAGCAACTACGTACTATTATGATGGACTTTGTACTTATCTCAGTATCCCTATGGGAACCTTATGTTTTTTTTGCTTTTTGAACAGTGGCGACCTGCCACAATACAGCATATGCCTATGGGCATCAACAACATGTAATTTCTTATCAATAGAAATTATGAATTTTCTTCTTCGAAAAAAAGGTGTCATTAGCTTCGTAATCAATTCGTTGACTAGGTATTGCCATTTACTTTGTTTGTTTAATAACAAAGCATAACATCACACTAGCAAACATCATACTTTGATAATAGCAATATGTTTCGTTGGCCCAGATTATGAAAACCTTAACCTTAGCAAGTTGAAGCATATCTTATGGCACCAAGATTCAGATTATTCTCTGTCGAGAGTCTTATAACAACCATGAGTATTCAACCGGGAGATTGGGGAGGGGAGGTTGAGGAACTAGATTATTTGAATTATTCTGCTAAATCCATAAACGAGAGAGAAACATATTGTTGGAGATCAAGAAACCCTTATTCTTTTTGGAGCTGCATACAGTTGCTTGCTAGTAGAATGCAGTTACACAACAGGTATGAAGAGATATGGGCTTTCACTCCCTCTTTTTCAAACAATGGAGACAACTGTGGCTAGTCTATTAAGGCTTCCATGGAACATGGAACTGAGGCAAAGAAATTTTCTTTCTTTTTACTCTAGCTCTAAATTGATATACAATTACGAGATAAAGAAATATTGAAATAATCTCTAGATCAGATCAATAAAATCAATACATTTATATACATATGATACTCCATATCTATGTTTCACTTTGCTAACTAACTCTTTATTACAGCACATGTCTTTTACCTTTGTTCATCATATTCACACAGTCACATATGCACTAAAGAAGTAGTTTGCCTTTTACCTTATCCAGTGGTCGTTGCCATACAGACATATAATCTCTAAAGATATAAATCTCTATACATCTCTCTAAATATCTAAATCCTCTCTAAATATACAAAAAAAATCTAGATATAGATATTGATACTCTATACGTGATGTGTGAAATCCATGAAAAACATTCAATTCTGTTCAATTCAATCAATACATCACAGACTTAAGTTCTAAGATATGTAACCCCACATTATTAGGCACAAAGCTTCTTGGTTTGGTTGGACAAGATGATAACTTATTATAATTTGATATTGTTGATCAATGAAACCTCGTTTTGAGGGGTTGGATGAGACATATTATTCTCTATCGATAAACTCAACTGGATTTTCTTATTACCAGACATGACCTTTTCAATAAGTTTACCTATGAGAGGCAGTATGTCGATGGATAGATAGATTTAGCTATTAATCAAATACCTTAATAGATTTGATTTTTCACTTGCTTGCTGACCCTTGTTGTTTTCTTACAACCACATATTGATCGAGCCATGTTATCCACCAAAAAAATGAGATTGATCAATAAATGATAGAATACTTGGGCCCAAACACTAAGTTGACTTCGAACAGACTCTACTAGCTAGACAGATTCTATAGAAAACCTTCTCATTCTATTAGGATAGCCAGCAAGAATCAGTTGATGCTTTCAATAAGTTGAGTTGGGGAACAAACTTGAAACCTTCTCATTTCACATTTGGCCTTTGTCACAACCTCTTTAGGGGTTCGAGGAATCATACGTAGGCGGCGGCTCATCGAGGAACTCAAATGGATTTTCTTCTTTAGTAAGAATGCCATCTCCGGACATTTCCCTATGTCCCTATGTATGGATTCTTTTGATTTTAGGCTGGGATAACTCGACGAGGGAGGGTTGGTTTAAACTGAGGAGAGCTGGCCGAAACCGAATATTGGCAGGGTTGGAAAAAAGATAGCCCCGGCTAGCTAGGAGAAGAAAGAATCGAGGCTTGCCTTTTGATTGCTGCCCCATGTTCCCACCAGACGAGTGAGATTTGAGACATGTTGCTTAATTATGAGCATATCATATAAAGTCAAACCAGCATAGAACTAACTTCTAGACTCTCATTACATACATCCACCAACATAGATATTACTTACGTTGATTCACAATCTAGAGTTGAGTCCCGTTGATGAGATGGATTTTCAGGAGTTGTTGAATGCTTAGGATTCTTTCTTAGTAGGATTATCCCACCACAAGTATTATGCCATCGCCTTTAGGATTTTCCCACCATTAGTCTTCAACTTATATTTCAGGAAGTTTACCTAGAGGCATGTCGTCGATTGAGGCTCGACCAAACTTGCACCTCTATGTTTAACCTGTCCATTTTCAATTGTATAATTACATATATAACATAAGCTAAGCGATATGGAAAGATCTCTCTTTATTTTAACCACATACAACAAAACAGGATAGTAAACGGTATCTCCCTCTACCTACACCCTAGATCCTTACAAGAATCTGGAAAATGTTATAGAATTAAGCAATCATGAATTACTTACAATGCACCTGTGAAGCGTCATACGCCAATCATTGCCAGCCAGTGCAAACATTATGTCACTATATTGAACTACACAACATCGAGATACATATGATAATAACATATATACGTGATACTCGCATTTCTGAGAATCAACCTCTACATCAATGGCAAGTAAGAAAGTCTCGACTCTTAAGGCCTTAATAGGAATGCCTTTCACGAAACTATTACCTTAGGGTTAAGGCATAAGACTAAGCTAGTAGTTATTATTGTTGCCATAGTTCAGCAGGGGGACTCAAGCTTGAATGGAAAAGGTTGTCTCTTGCCGCAATTACTTACCTTACATATTAAGGTTGGGTTTATTGATATAAATCAATAAATCGAGCGGAACTACCGAGATACTAGGGCTAATTCGATCTAGATCTCTACAAAGAAATAAATATAGAACTCTAGTCTCTAGATCTCTGCAGAGCTAGATCTCTACAAAGAAATTTATACATAAATACATATCTATACATATGAGACTCACATCTCTACGTGATACATAATCACTATAAAGTCTATATCTAGAAAATCAATCTACAAAGAAACATAGATCTAAACAAAGAAGTCTTTACATCTCTATACAAGAATTTATATATATCTGAGAGTATATAAATCATTCATCAAGAACTAAATAGATTTATTTCATTACATTAGTGAAGCTAAGGCAAAGCCGTGTGCAAAAAATCTATATATATTGTATAATATCATATATAACGCGAGCTACCTTATACCTTAAGGAGCCTTATTTGAGTTGATATGCTTACGGCTACTTCAGCACCACCATTTGTGGCAGGCAATAAGTCGTGTTGGATCAAATTCAAAAACACTCTCATTCACTACTTCAAGAAGAACAAATTCTCAAAAACATTCTCATTCGCCATTTTCGCATAATAAAATTGATCTTTTGGGAGCCTAAGAATAGTAAGGACACTTTCTGTACCCAGTTTGCATTACCCACTCCACCTCCTTCCTGGGCACGTCAAACTAGGTATCGATAATTGGGGGTACTTCTTACTGGGACTCGACTATTGGATCAACTATTGGCATCATCAATACCTGGATCGACTGCATCGAGTGATCACCACCTGGCTATCGACGGGCTGGAATGACCGCAAATGACTGGATCGACCACTGGCTATCGGCTATTGACTCCCTCGCTCACTCAACCCCGTACTGTTCCATCGGCCCCGTACCCACTGTGGGACCACCTCTCCCATAAGATGTTGGCCATCAATCGCTCATTATCAGGTATCACCCACCTCTTGGCTATCATGACCATTGGCTCTCAGCTGACTTACCTTTTGTCATTGACTAGCGGCTGAGCGACTATCGACTCATCTATTGACACCTCCTTATCATTTCCAAAACATCATCCAAGAAGAAATGCTCCATCGATTTCCAAAACAGAAAAGAAGACGTCCCTAAAACAGACAAGGCGGCATTGACTCTTGGATCAGCTCTTAGGGCATTGAGTGCATAGCGACTATCGGAACCTTCAAGCAATGAGAGACTACTGGAAATGGCTATCAGCAAAGGAACCTCTGGCTATGAGACTGTCAATGACTGGATAGCAGTGATAAGCTTTGTGAGGTGGAGGGGTCGAGGGTCTAGGTGGAGTTTGAGGTAAAGGGTCAAGGATAGAGTTTCGAGGTCCCTTAGATTTGACCTCGCATTGGGACGTGGGAGAAATTCAAGTTTAAAGAAAGCTAAGCATCAACATCAATAGTTGTATCAACACCTGGCATTGACACTTGTATCGAACCTGGATTAACCTAGCCCGAATCGAGTACCAGCATCGAGTGATCGCCTCTTGTCATTGAGTACCTCGACTAGCAACATTGAGTAGCAGTAACATTGGCTCTCAAGTACCGTCATCGATTGCGTCTACACCAAAAATTGAGTGCATCGAGTATCGACATCCTCCACACCTAGCATCAACTCTTGTATCGACTCTTGGATCGAATCCCCTAGATCAAGTGCGTCGACAACATGTATCGACAACAGGCATTAACTACAAGCATTGAGTACCAACATTGAGTGGATCAACACCTGTCAATCATAAGGAAATTTTCTCAAAGGGCATGCTTCATTAAGAAGAAAAACGAGTTTGAGTGCCACGATTTATCCCATTGTCCCCCCGAAAAGGGCAATTTTATTAATCAAAAACATTGAATGAACCTTCTTTTCTAGAACCGGTAGCCAATCAAAGTATCTGAGCCAAGTATCCCATCCCATTTCAGCCCAGCCAAGTTGAGTAGCCTAGTTGAGCAGTCAAGTATTCAAGCCTAGCTTGGTATTCGATCCCACCCAAGAGCTCACCAATCGAGTATCCCAGCCAAGCCTAACCGAGTATCCAATCCCAAGTAGCCTAGCCGAGCAGCCCATGATCCAAGCCCGAGAGCTAATCCAACCAAGTAGCCCAACTGAGTAGCCCAGTGAAGCGAATGAATCCATCCAGCCTCTCATAGGGAAACTTCCTAAAATGTCCTAGTTCAGTAATAAGAAAATTGACTTTTAGTGCCCCGGGATTATGTTTTTTACGCCTAAAATATGAGATTTGCTTAATGAAAAATGTCAAATGAGAATATTTTCAAATATTTGGTCCATCAAAACTTCTTGCCTGCCCCCGACGTTGTTGCTTCAGAAGGTAATGACCATCCATGAAATGAAGGTTCCTTTTCTATGTGCAAACTTGTATTATATATGAGATTATCCAACAATGCGTTGAGCGACTTACTTCTCAAAACAGGTGCCATGGTACGTAATGCATCTTCATTTTTAGAGTGTTCCAAACCGTACGGCCAAGGAAAGTTGCATATATGAAAAGCTTAGTATCCTCACCCAGGTCAGCGCAACTGTGAATAAAGAGCAACAGGTGAGCATCAAGGCCAAATCTAGGAGGCGACAAGTATAGGGATACATATAGGTATAAGTTGAAGCAAGCACCAGCAAACTGGTTTTTTATCCCAGTCGGCGTTTATTCTCCCAGCAAGTAACTCTTGAAGCAAGTAGCGAAAGCATTATTAATAAACCTATTTCTTTATTATATATGTAATTATCGTCGTGCATAATCAACTTATAGTGTGCTTAATACTTAACTATTCTCCTTAAAAAATTATATTTGGATTAGTCTTAAAAATTCAATATTAAGGCCAGTTAGGCAGCCAGCAAGTGATCTAAGCCAGCGATCCTCCCGCCAGCAATCCCAATGCCAAGTAAGTCTGAGCAAGCAAGCTTTGTGGAAGCACTAGTGTAAAACGTTGTGAAACACAAATATTCTGTAAAGAGAACATAACTTTATAAGTGAAGTTGGTTTAATAAGAGAAAAGAGATCAAAACTTGTGTTTTCATAAAGCGTAAATCTAAATCTAAATAATTTGTTATTTCCCCTCTTTCCTATTGCTTGGGGTTCCTTCCTTCTCTCTTGGGTTAGTATCGATCTGTCCGCCAATTGGACCGCCTAACCTTAACATTGGATCTTTGTCCGGTGGCATGCGAGCTACTCACCTCCAACAATGTGTTCTATAACTATCATCAATCAATTAGTAAGTGTCTGAGCCCACTTGCAACAATGGGTTTTGTCCATCTGATGTCCTAACTCACCCCAACTAAGGCTGTTGTCAATTCGTTGTACCGCCCACCAAAATTTTGTTGGCCATTATCAATAAAAGCCTTCCCGTCTATTTGTTGGCCCCCATCCTTTGTTGCACCTCTATCAGAAGACATTTAGTATAAATAAATGACTATAAAGATAAGCAACCTCACCTCCCTTACCAACACTATCATAGACTAGCACTTTGTGCCTAGTGCGTGATCCTATCCTATCCTATCCTCAACAAGTGCACTGTAAGTAGTAATGCATCACCCCTCAAATTGAGGTAGGGAACCATGTGTTCTGTATGAGTAAGTGATTTCGAATTTCATTAAGAGTTGGATTTCGAGGGTATAGTTCGAGGTCGAAGGGATTTATCCACTCACCCAACCTAATAAGTGTGAGGTAAAGGGTCGAGGAAGAGTTCTAGGGCTTCGGCCATGCTAACTGGCTATCTACTACAAAGCCCTTCATTCAACAACTAGCGACTATCAGCAACTTCGGGCAGCTTTGATTGGCTATGATTGATTAGCTATGACTGACAACTGCTTTTGATTCGAACGTCTAGCAATGACCTTCTAGCTCTACATATTGGGTACTCCTAACAAGTCTATAAAAGCAAGCAATCTATGTTCCTTGCCTAAGGTCTAGCCACAAGTAGGGTTTGTTACCAGCTTTGATTTTCTAGGATAATGTATTAAACCAGCATCTTCTTCGATTTCTCCCAACGCTGGGTTAATATGCCAGCCAGCAATCATAAAGTAGGTGAACCTAAAAGTAATTGACTCAATCTAATTTGTGCAATCATTATGAAATGGAAAAATTCCGTAAATAAACTCTTATCCTTGTACCTTGGGTAAGGCTTGACGGCTCCTCACTTTCATACCCCTAAAGAGTGGGTTTTGTCACCCCCCTAAAAAATGAGGTTTTGAGTAAGTAAAAACCTCTCCCAACTAAAGGGAGAGCGAATGAATTCCCTCACCCTCAGTTATGGGGGTGAGCAGATAAATCCTGTTAAATGAGAAGTTTTTGTTAGATAAGTTCCAAGCAAACTTGGCGCCTGGGCCAAATATGTTGGCTTTGCGAGGTGGACCATGGTTGGGTAGATTTCTAGGGTGTAGGTTTGGCTGCTATGGCAAGTTCTCCCAACTAGTTCTCTTGGTTAGTCCTCATTTGTTGGTCTGTCCGTCCGTGAAACCCGCCTATTGGGAAGATTGTGTTGTAGTCATCTGTGGGACCACCTATCTAGGAAGATGCGGACAATCAGTGTATCAATATAAAGATCGGCTACCTCCCTTTTCCAATATTGGCATTACCATAGGAAATCACTTCTTGTCTAGCGCAATATCCTCGACAGGCGCATAGTAAGTAATGCCTCATCAATCAATTCTAGAACATTTCCCTTATTTTAGTAGCCTTAGAGGTCTAGCTATAGTTCTAGGTATAGATGGCGGGTGGAGGGTGATTTCTAGGTATAATTGCGTAGCGTTCGAGGTAGAGTGTATATTTCGAGGGTTAAGGATCTCGGATGGAGGTCGAGGTATATTATGTGTATCAATCTGTGTTCGTCCAGCCAACGATGCAAGCAGTGACTGTGTCGATCCCAGCAGCTGTGTCTCCAACTGATAGCCCGAGCCGATTCGAGCATCCGAGTATCCAAGTATTCTATCTAGGGAGCCTAGCCAAGTATCCCGACCCAACCAAGTATCCAAGCTCATCAGAGTAGCGATTTGATTGGCCCCATTCCGAGTAAAAAGGCTAAGTTGATTAGCCAAGTAGCCAGGTATCAAAGTCGAGTATCCAAGCCCAACGAATGACTTCATCTTGCGAATAATAGAGAGACTTCATGAAATGCCAATTTTTTGAAATAATAAATTATTTTGAGTATCTGCGATGGGAATAATCTATTTTTACTGCCTAAAAACGAGTTGTTGCTAAATAAAAATAGTAAATGAGACATTTTTCAGAATATGTTCCAACAAGAGCCATTGTGCCTGCCCGAAAAGGTGGTGCTAAATAAGATGGTAGCCCTAACTGGATCCACTCGAAAAGGCTCCTTCCTTCCTTTAGGTGCGATAACGTGCGTGCATTATATATGAGATTATAAAAAGTGGAAATATCTTTGTCTTATGTTAAGTCTTTCTTTTTATTCTCTCGAGTTTGACGTGAGGGGGACTTAGTATCTCGGGGATGATAAAGGGTACCTCTCTCGAAAAATGTGGGTTGTTGATAAAACACACTAAAAATAAGCATCAACCCTCCCTCCCTTGCCATCCCCGACTGTTAGTACCTACACTCTGTGTCTGGCATGCTCAAAGTGGTTGTCATTGTAAGTAAGCATTTTCCATCAGTTCAAAACCCTACGAGAAGGACATCACCAAGACATCCAAGAAGAATACCTGCTCTATCAATTCCCATATAAACAAGAAGGCATCGACAACATAAACTGGATCAAATATTGGATCGAGTAGCGGCAATTGGCTATGCTTGGCTATCTAGGTAAATGCCCTAAAAAGGTTTGGTTCAGTAAGACGAAAATTCATTTAAGTGCATCGATGAGCTATGATTCCTCTGAGCTCCAAAAAGAGTGATTTTATGCAACAACAAAAAATGGAATGGGCTATTTTCTATAACCGTTATCCGATCCAAGTGGCCCAGCTGCAGTATCCGAGGTCGAGTCGAGTAGTGCAACTAAGTATCCTAGGCCATGTAGGCCCCTTCCCTGTGTTCCATAGGGTCAAGTTTCAATGGTTAGGTAAACTATTTATGGCAGCTTTATCAGTGACCTTCTGTAAATGAGACTTTATATCTTCGACACCTCCTTATCGGGGATCTCCAGGGACTAATGTACTATTGGCATCCATGCATTGACTAGTGAGGAATGTAGTTTCTCTGGGGTCTTGTAAACTGACGTCTATCTATTGTAAACCATAAATTGTTACCTTCTAGGCATGGTGGATAAGAAATTGTTCCCGCACAAAGAACAACTACCTCCTGGGCAGGGGGGATGAGAAAAAAAAAAATTAACACACAAAGAAAATAACTTGCTTTCTTTCTGGGAATGGGGTCTAAGAGAAATAGATCCTGCACATATAATAACCACCTGCTTCCTGGGCAATTGGAAAAGAGAACAGGTAACACAAAAAGAACAACCACTTGCCTCCTTCTTGGGAAGGGGGGATGAGAAAAAGTGAACGCTTTTAGACTAACCTCCTGTTAATGTCTAAGTGGTAACACACAATGAATCACCACCTTTCAGTGGTTCATGGGTAGAGTTGTTGGTAAGTGTAGGCAAGCGGTCTTTGCTCATCGATGGTAATGGTATTGTTGGGCAGGCCTGTTGTGCTATCTCTGAAAAGTGCATATGGGTAATCCTTTGTAGTAACTGTGTTCCGTTAGGATAAGCTCTTCTATCAGCTCAGGTAGGACTTTTTTAAGCCAGGACTCTAGCTCTAGGTCTAGCAGGAACTTGCTCCATCAGGGTATCGTTCATCCTCCTTCCCGCTACAGCAAGCGATATCGATCAATCAAACCATGTGGGCAAGCGATCAACAAATCATCAAACTAGCACGCATATATAACACGTTGCAGCATATATAACGCACCTCTCACCTGATGGTGCACTTGGAATTGATCACCCACTCACTGTAACCACTCATTCTCTCCTTCAACGGGTTCGTCGTTGCCCAACTCATTTTTTCCTGCTCCTTCAACTGGTTCGTGGTCCACCCACTACTCATTCTCAACTGGTTCGCTTTCAATCAACTGCCACTGGTTGTTGTTGACACTTAGATCTACTCAATGGGGACTATTCGAGGGGGCTACACCTACAGATACACATAGAGGTAGGTTACACATTTGAGGTTAGGTTACCGATGAGGTTAGGTTACACGTTGAGTACTCATTCAGATCCACTGAGTTAAACAGATTGGAACAGATTGAGAACTGATGAGTCTGGATGATGAGCCTGGCCGGAAGGAGCAGCTAGAGGAAATGCATGATGAGGCACTGATACAGAACACATGGGAGGGGGACTACAGCTACTCAATGGGAATACTGCTACATAGGCGCATACTCCCTACAGAGGCAGATAAGGGATACACAGATCGCATACACACACAGAATGAGAGATACGAACAAGTTACTTAATAGCAGAGGAGATAATACAATAGCTCAAGTACAGGTGCCTGGGTGCATTGCTTGGCTTTGATACCGAATCGACTGGGATACTCAAATGCGAGATATTCATAATGGGATGGTGCGCTACTAAACTTGGATTTGATAATACTCAGTTGCTTGGATCGACTGCTTAGCTTGAATACTTCGCTTTGACACTCTGCTCTAATAAACTAGTATAATCAAATGGGCTAATTGACTTGGCTAATATAAATATCAAATTGTGTTGGATACTCCTTGCTTTATACAGGGTGCTTGATACACTCATTACTCGCCAGTCACCATAGGGACACCCACATAGCTCTGAACATGCATGGGACGAGAAGAAGCCACAGGGCAGTATGGGTTACTAAGGTGAGTTAGTCAGGAGGTGATTCAACATGTTTGAACTATTCTAATCCACTGTGACCAGGAAGGTTTAATTCTATGTGTGTTACCAGTTATAGATCCAACGTTACCAGTCTGACATGCACAAGATGGAAGTGATTCTACATGTGTTACCTGTTTTCTTTACCATGTGCCCAGGATGTTATAAGTTACCAACAGTTTCCAATACCATGGGCCCAGGATGTGGTGTCCTTGCCAACCAAGTAGTCTAGGAGTCGATGCCAAGAGTCAAGAACAAGTTGATTGCTTGCTTTATTATACTTGCACCCTGGAAGTAAGGAGTGCAGCCAGGTCATGTCTTTGAGATGGGGAAACGGACGAACTACAGTACACATTCTTAGAGGGGGTGGTTGTGATAGTGGTGGATTACAACAGACCACATCTACCGAGAAATAGTTCATTTTACCCACCTAACACAATGAGAAGATATGGTTGTTACTTACGAGAAGATACATTGAATTAAACAAATTGATTTGGCTTTTGAACTAATTTGTCTTCTAATGAGGCTGGCCGAAAGGAGCGGCCAAAGGGGACTTATTAGTCCTCCGACAAGGGTACACCAATAGCCTGTCTTCTTAGAGGGGAACACAAATGGACAGTCTTCTCAGATGGATGCGGACACAAACACAGATGAATTAAGACTAGCTTAGAGACCTAGCCATAGCAGCCATACCTCGAACCTCCACCACATCACGGCCCAACACCTCCACCTTGATCCTCCCCGGAGGAACCATAGACCTAGATATCTTCCTCTAACCTATACCTCAACCTTTGACCTCCACCTCACTTGTCACTATAAATCACAAAGTTCTCCCTGGGTGGGGACTTGCTTGGGTTGTTCGATTGGGCTTTGGCTTTTGGTCGGGCTCACCGGATTGGTTGGGCTTGGATTCTCAGCTTTGAAACTTGTACTAGCTCCCAGTTATAGAAAACAACCTCATTCGCCATTCTTTTCTTATCAAATTGCTCTTTTTGTGAGCTGAGGGTATCATTTCATACGAGCACTAAAAGTATATTTTCTATTTAATAAGCTATTAACTTTTACAATGTTTCCCTAGGATAGCCAGCATGCCTTTTAACCCTTTATCACCTAGAGATAAGCACCAGGTTGGGTGGTTTCGGTCGATCCTAAAAACCTTCGCCAAGTATGATTTTGATAAATAAAATACGGTGTTTAGGTGTTCGGAAGGGTAATTATGCCTCTGGGTTCAAGAACTCTAATGTTGCTTTAGGGAACTCGACTCCGTACGTATAGTTCAGGTGATTCCTTCCATCCATTGGTATTGGTCTGGGTCAATTCAAAAGCCTCGTTAAATGTGCATTTAAATAAGGCACAGAGTGTTGTTTGGGGTTCTTAGGTAGGATGATCCATCTAGTTCCCTAACTCTCTTTTTGCTTAAGCCAAATAGATGATTTCATTTATGTAAGGTTGGCACCTTCCTTATTTTCTAGTTGTATTTACTCAATCAGAGTAGTTAAAACGATCCAATGATCAAAGACTAGGGGGGTTTGCTCAAGAAGTTGTTTCGGTCGATCCTAAAAGCGCTCCTCAACAACACATTTTCATAAGGCACGGAGGTTTGGGGGTTCCGGCAAGGATGTGATCCAATCTAGGGGTTCCCGAACTCGCATTTTGTAATGGTGAAATAAATCAATTTCCTAATTCCCTCCGGCTTGGGTCTGGCACTTGAATTGGAAAGTCAAGGGGCGTAGGCATTAAAAACCTTATGAAATGTGGTTTTGTATAAGGCAAACCCTCGTGTTTTGGGGGTCCTTGTAAGATTCCAACATCCGGGGCTCGAACTCGAGATTTTATTAGGCAAAATTGATGAATTATGGCATTTCTCTAAAGAGGAGGTAATGTTCGCACCCACACTCTGGCGGGAGAGCCACTATAATCCGAACAACGAGGTCATTGTTGGTTTGTTTCGGTCATCACCTATGGTTGAGATTGACATGAGAATTATTTGGGTAGTTCTTTCCTCTATGCGTGTATGTGTGACTTCAATTAGTTGACCATTAGTTGATTTCCTCCTATTAGTATTGTAGCATCATAGTTCTATTAGTCATCAAAGATCTATTTGTAATATTAATTATAATAGTTGAATTAGTCTCTTAGTGACCATAGTTTGTAGTATACGTGCAATAGTTGAGCCTCTCCAGCAAGTGAGGGTAAGGGACAAGCAAGAAATACTATCTAGGAGGCAGTTGGTCGAGCCTACCCGACTCATGAGGGTACAAGCTATGTTCCATTTGATAGCAGAATGGAGATAGGGGCCTGCTTAGATGATAGGGGTAAGAGAAGAGGCATGGAGTAATGATTATAAAGAAAGATGCGAGCTAGAATTAGAAGAGCTATAATAGATAGCTAGAATTAAGATTAGATCATAGCTATACCTTTTGATGACTACCAGCAACTTTTTAGACCTTTCTATGCTAGCCTACCTTGTTTGTCTCAGGGGTAAGCATTTGATTTTCATAGTTTGTCCCAGGAACTTTGAGCTTTGTGAGAATAGGGATTCCCTTAAGCCTTGGAGTATTGTGCGAATAACCTGAAGCCCAGGAAGGAGCTTGTCCCAGGAGCATTTGAAATAGTCCCTTCTCACTACCCAAATTCCCATCTTGCATAGGCCACCTTCCCACTCCTTAATTTCCCACTTATACGCCAAGTTATCACTCTAAAATTTACCGTCTCTAGCCATGTTCACATTCTCTATCATTTGGATACGCCACCCTCTCACTAGAGAATTGACCAGTTTAGGTTGCCAAGCTCAACAGTCAATTAAGCATTCTCGCAACGCGAGGTTAAAACTAGTTAATTTACCAGTCGCTCACTAAGCAGTTCCAGCACCAATTGATTGAGTTGGCCAACTCAAAGTTTAGGTGAAACCCGTAGCAGGAGCAAAGGCAGATGGAGCGGAAAGAGAGGCTGTTATTGACTCAGTGGAAGCAAGCAACATTAGTTACAAAGCTAACAACAGAGCAGACATCGAATGATTGTTTGCTTTACTTTTCGAACAAGGTTAAGACACACTCCGTGCCTTGGGGCAAAGGAACCTGCCCTACCTATTTAGGACTCGCTAACCCACTTGAACTTATTGGGGGGCCAGCTAAATACCACACCTACCTTTTTAGGACCCTCTAACCCAACTCCGCAGGGGAGACGTGGACAGATTTATTCTTTATGCCAAGAAGTTAGCGCAAGTATTAGGGATTGAAATTGACAGATTAAGGATTCAGGAGATGCCTAGAAAGCGCACAAGTCTTCGGTAGATGCTAAGCTAGAGATGGATGTACAGCAGGCCGAACACGAAAGAAGCAGGGTATACACGCTTCATATAACCGAGGCCAGACACCAAACTATGACAAACCAACGGACCCAACCATGCCACCTGTTAGCGCTTGAAATTTCACCTCAGGCTGAGAAAGGTAAACTTCAAGGCAACATCAAACCACTTAGCCTCGTAGCTAGCCCTACGGGGCAGGAGAGGGCTCTCTCCGGTCTATCTCGGTAAAGGTCTTCAACGGGCGAGACAACCAATGAGGAAACACTGATTTTAGGCTAGTAAACTGATAAAAAAGGTTTAATTTGGGATTTTAGGGGTTTTGGTGGAAAATTGGGGAAAGGCAATTCTGGGTGCGGGGATTGGACACAGTTTTTGCAGGGGGTTCTTTGGGGCAAGGTAGGAGACTGTATTGATGCCTTTGAATTAAGTGAATGGATAGGAATGACCGGTGAGGGGCTAAAGAGAGCAAGAAACTTTCAAGGGTTCTCTTTAGACAGATGAAAACATAAATATTAAGCAAACTTAAAAGCAGAGCATGGCAATCATGAATTCTACTTTAACACTTCATTTGCCTAATTTGCAGAAGGAAAAGTAAGGAGATGATTCACATAACAAACTTACAAGTACAAAGAGAAACACACCATCAATACATGTAACCACAGGAATCCCAAAAAGGACTGCAAAACCCTGGTCTTTCTTCCTTTGCCAAAATTGTAGAGATACAATGAGTAGTACAATAGAAGCTTTCTCCCTCAAGAGTCCAACCTCCAACCCTGAAAATGATTTAGAAAATACATAATATAGGCAAGCTAACACCTTTCCTTGCCTCTAGGGGTCGAGCTCACTATCCTAGGAGCTGTTTCAACCAATTCTAAACTGAGCACTAAAAACTAGGCAGTCAAAACAACTTGCCTCTATAAACTAGGAAACCAATTCATTCATTAAATTTTTGCCTATCACATGAATGAATCTTCTAGAAGAGATAAATAAGTGTCATGTCAACATGAAAATACATTAATTACATCAAAGAGGGTGAAAAATCCCATCACAAGTCAAAACTGGTCAAAGCTGGGCGAATTCCTGAGCTGTAGATGAAAAATTGGCAAACTTTCCCAACAGGTCGCGCCCTGATCCTGAACAGGTCGCGCGCCTTTGGAGCTGCTTTTGAAGCACTTCCAGGTGTCCAAATGAAGCAAAAGTGGGCTTGTTGGAAAGGTCTGGATGTCTACTTTCCAACCCAAGTGGAATTTCTGAATTTGGTGGCCATTTGCCCCTCCAAAATTGCAATCTCCCAAGACTGCTTCCTGTGTGTCAAAAAGGTGGCAGCAAGTCATTTTTTGCTTGTTTTTTGACCTTCTGGAGGCTCAAAATTTGATGAAATCTCTTGGTAATTGCTGAGCAGGTGTATCTTTGCATGACAAATCCAAAAATGCTGAGTTTTCCCAAAATGGAGTTGCCCATCGAATAGGTCGCGCGCAGCGCGCGACCTGTTGGGGAGGAAAACCTGTGTTTAGCACAAAAAATTCACAATTGACAAAATTTTCTCCAAATTTCTTGAAATTTGGGCTGGGAGTCCCCAATCAAGTACCATGCTCAGTCAAAGAGGCTTTGGCCAAAATTTAGAGTGGATCGGGCCTTTTCCGTCGTTTTAGTGCCTTGGCCAACCTCCTTGGATCTGGCGATTGTATTTTTGACATTTCTCTAAAACCATGACACCTGTGCAAAAAGTGAAGGAGGTTTTTCTTCTTTGGCATGTTTTGGACAAAACCTCTCTCAGTTTTCCCAAATTCATCTTTGATTTCTCTGAAACATCTTTTGAGTGAAACTGATCCCGATGTGTGAAACAAGGAATTTCGTGGAAATGAAGCGAAATGAAGGGGATAGGGGGCTTCTAAATTCTTGGGGAAATTTTTGGAAGTAGGGAGGGATGTTAGGAAGCAGGGGAAAGTGGAATCGCGGAGATCGAGTGAGGGGAAGGGGTCCAAAAAGGCAAAACACAGGCCCAACCTAGAAAATTGCCAGGTTGTAGCAAGAAACTAGGGTTTGTGGAAAAATGAAGAATTTGGGGGATCTTAGTGATGAGAAGCATTTTATAAGGTACTTTAAGGATAGGGGAAGGTGTATGAACATCAAGATACAAGTTTTGCCGATGATTTGACCGTCCAAGAGAAATTGGCTTCAAAACCCTAGGAAAGGAATATGACCTTACCTAGGCGCAACTGAAGCATGGACAAGGTGTAAAAGGACTCATTAGACACTGAGATGATAATGAAAACCCTATGAATGATGATAGAATCAGCTGAATAGTGACATAGATTGGCATTTGGGAAACTTTGAAAAGAGTGAGAGCAAACCCTAGACCTAATGCCTAGTGACCAAATTTTGCTTGAAGACTCACTGAAATGAGAAAATTTGACTATGACACTTCAAAATCACTTTGTAAGAGCATATTTGATCACTGGAGGAAGGCTGGAAAGACTGACACTAACACCACCAACCACACAAATTAAACTTTCGTTTCGTACCACCCATTTTCACTTGCCTACATAACCATATTTGGGGGAAAGCTTACAGCCCCTACCTAGATTGTTTGTGCCCCACCTTTCGACTTAGACCTTGAATGCTTCTTTCACTCGAACTTTATTACTTATTTTTCCTTCTGACTTCAACTTATGCTTTGCTCGAATTAGACGACTCATGAGGGTACAAGCTATGTTCCATCTGATAGCAAAACGGAGATAGGGGCCTGCTTAGATGATAGGGGTAAGAGAGGAGGCACGGAGTGATGAGTATAAAGAAAGATGCGAGCTATAATTAGAAGAGATATAATAGATAGTTGGAATTAAGATTAGATCATAGCTATACCTTTTGATGCCTACCAACAACTTTGTAGACCTTTGTATGCCTGCCTACCTTGTTTGTCCTAGGGGTAAGCATTTGATTTTCATAGTCTGTCCCAGAAACTTTGAGCTTTGTGAGAATAGGCATTCTCTTAAGCCTTGGAGCATTGTAAGAATAACTTGAAGCCCAGGAAGGTGCCCGTCCCAGGAGCATTTGAAATAGTCCCTTCTCACTACCCAAATTCCCATCTGCATAGGCCACCTTCCCACTCCCTAATTTCCCTCTTATACGCCAGGTTATCACTCTAAAATTTATTGTCTCTGGCCACGTTCGCATTCTCTATCGTTTGGATACGCCACCCTCTCACTAGCAAATTGACTAATTTAAGCTGCCAAGTTCAATGGTCAATTAAGCATTCTCACAACGCCAAGTTAAAACTAGTTAATTTACCAATCGCTCACTAAGCAATTCCAGCACCAGTTGATTGAGTTGGCCAAGTCAAAGTTTAGGTCAAACCCGTAGCAGGAGCAAAGACAAATAGAGCGGAAAGAGAGGCTTATATTGACTCAGTGGAAGCCAACAACATTAGTTACAAAGCTAACAACAAAGCAGATATCGAATGACTGTTTGCTTTATGTTTCGGACAAGGTTGAGACTCACTTTGTGCCTTGGGGCAAAGGAACCTACCCTACCTATTTAGGACTCACCGACCCACCTATACTTATTGGGGGGCCAGCCAAACACCTCACCTACCTTTTTAGGACCCTCCGACCCAACTCCACAGGAGAGACGTGGACAGATTTACTCTTTATAACAAGAGATTAGCACAAGTATTAGGGACTGAAATTGAAGGATCAAGGATTCGAGAGATTCCTAGAAAGCGCACAAGTCTTTGGTAGATGCTAAGTTATCAATGGACGTGCAGCAGGCCGAACACGAAACAAGCAAGGTATACATGCTTCATATAACTGAGGCCAGACACCGAACTATGACGAACCAATGGACCCAACCATGCCAACAACCACACAAATTGAACTTTCGTTTCATACCACCCATTTTCACTTGCCTACCTAACCATATTTGGGGGAAAGTTTACAACCCCTACCTAGATTGTTTGTGCCCCACCTTTCAACTTAGACCTTGAATGCTTCTTTCACTCGACCTTTACTGCTTATTTAGCCTTCTGACTTCGACTAATGCTTTGCCCAAATTAGACGACCCACCGATCGAACCACCCATCGAACCTTCCCTCAGACCCAAACCCATTACCTACCATTCTTAACTTCACAACAATACACGTGGTGCGTGCAGACCTTACGAATCATTTTCTATTTGCTTTTTTATACATGAATAGACAGACATACTATAGAAAATATTGTGCTAGAGTATAGGCAGGGCAGGGGAATTACTGGCTAAACTAGGTAGGAGGATTTTGATGATTGCTTGCCTTTAATGAATGGTCCTGCTTAGTTTAAGTTATCGCTACCGCTTGAATGAAGTAGTTCGAGCTACCGCACACGAACAAAACAGGCAGGGACAGAGAGAGATGTTTTGCCCATTGATTTAATGCCAACTGATTGAATACCCTAACGGGGACGAGGTGCGAAACATATAGATAGAGAGACAGTTTTATTCTCCCCAACTTTATGGTTCATCGCATGGATAGCTCAAGGCTATGGTGATCAAAAAAATTCTATGGCCATTTTCGCCCGCTGAAAACGTTAAGTTGGCTCGACTAAAAGGAGAGGAAATGTTGAGTTTGTTGGAACCCCAGGAGAGGAAATGTTGAGTTTGTTGGAACCCCAGGAGAGGAAATGTTAAGTTTTCTCAACTAAAAGAAGAGGAAATCTTGAGTTTTCTCGACCCCTGGGAGGGAAGCATTAAGCAGGCTAAACTGTTAAGGAGAGGAAATGTTGAGTTTGCTTGACCCCCAAGAGAGGAAATGTGAAGTTTGCTCGACTAAAAGGAGAGGAAACACTCTTTTTTATATTTTTTAGGCCTATCCCCAACTGAACATCCAAAGTGATGTTTTAGTGAAGGCACAGAGTGTCATTTGATAACGTTTCACATGGCTAGGAGGAATGGTTGGATTAACTACGATTGTTAGGATTGCTTGTTGACTGGTCAATCAAAAAGTGATAACCTGGACGTGAGATTACAAGCTTGCTATATTTGCTCCTTATTTCTCTGGGGTTTAACTAGCTGGACGTGGGGCCCACTTAGGGGCCCTAAAAATAGAGGAGAGGGAGCCGCCAAAGAAGATATCGGCTAGATTCTCATTTTCTCATTTTCCTGTAGGAGCTTTGCTAGTTAAATAAATGTATTTATGTGCCCCTGAAACAGAGCGAGGGGGTGACACCGACACAATTGATTCCTGTTGTTAAGGGTATTTATATACTATTTCTTTCATTATCAACCTGGACAATTTGTTAGTGAAAAGGTAGTGTATGAAAGGCAAGACCTATTGGACCTTCCTGAGGTTCATACCTAACCTGCTAAAGTTTCTAAGAAGGTTCATACCTAACCTGCGAAAGTTTCTACGTTACTTAAAGTGGGGGGGATTGCAAAGCTAGGATTGTTAATCTTGTTGGCTGGGAACATGTTGAAAAAGAAGATGTCCTAGTTGCATTGGCTGGATCTTGACCTATGGAGTTAGCTAGGGAAAGCAGCTTTAGAGGGAGAAAGTTGAATTCGTTCTGAAAAGTTTATAAATACGTCACTTATAGTTGAGGGTAGGCAAGCAAGAGTATACAACACATTTCCTTTCTTACTGATACAACACACTTCCTTGTTGACCGATACTCCACTCTGGTATCAGTGGATGGAGGGTAGGATCCAGGTTATTATAGGAGAATTTACCATCCCCATACACCAGGTTCTCACTCTTGAATTTCCCACTTATACAAGGCCATGTTGGTAATGGGGTAATTAACCAGCAACTCTTAAATAAGCCACCTTTACTCTCGTGAATTTACCACTTCCAATAGGCAACACCACCTTTTATTCTTGAATTTACCACCTCAATAGCAAGCACTCTCTATCATCCCAAGGCATACACCACCTTTTATTCCTGAATTTACCATCCTGATAGGTCTGGTATGTCTTGTCCTTCATAGGTATAAGAGTCACTTACCGTACCTCAAACCCTGAGCTGAGCATAGCGAAAGTGAACACAACCTAACACTTTGTGGACTATTTTCCCCAATTGGCTCTTGAGCTACAAACCTCAAACACAAAGTGATCCCATAAATTGTGCGCAGATGGGTTTTTCTAATTGATTCTAGAAGGCGTAATGGAGGGTTCTGGAGAAGATGACTACGAATGCGTATTGGTAGCAATGCTTGGAAACTTGGTTAATATAGAGAAACGATCTAAAAGTGTATGGTTCATAGAGAATAAAATCCAGTTTGAGTGGCTGATGATAGATTTTTATCGTCTCCCCCAAAAGTTCAATTATATTGCATGAAACCTGCAGATAATAAGGTTTCTCCAAATCTGTTGAAAGCGAACTTGTTATCTTTTTTGGTCTGGGTATGCTAGGGAATGCATATAATTTCATTAAGTTGTTGTAGCAATCCTTTGACTCAGGCAAGTGTTATCATTCCTTCCCACCACTTGAGGAGGCAAGTGTTATATTGATCAATCACCAAAAATTCTGTCAAGTGTTTTCAACCGAAAAGCAAACTAAATAACCTCTCTCAGTCCACCTTCTTCACAGACGACATTGTTTCAACATATACTAGTCAACAGCTTAAGAACCCAACAAGTAGATACATATTATCTCTTGGTGCACCTAAACTGCTAAATGATCCGTCCGTTTGCCCGCCCCACCTGGTAGTTGGTAAATCACTCACTGAATAACCCCCACTCAATCCTATCAAAAGTCAAAATCGTACATCCATCAATCCCTCTTTGATCCAAGTTGTGAAGCAAGCCAGTAAGTAAGCCAACCTAGCCATCCCAGTCACGTTAATTATTTCCAGTTTGCAATGGGTATCCGGCAAGAGATAGGTCAATCTAAGTTCTTGGGTTGCTCGATAAGCCGTCATAAGGTGGAATACATTAAGTTTTGGCAATGTTGAAACATTCGGAAGGGGTGAGCCCTGCCTGACCTGTTTTCTTGGCCATTGAAAACCTATAATTGTAACCCCTTCCCGAGTTAAGTGCATATACCTCCTCTCGAGTTAAGTGCATATACCTCCTTCCTATCACAAATACCTGAGCTGACACCTGTTTTTCTGAAGGTTGAAGGAACAAAGGTAGGTTCGGGTTCTGTCTTCGGGTTGTCCCTTCCTAGGCACCTAAATGTAATCTGACCAGTGAATGATCGACGATGGATTTTATGATCTGAAGCATAAGACTACAGCCTTGAAGGATGGGGTGCTAGCTGTGACGATAGATAAAGCTATGGTAAACCTATGACCTACAGCCCTTTATTTGATATTTATTTGACGACGGGGTAGGTAGTTAGGAGCACCTCCTTATCTTATCTTTTACGGTGGTGGATACCGGGAAAGGATATTATCTAGGTGGGCCACGGTCGGGTAATCGCTCGGGTAGAGGCCCTTTCTATAGTTTGGTGGGTTTATATACTGAACCAAGACCTTTCACATTCCGGTAGTCCTTTATACTAGTGTTATTGGGGAGACCGAGACATGACCTACTAGACTTCAATTGGCTTCCTCTTGATTTTCTTTAACAAGTGGGGACAACACCATAGGGGACTTCATACCTCGGACATTCATACCTAGACCTTCATACACAGATAACTCATAAGCAATTTATTTCATGCCCAGACTTTCTGTAGGAGACTCATGACCTCATGTGTTCTTATTCATAGGCGGGTCGAGACCAACTCCGCAAAGGAGAGCCTTTTTTTGTTTTTCATGTGGGGATAGCTTCCGCAGGAGCCTTGCCCATGTACGTCTCTTAGGGCATAGGTGCTAGCATTGATCTCATGTAGTGAGCCGCCCGTTCTAGTAGCCAGTTCACGAGAGGGGGGGATGTCGTTAAGCTATGAGAGCCCTCGAGAAGAGGAAAGTATGTCTTTGTAACTTCTAGTATGATTCATAGCACTCGTGATTGGTCTTTCGAAAAAATCGTTGAGTAACCTCAGCCACACATAGCGATCCATAGCTCTTTGTGCTTCTATCCAGTCGAGTCTCCTCTCAGGGAATAAGCGGTGCATAACCCTTGATTAATGCTATTAAGTGGTGCAGCTCCAGAGCAGCTATCGATCAAGATTCCTGTCCTATCCCAACAATCTCCCATCCACCCTACCAATCGACTACCATATTGTGTTCCTAAAGCACGAATAATAGGATGGATTTAGTCAAGCATTGATTTCACATCTTTGCAAAGCCCCCTTCCTTACATTTTGGATGCCCGATCCATTCAAGAAGAAGTCCTTTCTAAGGAGATTTGAGCAAAGCTGCCTTTTTTAGTCCTTCCCAGAGATTATTCTCCTCAATCTTCACACATTCTATGTGATGTTAAGCTTCCATCAATGGCACCTCTCAAGTGATTTTATTCCCATCACACATAAGAGCAAAGGAACTCACACTTGCTTCCAACCTGGACTTGAACACTATGTGCTCCTCGAGAGTCTCTTCTTCGGGGACTGGGTAATCTTCCAGAACCTTTGCTTTGCCCTTAGTTAGAATCTGATAAAATATATTTTTTTCTTTATCCCTAGATGTAAGCACTGTAGATTGTGGGTCTTTCCACATCTTGGGCATACCATTTTTTATCAGGTCTCCCACCCACTACTAGTGTTATGTCTTTTCATTTCCGGGTTATCTAATGAATGAGGTCTCTACAGTCTTCACCTATAAAGTCTTCCATCTCTGCTTACGCTAGAGATGATGTACTTCCATGGGTCTCCCGCAGCTCCCAGTTTGAACCTTGGCTCCCCAAGGAAGGGAGGAAGAAGCACTCTTCATAACACCCATATCATGGCTTCAAAAATGGGCCAAACGAACTTGGGAGCCCCTATTGGGGTACACACCACTGGTGCATGTCGATGCTAGAGGATACAATACCTTTGTATGTGAAAAATCGGTTACCCGATTCCTACTGCAGCAACTGATGTTAATTCTTCTAATTGTTAATTTGATTAAACAATTTACTTGTTGTGTGCTACGACAAATATCGAATTAAATACACTACAGCCTACACAAATAAAAACTGCGGAAACTAAATACATCACAAGAGAGAAATAATCATCACACACATCTACACAGTTATTTTTGGACAAATGTCCCCGGAAAAACCTAGTGTGGGAAAACTGGTGCAGCAGTTGAGGGTTTGTATTATTAAGCAGTAGTAATCTAAGTACAAATCTATGGATGCTTCAGAACTAGCAATCCATGCAGAGAAAATATTTGACAAACGTCTAGTGAGAAAATTCTCACTTCCACTGGTGATCCGACACTGACCTTAGCTCGAGATGAGCTACCCCTTGCTACCTCTGCGTCAGCCTGCGCAGTTCTGCGTTAGCCGGCTGGGACCAGTATCTCTCTCTCCTGTCGTTGATCAGCTGCTGCTCTGGGAAATCGATCTTCTAGCTCTTCAGGCTCCCACTCTTGCTCCTGCCTCTGAAACTCGACTTCTCCTCAACAAATACGGATCTCCCTCTGAAGCTCTGTGTTGCCTCTCTGCACTGCGTCAACCTCTTTGTGGAGTACGTTGTCTCTCTGCTATGCACTCCCTAGATCAGGAAACTTCCTCCAATATACTATCCCTGCCCCTCTCTCACTGCAAGAAATCACTTCGAATCTCTCTCTGGCAACTGTTGTGCTGCTCTCTTCAAAAATTCGATCTTTGATCTCTTACTCGATGTCCCTTCCAAATGCCCATCAAGCCTCCTCTTATAATCCTCTAGTTGAGAACCAACGGCCTAGATTAGATTCTAATCAATGGCAACTATCATGTTGGCTTGATTCTCATCTTCTTCTAGAAGTTTCACCCACAGTTTGATTAATACCCTTTAATTATTTTAATTTCCTAAGTTTAGACTTAGGCACCCATTAAAAAGAAATAATTATTTTAATAAAAATGTCTCTGGGTGGAATTTCCCAAAACGATTTCTAGGTATTGTGGAATACATGTGTCCAAGCCTCCCTGCAACTTTTGAAGCTTAGAGCACATTCGATGCTACCAAAAATCAACATTGTATTCCACTCGGCAGAGGATCGCCAAAAGATTGCTATATATGGCCCATGGTTCTGGGGGACGGCGGCCCTTACTATTTTCAGATGGCATTCAGGTTTTATCCTATCTGGGAGTGCATTCATACAATGGCATTGTGGGTAAAGATGCCCTACCTTCCTTTGGAGTTCTGGGAACCTACCATTTTCAAGATTATTGGAGATACACTCGGAACATATCTCAAAACATACCCTGACACAGCTCTGAAGACAAACACATCGGTGACAATGAGATGCGTGGAGATGGACATTTCTCAAGGTTTACCTGATGTTATTATGATGGAAGCTGGGTAGCACCACTTCATGCAATCTTTAGACTAGAAAAATTGTTCCGCTGCACACTTTGTCGCTCCCATTGACACCTAAAGATAACTTGCCCATATAGCAAGCACACTTAAACGGGGGGTTGGCACACATCTGGTAATGAGTACCTCGGACTTCGGGGCAGATACCCTCGACCATGATCAGAAGGGGAAAAGGAAAATGGAGGACCTAGACAAGGAGGAGGCAGAGCTCTACAAATCACAGGCCAAAGTAGACGCAAAGATCATAGAAATAAACAAAAAGCTTAAAGACAAAATATCAGAATTGGAAGAAAGACTCATAGAGTATAAAAGCATAAGTCACAACCCCACTCCTTCCATTAATGCTCCATAGTAGGAAATATTGAAGGAAGAGCATGAAACTCTAGTTTCCCATAGTACCATTCAGCCACCCATAAGGAATCCAGAACCAAAGGTGGAAAAAAGAAACTCCCCAGCTAAGCAGGTGGAAACAAGTAGCTCCCTCTCCAATCCTCGGTAAAAGAAGCATCACAATCCGAGGGGCTGGCAATCGTGGTTCACAACAATCCAACAGCACAAAGGGGGAGGAAAACGTTTCTATCACATGCTATGCAGGAGGCAGATCAGGAAGTTCTAGCAGGCATGCAACTCACAATGTTAGAGGCTTCGGGATGGCCTCAACTCAAAGATCCTTGCGTAGATGAGTGCAAAACCAAAAGCCTTGTATATTGTGTCTCCAAGAAACAATGTGCTCAGCGGTGGTCTCCCACAAGATACTGAATAAATGCATGTCGGATTGGTCCTTCCTCACTATGATTCTGATGGGAAGTCAGGCGGTTTGGCCCTTGGGTGGAACCCCTCCATGGTTATTCAAAACTTGGTAAGTGCTCCCTCATACATTTTGGCCTCTTGTTTTTCTAAGGATCTCAATTGTTTTGTAGATCTCCTCAATCTTTATGCTCCAATAGGAAACTATTCTGGGATGAGATGGTGGCCTCCTCTTGAATATGCCTCAGCTAATAGTCGGAGGAGACCTTAACCTCACTCTCCACCACTGCAAAACTTGGGGGTCGCAGGCTCGACACAATCCCCTATCAAACTACTTTCTTAACATCATAGAGCAACACCTTCTGGTCAACATTGAGCCCATTGTTATTGTTATTGTTATTGAAATTCGAGCCCACTTGGGCAAATCATCGTGCCAGTCCCCAAAATAAATCCAAGTGCCTCGATTGTTTACTTGTAAGTAAATCTATCCTTCTCTACCTTAGTGCCTATCGATCCACCGTCCTAAAGGTCACCTGCTCTGATCACGCCCCTATCATGCTAGAGCTCTCCAGAGGGATAAAAAAAACCCCTTATCCCTTCAAATTTCACCCTCACTGGCTACTATATGAGGACTTCAAAGCACTAAACCCTTCCACCACCCTATTCTCCTGATTCTGAAGAGGAAGCAATGATAGCCAAAGGAAACTCATACTTGTAAAGGTTCGTGCAAAGAAATGGGCTTATGACACTTTTCAAAACGATGATAAGGATATAGCTATAGTGGAACAGAAGATATCAAAACTCATCACAGCCTATACTGACCCTAGAATCAGTGAAAGCACTATGTTGGAATCATACACTCTAGAGAAGGAGAAGACCAGACTCATGCCCTGGTCTGAGGCGAAATGGAAGATGAAAAGCAGAGCTACACGGCTTGCAGCAAGTGACGACAACACAAAGTTATTCCACCAGCAGGCAAAGCGTCGAAAAGCTGTAAATACCATTTTGAACATCTGAGACTCCACGGGGACAAAATGTATAGACTTTGAATCTATATCCAGAGCAGCAGTGGGACACTATAAGGGACTATTTACAAAGCCTCAAAGAGAGAATATCAAAGACATATTTGCATGCTCTTCCTTCTTTGATGGATGGATGACGGAGGAGAGCAATGAAGCCCTCATGCAACCCGTTTCCAAAGGTGAACTTCACAAGGTCCTTCTCTCCTTCCAAGCAGGAAAGTCCCCAGGTCTGGATGGCTAGAATGCAGAGTTTTTTGTTGGTTTTTTGGATCTATTGGTGGACTATCTGCTAGCAACAGTAAATGAATCCAAAAAATGCAGGTAAGATTCACCTTCCTCTCAATGCCACATTCATAGATAACATTCCAAAGGAATCCAACCCTCTTGGCTTCGATCAATATTGCCCCATCTCCCTTTGCAATTGTGTGTATAAGTTCATCTCCAAAATAATAGCCAAGAGGATTAAGAATGTTATTTCAGCCCACATATCCCTGGAACAGTTTGGCTTTCTATACAAAAGAGTCATTCACGATGCCATCGGAGTGGCTCAAGGGACCCTACATACAATCAAAACAAAAGCCAAATCTGCTTTTATGCTCAAAATTGACCTCTCAAAAGCTTTCGACAAAGTTATTTAGGAGGGTTAGTGCAATTCCCAAGAAGAGCAACCTCAGGTTGCCTTCGGTAGAGTTACTTAGGGAGTTAGCTTAATTAATTCCATAGTTACTTAGCTTTCGGCAAATGAAACAATGAATAAATGCATGCATACCTAGTGTCTGTTGCAGAGTGTTTCATGAGCCTTTCTCTTGCTCATTAGTTAGTTAGAAATAGGATAGCAGAGTCATAATACAGAAGAAAACTCCCCAAAAACAAATGTTACAAGCTTAAGAAACCCAATGATGAAAAGTGTTGAGATTGCATATACATTAGGTGTTTTTAAAGTATATGTTCCCAGTTGATAATTAAAGTAAGCCCCAACATATCTTAGTCTCATCAATCCCAAGTGTTACTGGAGCCCTTCATCACCTTCTTGATCCAATATTATTGGCTCAGAAAATTGATAGTGTCCAACATTGATAATTGAATGTATGTTCATGTATGAGGGCAGATTCAATTTGACTGCATTCTCACCAACTTGTGCTATACTTTGAAAAGAGACATCTCTTACTAGCTTCAGCTTCTTGCCCTCACCTTGCCATATTTTTTTGCTCAAGTGCAACCAAACATTGTCTCCTACATGAAACTTGTGTTCCTTCCTATGTTGTTCATGTTTGGACTTTGCTTGAGTTTCTATAAAGTCGCTTGGACATGATGATGGAATTAACTTATCTTTTTGAATAAACTTTGAAGCTTTTCCCTCTTCTTTGTTTTAAACAACTTCTTTCTCCTTTTCTTTGCCATATGCCAAATCTAGTGGAGATTGAGTTAGATGCCCAAATATGGTGCCATATTGGTAGAAGAATGAATTGCCCTATTGTAGGAATGTTGTATATAAGGTAGGATTTCATCCCATGTCTTGGGATGCCCATGATTGTATCCTCTCAATAAATGTACCAATGTTCTTTTAACCACTTTAGTTTGGCCATCAATTTTAGGATGGAATGAAGTAGACCTCCTCAATGTAGTATCTAGCTTATTACAAAGAGTCTTCCAAAAAATGGTAAAGAAACTTGTATGCCTATATGAAATGGTTGACTTTTACAATATGAAATGAACCCAAACATGCTCAAAGAACTTATGCACTGCATCTGGGCATCTATGGTCGTCTTACAAGAAATGAGAAATCTAACTACAACCACGTACAAATAGTCATTACCATTCCTTGTTTGCAAAAGTCCCTCAATAAAGTCCATAGAAACATTCTCCCATGATTTTGAAGGAACCTATAGCGGTGCATACATGTGTATCTTATGGTTGCATGTCTTACTTATGCTACACAACGTGCACCCTCTTACATACTTTTTCACATCTTTGTTCTGAGGTCAACTGGTGGTTTACATTGAGGGTGGTGGGGTATGTTGGATGAATCCAATGACTCTGTCAGCTGCATACCCCAAAGTAGTGGCCATCAATGGAAAACGAGGTACATCAAGAATATATACATTCATACAGTTCATTTCCATGTACATTAAATCGAGTCTGAGAGCAACATCAATTGCATCAGACTTTGTAAGGGGAGCCGAGGACAGTAATTTTCTCACTATTATGGGGAGAAGGTACTTCATTAACCACGTACGAAGTAGCTCGGGAGGTAAGGCCATGTGCTTACATAACCACCGATGATGGCACCATTGGTGTATATGGTTGTTGATGAGCATAGAGGTATTTTTACCCATTGAATGTGAGATCCCAACTCTTCAATTGGCCACACCTCCCTAACATTGGTTCCTTAGAATGCAGACTAGTGGAATTGGAATAAATGGACAAAGATCACCATGCTACATTATCGAACAATGAGGCCATGAACAAATTGAAAAGCCCATTATGAGCACCAATTCTTCCCTTGTGCCTTTCATGATGGTTTCTTATTCCTTACCTATGATGCAACCAAGGAGAAGTTAGGCCCTGAAAAACTCGAACTCCTCTAGACAGGGTCGTACATCATCAAACATTGTTCGATGAAGGGGGCATAAGTGCTTACCTACGCTAAAGGAGAACAACTCTTTGACCCCTGGGTTTTATTTGAATAAGTTCTACCCATAAGCTTGCACACATCACCCACTTGAAGTTGTATGTATATATGATTGTTGGTTTTTGTTTGACATCTCTTTTATGGGCCCATGGTCCATAATCAATTTTTTGCAACTTATACTTATAGTTTTTTTCTTCTATTGTACAAATAGTTCCACAAACCAAATGTCACATTAGCTTTGTCAATGGTGCAAGCCATGGGACTCATAATCTTGCTTCAACCACCTCATTTACTCCCCCTCACATGCTTTACCTCATTCAAGTGGCGTCTGCTTGGATCTGGCCACAAACAACTAGTCTGAGTATGATAGTGTGATTGAAATACTTGCAGATGCAATCCACCTATGTATCCATCATTTCAGTGTCCATCTCAATTCGCAGGTCCTCGTCGTGCAATTAAATAACTTTGAAAGCTAAACCATGATCCATGTCTTTTCATAAAATTTATATAGGTTTGACTTATCTAACAATGATTTAATACCATCACCTTCATTCATGTCCCTAGAAGTTATAATTAGTTTTTAGATCATATTCAAATCAAGTTTTGGATTGGCATTTATCACATGAAATCTGTTAAAATTGGCAACTAGGGACAACCTCCATGTGGGTCATTTTATTTATGGCAGCTAATATTTTTCTTGGATTCCTCTCTCCGAGAAGTGTAGAATTGATCTAAAGATCATCCAATTCCAACATGTATTTATGGAGATATGAATTTATTTGTATTATTGAAAATTTGTCAAGGTCGGCCAGCAACCAAATTACCCCCAGCTCAACCTCAACATGGCATTATAAATAGAAGAGGTCTCAAGTCATTTGTCACTCACACACTTCTCTCATGATCTCTCTCCACTCGTTTGGGTTTGGTGGCAAGAGAGGTCTAAAAGGAGAAGCCCTAGCCGCAATCCTCATGAAGAAGCCCTAGCCGCAGTGGAAGTGAGAAGCCTTAGTCGCAGTCTTGAAGGAGATCTGGCAGCAGATCTAAGGAGCTCTTATACACAACAGAGGAGGCTCTAATCCGCATCAAGAGGGAGCCCTTATCCGCTGTAAAAGGGAAGCCTTAATCCGTTGTCCAAAGAGGCTCTCATCCGCAGCTAGGAGGAGCCCTAATCTGCAGTCCTAAAGGAGACATAACCGCAGTCAAGGAAAGGCTCTTAGACGCAGTCAGTAAAGGCTCTAAGCCTCAACAAAGATAGGCTCTAGTACGCAGTCAAGGAGGCTTTGATCCGTTGTCAAAAGGAGCTCTATCCCGCAGCTAAAGAAGCCCTAACTTGCAGCCAAGTAGAGGCCCTAATCCGCAGTCACAAAGAAGCCTTATCCGCTGTCACAAGAGAGCCCTAGCCGCAGCAAGAAGGATCTCTATAACAGCATGAAGGAGCATAGAAAGAGCAGCATGGAAATCTCTGTGACAGCATGGAAAATAATGTTGTTCTAGGGCATGGTTTAGGTGTGCTTGGAAGCCGCAGTCACAAGGTTAGACAGGGCTAAATATGAATGTGTTTGGGTGCTGGCAAATGCTGTTAGCTAGGCCGAGTTTATGAAGAAGTCATCACTGCTGTTTGGGACTGTTTGGGTGCAGCAGTTGTGTCAGGGAGATAAGTATAAGCGTTGGGCTTGAAACTGCCCCAAAGGGGCAACGCGGAGGGCAGCATCCTATTGGAGGACAAACACAGCCATTAGGAGCAATTCTGGGCCAGTTTGATGGGCTGTTAGGGACTGTGGTTAGTACCCTAACCAGTCCCAGAATTGCAGCATTGCAGCAAGCTCAGGTGTTGACATTTCTATAGGCTAAATGTTGTTGCGTTAATGATGAATGGACACTATCTGGGATACGTTTGCTACAGGGGTTGCTATGTGCTAGGCCGCAGGCCATAGCACCATAGCAAGGGCTGCTAAGGGCAGACAAGGAGGTGCCACAGTTTCGTAGGGAGGACTTATTCAAGTGCCCAAATCAGATCAGCTATCTACTGCAGAATGAAATCAGATTTATGAGCAGTGTTTGGGCTGATTGCATTACAGTTGAAAGCCAAAGTTGCCTAGGTTTGATACTGCTACCTAGAAGTAGAATTCTGCCATATTTGACCAGCATTAACTTCTCTGGTCAAGACCTTATTGCTGCTATCATAGATATCAGTTTTGTATATTTGTACTATCTCTCTCTCTGCTGAACTATTGAAGATTATAAGAAGATTTGATCAAGGGTTTCCCTACATTGGGGTTTGTCCCTGGCCGATGCCACATCTTGTGTCCTCTTGTATTGGCTTGTCTTCTACTGTTTATGTTTATGGTCAATCTGCATTTTACTATCATGCTGATGTGATTGCTAATCTGGATATTGACATTGAGCTAATAAGAAAATTGAAGTAAATTGCTCTAAGCATAGAACATACCTAAAATTAACATGGTATCAGAGCTGAGGTGAAGAAAAATCCCAAGCAAGAGTGAAAGAGTGTTAAAATTGGAAACTAGGGCCAAACTCCATGTGGAGGTCATCTTATTAATGGAAGCTGATATTTTTCTTGGATCCCTCCCATTGAGAGGTGTAGGATTGATCTAAAGATCATCCGATTCCGAGAAGTATTCATGGAGATATGAATTTATATGTGTTATGGGACAATTCGTCAAGGTTGGCCAGCAACCAAATAAACCCCACTTGTGCTCAACATTTTAGTATAAATAGAGGTGGCCTTCAAGTCATTTCAACACACTTGGGATCTCTTCCTCTCTACTTGTCTTTGGGTTTTAGTAGGAGGAGAGATCCTAACGAATAACGTTGCCCTAATCCAGAGGGCAGAAGCCGGAACTGCCGAAATTGCCGGCTGCCAGGAATGGCCAGAATTGCCGGAACTGTCAGAACTGCCTGGAACAGCCAGAATTGTTGAAACTGTCGGAACTGCCAGGAACAGCCAGAACAGGCCGGAAAGCTAACGGAGAGGGTAGAAGCCGGAACTGCCGAGAACAGCCGAATTGCTGGAACTGCCAGAAATGTCGGGAACAACCGGAATTGCCGGAACTACCGGAACTGCCTGGAAAATCCTGAACTGCCGGGGCCCGGGACTGCCAGGAATTGCCGGAATTGCCGAAACTGCTAGAACTGCCGGAAATATCCAGAATAGCCAGAACTGTCGAAACTACCAGGAATAGCCAGAATTATCGGAACTGTCGGAACTGCCGGGAATAGCCGAAACTGCCGGGAATAGCCGGAATTGTCGGAACTGCCGGGAACAGTCGGAACCACCGGAACAGCTGGGAACGCTGACGCAGAGGGCAGAAGCCGGAACTGTTGGGAAAAGCTAGAAAAGTCGGAACTGTCGGAACTGTCGAGAATAGCCGAAATTGCTGGAACTGCTGAGAACAAGCAGAATTGTCGAAACTGTTGGAACTGTCGGGAACTGCCGAAACAAGCAGGAAAGATGACGCAGAGGGCAGAAGCTGGAACTGTCGGGAACAGCCGGAATTGCCGGAATTGCCGGGAACAGCCGGAATTGCCGGAACTACCGGGAACTGCCGAAACTGCCAAGAACAGTCGGAACTACCAGGAACTGCCGGAACAGCCAGAGCATCTGTCTCCGAAGGAGAGCGGCATGCAAGGGACAACTAACTAACATTGGGACAATTGTATGGTACTTAGCAGTAAATACACCAAGCATGCAATGTTACAGCGAGCATGCAAGGGACAAATAGCATGCAACAGCAAGCATGCTAAGGACAACAAGCATGCTAGGGACAACAAGCAAGCTAGGGACAACAAGCAAGCAAGATGCAGCCAACACATAGGTCAGTATGGCAACATGGTGCAGCAATGGCACATAATGCAATACAGTGATGGGTACAGTCATGATTACTGAAGCGTGATGAGATGCAGCATAGTGATCTGGGTGCAACATGGTGCAGTGCGGTGAGGTGCAGCATGATGAAGAAATGCAACACAACGATAGGTGGAGTCACCTTGGAGAATCAGTTGAAGCAGCATGTCTTCAACTGATCTCACGTATCATCTTCTTAGAGATGATCTATGCTCTTATCTAGATAAGTCAAAGTGTTGACTTCTGTTGTAAACGTACTATCTCTCTCTCTCACATTGGGGTTTGTCCCTGGCTAGCGCCACATCTTGTGTCCTCTTGTCTTGGCTTGTCTTCTGCGATTTGTGTTTATGTTCTATCTGCAGTTTACTTTAATGCTGATGTGATCGCTAACCTGGAAAAGATATTGAGCTAACTGTGAAAATTGAAATAAATTGCTCTAAGCATAGAACATACCTAAAATTAACAAAGAGCAATCACCGAAGACAGTTGGAAAGGACAAAAGGCTCAATGGGTTCCTCATCCCACTTCCCGGCTGAAGACAAGCTCCCTGAAAAGTCTGACTATCACGGATGGAAGATGTCTCTTGATCTGACATTAGAAGAAACCAGGATGGCGGAGCAAGAAATGCCTTCTAATAGAGGCAACCCCACTGCTTTCTCTGCTCATGCCAAAAGGAGAAATAATGCAAGGGTCTAAAGGTCACTTCAATGGAAAGCCCGGATCTAAGGGTGGAAGGAAGGGCAGATGCTTTTCTTGCAATAAGTTTGGCCACTATGCAAGGGAGTGTCCAAATAGAAGGGACACATCACATGATGATGATCACAATCATTCTAGGGGCAACTTCAACAACAATGATCGAAGGAATGACAAGTACAATGGCAAAGGAAAAAGGAATGCAAGACATCAAGGAAATAGTCGACCCTCCAAGAAAGCAAGGAACTCCAGGTATGAAGAATCAAATGTTGTTTTTGATAAGCAAAAAGAGTATTATCTTATATCGGCCCTCTCCACTTCCTCTCCTACGGACACTTTGGGAAATTGGCTCATTGATAGTGGTGCTTCAAGGCACTTCACCAAATTCAAGGAAGCTCTCTCTAATTTGATAGAGAAGGAGACAAACTTGGAGATTATTCTTGGAGACAATGCCACCTATCCCATAAAGGGTGTAGGGAATGTTACTCTTCAATTGAAGCAGGGTAACTCGATTCATTTACAAGAAGTTCTTTATGTACCTAATCTCAAGAAGAACCTGGTGTCCATTTCGGCAATGGAAGACAAAGGTTACAAGGTGGCATTCATCGATGGAAAGGTACGTGTTTGGAAAAGGATTTTTAACATGCTTTTACTCCTGGGTTCAGGGTTGGCACTTTGTATCAAGTTGCCGGAAGTCCATTGGGAGCCATGTCTTGCGGCACATCTCTACAATCTGATCTATGGCACAGGAGGTTTGCCCATCTTCATTGCAAGGCTCTTCCCGATGTGAGACGGATGGTGACAGGGATGCCTGAATTCAAAGAAGAGCATGACGGTACATGTCCGAGATGTACCGAAGGAAAACTTACAAGGGGACCATTCCCCTCAAGATACAGAAAGACCATAGATGTGGAACAACCCGAGGGGTTTGAAGTTCATGACCAAGAATCTCATGTATACAAGTTAAATAAAGCTCTCTATGAGTTGAAGCAAGCACTCTGGGCTTGGTTTGAGAGGATTGACAGCTATCTGATGAAGTTGGGATTCACTTGGAGTGAAATCGATCCGAACCTTTACTTTAAGGTTGAAGATGATAGACCTCTCATAATGGTGATTTATATGGATGACCTCTGACAGGTGCAGACCCTCTCATTTACAAAAGTAAGAGGGAGTTGGATTCCGAATTTGGAAAGGTGAACTGCAAGCCTGTGACTACCGCAATGGAGCTTCACTTTAAGAAGTTATGTGGTAGTGCTGCCGGACCTTAATTGGGAAATGCCTCTAAGTATCGTCAACTCATAGTAGCATTGATGTTCTTGGTGAACTCCCGTCCGAATATATGTTTTGCAATTAGCATGTTGAACCAATATATGGTTGAGCCTCATCACTCACATTGGATTGGTGCCAAGAATCTTCTGAGATATCTTCAGGGTATAATCACTCATGTACTGAGATACACTATCGGAGATGTGAGGTTGCATGGTTACTCTAATGCTGATTGGGCAAGCAGTGTGGAGGATCGCAAAAGCACTTCTGAGTGTTGGTTCTCTTTGGGTTCTGCTTCGATATCCTGAATGAGCAGCAAGCAAAAATCAGTTGCTTTGAGCACTGTTGAGGCCGAATATATAACTGCAAGTATAGCCTTGTGTGAAGCTGTCTGGTTGGAGAAACTCTTCAGTGAGCTGTCTGGACATGTGCTGGATACCACCGTTATCCTCTGTGACAACTAGAGTGGGATTCAATTATCACAGAATCTTGTGTTTCATGATCACTCCAAGCACATAGACATCAGGTACCACTTTATCCGGGATATGGTACAGCGAGGAGCAATAAGGCTCCATCACATTGGGAGTGATGTGCAGGTCGCCAATATTTTGACGAAGCCCCTGGGAAAGGTCAAATTCTTGACTTTCCGAGAACGACTAGGAGTTGTGGAGAAACCCTCTCCTGAGGGTCCTATATGATATGGATATTGAGCTCTGGGAGCTTCGGGGGGGGCTTGGGGTACTTCTTGGAGCAATGAGCAACCATAGGGTGAGTGGTTCAGCCTTCCCCTAGTGGTTTGCTATGTAGGCAGGATAAGTGGTTCATCCTTCTCCTGCCGAGATAGGGTGAGTGGTTCAGCCTTCCCCCAGTGATTTGTTGTGTACAGGGTGAGTGGTTCAGCCTTCCCATGGGATACCCCATGGCGACATGTAGGCAAGATGAGTGGTTCATCCTTCTCCTGCTGAGACATCCTACCCATGCAGTCTGGGACTCATGGGAAGTACCTCTCATCTGGCCAATGAGTAGGGAAATGAAAAGAGGGACCATAGTACTATCGATGGACACATCGTGTACTACCGTACTCCCTATGCTAGGATGATATTGATCTGGGATCAATGGAACTGATTTCAGATCAGTAAGAGTGGTATGAGATACTCTCTATTTGGAACTGATTTCGGATCAGTAAGAGTGGTATGAGACACTCTCTTCATGGGACTGACTTTGGGTCAGTAGAGAATGGTATGATACATTCTCGATCACTTCTTCTTCATAGTTCAACAGAGCAGAGCAGTGCAGGGCATTGCACTGATGGCAAAGATAGTATAGACTGGCAAATGAATTAGCAGATGGAGTTCACCCTAGTTGAGAGGGAGTGTTAAAATTGGAAACTAGGGCAAAACTCCATGTGGGTCATTTTATTTATGGCAGCTGATATTTTTCTTGGATTCCTCCCTCCGAGAGGTGTAGGATTGATCTAAAGATCATCCGATTCTGACATGTATTTATGAAGATATGAATTTATTTGTATTATTGACAATTTGTCAAGGTCGGCCAGCAACCAAATTACCGCCAGCTCAACCTCAACGTGGCATTATAAATAGGATAGGTCTCAAGTTATTTGTCACTCACACACTTCTCTCATGATCTCTCTCCACTCGTTTGGGTTTGGTGGCAAGAGAGGTCTAGAAAGAGAAGCCCTAGCCGCAGTCCTCATGAAGAAGCCCTAGCCGCAGTCTTGAAGGAGATCTGGCCGCAGATCTAAGGAGCTCTTATACGCAGCAGAGGAGGCTCTAATCCGCATCAAGAGGGAGCCCTTATCCGCTGTAAAAGGGAAGCCTTAATCCGTTGTCCAAAGAGGATCTCATCTGCATCTAGGAGGAGCCCTAATCTGCAGTCCTAAAGGAGACATAACCGCAGTCAAGGAAAGGCTCTTAGACGTAGTCAGTAAAGGCTCTAAGCCTCAACAAAGATAGGCTCTAGTACGCAGTCAAGGAGGCTTTGATCCGTTGTCAAAAGGAGCTCTATCCCGCAGCTAAAGAAGCCATAACGTGTAGCCAAGTAGAGGCCCTAATCCGCAGTCACAAAGAAGCCCTATCCGCTATCACAAGAGAGCCCTAGCCGCAGCATGAAGGATCTCTATAACAGCATGAAGGAGCATAGAAAGAGAAGCATGGAAATCTCTGTGACAACATGGAAAATAATGTTGTTCTAGGGCATGGTTTAGGTGTGCTTGGAAGCCGCAGTCACAAGGTTAGACAGGGCTAAATATGAATGTGTTTGGGTGCTGGAAAATGTTGTTAGCTAGGCTGAGTTTATGAAGAAGTCATCACTGTTGTTTGGGACTGTTTGGGTGCAGCAGCTGTGTTAGGGAGATAAGTATAAGCGTTGGGCTTGAAACTGCCCCAAAGGGGCAGCGTGGAGGGAAGAACCCTATTGGAGGACAACCGCAGCCATTAGGAGCAATTCTGGGCCAGTTTGATGGGTTGTTAGGGACTGTGTTTAGTACCCTAACCAGTCCCAGAATTGCAGCATTGCAGCAAGTTCAAGTGTTGACATTTCTATAGGCTAAATGTTGTTGCGTTAATGATGAATGGACACTATCTGGGATACGTTTGCTACAGGGGTTGCTATGTGCTAGGCCGCAGGCCATAGCACCATAGCAAGGGCTGCTAAGGGCAGACAAGGATGTGCCACAGTTTCATAGGGAGGACTTATTCAAGTACCCAAATCAGATCAGCTATCTACTGCAGAATGAAATCAGATTTATGAGCAGTGTTTGGGTTGATTGTATTTACAGTTGAAAGCCAAAGTTGCCTAGGTTTGATCAAGCTACCTAGAAGTAGAATTCTGCCATGTTTGACCAGCATTAACTTCTCTGGTCAAGACCTTACTGCTGCTATCATAAATATCAGTTTTGTATATTTGTACTATCTCTCTCTCTCTGTTGAACTATTGAAGATTATAAGAATATTTGATCAAGGGTTCCCCACATTGGGGCTTGTTCCTGGCTGGTGCCACATCTTGTGCCCTCTTGTCTTGGCTTGTCTTCTACTGTTTATGTTTATGTTCTATCTGTGTTTTACTATCATGCTGATGTGATTGCTAACCTGGATATTGACATTGAGATAATAAGAAAATTGAAGTAAATTGCTCTAAACATAGAACATACCTAAAATTAACAAAATCACATGTTGAAAGCAAAAACATGGCATCTCATTACGCATACAATCATCACATTGTAAACAACATAGATACATGTACAAATGAAATGAATCACACAAACATTTCATCCAGAAAAAGGCGCACCAAACCATGCAATAGAAATTTGAATCGTTCCAAAAAGATGTGTCTTTCCCCCATCGGGCTGCATATACATCAAAAGCTTATCTAAAAAAGGAGGGAATCTAACCCATAAATAGAACCCCTCACTCCTATGGGGGGAATTCTAGCTAAGGGATCTTTGTCCTTGACCAGTAGAGCACCAATATCTCTTGTGGCTCTGTCTCTGGCTTGATCACACATGATGTAACGACCCATCTTTAAATACACATATTATATGCTCCTGTATAAAAAAGAATAATAATAGAAATATAATAATAAATAAATAAAAATGATATTTATAAAATAGAATAAAAACCAAGTATTAATATCAATAATTAATTAACCTAAAGTATAAAGTTTATATTAAAAAAAAAAACAAACATAAATAAAGTGAAAGCATACATATCAATGTTATAAAGTTATAAAAAGGGTACGTATAATATGATAAGGTACATATCACATATTATAAAGTTATAAAAGGGTACGTATAATATGATAAGGTACATATCAAATATTATAAAGTTATAAAAAGGGTACGTATATGGTTAATAGAGATGTAATAATACTATAATCACCATAACACATCTAAGAGGGTTAAACACTATAAAACCTGAATACTTCATATAAACACCTATACGAGAGGATGACTCACGCCCTTGAGGAAGCTGTCACCGCGGGAGAAAGCGGTGGAGTCGCTGGTGTACAGGGCGGCCACCGCTACACCCAGCTATAAAACCGCAGATAAGGGGCTGAGTTCGGGGGAAGAAGAGGGCAGGAGAACACCAGGAGCAGAAAATCAGGAGGGCAAACCAGAGGAAGAAGATTGACCATTGGAAGAGCTTTAATCAGTCTGAGGTTCTGGGCACGGGGGCAGTGAGCTTCTGCGAGAAGCTTACTGGATTGAGCAGCCAGGCTCTGCTCAGTCTGGCTGGGAGGAATTGGTTTCCCGGTAATTGGATCAGAGTAACCGCAGCATCATCAACTACACCGAAGCAGGCAACAGTTCAGGTAGGTGTTCAAAATCCCTTATGGTTACTGTATTTTCAGTTCTGGTTCTTACCATATTTCAGTTTATGGTTATTACACATGACTTAACCAACCATCATGGCCCTCCCTCATGATCGGACTCCACTCTCTAGGAATCCCAGTGTGGGCATCTGTAATCTTGTTACTTTAATCCTGCCAAACCTGCTTAGAGAAGTCCCTGAAGAACCACATCCAACTATCGCTTTAGATACTATAACAACTCTACCTCCTATCCAACTCAGGGGATGGAAAACCCTACCTCGTCATCATGGTGGCATCATTGCAACCCTTCTGCTACTAGTGTCACTACCGCTATGTCTAAGCCTACTGGTTCCGTTGGTCCTACATCTGCACAAAGCAAGTCAAGGTCATCAGTATCCCATACCCATCATAGTCAAAGAAAACATAGAGCCAAACCAGATACACCTATGAAAATATTTAAGGTACAAAATGAGTACTCACCCATAGGACCCCAACCCTCTCCTAGAGGGTTCGACAGCTCATTGTCAGCATGAGAATCTATACCTGTGTAGGGGTACTTAAGAATCACCACGAGTTGCTTCTCCTAGACAACAACAAATTAGGGAGTGTAGACCTATCCCATGATCCATCTCATTCCCATAATCGAATTTACCCAAGCCATCCATCTCATCCATGTCATCCAACAATTGGGAGAGCAAGGTATTTATAAATAGGTCCTAGTCGAATCGACCATCCAGCCGACTTCATCCTTGTAAATTCTAAAAAGCTTCTGAGATGCATCTTTTCCTCTCCTGTTAGTCGAGCCCTGTTGGGGGCATCCTCTCCTATTAGTCGAGCAATTTCATTCCTACTACATACAACATCATTATTATTATTCCTCAACTGGATTCTGGATAACTACTTATTATCCAGGAACTAATTCTAATTTCTATTCTAAATAGTAAGAGGTCATAATAGATAGTAAGATATCATTATATTTCTCTATAAATCCCTAAAGGAGTTATTCCCTAAAGAAGTAGCTATAATTAGTAAACAAGACCTAAGGCAATCCTGAGTTCCTCACCCTAAATAGAAGACAGTAAATAACTAGACTAGATATCCTAAATATAATAAAGTGATTAACTAGACTATATAAGGCTACTAATATCTTATGTCTATTCCTAAATCTAATCTAATGGACTAAACCCTCCGTAGTTGAAATAGCATTAAGGTCATTAACTACTCTCTGTCAGAGAAAGGGGATCTGGGGCTTTCCCAAAGGTGGCTCCCTCAGGGCCTTGCATAGAAGAGATCTTGCGATGCGCTTCTATTCAACTGTGATATAAAGGTATGGAATCGATGTTGTTGGGTTGATTCCATCAAGTGAAGATACTAATCAAATTCAGATCATCATCATCAAGGTGCATTGTATAGTCAACAAATTCTTTCTCTTCATCTGATCCAACAGCAAAGGCATAGACAAAAAAGGCACAGAAACTAGTCTCAAAGGCAAGGGCACTAACAACAGCAGCCACTGATTCTGATTGCCAAACAGCAAAAGCACCTGTTGACCTAGAACCACCACCAACAAGGTAAGCAACACCAGCAGCTATGGGAGAGCCCACTTTCTAGTTGAGCAAGGTCCAGATTTGGGAATATTTTCATTGGACCTTGGCTAACGCTCATGTGCCCTTAATTGGCTACTAATAATGCCCGTACCTAAATGGTTGCTACTACTAGTGCCTATTCCACGACAATCTCTTACGAAGATGTTGATGCTTGTGATTAATATGCCCTTGGGTCTGATGTTCATGATCAAGATGAAGAGACTAATGGATACCTAGGAATTAGCATGCACGGGACCAAAAAGGTCGTAGTGCATTGTCCGAACAGCTCAGCAACTGGCATTCTTAAAGGCCCCAAAAAGCATGCTGCTAAGAATGATGATCCACCAGATCCAGTTGATTAGATCGATCCAACGGTTTCAGTTCTAGGTCCATATCCACTTGGAAATGAGCCTGTTGTTTCATAACCAGCAGAAGAGCGAGCAGATTCACCAATAGCTTACCTACCCGTATATCATAGTTTAACTCGAGGACTTCCATTTATTTCTCTGTTGTCTTGTATATGTGTAAGGGTTCTCTATATGATAGTCCTATACCAGGTGTAGCTTACATCACCGCGATTAACCTCGTGTGAACTCCCATATACTGTATGCATGTCACATGCTACTAGCATTGGTTTGGGACTGTCATCATGCCTATTGCTTATGACATCTTAAGTTTGGGGTTACATTTGTAGGTTCACTATCGGTTGATATTAAAGATTAGTACATTTCGACTCTAACTATCATGATTCTTTTCCAAATGAACTTTTTTTCAATCAGGTGCGAAGTTGGAGCTAGATATGCTTCCAGTGACTAGGCTATCAGACTATGATCGGAATAGGCTTGCACCTACGTAAGAGCAATCTGTGCTCCATGCGATTGGTACAAATGCTCTAGATTTCGGGAGGCTCGACGCTAACGATTATAGCCCTAGAAAGAGGATGAAACTGACTAAAACTATGATAGACCTATTGAGCTGCTACCACAGTCGGTACGTCGGCCAAAAGCATGATGTGGCCCAACAGAAGCACTTACTACACATAGTGATCCCAGGCATGACCTGCTTATCAATGGCTTGTTATATTGATCAATGGCATGGCTCTTTGGTTGGACAATGTTATTAGACGGTTGTGGATACTTAGTACTTATTACATACGCTAACTGTACCAGATGGGCCCGTACGGATTAGAGTGAACTGAGACTTTACTTAATATCGCAAGACTAGTGATACCACTTAAGCTATCCCCCTAGGAACAAGGCTGACCCTCGCTATTAGCGTGGTGACTTTAGTGAACTATATCCAGGCTTAGATACCCATACTTATTACTGGATTTGGTTCGATACTTGTACGGGCTATACCAAAACCTAGGGTGTCTCATGAGCTTTCGAGTGCTTCTCCTTACCCCGAAGGTGAGCCTGAGTTGACTATGCTCATTTGCTCGGCTAGACTGTGGTTACTGTCTTGCCCTCAAACACCTTGAGAGAGAGTCGAACCTCGCAACCAGAGAAGCGAACTGGGCAGGCAAGTTGGTCAACCCCGCCCATGATTTATCACTTTTTATATACTTAGAGATCGTCGTGTCAATTTCATCTCCACTAATATGCGTGTTTCTCACATGATCCATCTAGCGCTAGAACCATCCTGCAGGAATCGATTGATCTCTTGTTTTGGCTATAGATGCTTTTGGCACTCATAACTATGACAACGAACCAATTACTAAAATATGGTGGTGAGTCCTTTGTGCTTGGATTGATACCGGTCACTTGAACAAGAACTTTGGGAAAGTTGTTGATCTCACCTGCCCATCAATCCAAGATTCGATCCAAGATGCTTTGATTAAAGCCCTACCTAATTCATTTTTATAAGCCCATCTCGCTTGAGATTGATTAGACTGAAACATGACGGCCTAACTTCCTTAGTGAGTTCGGGGTTCTGTAGTTTCATGAGGTCAAGGGATATGGTTCCTTCGAGGTCTAGGGTTGAGGTATTCTCTGTGGGGTTCTAGGTTCGAGGTAGATTGTCGATGTATGTCTGCTATAAGCTCTAATAGGCAAGAACTCTTCGAGGCAAGGACCTCTGGCTAGTTATCTTGTATCGAATCTAGTATCAAGTGATTGAGTACGATCATTGAGTACCAGCATCGAGTGTATGACTCTTGGGATCAACTAGCAAGATTGATTCTTGGCATTGACTAGCAGCTATAATCGAGTGCAAAGACTCTTGGATCGACTGCATCAACTAGTGGCTATTGGCAATTACCTTTTGTTTGTCTATGATTAGTTGTTACTCCTTCCTCATGTCCCAACAGAAGACTAACGGTTGGGATAAACCTAATGGGGTATCGTCCCTATCCTTCCTCTCAGCCAGTTGTGAGGTTTTCCTCCATCCAATGCCTATCTCGCTCAGAAGATGTGTGGTATCAATCAATAAACAAATATTCTGGCAATTGTTGACTGTCTTCATTAATCAATCATATCAGGTATCCCGGCCTAACAAGAGAAGTCTAGTGATACAAGTAAGAGTCATCAATTGTTATCGAAGGTCCATTCGTCTAACATGGCTCTCCTAATTGACAATCATCCATCCAGCAGTTTTGCCCAGCCGTGTCTCTGAAGTGTTGGGAATCAAGAATTACTAAATAAGGCAGTTCCTCCAATGATCCCACCTACAAAGTCTTCCTAGCAAAATGAATTGGTTGGGCAGGAAACACTCCTTCCTCCCTCCATCTCCTAGGGTGAGGGCAGTAATCAAGCAAGGTAAGGAGGTACTCTGATCTCGTCCTAAGAAGATGAAATAGCAGTATCTCCTAAGCATTCATTCAGTAAGTGTGATAGAACGAAAGACTTATTAAGAGACAAGCTTAGTCCAATAAGTTCCATGAACACTTGTAAGGTCTTTCTTTAGTCCCATGCCCTAAGGCCATAGAGAGTGAAAGCCAAGTGAAAGCCAGTCTCCACCATTCTTTCAACTTGTGGTTCTATTTAGTCCAACTAGTTGATTACCCTGGCCTTCTTAGCTGAGCTAAGCATGCCTCTCTCTCTTTAGTGCACCTACCTCTTGCTATTATTTCTTATAAACGGCTTTATTACTAGATCGGAAATTTCTGTCTCCAGCCCATCCTCTAATCCAAGCCAAGTATCCTAGTATAGTATCCCCACCCAGCGATCGATTGCATCCTGCGAATTATAGATAGAAGTTCTGAAAAGGCAAAATTGAGTAATAAACATTCATTTTTAGTCCCCATGATGAGGGGGATATTTCCTCGAACTCTCCTAATCAGACGTTTATGAGAAAAAAATATAAAATGGTGGGAAGGTTTAAAATAATCTGCTCAATGCAGAAATTGTGCCTGGGCAAAATCTGTCTGTTGGGTGTCGCCCCCCCACCCCTTCCTAGAGTCTGTAAGCTATGTGAGGCAGCTTTATCCTCTGGGCCATTGGGTGAGTCTGTTATTTGTTTGTCTGTGGTCACCCCTCTCACCATCAGAAGACAAATCAGTCCCCTCTAGACGCTACTTCCAGCCAGCCTCATCAGAATACAATTCAGTGGAAAATAATATCAGATGGTGCGCCCATCTCAGAAGATATTCAGTATTAATAAATCAAGTAGATCAATAAATAACTATCTGACACGCGCACTTCCCTTACTGGCATTCCCTTCCTAGCATGAATGAAACCCTATGTCTGTTGATGATCGTGAGGTGGATCTTAAGTAATGCATCTTCGTGTTCCAAACCGTTCATCCCAGAACTGGCATCTCCACCTGTATCAAATCGATAGCATCAACTAGTGTCTATTGGCACTGATCTACGGCTACCACATGCACATATATAATGGAGTGTACACAAACACACTCTATGGCTTTTTGTGGGGTTAAGGGATTACCTACGGCCAAGCAAGAAGGGTTGATCTTCTTGGTCATGGGGTAGGGAAGCATCTGAAGGGATAGCGGCATAGACAACCTAGACAAAGCCAATCGCGTAGGTAGGAAGGGTTTAAGGGAAGGATGGATTCATTTAGTATATGTACTTATTCAAAATGAATATGTAAATGTACATTAATATTATGTAAAATTACATTAATATTATGTACATTTACATTTTGATTGAATTGATGAATGAAATGAACCAATGAATAAGTAATTGACTTGCTTAATTACGTATATAATAATAGCATTTCTAACCCACGTAGTTGCTTGTCAACCCCAAGATTTATTTTATCTTCTATTTATTCATCCAACTTTGGAAGACTAAAAGCCCCATGTTTGGGGCTAACTATACATATTAAAAGGCCTTAAATGGTCACCTTGGGGAAAGCCCAACCAGAGTTGGATTTTGACCCGTAGTGGGGAAATATAAATCAATATTGGACCATGGATTTCTTTTTTATGCTGCCAACCACGCAAATTGTGACATTTTATGGACAACTGGTCCCCTTAGATGCAGATGCTGCCTCGCAAGGATGGAACCTACATCAAATGGATGTCAAGATCGCTTTCTTGCATGGTTCGATCAAAGAGGATGTCTATGTGGAACAACCCGAGGGGTTTGAGGTCCATGACCGGGAATCTCATGTATGCAGGTTGAAGAAAGCTCTCTATGGCTTGAAGCAAGCACCTGAGGCTTGGTATGAGAGGATTGATAGCTATCTGATGAACTTGAGATTCATTAGAAGTGAAGCTGATCCAAACCTTTACTTTAAGGTTGAAAATGATAAACCTCTCATACTGGTACTTTATGTGGATGACCTCTTTCTGACAGGTGCAGACCCTCTTATTCACAAATGTAAGAGGGAGTTAGCTTTTGAATTTGAGATGAAGGACCTAGGACTGATGCATTACTTCCTAGGGTTGGAGGTCTGGCAAAAGCCAGGAGAAATTTTCCTATCTCAAGGAAAATATGTTGTGAAGATACTGGAAAGATTTCGGATGGTGGACTGCAAGCCTGTGACTACCCCAATGGAACTTAACTTCAAGAAGTTATGTGGTAGTGTTGTCGGACCTGAATTGGGAAATGCTTTTGAATATCGTCAACTCATAAGAGCACTGATGTTCTTGGTGAACTCCCGTCCGGACATAAGTTTTGCAGTTAACACATTGAGCCAATATATGGTTGAGCGTCATCATATACATTGGATTGGTGCCAACAATCTTCTGAGATATCTTTGGGGCACAATCACTCATGGACTGAGATACACTGTGGGAGATGTGAGGCTGCATGGTTATCCTGATGCTAATGGATGTTGTTTTTCTTTGGGTTCTGCTTCGATATCCTGGATGAGCAGGAGGCAGAAATCAGTTGCCTTGAGCACCACTAAGGTCGAATACATAGCTGCTAGTACGGCCTCTTGTGAAGTTGTCTGGTTGAGGAAGCTCTTCAGTGAGTTGTTTGGACATGTGTTGGATACCACCATGATCCTCTGCAACAACCAGAGTGGGATCCAATTATCAGAGAATCTCGTGTTTCATGATCGCTCCAAGCATGTAGATATCAAGTACCACTTTATCCGGGACATGGTACAACGAGGAGCAATAAGGCTCCATCACATTGGAACGAATGAGCAGGTCGTCGATATTCTGACAAAGCCCCTAGGGAAGGTCAAGTTCTTGGCCTTCCGAGAACGACTTGGAGTCGTGGAGAGACCCTCTTATGAGGGTCCTATATGAGATGGACATTGAGCTCTAGGAGCTTCGGGGGGCTTGGGGTACTTCTTGGAGCGATGAGTAACCATAGGGTGAGTGGTTCAGCCTTCCCCTAGTGGTTTGTTGTGTACAGGGTGAGTGGTTCAACCTTCCCCTACGATACCCCTTGGCGACATGTAGGCAGGATGAGTGGTTCATCCTTCTCCTGCTGAGACATCCTACCCATGCAGTCTGGGACTCATGGGAAGTACCTCTCATTTGGCCAATGAGTAGGGAAATGAGGATAGGGACCATAGTACATTGTACTACCGATGGATGCATCGTGTGCTACCGTATTCCCTATGCTAGGATGACCGATATTGATCTGGGATCAATTGGAACTGGCTTCGGGTTAGTAAGAGTGGTATGAGACACTCTCTTTTGATTGGAACTGACTTCAGATCAGTAAGAGTGGTATGAGACACTCTCTTTTAATTGGAACTGACTTCGGGTTAGTAAGAGTGGTATGAGACACTCTCTTTTATCTGGGACTGACTTCGGCTCAATAGAGAACGGTATGATACATTCTCGATCACTTCTTCTTCTTCATAGTTCAGCGGAGCAGAGCAGTGTAGAGCAGTGCATTGATGGCAGAGATAGTACCGACTGGCAGATGGATTAGCAAATGGAGTTCTCCCTAGTTGAGAGGGAGTGTTAAAATTGTCAACTAGGGCCAAACTCCACATGGGTCATCTTATTTATGACAGCTAATATTTTTCTTGGATTCCTCTCTCCGAGAGGTGTAGGATTGATCTAAAGATCATCCGATTCCAACATGTACAAATGAAGATATGAATTTATTTATATTATGGACAAATTGTCAAGGTCGGCCAACAAGCTAAACGGGCATTCAAACCCCCAGCTCATCCTCAACGTTGCATATAAAAGGAGGAGACCTCAAGTTATTTTATCATCATCTCATCTTCACACATCTCTCTCCTCACTTGATTGGGTACACAAATCTGGGCAGCTGTCTCTCACACGTGCGAAGGAAGGAGGACGTTTTTCTATTTGACTGCGTTGACCAACGTTGACCGAATTTTAGAGGCTATATTTTGGGTTGCATTGACCAACATTGACCTCCTTTTGATTGCAGATTGGGTGAGGTATCTTCTCCTTGGCAGACCACAGATCTAGGCACTGAAATCGAGGTGATCTAACCTCTCATTTGACAAGCATTGACTGTCCTAAGGCTAGCCACAATTTGACTTTCGTTGACCAGCTTTTGACTGGACTTTTTCGGATAGTTTTGCGTTGTTTGGGCTTGCTGTTGGAGGCCGAAGTTGACTAGGTTTGACCAAGCTATTTAGAAGAAGAATTCTGCCATGTTTGACCAACGTTGACTTTTCTGGTTAGGGCTTCTTGCTGCTGTCATAAATTATCAGATTTGTAATTTGTACTATCTCTCTCTCTGCTGAACTATTGAAGAATATAAGAAGAATTGATCAAGGGTTTCCACACATTGGGGTTTGTCCCTGGTTGGTGCCACATCTTGTGTCCTCTTGTCTTGGTTTGTCTTCTACTATTTATGTTTATGTTCTATCTGCATTTTACTATCATGCTGATGTGATTGCTAAACTGGATATTGATATTGGGCTAATAAAGAAATTGAAGTAAATTGCTCTTAAGCATAGAACATACCATTGTTATCTAAAATTAACACTTGGAGATCAAGGAGCCATCCCTTTCATCACTATTTTTAGAGCCCTTCCACTCATTTTGGCACATCAGGGACCTCACTAGGCCTTTCAATGGCCCTCCTAGCTATTGCATTACCATTTTGACCCTCTTGAGAGGCTTATCTTTCATATTATGAAGCTATTTGGTGGGCTTGTCACCAAAAGGATTTTATTTTGCACATTATTGTTATTATAAGGGCATTGTTATGCATAATTAGGCCACTCGAATCCCTTGGAGGATCATATAAATATGAGAGAGGTTCATTTGATCTCTCATCATCACTTGGATTTGGGATATATCTTTCGAAAGATTTCGGACCTGCAATTTGTGGAATGATTTGGATGATTAAATGCATTTTGATGTGTGGAATATTTTTGTTATCTCTTGGAGCTTCTATTTGGCAAGTTTATGGATGGATATACTCTTTTTGTCATGTAAGTGCCCTTTTCATGCGAATTTCATAATGGTTCATGTTTAATGTATGGAATGTTATGTCATGATTTTACTTCTGCTCTAAAACCTAATGTGAATTTATAAAACACTTGTAATCTTGGCTCTTGGATATGTTATTCATCTTGGGAAGAAGAATGAATTTTCATAGGGGTAGGTTGTGCACCTTTTACCTTGAAACTCCATCAAATCTTGCATATCGAAGTATAAAGCTCTAAAGTTGTCGTGTAGCTGCATCCATTATTAGTGAAGTTGCTTCTTTAGGCCTCTTTAAAGAGCGAAGATCCCAAATCTTGATCATTTGACTCTAATAGTCAGGCATTGGTCCTAGATCCTTGATGGTCAACCCTAAAACTACATTTCTTCAACCTTTTCTTATTTTTCTGCCCTAACCCTAGAAGGCCAACTAGGGCCTAGCATGAATTGCATTAGAGACATCTCCCTGCGGTGCAAATTGGTACACTACTGCATTGTCCTTTTCTCTAAGTGCTCTTAAAGTTTTAAGCAATTCCCGTGGCTAGTTTGAGAGAAATCTCAAGCCCTGGTTCCAAAATCATTTCTATTCTTCACCTTCTTTGGTTAGAGGCATTTCTAGGGTCATTTGCTCTTGAAAACTCATTGGAAGTTCACCTTTCTTCGACCCTTCCTTCTAATCCTTGCTTGACTTAGTCATAGTGTTGATGATCACCCCAAACCCTAGGCCTTGCTTGGATCCCCCTGGTCTCTCTCTTCTGGTCCTAGCCTTTATAAGATCTATATTTCACAAAACCTAAAGAGAATTCCTCCTCCCTTTCTAAGAAACCTTGATCTAGGCATAATTCTTCTATTGAATATCCTTTCACCTAGGTCTAGGCCTCCTTCTTTCAAGCCTTTCTTGGAGAGCCCTTCTTTTGCTTCTAAAACAAGCAACCTATTATTGACCTTATCATTCTAGTGATTTCCCACCGTACTGGGACTCCTCCCATCAGTGAAAGTCCGTAAAAAGCAAGAGACATCAACTAAGGTGACAATGGGTCCTTGTCCCGTTGTTGCCACTTGGCTTAGTAGTAGTCCCTGTGGAACCCCTCCTAGCACCCCTACTAAATTGAGCAGTAACAATAACCATGGGGCCAATGTAGCTAGGAAACAGAAGATCAATGACCAAATGATGGAGAATGATGCTAGAATTTATTCATAAATTTGAAAATATGAAGAAGATGCTCCAATTTATTCATTGATCTCATCATTATGTACTGGGAGTACACAATCATTATATTAAAATATTTTTATTAATAAATAATAATTTCTAGTCAAAACGAACTGTTTGATTCTAACGTTCAAAAACTAATTCTCTACATCGCTATCCCTATTTAATCTGATGCCATGATCTGATTCTCCATCTTGTCCTGATGATGAACCACGCTAGATGGTTCAAAACGCGTCAACAAATGAATTTTGATGTGATCTTCTCCGAAAAAAATTCTTGCAATTAAGTACACAATCTACCCAAAATTTCCAACATAAAAAATCACATTTACAAATGGGAATAGAAACTATCAAATAATTTTTCATTACAATTCTTCACCCCACATTATTAAGATTCAGTTATTGACGAGACGAAATGACCCTAGGAGTAGTAAGACTGAGTGTGAAACAAGGTAATCTACAACAAGAATAACCAAACTATACTGTGCTAAGGTAAGGTGTTCTTTTGATGCCCTGTATTACTTAGGCTAAAAACCTGCTCTGAGAGATAACAACACCTAGGTTTGGGGAAGATGAATGAATGCTAGTGTAATGTAACGGAACTGAACAATCCCACCCTTTATGTGTCGGTTACGGGCTGGGCTTTCCTTTCGTCGGGGAGGAGAGACCAGCATCAGATGATCAAGAAAGGCTGACCATTGGGAGGAAGAGTCTACCCAGTACAAGGGCCTAATTATGACAAAAATACCAAAATTTTGCAGTTCTTTTCCTCTGCCAATGTTGAGGCCATGTTTGAGGAAGCCAGACGATCTGAAAATAAAATTAAGAAGATTAGGGGGAAAATGCAGTAGAAAGAATGAGAGGATATTAATGAGAGAAAAAATGCAAATGTCAAGCCTATGCTCCACTTTGTCCACTGATCTGATCATAAATAATCACATTTACTGAGGGTAATCTGGGAATAAAAACTAGCAAACGCTCTCTCCTTCCAGTACTTGAATCTTCATTATTCAGATTCCATAATTTAGTAGAAGAAATGACTTCGGGAGGAGTAAGAATAAGTGTGAAAGAATCAATCTCTGCTTTGCTCTGCTCCGCTCCAGCCCTACATATAACTCTCATAAACCTTAGTCCCTACATATAATTCTCGTAAACCTAGCTCCAATTTAAGTGAATAGATTTTGTTTGAGGATATCAAAATGCAATTCTGGGTTTAGAATCAACTTAATTGTTTTTTGAATTTCAAGATTATACAAACACCCTAAAATGGAACACGCTGAAGTGTTTTGCTTGACTTGAGTTTTAAGACTGCGTTTCATTATGATTAATTTTGGAGAGGAATAACACGCTAACCTAATCCTCATCGCTATTTTTATAATTACTTAGCAAGAAATTTAGAATTACTTCTGTATTTTTATTTTATCTGTAAAGTTTGAAATCTACAAAACAAAATTGCTATCATAAATGCTATCAATTGTAACAACACATGCAAGAAGATATTGAGAAGGAACTGCAACTTACCTTAGCAATATTTCTCCATAGCAGTGATGCTCACTCTTCCCTTTGCACAGTCTCTCTATGTTAGCAGATGCTTTAGAAGCATAAAGAAATAAACAAACAAAGCACCATCAGCCAAGAAAAATCTAGAAATAAATCAATGAATTACATACAGATTGCAATTGTTGTTAATTGAAGAAAATAAAATATGAATAACACCACAAATAAGCACAGGGAGGTGTTGGGAAGCTGCAATGTACCTTGTAGAATACCATTCTGCCATTTGCATTTAGAGTTATGCAACCTTTACATGGCTGAAGAAGAGCTTCAAACAGAGAATCAATAAACAAAAAAAACGCCATTAACCCAAAAAATCTGCAAATAATTAAGGTTATTAAAACAAAAATGAGAGAATTAGATATGTCAATTGATGTTGATAAATCAATGAATTACGTACAGATTGCAATTGTTGTTAATTGAAGAAAATCAAATATGAATAACACCACAAATAAGCACAGGGAGGTGTTGGGAAGCTGCAATGTACCTTGTAGAATACCATTCTGCCATTTGCACTTAGGAGTTATGCAACCTTTACATGGCTGAAGAAAAGCTTCAAACAGAGAATCAATAAACAAAAAAACACCATTAACCCAAAAAGTCTGCAAATAATTAAGGTTATTAAAACAAAAATGAGAGAATTAGATATGTGAACTGCTGTTGATATTAAGAAATCAAATCAAATTAAAAAATAAACCCAGATCTCCCTCACCTCATCCATCCAACTAGAAGAGGAATGATTGTCTTGGCCGTTTTGGTTATGCGAACGAACGTCCCAGAAATAACTCGTTGGGTCTAGTACTCTTGCAGTCCAAAGACTATCGCTCCCCTCAAGGATTTGATTGTGAGCTTTCTCAGATGGTGTGACCCAAGATTGCAGAATTTTGAAAGTATTTATCAGGATTTGTTGTCAGCCCTGCAGCAGGAAGGCCTCCTTGCTCTTTTGGAGGGAGATGAAGATATCTATGAAAATGACAAAGAAGACTCCCTGAAGGAAGAGTGCCCTATGGTGCTAAATGAAGAAATAAATGAAGGTGAAGCATCCCTAGACTGAGATGTCTTGGCTGTCAATGAAGACAATGTTGTTGAAATTCAAAATAAAGGCATTAAACAGCCACTAATGATTTTGAGGCCCCTATTCATGATGATAATGATGGTTTTACAGATGAAGCATTAGAAGAAGACTTTCAGGAACAATTGGAAGAATATGATAAGGAGTTGTTGGCTGTCCTCCAAAAAAGGGACATACTGTACCTTTCTGTCGAAGATGACAAGGCTGTTTTTAAAGAGATTGCAACAGATCCACAGTAAGAACACCATGGCACTGGTGTTCTTGATCAAGAATAGAATAATTCAAAGAACGATGGCATTGATGCTATGAAAGGCAATCCTCTTGAAATCATTGAGGAGGTTGCTATAGATCTAGCAGAACTATACAAAAAAAAACACTAATGAACACCTTGAACAAGATTTATTCATTGCACAAAGTTGAGACAAGTCATATTTCCTGTGTTCTGACTGTTCTCCAGATTTTGATGAAGAGGTTGGCCGTGACCATAAAGAAAAAAATGATATAAGCCAACATATTCTGAAAATGCGAGTGACAGAGCATCCCCACAATGGCGTTGATAAAAATTCAAATGGACCATGATTCGAAAAGCCACTAAGCTTTGATGACAGTCACATAAAAACAAATGGGATGACCCAAGAAGGGAACAGTCTGGTGGCGCACATGATCAGGGAAAGTGGTATTCCGATGCCATAAAGGACAAATTTGAACAATCTGATGAATATGACAGAGTTGGCGAGGAATTGGTTAAATACTATAATGATGTCTAAAATGAGTGTGCATTTGACTTTGCAAATGATGAAGCCCTTGGGATGTTATTGGAGCAAAAGCGCAAATGCTATTTTGCAAGTTTTGAAGGTTCTCCAGTATATGATACCGAAAAGGAAGCTGTTGTTGAGAAGGTCAATCACCATGATAGCATAACAAATGAGCTGAAACCTCAACTTGGTCCAAATAATGACAAGGACCTTGAGCCAAAAAAAAATTATGGTGAGAATAGTGATTCTTTCGCTGAAGATATGGATTTAGATTCGGCAATGAGCTTTTCACTTGCTTTGGATTCCCACATTAGCATAGCTGATAAGATTGAAATGAACTTCAGATTGGGGAAGAAGAACCCTCGATTCTTTCTCTCAGGCCGTTGTGCAAGAAGAATTCAGAAGGCGTGAATGAAAGTATAGGCCAGCAGCTCAGGTTGCACGATGAAAATGAGAGCTCACTGTATAATAAGTGTCTTTTGTTCCAAGCAATCAGCCAGGATGCACAATAATAAACTAGATAAGAGTGTTGAGCCGACCCTTATGTGGAAACCGTGGGCTGACCTGCATTGTTTTGAAGCTAATCTAGAGCACTATTTGGGCCGATCTATGTCATTATAGATGGTTATATGTGTTTGAATGTTTTTTGAACATGATTTGGAGACCCTCATATGCACCTTTCAAGGGAAGTTTAGAGTGTTTTGATCGCCTTTTATGGATGATTCGAGTTGTATGCTTAAAAGATCATTGGAAGTAGAGTATTGCTTCAGGGTTTTGTGTCCACTTTTGAAGGTTCAATTAAGACAAGATTAGTGAAGGAAAAGGAGCACTGGGGGCTTTGGGAGTTCGTGTTGTACCTTGGGATGGTACAGGAGGGTTGTTCCTTGTGTGATTGGCTTCAAGGACTATCCACATCGGAAATGTGATTGGCTTCAAGGACTATCCACATTGGAAATGGTGACAGGGTATATGTTTTGGGATCTTGGCCACCTTGGAAGAGGGCCTTGGAACTGTGTACCAAATTTAGAATGACTTTGAGTACCAAATTGGAAGACGCGTGACTCTCTTGAAGCCCGCATATGTTATCTTGTTGTACACAATTTGGGAGGTTGATGGACCTCAGGGAGTTTTCAAGAGGCTTTAAGGATGAACAACCCATATTGAAGCTCAGCTTTGTATGATGAAAAGGTGCCCAATTTTAAGAGGGTTGCTTGCACCACAAGACAACCCATCTTGGATGATGTTTTGGGTTTCTTTCATGAACTTTAAGATTATATAGACTCTCTAACATGGAACACACGTTGTTATTTATTCCAGTTTGTTTGTAGAAAGTTCCTTTTAAGTCTATGTTTCATTATGATTGATTTAGATAGCATTCACATGCTAACCTAATCCATCGCTGTCTTTGATCACTGTGCAAGAAATTCAGAATAGCTTTTGTATTTTTAACCCCATATAAATGTTGTCAACTCAACTACAACAGAAAGCAAGCCAAAAGATATTGAGGAGCAGCGGCAGACTACCTTAAAAACATTGCTCAATAGCAGTACTCCTTCCTTTGCAATAGTGCTCGCTCTGCCCTGTGCACTTAGTCCTCTATCCTCTCCATATGCTAACAGAGACACTGGAAGCAGAAATAAATAAAGAAAGGCAACTTTATTTTTATTTTTTTCAAATTTAATAAAAATAAAAAGAATGTTCATAAATTTACTTGCTAATTTTTATATATTAAATAATAGAATTATTTTATTATTTTAAATTTCTGTATTTATTAATATTTTTTAATAAATTAATAAACTAATATTATTATTTAAATATTATTTTTCAAAAATTAATTGGCCAAAAATTTCTCTTATATGATTTCTAACAAAAGACTTTGCTTAATATTTTAAATTTATTGTTTATCACTACAACTATGAAATAAAAGATCAAGATTAAGAGAAAAAAAATAGTTTAACCCAAAATATTTATAACTGGAATATTATATAAAGTGTAAATAAGATATATTTTAATATTAATTTAATTTTCCTGGTTTTTATTTGTAATTATGAAGTAGATTATATAACTTATTTATTATGATATATCTAGTTTTCTTAATAAAAAGGAAATTTCTTTTAAAAAAGTGTTATTATTACATTTAATTTTATAGGATGTTATTATTATTATTACAGTTTTTTTTATGGATTGAATATAATTTTATCCTCATTCTAATATATTTTAAGTTTAATTTTTTTAAATGGTTCATTAGAAGTTGACTATAATGTAAGTAGTAAATATATTGATGAAAGAGTAATTTATTTGCACTTTTAGATTTTAAATAAATTATAAATAATAAATATATATTATATTTTATTAAAGATGATAAAAAAATAGCAAATATATGCTACATTTTATTTAAAAAAAAAAAAATTATAATTATAAAAGTTATTCCAAAACTTATTTTAATGGCATAGTCTAACTTATAGATAAAATAGACTTTTTCATCTGAATTTGACAAAATAATTTAGAGAACGAATGTAATTTTTTATTATTTGGAATGCATTTTTGAAAGTATAAAAAGATTCAACACTCTAAAAAAACTCTTTAAGCACTAGACTTTTGTAGATTAAATAACTTAAATTCAAGTTTTTAAAAATCTATGCCAGATTTTGATTAAAATTAACTAGAAAACATATCGTCTTATATAATCAAACTCAATTTAAATAATATATTTTACTTATATGCATTCCATATTAAAACTTTTTTACAATTTAAAATCTAGATTTAATTCAAAATACAAATTCACAATAAAATATATTACTAATTTCCTTAAATATATCTTAAACTCAATTCAACTTTAATATACCACCTCCCTATTTCATAGTTATTCAATATTGTGTAAAACAATATTAAAAAATAATAATAATTATATCCTATGTATCAATATTATATCATTTTATCTAAAAAGTAATAATACTTATCTACTATTTATCAATATTATACCATCTTATTTAAAAAATAAAAATAATAACTATATTTTATTTATCCATCTTATATTATTTTATCTAAAAAATAATTATTATTATATGTTATTTATCAATATTATACCATCTTATTTAAAAAATAATAATAATTATATTACAATGGTCAATATTATACAATCTTATAAATTAAATAATTAACTCATAATTCATTCCTATTAAATTGATTATCAATATAAATTATTATTTTTATTCCTAATTTGAACTTAGAATTACTTTTCCATAACAAACCAAATACTCCACCACATCCGTGCATTGCATTAATACACTAGTAACCATTTGTATTTTATTAACCGACAATAAAATATTAAGCATATGACTTCGGCTATTTTATTCTGTTATTGAAATTTAGCAGATCACGGCAAGTCTGAACCTATACGCTACATCATATTGAATGCCCAAGCTAGCCGATTGAACACATGGGTAGTGATCGGGTCCCACCTTACACGTCAGACGAAAGAAACCAACACATCGAACACTTTGCTTGAAAGCGCGGATAGTAACCTGGTCTCAGTCACTGTACACATCACATCAGATAAAAATAAAGGACGGATAGTAACCTGGTCTCAGTGTACACATCACATCAGATAAAAATAAAGGACGGATAGTAACCTGGTCTCAGTGTACACATCACATCAGATAAAAATAAAGGAGGGAAGATGTAATAATTTTCTAAATCTGTGCGTAGAAAATGGCAGGGCCGGCATGTGTGAGTAAGCCAAAGATCCGGAAATTAAAATGAAAAGGTTAGGCAGCATGATGCACTAGAAAGAAGGAAAATATTTTAATGAGAAAACAGTGGCGCCAATGCTCGAAGTCATTATGTTTTATGAATACTCACAGTCCCAAAATTCCGATATGAATAATTACATTTACTAAAGGTAATATGATAATAAAAAAGTATTAAACACAACACTCTCCTTCTAGCGCTTGAATCTTCATTTTTCAGATTCCATAATTTAGTGGAAAAAAGGACTTCAGGAGGAGCAATCCGAAGGAAGTAATCTCTCCTCCACTCCACTCCGCTCCCGTCCTACGTATCTCTCGTAAGCCCTGCTCCCATTGCACATATAAATCCAGCTCCAATTTAAGTGAACAGATTCTATTTGAGGATTTCCTAGAAGCAATATCTGGGTTTAGAATCAAACAAATTGTTGGGCTCATTTTTTGAATTTCAAGATTATATAGAAGAAACCCTAAAATGGAACGCGCTGAACTATTTGTTTGCCTGGAGTCTTAAGGCTGTTTCATTATGATTGAGTTTGGAGAGGAATCGCTGGCTAACCTAATTCTCATCACTATTTTATAGCTACTTAGCAAGAAATTCAATATAGCTACTGTATTTTTATTTTTAATTGTAAATTTTTAAATCTACCAAACAAATTGATATCATCAATGTTATGAATTGTAACAACCCAACCAAGAACATATTGACAAGAAACAGCAGGGTACCTTGGGAATATTGCTCCACAGCAGTGATGCGCACTTTGCCCTCTGCTAAAACTATATATGTTAGCAGATGCTCTGGAAGCCAAAAGAATTAAACAAACAAAACACCATCAAATAAATTAATGAATCACTGAGATATTGCAATTATTGTTAATGGAAAGAAATCAAATCTGAAAAAAGCACAATGATGTAGTGGGAAGGAGCTACAATGTACCTTGGAGAATATTATTCCGCCATCTACACTTAGAGTTATGCCTACATAATCGAAGAAAAGCTTCAAACGGGAGAATAAATAAACCAAAAAACACCATTAACACATAAAGTCTGCAAGGGTATTAAAATAAAATGGAGAGAATTAGATATGGGATTGTTGTTGATATTAAGAAATCAAATCAAATTACAAACGGAACCAGATCTCCCTCACCTCACCCATCCAACCAAAAGTGGAATGGAGATTGTCTTGGCCTGTTTATTTCAGCGATCGAACGACCCAACAGTAACTCTGCCTCGGGATCGATTCCTCTCTGCTCTTCAAAAACTTTTGCCTCTTTTTCCCGGATGTAATTTCTATATAGTCCAAGAAAAGCTTCAAACCGAAAATAAATACACAAAAAAACACCATTAACCCAGAGAGTTTGCAAGGTTATTAAAACAAGAATGAGAGAATTAGATAAGGCAATTGCAATTGATATTAAGAGATCAAATCAAACTACAAACGAACAAAAAAACCACCATTAACCCAGAGAGTTTGCAAGGTTATTAAAACAAGAATGTGAGAATTAGATAAGGCAATTGCAATTGATATTAAGAGATCAAATCAAACTACAAACGGACAAAAAAACCACCATTAACCCAGAGATTTTGCAAGGTTATTAAAACAAAAATGAGAGAATTAGATATGGCAATTGCAATTGATATTAAGAAATCAAATTACAAACGGACCCAGATCTCTCTCACCTCATCCATCCAACCAGAAGAGGAATGGAGATTGTCTTGGCCGGTTTGGTTCAGCAATTGAACGGCAAGAAACACTTACGCCTCGGGATCTTTCCCTCTCTGCTCTTCTTCAAGAAAAAATTTCCTTTCTGTTCTACGCTCTCATTCACAGACGTCGATTTCACGAACACACCGTGCGTAATCACAACAATAACAATAACATACAGCACAAACCTCTATAACAATAACAAATACTTAGCAACAAATTTAGAATAGCTTCTATATTTTTATTTTTAATTGTAAATTTTTAAATCTACAAAAAAAATTGATATCATAAATGTTATTCATTGTAACAACACACGCAAGAAGATATTGAGAAGGAACTGCACCGTACCTTAAGAATATTGCTCCATAGTAGTTATTCTCACTCTGGCCATTGCATAGTCTCTATATGTTAGCCGATGCTCTGGAGGCAGAAAGAGTTAAACAAACAAAGCACCATCAGCCGAGAAAAATGAAGAAATAAATTATTGAATCACTCACATATTGCAATTGCTGTTAATTGAAAGAAACCAAATCTGAAAAAAGCACAAGGATGCAGTGGGAAGGAGCTACAATATACATTGTAGAATACTTTTCCACTATCTACACTTGAGTTCTGCAACGTTTACATAATCGAAGAAAAGCTTCAAACAGAAATTAAATAAACAAAAATACACCATTAGCCCAGAAAGTCTGCAAACAATTAAGGTTATTAAATCAGAAATGAGAGAATTCGATATGGCAACTGTGGTTGATATTAAGAAATCAAATCAAATTTAAACAAACGGATCCAAATCTCCCTCACCTCATCCATCTAACCAGAAGAGGAATGGAGATTGTCTTGGCCAGTTTGGTACAGTAATTGAACGGCCAGAAATACTTATGCCTCGGAATCTTTCGCTCTCTAAGAATTTTTTCCTCTCTGTTCTACGCTCGCTCTCACCGGCACTGATTTCACAAATACACCATGCATAACCACAAAAATAACAATAACATACAGCACAAACAAACAGGCATAGCCCCAAAAAAAAAAAAAAGAGAGAGAACAAACACGCAGACAAAAAAATGGGAGCGCTCCACACATTCAATCATAACACGCCAAACCACCAACGCCTGAGAGAAGATCAGAGAAAGACGAAATATACATCAATGAAATTGTGGATGAGTTCTTTATATAGTGAATCATGCCATCTTTTTAGGCTTTTCTTAACGGTTAGCTTTTCTGAAACTTTATTTTGAAAGTCAAAATTTCAAGAAAGCATGGATATTGCTTCAATTCAAAATTTAAAAATTGTTAAAAGGTTTCACATCCGAATTGGAAACAACTGTTGTACACATCAGGCGAAAACCACTTAGATGGAGCTGAAAACCACTTAATAGCTTTGTCGCTCAATTCTGGTTTTTATGAGCTTCCTCGTAGATCTTCCATTGATAATTGTAAGAGCTTCTTTGTACATGTGCTCGATGAATCTCTAACTAAAGTGTATCGAGTACTTTTTCACCAAAAACATGACTCGTAAAACAACACATTAAAATGTTTTATTTAAAAAATAAATGTCAATGAGAATTTATTATTTTTAATTAATATTAATAAAATGTATTTATAATATTTTAATTAATACTAATAGAGTGTAATGAGAAATTACTTTTTAATTAATACTGACAAGTACTTTACTAACTTATTTGCATTATAATGTCTCATATCATTATTATTTATTATTTATGTGAGGTGAGATTATAAAAATATTGGTCTAAAATTATTATATTTTTATTATATATAAGGTTTTGGAGTTTTATTTTATTATATTTTTTGTTAAGTAATATAGAAATTAATTTCAAATTTTTTTATAAAATATAGTGGTTAATTTTGACTTATGAGTTTTGGATGTTAGATATAATGGATTTTGATGTTTCCGGGTCATTATACATGTGAAGTTTGAAATCTCAAATCATTATATTAATGATAGGTTAATATATTATATTATTTTAATATTTTTACCAATGCCCCTCTTATGCACCTTTTACTTTAATGATTTTCTTTTTCTTTCTTGCATAGCTTGGGTAATCAACTTGCTTGATGCTTTGGAATCCCCCCTTAAAGATACAAAAAATTATTTCTCATCAAGGTTGGGATATTCATAAGTTCCTTTTATTTAGATAAAGCATGATATGCTAGGAACTAGGTGATCGCTATTGACGGGGGTAGAGCTCAGACTAGGATTTTGTCCATGCACTTTAAATTGTCTTAGCCATCTTCTCCATTTTACATCTTCTTTCAATTATGGCTATATATGATTCTATCTTTCTTTTAGTTGCATCAACCTCTTAAGGGAAAAAATTTCTAGGCCCTTGCTCAAATATAAGGATAAGAGGGTGCTAGTGTAGTAACAAATGATAATCAACCCAAAGAATGAAGTTCGATACAAGGGATTATTGGAAAGTGATAAGTATGGATTATCTTAGGCATGTTGTATCAATCAATGTCTCCTATTTGTGTCCCTCCTAAGCAGTTGAATGGAAAGGCCTCAAGGAATGTCAAACTAGACTACGGACAAAAAAGATAACCGCCTAGGTGAATCGAGGGAATAAGGATAAAATCAAGAGCGTTCAATCATCCATCTAAGCATGTAATTCACATTATAATTTCCTTAACATGAAATCAAATCACGTGATTATAGAAATGGTTTTTATACCTTGTAATAGATGAACCACCTTCCTTCAAAAAGTATGTTAGATGGGAGAGAAAGCATTGATCAAACATATGTGGAGAGATATGAAGCATAACTATCTGCGGATCATAATAAGGTTGTTGGTTGTCGAGTTGATCAATTAGGAGAAAATTGTTCTCCTATGGGTTATTCACTTGGGTTGGTAATAGGCCCATGCATTGACAAGCATCATAACATATTGCATATTCCTTGGAATCTTTATGGGATATTTGCCAATAAAAACCTGTGGAGAGGATTTTCCTTGTAGTCCTTTCTACAACAAAATTCTCTCAACGTGGTTCATCATAGCAAGCCATTAATATGTCATACATCTCATCTTCTCGAACACACGGTTGAATATGTTGACTCAAAATTCACACTGGGAGGGGACGAGGGGTGAATTATTGTGAGGTCAATTTCACAATTTAGTAATATTTCTTAACCATTAATCCATATAGTAATGAACCATAAACATTATGTCATTAATTATACCAATTCATCATCATATCAGTAGCATGATAAGAGCAAACAACAACAAAAAAAAGCACACATCACAAGGAGACACAAATTTTTAGGTGGAAAACCACCAACTCTTCTTTTGTTCAGTTTTCAATTCTTTTACATCAATTTATAAACCCCCAACCTACAAGAGTCAACTACCCCCAAAATATGCAAACTGCCACTTGTGGTAGGCCACAACCTGACGGAGCCTTCGACCTCAAAGATGCAAGCAATTGTTCATTATGGGATACAACTTGATTGAGGCTCCAACCTGCTATAGGCTCCAACCTGATCGAGGCTTCAACCTCTTTTATTTGCTTCCTTGTGAACCTTTATTTCATCACATTTTCAAACTAGATCCATGATCATAATATATCATTGAATCTACATATAAGTGATATGTCACAAACTGTAAATACAACCTACACACTTTTCTACTGCCATAAACGTTGCCACTATATTAATCACAATCTCTTCAACTCAACCTAAAACCATTGTACTACCATACAACCTGTAATCATCACTTGTAATTTTCGTCACAAAATGTATGTTAATCTCTATTACTAGTTGTCATATGGTTGTCAAAAAACTCTGCTCCAACAAAAACTATAATCTGGTCACTTACATACTTCTCCTTCACCTTTTTACTACATGTATCAAAGATTCTTGCAACATGCTTATAACTTTTTCCAAAAAAAAAAAAAGATCTTATAGTCATCAAACATAAGTCAAAACATTGTCAAACCCTTCTAGTTACGTCTATCCCTAGCCTTGATCACTTAACTTCTTCCATAATCAAGTTTGAATCAATATTGACCTCAAAAACCCAAAATCACCATATAATACATTATATTAACTTAAATGTTCTACATAAATCCTTTTTCCAAGCGCCTTCCAACAGTGTGCTGGATTTTGGTGCAGGTCACCCAAAATTATAAACGATGAGACAAAATAGGCTACATATAAAATAAAATAAAAGTTAACCCAAACCTATTAACAACCAAGTTCGAACCAACGACCACCAACATACCACGCATACATCCATGCCAACTCTGTTATTGTATTTGACTTGTTATGTTACCTTCGTTGAGTCCTTTTATCATGATAGATTTTGATTCTAGGAGTGGGCCCAACGATGCGACCCTACCTCATAAAAATTCAACATGCCAATAGGGTTTTCCAACTCATCACAACACCACAGTTTATGTGCTTGATTGATCAAGCATTTGGGCATGAGTTGACGACGATAACCATACAAGAGTCACTCCATGTCACAACACCAACAATGTAATATAACCATCTCTCAATGAAAATGCTTGGGGGATCCACGCCTGACTTGGTCGTGCCTTCGTAATGTATATCAGTCAAATGTGGCCTCTGTTATATGTTACTCAGGATGGTGTGAATGCATTCCATCAATATGCCATTCCAAACTCAACTTTAATCAAAACAAAGGAAAAAACATATTGTTCAACCAATTAGTCAATGGAACCAAATCAACAGATTTTGTTATGTTAGAGTAATAGGATATGGGGTTAGCTCTTCAAGTTCATAACAAACTAGAGATTTGTTACTTTGAGATAGCAAAGCTTCATTACAGACCAAAACAATACAAGTCTCTGAACTTGGTCACATGAAAAATAACAAAGAGAGTTATTCACCTTTTCATTGATTATTTTCACACATTTGTTGGGTCATATATATAGAATTTTGGTGGACCCAAGCTATGGGGGGAGGGTCAATCATAGGCCCATGGTTTAAGGAGTTAAACCAATTGCTTTGTATCAACGATATTCACAATATGACCACGTTCAATGTTGGACGAGAGATTCAAATCTTCTTAACCTATATTACTATAATTGAAGGGTCATTGGTCATTCTTGTGTTGACATTATCATGACATCATAGTGGCCACGTGGAATGTCCTGAGTGAGCCACGTGTCATCCAATTTTGTACCTATTAGATAGCTTAAAATGACAAATTCGCCAGCCACGTGGCAACCTTTGGTGGCTCCACATTGGTGAGTTAACGTCATCCTACCATGTATGCATTGTGCCCTGTGTTGAACATTAATAGGCATGTGTCACTATCCATTAATATGCTACCATTTTTCATCAAACAATTGGTCCAATGTGATCAATTAAACCTTGAGCATCTTTCCTACCATCTGGTCTTTAATATGTCTGTCCAAAGGTGGATTCACTCCCAACTTGCACAATGTTTAACAAATTAATATTTTGGGTTTGGACCTATAGTTTAGCATTTTAATTTTTGCGCCAACTATTACTGATTTTCAACAGGCCATAACTTCTCGTCCAAGAGGAGTTTTTCTTAGAAGAATATACCATTGGAAAGGTATCAACGAGAACTAGCAGTCATGTTATTTGTAATATATTTTGAGCATATTAACTTCATCAAAAACTAAAATAAATTTAAGCACCCATATCCTTATGTAATGAGACCTTGGAAAAGTTCAAGTTGTCATAATGCTTCACTAAAAGACTTGTTGCTTCTTTGATCATTAAGGATGGTCCTGCTGTTGTTGTCCACACATCCCCTTTGACACCAATGACATCTTTTTGTCATCAATGGCAACACTATGTGCAATAATATCCCCCTTTGTCATTGACGGCAACATCCCTAGACATTGATGGTCATTGGATGTCAAAGAAAATAAAGGGATCCAAGTAATGTGTTGCAATCTCTCCCTGCTACAAGAATAAGTGCAATGCCTTCCATCTATCTTGGTGACATAAATGTATGCAATATCTCCCCTTTTGAAATCAATGGAAAAGGATCAAATATATCTGTAGGAAGATGTCATGTAGATGAACCTATATAAGTATTTATTCCTGGATGATCCTATGGACCTGTCATAAACCATGATCTTGTCTTGCTAACTTATAGTCTCCCCATGAGACCATGTTTCCGTTATAGCCTCCCCTTGTCACTATGTTTTTGTTTCTTACTTGTGATTGTTCATGTTCCCTCCCCTAAGATAATACTGCCATTATTGTTGTACTCCCCCTAAGATCATGCATTCTTTTTACATTTGAGATATCACCATCAAAACATAGTCCACATACTCCATTCATAATTTCTATTTCATGTTTTTATTTAGCAGGTTATGATATTGAAGAATCTTTCTACAACATATTAGATATGAGGAATCATACCTAATCGAGGTCCTCCCTGACCTCTTCTCCATCTACCAACATTTATAGGAAATCTTCCTATATTGTACCTTCCAAAGTCAAGTCTGCAATTTCGCGCTATATGGACCTCATTATGACATATGTGACATTCAACATTGGTCTTCAACACTTGTAGATGTGACTTAGGCATTCTTTTTATTTGGTCCACATATCTCCATCTAGATACTTGATCATATCCTCTATATATGACCATATTATTGGTCTCGCAATCATGCTCTTTATGTTTAAACTTAGTACATGAGTAATAACCAAGAAACTTGCTTTGATACCTGAGGAAGGAAGGAAGGAGATTTCGATCTTCTAAGGGTTCAATTTGGAGGAGTCATGGTTCCTTGTTATCCATCCTAAGCATGAGCCATATTCATTTGTTGATTTCTGACACATGTTCCATTAATCACGGTGGATGCTTTGTGATTAATGTTCATTGTTTCGTGCATTAATTTTTCTTGTGGATCATTTCTCATGATTTCTTACATATTGCTCCTTTTTATAATTTCCTTGGCCATCATTTAAATGAGTGTGTTTGGCCTAACGTACTGCTTTCTTTAGATCTTCATGTGAGTTGTTGCTTAATGCTATAAAATTTTGATCAATCTCCTTGGGACTTGATGAGCCAAGGGGACCATTATTTTTAGATACTACAACTTCTTAATAGCCAAGACCTATCTTGATAAGTGGAAACCTTTGCATGTTAAGAATGTGATGTAGAGAATCAATGCTTAAATCAGGGTATTTTTAAAGGGTTTAATATTTATCCTATATATAGTATTGTAGGCGACTATTTTGGTTTGGAAATTCATACATATAGAATGTAGGCGAATAATCAATAAAAAAACATGTAATTTAATATTAGAATTTGCAAATGTTTGGATAATATCATCCATTTAATCATATATGTGTAAAAAATAGGCAAATTTTTAACCAAATTGGCAAATAGTTTTTCAAAAAATGTCCAAAAAATAGCCCATTTGCGAAATTTCACCCCTAAAATTTTCCCTAAGTGCTTTTGTCGAACTTTGAATTAAGTTGCTCCAATTCTTCTCTTAAGAGGACAATTTCCTCTTCCAATATTTCATAAAAAAATTCTTTCTAATTCAACTATTCATATAGGCATTCATGTATTCTTTTTGCTTCTTTAGTTCAACTTTCAGGGTAACAATAGTGTCTTCATTTAGACTCTTGTCTTGCATTAGTTGACTTTCTCTTTTCCTAAGAGTTTTGATTTCCTTCAAAGCACTTCTAAGTTCCCCTTCAATATCCATTCTTGCTTCGGGTTCTTCAACCTCAACTATGAATAGTATTTCATTTCTTTCTTCATTGATAACACTTGCACTACTTTCACTGTAACTTTGTTCCTTTGAGTAAAATTTATTTTTCTTCCCTGTTTGCCTCTTCTTTTGAAACTTGCATTTGAATTTGGATTCATCATCACTCTCATTCATCTTAGCATAATGACATTGAGATGCATAGTGACCAATTCTTCCACATTCAAAATAGTGAAAAGAAAACTTAGTTTTCCTTTCTCGTTCCTCTTTTGAGCTTTCTAACACCCTCGGCTTATTCTTCATTAGAATTAAATTGAAGGAAATGGGACTCAATCTTATCTTCTTTATCATAGTTTCTCCCAATCCTTGATCATCCAAAATATATATATTATTATCAATTCTAATGGCTTTGGCTCTCACTTTAATTGTTTTTAGATTTTGTATTTTACATTGCTTGGAACCAAATATGACATCAAAGCTTTTATCTCAAATTCGATTGACACTCAAAATATTTTGCTTCAACCCTTCAATGCACAAGAAAACTTATGAATTGTTTCTTCCTTCATCGATGGTATTCATGCTTTTTCCAATGATTTTGGTGGATGCACTGTAACTTGCTTTTTTTTTCTTATATTTCTTTAATGTTGATAAATTTACTTTGACCCCCTGTCATTTGTCTTGAACAACCACTATTGGCATACCACTTATCTTTTTGCTTCTAAGCATATAATATAAGATCAGAACTTTCCTCCTTATCTATCTTAGATGGGCACTTTTATTTGCAAGCAATTGCCTTATTACCAAATGAATTACATGGAAAACAATAACCATAAATGAATCTATGGTACGTGGATATTTTCCTCTTGTTGCTTATATTGGGTTGAGTTTTTTTTTTTTAATTCCTTGGTTGATTGTTTTTCTCCATTTACCTATATCTCGAGATAGTTCGCCATGTTGTTCTTCTCCTCCTACTACTTCTTGACTTCTTCAATATGTTTTATTAGGTATTCATTTTCTCTCTTCACTTCATCAATCTTTTTTATTAGGATTTCATTCTTTCTCTTGATCTCCTCTAGCTCAAATTCCAAAATCATAATTGATGATGCATCTAAGTCCATATTACTTTGACCCGTCTTCTAGTAGTTAATTGTTCCTAAAGATGACTTGGTCTCGTACCACTTGTTGGCCCAAAAGTCACACCTAGAGGGGGGTGAATCAGTGTGAGGTCAATATCACAATTTAGTAATCTTTCCTAACCATTCATCGATATAGTAAGGAACCATAAACATTATGTCATTAAGTATGGGGGATTTACGCAGTGCATTATATTAGATATCATTTTTGGGATTCAACTGCGTTAAGTAAGTCATTCAAACGTATGACCATTTCCATAAGAGGTAGTCGTAACTGACTAATTTCTCATGATTACCGGGTGCAAGCCCCGGAAGTGATGATTGATGCTATGTGATTCGTTCTCCACATTTCACTAGTTTCAATCCCACTTCTTCACCCCTGTGAGCATCACCTGATGCAATGAGTGCTAAGTGAACTATTCAAAAATCATGAGAAATTAGTCAGTTACGACTACCTCTTATGGAAATGGTCATACGTTTGAATGACTTACTTAACGCAGTTGAATCCCAAAAATGATATCTAATATAATGCACTGCGTAAATCCCCCATACTTAAATTCAAAAAGAGTCAAGGGATCTCTACTTGAATGGTTCATGAGGCACAATACTTGCTAAGGTTTTGCAAATGGGGTAGCAAGCTAAGTGGGCTTGATTGTGGGGAAAACTCCACAGTTAAGCGCGCTTGAGCCAGAGGAGTTCTGGGATGGGTGACCTCCTGGGAAGTCCTGGTTACCGGGTGCAAGCCCCGGAAGTGATGATTGATGCTATGTGATTCGTTCTCCACATTTCACTAGTTTCAATCCCACTTCTTCACCCCTGTGAGCATCACCTGATGCAATGAGTGCTAAGTGAACTATTCAAAAATCATGAGAAATTAGTCAGTTACGACTACCTCTTATGGAAATGGTCATACGTTTGAATGACTTACTTAACGCAGTTGAATCCCAAAAATGATATCTAATATAATGCACTGCGTAAATCCCCCATACTTAAATTCAAAAAGAGTCAAGGGATCTCTACTTGAATGGTTCATGAGGCACAATACTTGCTAAGGTTTTGCAAATGGGGTAGCAAGCTAAGTGGGCTTGATTGTGGGGAAAACTCCACAGTTAAGCGCGCTTGAGCCAGAGGAGTTCTGGGATGGGTGACCTCCTGGGAAGTCCTGGTTACCGGGTGCAAGCCCCGGAAGTGATGATTGATGCTATGTGATTCGTTCTCCACATTTCACTAGTTTCAATCCCACTTCTTCACCCCTGTGAGCATCACCTGATGCAATGAGTGCTAAGTGAACTATTCAAAAATCATGAGAAATTAGTCAGTTACGACTACCTCTTATGGAAATGGTCATACGTTTGAATGACTTACTTAACGCAGTTGAATCCCAAAAATGATATCTAATATTATGTCATTAATTATATCAATGCATCATCGTATCAATAGCATGACAAGAGAAAATGACAACACAACAAAGGATCGCATCACAAGGAGACATAAGGTGGAAACCCAAATGGGAGAAAATCTTTGATGTCATATTTGGTTCCAAGCAATGTAAAATACAATATGTAGGCCCCAACCTGTGGGATTAATGTAGGAGCATCATTGGCCTTGAGAAATCTTCATCAACAAAAAACAAGTTTATATTGAGTTTGTAATAAGTGTTGCTACTCCCGTGTGTTTTAAAGTTGTTGATACACTCAATTGGTAGTTGTTGCAACTCATGTAGCTACATTTTATCAAAGCGATGATGGCTCTTGAGTTGTTGATACTCCTAGGATCACGTGTTGATACTCTTTCTACGTGGGGTTGTTGACACATCCAAAATCGACAATTGTTTAGTTTCACTACTACATGACAAACCCTACTAAATGTGTTGTTGTGACAACCCCTAGTTAAAAGTCCATGTAATAAAAGTTAATAAAGGAAAAATAAGACCACGGTTAAGGGACACTTATTCCAAGATGAATGTTGGGAAAAGATATCCTAGTTGGCATCACTGGATGTGTTTATGGTTGCAGGGTAAAGCAAATTTTTTACGTCGTTTCGTTCCAAACTATGCCGAGGTGGCCAAAGGTTTTACACGATTACTAAAGCGCGATGTCCCTTTTCATTGGGATACCACTGCTCAGGAATCTTTTGAGCGTCTCAAGGGCCTCCTTGTTTCTGCTCCATTGCTCCGTCCTCCGAATTATTATAGTGACTACACTCTGTATTTGGCCGCCGCCGACACCACCATCGGCATGGTTCTTGTCCAAACTGACGATGATGACACTGAGCATGTTATCTATTATCTCAGCCGCAACCTTTTAGATACGGAAACTCGATATGCTTACGTCGAGAAGTTGGCTTTGGCCGTTGTTTGTGCTGTCCAACGTTTCCGTCATTATATTCTGCTGCGTACTACCACTGTGATTTCTGACTGCAACCCCATGACGTATATATTGTCACGCCAGTTGCTGGGGGGCAAGTACTCAAAGTGGATTGTTATCCTCCAAGAGTTTGACTTGGAATTTACCACTGCCAAGTCCAAGAAATCCCTTGTGTTTGCTGAGTTAATTTGCTCTTTGCCATCTTCTTCCGGATCAAATTCCTCTCACATAGAGGATCAAATTCCGGATGAGACCTTATTCCTCATTAGCACCCTCGATCCATGGTACGGAGATATAATTATATATCTGCAAACGTCCTCCTTTTGCCCGGGCGTGTCCAAAGACGCTCGGCGAAGGATTCGTCATCAATCTCAACCATACCGTATCATTGGCGATACATTATATCGTCTCGGCGCCGACTCTGTTCTCCGCCGTTGTCTTACTCTTGAGGAGGCTGAGCGGGTCTTGAATGACTGCCACTCCGGTGCCTGTGGCGGTCATATGTCCGGATATGCTACTGCCCAAAAAATCCTCCACGCTGGCTTCTTTTGGCCCTCTTTCTTCAAGGATTGCATCCTTGCCGTCCGCTCTTGTCATGAGTGCCAGATATACCAGCGGAAGATGCGAGCGCCTCCTACTCCATTGCACCCTGTTGTTTCCGTCGGCCCTTTTGCAAAATGGGGCATTGATTATATGACCTGTAACCCTCGCTCGGCCGGGGGGCATGGGTTTATTATCGTTGTCGTCGATTACTTTACTAAATGGGCCGAGGCGATGCCTACATTAACCGAAGACGGTCACACAGCGGCGCAGTTTTTATTTAATCATGTTATTTCGCGATTCAGCGTCCCTCAAGCCATCGTCACTGATCACAGGAAGCATTTCCGTAATCATATGATGTCGGAATTAACAACCCAGCTAGGCTTGCAACACGATAGTTCAACTCCATACTACCCTCAGTCCAATGGCCAAGTTGAAGCTATCAATAAGATTTTGGTTACAATGCTTCAACGTACCGTTGGCATGCATAAGTCTAACTGGCATTTGATGTTGTTCCCTGCCTTGTGGGCCTACCGAACCTCTATGAAGGACGCCACTGGTTTCACTCCATTTCAACTATTTTATGGACTAGAGGCTACCCTTCCAATTGAATGTGAAATCCCTTCATTAAAATTAGCTGTCGAGCTACTTCCCAACACCACTCCGTTAGAAGAATGCCTTCTTTACTTAGAACGGCTAGATGAGACTCATCGCCTGGCCTCTTTGGCCATCGAAACACAAAAGAAGTGAGTCAAGACTCACTTCGATCAGACCGTTCGTCCACGTTCTTTTATTGAGGGAGACTTAGTCCTGCTCTATGATCAGGCAAAAGATAAGCTAGGAGCAAGAAAGATCGAGTCTATGTGGCTAGTCCCTTACATTGTCAAGAAAGTTCTGCAGAAAGGGGCCTACGAGCTGATTGATTATGAAGGGAACCCTCTTGGGAAGCCCCGAAATGGGCTTTATTTGAAAAAGTACTATGCGTGATGCTGGTACATTTTATTTTGTACATACATGTACTCTAGAAAGTGTGTTGTGTGTGTGTGTGTGTCAGTTTCAAAGGCGTAACTGCCACTTATTGTGTTTTCGCTTCTTGTGCAGATGTCTGATGCACCTTATGTTGGTTTCGCTGATGGTGCCTGCCGCAGTACTCGTAACTTGTCCTCTGCGGCGTGGGTGATCTACGATCCTCATGGCGAGCTGATAGATTGTCAGGGTGTGTGTTTGGGTCGTACTACTAACAATGTCGCCGAATACTGTGCTGTAATCGAGCTACTTGCTAAAGCAATTAATCTCGGCATTCGTGCATTGGTAGTGAACCTGGACTCTCAACTTGTCGTCCACCAGCTCAACGGGCAATATTCCGTCAGAGACCATCGCATTCTAAGGTTGTATTTACGTGTGAGATTGTTAGAAAGGAACTTTGATTTTATCACATATCAACATATTCCGCGACAATTAAACACATTATCTGATGCATTGGCTAATCATGTATTAGATAGACATTTGCGTAATTTGTAACCAAAACAGTATACAAGCAAGCATATGAAAACACAATAATAAACCATAGGTATATGTATATATATACGGGTGTGTCATAATGTTTGCGCCACGCGCATTACATAATCCAAAAAATAATACATGTCCAAAACTCATACGGCCGCTGACAACATGTCTCTCAAAAACATGCAAAAATGAAACCTAGGCGTCTAATCACGGTGATGCTCATGATAGCATGTCACCGCTCGCACCAAACGTCTCAACAGACGATGGACGCGAGTAGATACTCCCACCGTGTGCCTCTGGTACGCTCTGGGCACGTCTGCCAATCTGGCATAATCTGGAATCCCTCGAGTAAGTGCCTCAAGGTTCTGTACTAGATCGTCACCCGCATCACCCTCTACCTGAGGGTCGGCTGCAGGTTGTGCCCTCCGTGCTATGTGAGACAAGTCAGCTGGTCGCTCTGCACCAACATCTGCATACATATATATATCTGTTGTCAGAGACTGGCATGTATTACAAAAAAAAAACTTAAATACATAAAAACATAAAAAACACAAAGAGTTCTTACCTAGCTCCTCGTCTCAGTCTTCTCCCGCAGGCAATGGGAGATATGGATCTCCAGTAAAATCCGTGCCCGCATAGGGCCAGTCCTCTATGACGATCATCTGGTGACGGAGCCAAATGAAGAACTCGGGCCTCCAGGCCATCTGCTGGCCCCCTCCTCCTCTGGGCATGAGTTCTGCCCATCGAGTCAACCTCGGCTCCCGTGGCGCTGGATCTGCCACTATACCTCCCTGAATCTGGAATATCGGCAGTCGCTCCAGGAAGAAAGATACTATGATAGATCCGTATCCGAACTGTTTGTTGCCATCACGCTTACACTTGGTAAGCTGCCTCTTGATGTTTGTCGTCACTGCCGTGGCCCAATCAAACAGTGTAGGTTGGAGACACTCAGTTGCCAGCAGCAAATGATTCTTGCTGGCCTCGTGGGGCGCCTGTACCCCAGCCGTCCGTGTGATAGTGAACAATATCACTCGTAGCACTAGGTCGGGAACCGTGATAATATCTACTTTGGCACTGTTTGATCCAAACTGTGCCCCAGGACAAACTCGTTCCATCACCTCTCCCATCTTCTCCCCGGAGGGCCTACTACCAGTCAAGATGGGCCGTGCACCTCTCCGCGATAGTCCAGTGATGAAGTAGACATCGGAAACATCTAACTCCAATGTCTGATCTTTCAGGCGGAATACCTGATCCTCCGTATCCCAAGCATCCACAATAAATCGCAGCAACTCAGGTTGTGCACGTAAATATGAGGTGAGGAAGAATTTCTTCAAGCCACAGTCTCTCAAAGCATCCATGCATGCATCATCCTCCATTTCCATGGCATCTATGGCATCATGCTCTCTTTCTCTCCATTCTACAGCCATTCTGACGAATCCCTGCAACCATAAAGCCGAAATTTTCATCATTAGATCACTGGTGAGACCGAAATTGAAAGAAATTTGCAAAAACAACGGCTAAATTCATGGCAAATTTAGGTCGCGCGGTTGGCGCGACTGTTTTCAAAACAGTCGCGCCAAGGTCGCGCCCCCTTTGGGCAGAAAATCCCATTGGCGCGATCCCGTGCGGGAAACTCGCGCCAATGGCGCAACCCTAAGAATTTGCAATTCCTCTGGCAGGGGACTAATCTATGGATGAAAAACTGAAAAAATGGAATGAAAATGAAGCTAAGGATGAGGCCTCTTACCTGCTTTAGACGGCGGCTCGAATGCTCTCCTGGATTGATCGCAATCAGCAGTTGAAGTTTGCACCCAAAACCCTCCAATGGTAAACTCACAAGGTAAAAAGTGAAAAGTAAATTTATTTTTTACCATTTCACTATTTATAGCATTTTTTGACCTAAAAATACATTAAAAATGATATTTTTTGAGTATATTTATGTCGAAGTGGGTTTTACGCTGTTTTTTGTATGATGACAGGGGTTGGTGCAACTCAAGCAACGAAACGAGCTCCTTTTCCTACTTTTTCAAGCTCGGTAAAACATGTGAAAAGGTTACTTTAAGGTCTGCTTTTAGCTCTTTTCTGACCATTTAAAGAGGAAAAGATTGCCGAGTTACTCCTCTTGACTCGTTAAACGTTAATAAGGGGCGGTCGTTTTAAGTTCTTTTTGTCGACCGTTAAAACATAAAAAGATTACCGGGTTTTTGTCGTTTCAAGCTCGTTAATGGTTACGAAACGACGTGGTTTTGATCGCTTTTTTACTTTTTCAGGTCGAAATCACTATTTATGAAAAGTACTCCTCGATCGTAATGGTTGGGCGGTTCTTTCGAGCATTGTTTTATACTTTTTCGGGCTCGAGAGACACAACTTTACGAAAAAGGACACCCCTGGAGTTTCCTTTTCTGTTGTCTTTTCAAACTCTCTAAACATGAAAAGACGCCGAGTTCTTCCTTTGTCAGACTCGTTAAAACCTGATGACATCGGATTTTGTCGAAATGACACATCACAAGCACATGTTATCCCCGTCAAGCTTGTTAAAAATAATTGGGGTACTCGCCAGAAATGGCGGGGGAAAAAAAGGAACCATAATTACCGTCATGTCGGCAGTATGTCGCTCTTGAACATGGCACTTCTCTGTTTTCGTGTCTGGGTGGGGATATCTCATCTCATTTTTTCACTTGCCTTCGTGGAATTGGGTAATCCTGTTTGACCTCTCATCTGCTCCTTGCCTTGTCACCATGACCTCTGATACATTGATGTCAAATACTGCCAATTCCACTGTCGTGCCGCCAATATGTTCAAGAGAAGTTGGCCTCTGCAAAGAAACAACCTCCCTCTGATAGCTTGCGCAATCTTGATTCACAACATTATCTCTCTGTCTCGTGTCGATGATGTGGGAAACATTATGGCCCACCTTCGAACAAGGTCACTTCCTGTCGACATCAGCTCATTATCCAGGAAGCTGATCTAGAGACTCCCTTCCGGTGCCTTGGAGCCTGCATGCCTCAATGGCAGGTTCTTCGTGTTCGACGTGAGGTTTTCATCATTGGCCTCCGATCGAATGATTCTACGGGTGTTCGACGTCAGATCACTAATTCGCACGCCGTAGATTGTACCTGTAGTACCTTGAGGGCCATTTTCATTATTGGTGGTACCTCTCGCGTCTGTTAACAGTTTCCAATATTGACTGGTAATCAGACGATGTTCATGCATGTTCAACTTCAGCTCATATATTCGCATGCTTGAACTTGTACTTTTGTTCGGGTCGAGATGGAGCGCAAGACCCTGGATTGTGTCAGTTGTAATCCAGGCGTGATTCTTGATACATGACTCATTCACTGGATGGCTGCGACCATACCTGAGTCGATTCATTGATCCTAACGAGATGGTTGCGTCCATGCTATGGATCTAGATTATTATGTACTCTCTTATGGATGGCTGCGACCATACCACATACATCATGTACTTGAGCTATCAGTTGTATCTCTCAATGCAGATTCTCGGCGACAGCTACATGTGTTCTTGTAAAGCATTTCACCCCTCTCTCTCTCTCGGGCCTCATACTTTAGGGGGCATCTGTTACACAGTAATTTGTCACCATTGGTCACTGTCCCTGTTCCCCCTGTTCCCGTACTTTGGAGGACGCATTCTGGGACCTGTGAGCAGTGACATAACCTGAAAACACTTGCATTATGTTCCCCTGAGTATGTACTTCATGTTCCCTGAAGACACCTTCTGCAAAATATCCCTGAAAAGTGCCCTTTTCCCATTAGCGCGGGTCCACAATGTCTTACCCGCGCCAATCACTGGGATCCTCAAAAGAGGGTGCGACCATTGGCGCTCTGTCTTAGAACAACACCCGCGCCAACCAAGTTTGCTAATGATTTTTGACAAACGCGCGCCCAGATGTTTTTTCCCTTCAGATCACGAAGTCTTTTGAGGATAAAGTTTATCTGATAGAGGTCGAGGGTCATCATCTATCCTTGACATCTATCCACAGCGGCTTTTCGGAGATAATGCCAATCCACAATGGGTGTCCTGATGCATTGTATCTTCCTCCCTTATCCATCTATAAAAGTCTGTCCTCATGCATTAGACAGGTCCCAGAATGCGTCCTCCAAAGTACGGGAACAGGGGGAACGGGGACGGTGACCAATGGTGACAAATTACTATGTAACACTCTGCCTTGTATTGATTTCCTGTAGATTGCATTGATGCCAAGTGCTTGATAAAATGTCAATCCTAGTTGGGGATGGCCAAGTCTAGTCCTAGAGCCAATTGTTGGCTTGCAAGTCTTGTTGTCATGTAATTTATGGATTCTGAAAGCTATAGGGGTTTCTCTGCAATGACCTGGATTATGGGCTGGAAAAGTGGCACAAATACCGGAGTCACAGGCACAAGTCTAAGGAGAAAATACCCCAGATGCACACATGCCTACTTTGCGAGTGTCTAGAGCCTCCCAGACGAACCCTTGTCCATATCAAGGGAGCATCCAGGGTTTTAATGGTCTAAAACTTAGTGGGACCCAGGGGTTGGTCAGGGGAATGACTTGGATGCATTCGTGGAGTCCTGTAGAAGGTACAAAAGGTCTATGTTGTGGGTTTTTGTCGATTCCACTTCCTTAACTAACACATAGGGATTCCAATCATATCATAGTAACTTCTCGTCACATGTTTCCCTGATTGGCCGGTTACTTGGGTAGATCTGGGAGGAGGGTGTTATAGAGTGGTATTAGAGCGATTTTCTCTCTCTTTGGGTCATATATGATACCACAGAGTGGTATCATAGCATGGTTCACCCCTCAAACTAGATGGGTTGTGTGTTGGTCTTGCATTTATGTCAGTTGCATATGTGTTTCTCGTGTTGTAAGATCATATGCTTGTTGTATTTGTATGGTATGGGTTATGGTTGCAGTGAGGTTTCCATGGGAAGTTGACGGTGTTGTTGTGGAGTGTGTCATCGTGAGTGTATAGTTGATTATGCATTGTTAGTATTCACATGTGGTCAAGCATACAATGATGTGGTGGTTGTTGTCATGTATGAGGTCATGGTATGTGTAGTTGATATGGTCATGCATTAATGGTTGGAATCTAGCTAGAAGGATGGTTATATGCTTATATACTTATGTGTTATATTTCTATATGCTTTCATGATTATATATTTATACATGTATTATGTTGATTTGTTGATCCTGCAAATGAGTTATCCTCCCCTAATTATGCTAAGGTACATTGGTTCATTGTGATTTGGTTTAGCTGACATGATATACCTTGCAAGAAGAATATCAAATATGACTATCAAGATGGTAGACTATAGTTCCCAAGAAACTCCCTATGGATCAGATGAGCGGTGTGGTATTGGGCACTCTTCTCATTTGGCAGACACACTAAGAAGCTTAAAGGCAAAAATAAGGATTTGTAAAGCAAAAAAATACATAATCATATAGGCATAATAGAAACAAGCAGAGGTAAATGCAGTGATATCTCAGAGTTTGTCAGAATTGCAGTGACAGGGACCACTTAGGATCAGCCATAAGCAGGAGGACATAACTAATGGGGCATATGGAAGTAGGTCTCATGGTGAGTACAGGTCAGATAAAGAGGACACAATCAAAGATGGTAGGTTCTTGGACAACTCCGGATAGCAGGGGTGATAGACACAAGTACTATTCTAGTTCTGGTTCTAACAGGCATTATGATCGTCATTGTTATCATCCTTATAGGAGGAGTAACAAGGGATATTTGTCGGATGATTTTAAGAAAGCAAATACACCTACATTCAATGGAGAGATGAAGAAGTCAGAGGCATGGTTGCTTGGGTTGAAGAAATTATTTCAATTGCATAACTATACTAAGAACATGAAAGCAGTGATAGCCACTTTCAGTCTCAAGGGAAATCATATATCTGGTGGGAGGATGTGAAGAATGTTAAAGGTATTCGAGAAGATGACTTGTCTTGGAATGAGTTTGAGAGGCTCTTCAAGAAGAAGTATTTGTCAGAAAGGTACTATGATGACAGAGCTAAGGAGTTTTATGAGTTGAAGATGGGTTCCATGATAGATGATGAGTATACTAGTAGGTTGTTGGAACTGTTGAAATATGTGCCTTACTTCAAGGAGGAGAAGGCCAAGGTTCAGAGAATCATCAGTAGACTGCCAACAACATATAGAGACCAGATTAAGTTCGATGAGCCTAGATCGTTGGAGGAGGCCATCCGAAAGCTGAAACATTGTTATGAGAAGTTGAAGCACAAAGTTGAGCCTAAGCGTGACTTGAAAGGAATTGAGACAATTAAAGGAAAATGGCCACCAAAGTGGGGAATACCTCAAGATGCACGTGAGAAAGAAAATGTGGTCCCTTACAAGAAGTTTAATCCAGTTGAGAAGGGACATGGAGATCAGCATAATAGAGGCGATGGTAGAGCACTATTGCAATGTTGGATATGTGGCAAGGATCATCATAAGAGGGATTGTCTGCAGTATTAGGGTGGTAGACCCCAAATCTATAGTGCTCAGGAGGCACATACAGTTGGGGATGTTGGTCATAACATTCCTTGGATTTATGCAATTGTGGACAACAGGCAGGCGGATCATCAGGTATCTAACATTGAGATGGACGTTAAGCTTTGTGATCAAGTTATTTCTATTTTGATTGATCCTAGATCTAATTATAATTATATTAATCCTGATTTGGTGGATAAGTGTGGTTTGAGAAAAGAAGTGAATACAAAATCTTAGTTAGTATAGTTGGCTATAGGTACAAGGAAGAGAGTTCACCATTGGGTAAGAGCTTTTGCATTTGAGTTAAATGATATGCCTACAACATCACATCTGAATGTACTGCCGTTGGGATCGTATAGCATGCTTTTGGGTATGGATTGGTTTTACCTTCACAGGACCAAAGTGGATTGCTTCGACAAGGCCATTGAGTGCCTAGATGATAATGGGGAAAATAGAATTTTGCAGGGAAAGAATAAGCCTACATCAGTGAGGATGGTTACCGCTATGCAAGCTAAGCGTAGTTTCAAAAAAGGTTGTGCAATGTTTGCAATGCATATATTTAGTGACAAGGGTAAATATGTTGAGGATGTAGAAATATTCAAGAGGCACCCTATATTGCAATGATATCAAGATGTGTTTCCAACAGAGATTCCAGAGCTACCTCCTCACAAGGAAGTAGATTTCTCTGTTGAGTTGGTGCCAGGGGTAGCACCAACATCGAAGGCACCTTACAGGATGAGTACCCCAGAGCTAGTAGAGTTGAAATTGTAGCTAAAGGAGATGCTTGAAAAGGGGTACATTAGGCCAAGTGTATAACCTTGGGGTGCACAAATGTTGTTTGTAAACAAAAATATGGTACACTCAGATTATGTATTAATTACAGGCAGCTAAATAAGGCGAAGATCAAGAACAAGTACCCATTGTCGAGGATTGATGATTTTTTTTTATTAGTTTAAGGGAGAAACAATGTTATCTAAGATCAACTTGATATCAGGATACCATCAGGTACACATCAAGGAAGAGGATATCTACAAGATTGCCTTCAGGACCAGGTATGGGCATTATGAGTTTTTTGTAGTTCCATTCAGTTTGACTAATGCCCCAACTACATTTATGTGTTTGATGAATAGTGTGTTGCATCCTTATTTGGACAAGTTTTTTATTGTATTCATTGATGACATCTTGATATACTCCAAGAATGAAGAAGAACATGTCGAGCATTTAGCAACAGTGTTGAGATTGCTAAGAGAGCATCAGTTGTATGCCAAGCTTAGCAAGTGCAACTTATTTCAAACAAAGGCTCATTATTTGGGACATGTTGTTTCCAAGGAAGGCATAGTAGTAAATCCAGAAAAGATAAGGGCCATCATGGAGTGGGCAGCTCCTAAGAATGTGGATGAGGTGAGATCATTCATGGGATTGACAGGTTACTACATGAGGTTCATTAGGAACTTCTCACACATTGCATATGCTATGACATCCTTGTAGAGGAAAGGTAAGAATTTCGAATGGACAGAAGAATGTGTAGCTAGTTTTGAGCAGCTGAACCAGTTGTTGACCAATGTTCCAATCCTTAAGATTGTAGATCCAGATAGAGAGTTTGTAGTGTGTACATATGCATGTAAAAGAGGGCTTGGTGGATTCCTTATGCAGGAGGGACATGTGTTGTGCTATGAATCCAGGAAATTGAATGAGCATGAGCAGAACTACGTGGCTCATGATCTTGAGCTAGCAGCTATTATTCATGCCTTGAAGATATGGAGGCATTATTTTCCTTGCAGGAGATTTGTATTGATGAGCGATCACAGTGGGTTTAGATACTTGTTTGACCAGCCGAATCTAAATGCCAGGCAAGCTAGATAGTTGGCTACCCTCAATGAGTTTGACTTTGAGATGAGATACATTAAGGGAAATGAGAACCGGGTTGCAGGTTCTCTTAGCAGGAAGGTACAGGTGAATCATATATCAGCTATGAGCTCTTATGGGATAGATTTATAGGATAGGATCTTGCAGGCAGGACAACGGGATGAAAGGTATATGGAGATTATGCATAGGTTACAACAGAGTATATGTACAGGTACAAGTGATCAGGATGCAGACTATCGTCTCACGATAGATGGTTTCGTGAGATTTAGGGACATGATCCTTGTGTCGGATTGCAGTGAGCTCAAGAAGCTTATCTTGAGGGAGTTTCACATTAAGCCATACTCAGGTCACCTAGGATATCATAAGACGTTGACGACAATGAAGAAGTTCTACTATTCGCCGAATTTGAAGAAGGAAGTAGCAGATTTCATGGCTAGATGTTTGGATTTTCAGTAGGTAAAGGAAACATGTAAGCATCCAGGTGGTCTACTACAACCTATTCTGATTCTGAAATGAAAATGGGAGGTCATTTCCATGGATTTAATTACAGGTCTTCTGAGGATAGTGAGACAACATGATTGTATTATGGTCGTCGTCAACATGTTGAGCAATGTAGCTCACCTCATTCCAATGAAGAATACATATTCAGCCAGTGAGGTGGCATAGGTTTTCATCAGGGAGATCATGAGATTACATGGTGTTCTGAAGAATATTGTGTCGGACAAGGATGCAAAGTTCACTTCCAAGTTTTGGAACGAGATATTTGCAAGTTTGGGTACAAAGTTGGACTTCAATACAACCTAACATCCATAGATAGATGGACAGACATAGAGGGTCAACATGATCTTGGAGGATATGCTGAGGATGTGTGTGATGCACCAGCAAAGAAGATGAGAGGAGTATCTTCCATTGGTTGAGTTTGCATACAAAAATGATTATCAGGAGTCATTGAGGATGAGTCCTTTTGAGGCACTATATGGGCGGAGTTGTAATACTCCCATAAGTTGGAGTGATCCAGTGAACAGGGTACTTATTGGATCGGATATGTTGGCAGACATGGAATAGAAAATGCAGGTTATAAAGAAGAATCTAAAGGCAACATAGGATAGAAGTAGAAGCAACTTATGTTTATCATGTGTTGCCTTTATATTCTTCTTATAATTCTGATGTCTATCCTGCGCTTATTACAGTTGGAGCCTCAGTTCATATTACAACAGAAACAACTCATGCTCAGGAACAAATCCATAGAGATATTTAAAGTGCAATGGAAGCACTTTGGGCCCGAAGAAGCTACATGGGAGATGGCGGATTAGATGCGGGCCATGTATCCTTATCTTTTTTTCCAATGGAGGTAAAGCAGTTTTGGTATGGTGTTTGGTATATGTTTGGCATATGTTTTGTTGATGTTTTGGTATATGTACATATGTATATGGATGTAAATACTTCCATGAGCTAAGTTATAAAACTCCAATAAGCAGTATGGTTGTTATCTTGTCATGTTGTCATGATGTTTTGCTTTTGAGTAGGTCATTCATTGTAAATACTGCAACAAGTTAAGTTATAAAGCTCCATGGGCAGTATGTTTGCTTTTCAACGGTTTTGTTGAGGTCTTAGTGTGGTTTAACACCGAGGACGGTGTTCCCCAAGGAGGAGGGGTTTGTAACAATGCCCCTTAGTTAAAATTTCATGTAATAAAAGTTAATAAAGGAAAAATAAGACTACGGTTAAGGGACACTTATTCCAAGATGAATGTTGGGAAAAAATATCCTAGTGGGCATCACTAGATGTGTTAATGGCTAAGGGAAATTGACAAAGACAATGGTTAAGGTATTAAAAAGACAAAAAGGTATTTTGGCACATCTATTTATGAAAATAAAGGAAAGGTGAAAGGTCACAGGTTGCATGTGAGGAGGAAAATGAAGGAAAATAATGGAAAAATGAAGAAAATAGAGTCCTCATTGATAAAAAGGCCTTTCAGGACCAATTCATAGCTTTTGTTCAGTTCAATTTTAGAGCTCTCTCATTACTCTCTCTCTCTCTCACTCTTGGACACTTAGAGTTTTCTTTGAGCATTCTAGCTTTTGAGCAAGGAAGGGAAAAACAAGCAAAGGAAGGACAAGGAAAGGAAAGGAAAGGAAAGATCAAGCAAGGAGGAGTAGGATGAAGCAAATTTAGCAGGAATACTTGCAGGTAACATATTGCATGTGTGGCTTCCAAGTTGGTTTTGACATGCATGGATTTTCATGTTGGTAAATGGTTCTCTTGTTGTCGGTGGCATGGTTTTTTAGGGTTATGACAATGGCTTTCAACCTTGCCTTGCATTTTTTTGGATACCCATGGTGTGATGGGATTGTTTCTTGGTTTTGAGCTTTTGAATTTTTGGATGGTTTCAGAATCCTTAGCGGAGGTGGTCTCGGGAAAATTCCCAAAGGCCCAGGAATCCCTTGACCATTTTGGTGGGATACACGAAAAAGCCTAAGGGTGATGTCTCAGTTTAGAGTCTAGTAATCCGGTGTGGATTGCGGTAAATCCTGAGAAACAAGGAGACAAAAAATTCCTCAAGGATAGTGATGGAGTCCAGAGACATTCCAAGATCGGTTTGGTTTTTTGATCTCAATGCCAGTTTTGGTGATATCACGGTTTGGTGAGGGTGGAGGTGGTTTAACCTCTAGATTCCCTTAGTTGTTATTGGATTGGTTTATCCATGAGATCCCACATTCATGCTTGGAATATGGCACGGGGGTGATTGGCTGAAAGAAATATTTGGTTCAGTCATGTCTATGGTCGGGTAGTACGTGGAAGTCTCGAACCTGGTCGGTTCTTGCCTATGTTAATAAAAGCTAAGTTCTCTTGCTTTTGTACTTGTTATTATGTGGCCTCAATAGTTGTTATCTCGTTGTTATTTACATGGTTTAATGCTGGTTATAAGCATGGTTATGTGACTTGTTATAGTCATGGTTATTTCATGTATTTACTTGTAATATTGGATTGGTTTATCCATGAGATCCCACATTCATTCTTGGAATATGGCACGGGGGTGATTGGCTGAAAGAAATATTTGATTCAGCCATGTCTATGGTCGGGTAGTATGTGGAAGTCTCGAACCTGGTCGGTTCTTGCCTATGTTAATAAAAGCTAAGTTCTCTTGCTTTTGTACTTGTTATTATGTGGCCTCAATAGTTGTTATCTTGATGTTATTTACATGGTTTAATGCTAGTTATAAGCATGGTTATGTGACTTGTTATAGTCATGGTTATTTCATGTATTTACTTGTAACTGAAAGGATAATGGATGCAAGACCTAATTTATGTCAAAATAGTTAAGGGAAGAGGGTGGTGATCCTTCTTGTCAAGCCTCATATGAGTTATCAGTCATTTATGCTTTGTCTTGTATTCATTTCCTATAGATTTCATTGATGCCAAGTGTTTGACAGAATGTAAGTCCCGGTTGGGGATGGTCAGGTCTAGGATGGACCCCCTGTCATTTGTCTTGAACAACCACTATTGGCATACCACTTATCTTTTTGCTTCTAAGCATATAATATAAGATCAGAACTTTCCTCCTTATCTATCTTAGATGGGCACTTTTATTTGCAAGCAATTGTCTTATTACCAAATGAATTACATGGAAAACAATAACCATAAATGAATCTATGGTACGTGGATATTTTCCTCTTGCTGCTTATATTGGGTTGAGTTTTTTTTTTTTAATTCCTTGGTTGATTGGTTTTCTCCATTTACCTATATCTTGTGATAGTTGGCCATGTTTTTCTTCTCCTCCTACTACTTCTTGACTTCTTCAATATGTTTTATTAGGTTTTCATTTTCTCTCTTGACTTCATCAATCTTTTTTATTAGGATTTCATTCTTTCTCTTGATCTCCTCTAGCTCAAATTCCAAAATCATAATTGATGATGCATCTAAGTCCATATTACTTTGACCCGTCTTCTAGTAGTTAATTGTTCCTAAAGATGACTTGCTCTGGTACCACTTGTTGGCCCAAAAGTCACACCTAGAGGGGGTGAATCAGTGTGAGGTCAATATCACAATTTAGTAATCTTTCCTAACCATTCATCGATATAGTAAGGAACCATAAACATTATGTCATTAATTATATCAATGCATCATCATATCAATAGCATGACAAGAGAAAATGACAACACAACAAAGCATCGCATCACAAGGAGACATAAGGTGGAAACCCAAATGGGAGAAAACCTTTGATGTCATATTTGGTTCCAAGCAATGTAAAATACAATATGTAGGCCCCAACCTATGGGATTAATGTAGGAGCATCATTGGCCTCGAGAAATCCTCATCAACAAAAAACAAGTTTATATTGAGTTTGTAATAAGTGTTGCTACTCCCGTGTGTTTTAAAGTTGCTGATGCACCCAACTGGTAGTTGTTGCAACTCATGTAGCTACATTTTATCAAAGCAATGATGGCTCTCGAGTTGTTGATACTCCTAGGATCACGTGTCAATACTCTTTCTACGTGGGGTTGCTGACACATCCAAAATCGACAATTGTTTAGTTTCACTGCTACATGACAAACCCTACTAAATGTGTTGTTGTGACAACCCCTAGTTAAAATTCCATGTAATAAAAGTTAATAAAGGAAAAATAAGACCATGGTTAAGGGACACTTATTCCAAGATGAATGTTGGGCAAAGATATCCTAGTGGGCATCGCTGGATGTGTTTATGGTTAAGGGAAATTGGCAAAGGCAATGACTAAGGTATTAAAAATACAAAAAAGGTATTTTGGCACATTTATTTATGAAAATAAAGGAAAATAGGAGAAAAGGAAGGTGAAATGTCACAGGTTGCATGTGAGGAGAAAAATGAAGGAAAATAATGGAAAAATGAAGAAAATAGAGGCCTCATTGATAAAAAGGCTTTTGGGGATCAACTCATGGCTTTTGTCAGTTCAGTTTTGGAGCTCTCTCATTATTCTTTCTCTCTCAAGGCTCACACTCTTGGACACTTAGAGTTTTCTTGGAGCATTCAAGCTTTGGAGCAAGGAAGGGAAAAGGAAGCAAAGGAAGGACAAGGAAAGCAAAGATCAAGCAAGGAGGAGGATGATCAAGTATCTTCAGTAGGAATACTTGCAAGTAACATATTGCATGTGTGATTTCCTAGCTAGTTTTGACATGCATGGCTTTGCATGTTCGTATATGGTTCTCTTGTTGTCGATGGAATGGTTTTGTTGAGTTATGACAATGGTTTTTAGCCTTGCCTTACCTTTTTCTGGATAGCCATGGTGTGATGGGATTTTTTCTCAGTTTTGAGCTTTGGAATTGCTAGATGGTTTCAGAATTCGGGGTGGAGGTGGTCTCAGGAAACTTCCCAAAGGCCTAGACTAATTTTGGCGGGATGCATGGTAAAGCCTGAGGGTGGTATCTCGGTTTAGGGCCTATTGATCCGGTGTGGATTGCGGTAAAGCCTGAGAGACAAGGAGACAGACAATTCCTCAAGGATACTGATGGAGTTCGGAGGCATTCCAAGCTCGGTTTGGTTTTGTGATCTCGGAGCCGGTTTTGGTGAGGGTGGAGGTGGTTTAACCTTTGGATTCCCTTGGTTGTTTTTGGATTGATTTATCCATGAGATCTGACATTCATGCTTGGAATATGGCACAAGGGTGACTGGATTAAAGAAATATTTGGTTCATCCATGTCTATGGTTGGGTGGTACGTGGAAGTCCTGAACCTGGTCAGCTCTCACCTATGTTAATAAAAGCTAAGTTCTCTTGCTTTTGTACTTGTTATTATGTGGCCTTAATAGTTTTTATTTACAAGGTTTAATGTTGGTTATAAGCCTAGTTATGTGACTGGTTATAGTCATGGTTATTTCATGTATTTACTTGTAACTAAAAGGATAATGGATGTAAGACCTAATTGATGTAAAAACAGTTAAGAGAAGAGGGCGGTGATCCTTCTTGTCAAGTCTCATATGAGTTATCAATCATTTATGCTCTGCCTTGTATTCATTTCCTGTAGATTGCATTGATGCCAAGTGTTTGATAGAATGTTAGTCCTAGTTGGGGATGGCCAGGTCTAGTCCTAGAGCCAATTGTTGGCTTGCAAGTCTTGTTGTCATGTAATTTATGGATTCTGAAAGCTATAGGGGTTTCTCTGCAGTGACCTGGATTATGGGCTGGAAAAGTGGCACAAATACCGAAGTCACAGGCACAAGTCTAAGGAGAAAATACCCCAGATGCACACATGCCTTGCTTTGTGAGTGTCTAGAGCCTCCCAGACGCACCCTTGTCCATATCAAGGGAGAATCTAGGGGTTTAATGGTCTAAAACTCAGTGGGACCCAGGGGTTGGTCAGGGGAATGACTTGGATGCATTCTTGGAGTCCTGTAGAAGGTACAAAAGGTCTATGTTGTGGGTTTCTGTCGATTCCACTTCCTTAACTAACACATAGGGATTCGAATCATATCATAGTAACTTCTCGTCACATGTTTACCTCGGTTGGCCAGTTACTTGGGTAGATCTGGGAGGAGGGTGTTACAGAGTGGTATTAGAGCGATTTTCTCTCTCTTTGGGTCATATATGATACCACAGAGTGGTATCATAGCATGGTTCACCCCTCAAACTAGATGGGTTGTGTGTTGGTCATGCATTTATGTCGGTTGCATATGTGTTTCTCGTGTTGTAAGACCATGTGCTTGTTGTATTTGTATGGTATGGGTTATGGTTGCAGTGAGGTTTCCATGGGAAGTTAACGGTGTTGTTGTGGAGTGTGTCATCGTGAGTGTATGGTTGATTATGCATTGTTAGTATTCACATGTGGTCAAGCATACAATGATGTGGTGGTTGTTGTCATGTATGAGGTCATGGTATGTGTAGTTGATATGGTCATGCATTGATGGCTGGACTCTAGCTAGAATGATGGTTATATGCTTATATACTTATGTGTTATATTTCTATATACTTTCATGATTATATATTTATACATGTACTACGTTGATTTGTTGATCCTGCAAATGAGTTATCCTCCCGTAATTATGCTAAGGTACATTGGTTCATTGTGATTTGGTTTAGCTGACATGATATACCTTGCAGGAAGAATATCAAATATGACTAGCAAGATGGTAGACTATAGTTCCCAAGAAACTCCCTATGGATCAGATGAGCGGTGTGGTATTGGGCACTCTTCTCATTTGGCAGACACACTAAGAAGCTTAAAGGCAAATAAGGATTTGTAAAGCAAACAAATACATAATCATATAGGCATAAGAGAAACAAGTAGAGGTAAATGCAGTGATATCTCAGAGTTTTTCAGAATTGCAGTGACAGGGACCACTTAGGATCAGCCATAAGCAAGAGGACATAACTAATGGGGCATATGGCAGTAGGTCTCGTGGTGAGTACAGGTCAGATAAAGAGGACACAAACAGAGATGGCAGGTTCTTGGACAACTCCGGATAGCAGGGGTGATAGACACAAGTACTATTCTAGTTCTGGTTCTAACAGGCATTATGATAGTCATCGTTATCATCCTTATAGGAGGAGTGACAAGGGATATTTGTCGGATGATTTTAAGAAAGAAAATACACCTACATTCAATGGAGAGATGAAGAAGTCAGAAGATGTTGAGGCATGGTTGCTTGGGTTGAAGAAATTCTTTCAATTGCATAGCTATACTGAGAACATGAAAGCAAAGATAGCCACTTTCAGTCTTAAGGGAAATCATATATCTGGTGGGAGGATGTGAAGAATGTTAAAGGTATTCGAGAAGATGACTTGTCTTGGAATGAGTTTGAAAGGCTCTTCAAGAAGAAGTATTTGTCAGAAAGGTACTATGATGACAGAGCTAAGGAGTTTTATGAGTTGTAGATGGGTTCCATGATAGATGATGAGTATACTAGTAGGTTCTTGGAACTGTTGAAATATGTGCCTTACCTGAAGGAGGAGAAGGCCAAGGTTCAGAGAATCATCAGTAGACTGCCAGCAGCATATAGAGACCAGATTAAGTTCAATGAGCCTAGATCGTTGGAGGAGGCCATCCGAAAGATGAAACATTGTTATGAGCAATCGAAGCACAAAGTTGAGCGTAAGCGTGACTTGAAAGGAATTGAGACAATTAAAGGAAAATGGCCACCAAAGTGGGGAATACCTCAAGATGCACATGAGAAAGAAAATGTGGTCCCTTACAAGAAGTTTAATCCAGTTGAGAAGGGACATGGAGATCAGCAGAATAGAGGCGATGGTAGAGCACTGTTGCAATGTTGGATATGTGGCAAGGATCATCATAAGAGGGATTGTCTGCAGTATCAGGGTGGTAGACCCCAAATCTATAGTGCTCAGGAGGTACATATAGTTGGGGATGTTGGTCATAACATTCCTCAGATTTATGCAATTGTGGACAACAGGCAAGCAGATCATCAGGTATCTAACATTGAGATGGACGTTAAGCTTTGTGATCAAGTTGTTTCTATTTTGATTGATCCTAGATCTAATTATAATTATATTAATCATGATCTGGTGGATAAGTGTGGTTTGAGAAAAGAAGTGAATGCAAAATCTTAGTTAGTATAGTTGGCTATAGGTACAAGGAAGGGAGTTCACCATTGGGTAAGAGCTTTTGCATTTGAGTTAAATGATATGCCTACAACATCACATCTGAATGTACTACCATTGGGATTGTATAACATGCTTTTGGGTATGGATTGGTTTTACCTTCACAGGACCAAAGTGGATTGCTTCGACAAGGCCATTGAGTGCCTAGATGATAATGGGGAAAATAGAATTTTGCAGGGAAAGAAGAAGTCTACATCAGTGAGGATGGTTACCGCTATGCAAGCTAAGCGTAGTTTCAAAAAAGGGTGTGTGATGTTTGCAATGCATATATTTAGTGACAAGGGTAAATATGTTGAGGATGCAGAAATATTCAAGAGGCACCCTATATTGCAACGGTATCAGGATGTGTTTCCAGTAGAGATTCCAGAGCTACCTCCTCATAGGGAAGTAGATTTCTCTATTGAGTTGGTGCCAGGGGTAGCACCAACATCGAAGGCACCTTACAGGATGAGTACCCCAGGGCTAGTAGAGTTGAAATTGTAGTTAAAGGAGATGCTTGAAAAGGGGTACATTAGGCCAAGTGTATCACCTTGGGGTGCACCAATGTTGTTCGTAAAGAAGAAATATGGTACTCTCAGATTGTGTATTGATTACAGGCAGTTGAATAAGGTGAAGATCAAGAACAGGTACCCATTGTCGAGGATTGATGATTTTTTTTATTAGTTTAAGGGAGAAACAATGTTCTCTAAGATCAACTTGAGATCAGGATACCATCAGGTACACATCAAGGAAGAGGATATCTACAAGATTGCTTTGAGGACCAGGTATGTGCATTATGAGTTCTTTGTAGTTCCATTCAGTTTGACTAATGCCCCAACTACATTTATGTGTTTGATGAATAGTGTGTTTCATCCTTATTTGGACAAGTTTTTTATTGTATTCATTGATGACATCTTGATATACTCCAAGAATGAAGAAGAACATGTCGAGCATTTAGCAACAGTGTTGAGATTGCTAAGAGAGCGTCAGTTGTATGCCAAGCTTAGCAAGTGAAACTTATTTCAGACAAAGGTTCATTATTTGGGACATGTTGTTTCCAAGGAAGGCATAGTAGTAGATCCAAAAAAGATAAGGACCATCATGGAGTGGGCAGCTCCTAAGAATGTGGATGAGGTGAGATCATTCATGGGATTGACAGGTTACTACATGAGGTTCATCAGGAACTTCTCACGCATTGCATATCCTATGACATCCTTGTAGAGGAAAGGTAAGAATTTCGAATGGACAGAAGAATGTGTAGCTAGTTTTGAGCAGCTGAACCAGTTGTTGACCAATGTTCCAATCCTTAAGATTGCAGATCTAGATAGAGAGTTTGTAGTGTGTACATATGCATGTAAAAGAGGGCTTGGTGGATTCCTTATGCAAGAGGGACATGTGGTGTGCTATGAATCCAGGAAGTTGAATGAGCATGAGCAGAACTATGTGGCTCATGATCTTGAGTTAGCAACTATTATTCATGCCTTGAAGATATGGAGGCATTATTTTCCTTGCAGGAGATTTGTATTGATGAGCGATCGCAGTGGGTTTAGATACTTGTTTGACCAGCCGATTCTAAATGCCAGGCAAGCTAGATGGTTGGCTACCCTTAATGAGTTTGACTTTGATATGAGATACATTAAGGGAAAGGAGAACCGGGTTGCAGGTTCTCTTAGCAGGAAGGTACAGGTGAATCATATATCAGCTATGAGCTCTTATGGGACAGATTTATAGGATAGGATCTTGCAGGCAGGACAATGGGGTGAAAGGTATATGGATATTATTCATAGGTTACAACAGAGTACATGTACAGGTACAAGTGATCAGGATGCAGACTATCGTCTCATGACAGATGGTTTGGTGAGATTTAGGGATAGGATCCTTGTGTTGGATTGCAGTGAGCTCAAGAAGCTTATCTTGAGGGAGTTTCACATTAAGCCATACTCGGGTCACCCAAGATATCAGAAGACGTTGACGACAGTGAAGAAGTTCTACTATTCGCCGAATTTGAAGAAGGAAGTGGCAGATTTCATGGCTAGATGTTTGGATTTCAGTAGGTAAAGGAAAAATGTAAGCATCCAGGTGGTCTACTACAACCTATTCTGATTCTGAAATGAAAATGGGAGGTCATTTCCATGGATTTCATTACAGGTCTTCTGAGGATAGTGAGACAACATGATTGTATTATGGTCGTCCTCAACATGTTGAGCAAGGTAGCTCACTTCATTCCAATGAAGAATACATATTCAGCTAGTGAGGTGGCATAGGTTTTCATTAGGGAGATCATGAGATTACATGGTGTTCCGAAGAATATTGTGTCGGACAAGGATGCAAAGTTCACTTCCAAGTTTTGGAATGAGATATTTGCAAGTTTGGGTACAAAGTTGGACTTCAGTACACCCTAACATCCATAGATAAATGGACAGACATAGAGGGTCAACATGATCTTGGAGGATATGCTGAGGATGTATGTGATGCACCAGCAAAGAAGATGAGAGGAGTATCTTCCATTGGTTGAGTTTTCATACAACAATGATTATCAGGAGTCATTGAGGATGAGTCCTTTTGAGGCACTGTATGGGCGGAGTTGTAATACTCCCATAAGTTGGAGTGATCTAGTGAACAGGGTACTTATTGGTTCGAATATTTTGGCAGACTTGGAATAGAAAATGCAGGTTATAAAGAAGAATCTAAAGGCAACACAGGATAGAAGTAGAAGTAACTTATGTCTATCATGTGTTGCCTTTATATTCTTCTTATAACTCTGATGTCTATCCTGTGCTTATTACAGTCGGAGCCTCAGTTCATATTACAACAGAAACAACTCATGCTCAGGAACAAAGTCATAGAGATATTTAAAGTGCAATGGAAGCACTTTGGGCCCAAAGAAGCTACAGGGGAGATGGTGGATTAGATGCGGGCCATGTATCCTTATTTTTTTTTTCCAGTGGAGGTAAAGCAGTTTTGGTATGATGTTTGGTTTTTGACATATGTTTTGTTGATGTTTTGGTATATGTACATATGTATATGGATGTAAATACTTCCATGAGCTAAGTTATAAAACTCCAATAAGCAGTATGGTTGTTATCTTGTCATGTTGTCATGATGTTTTGCTTTTGAGTAGGTCATTCATTGTAAACACTGCAACAAGTTAAGTTATAAAGCTCCATGGGCAGTATGTTTGCTTTTCAGCAGCTTTGTTGAGGACTTAGTGTGGTTTAACACCAAGGACGGTGTTCCCCAAGGAGGAGGGGTCTGTAACAATGCCCCTTAGTTAAAATTTCATGTAATAAAAGTTAATAAGGGAAAAATAAGACCACGGTTAAGGGACACTTATTCCAAGATGAATGTTGGGAAAAGATATCCTAGTGGGCATCACTAGATGTGTCAATGGCTAAGGGAAATTTACAAAGACAATGGTTAAGGTATTAAAAAGACAAAAAGGTATTTTGGCACATCTATTTATGAAAATAAAGGAAAGGTGAAAGGTCACAGGTTGCAAGTGAGGAGGAAAATGAAGGAAAATAATGGAAAAATGAAGAAAATAGAGTCCTCATTGATAAAAAGGCTTTTCAAGATCAATTCATGGCTTTTGTTCAGTTCAATTTTAGAGCTCTCTCATTACTCTCTCTCTCTCTCACTCTTGGACACTTAGAGTTTTCTTGGAGCATTCTAGCTTTTGAGCAAGGAAGGGAAAAGCAAGCAAAGGAAGGACAAGGAAAGGAAAGGAAAGGAAAGATCAATCAAGGAGGAGTAGGATGAAGCAAATTTAGCAGGAATACTTGCAGGTAACATATTGCATGTGTGGCTTCCTAGTTGGTTTTGACATGCATGGATTTGCATGTTGGTAAATGGTTCTCTTGTTGTCGGTGGCATGGTTTTTTCAGGTTATGACAATGGCTTTCAACCTTGCCTTGCATTTTTCTGGATACCCATGGTGTGATGGGATTGTTTCTCGGTTTTGATCTTTTGAATTTTTGGATGGTTTCAGAATCTTGAGCGGAGGTGGTCTCGGGAAAATTCCCAAAGGCCTAGGAATCCCTTGACCGTTTTGGCGGGATACACAGTAAAGCCTAAGGGTGATGTCTTAGTTTAGAGTCTAGTAATCTAGTGTGGATTGCGGTAAATCCTAAGAAACAAGGAGACAAAAAATTCCTCAAGGATAATGATGGAGTCTAGAGGCATTCCAAGATCGGTTTGGTTTTCTGATCTCAATGCCAGTTTTGGTGATATCACGGTTTGGTGAGGGTGGAGGTGGTTTAACCTCTAGATTCCTTTAGTTGTTTTTGGATTGGTTTATCCATGAGATCACACATTCATGCTTGGAATATGGCACGGGGGTGATTGGCTAAAAGAAATATTTGGTTCAGCCATGTCTATGGTCGGGTAGTACGTGGAAGTCTCGAACCTGGTCGGTTCTTGCCTATGTTAATAAAAGCTAAGTTCTCTTGCTTTTGTACTTGTTATTATGTGGCCTCAATAGTTGTTATCTTGTTGTTATTTACATGGTTTAATGCTGGTTATAAGCATGGTTATGTGACTTGTTATAGTCATGGTTATTTCATGTGTTTACTTGTAACTAAAAGGATAATGGATGCAAGACCTAATTTATGTCAAAATAGTTAAGGGAAGAGGGTGGTGATCCTTCTTGTCAAGCCTCATATGAGTTATCGGTCATTTATGCTTTGTCTTGTATTCATTTCCTATAGATTTCATTGATTCCAAGTGTTTGACAGAATGTAAGTCCCGGTTGGGGATGGTCAGGTCTAGTCCTGGAGCCATTTTTTGGCTTGCAAGTCTTATTGTCATGTAATTTATGGATTTTGAAAGCTGCGGGAGTTTCCAGATAGTGACCTGGATTTTGGGCTTGAAAAGTGGCATAAATCCTGGAGTCGCAAACACAAGTCTGAGGAGAAAAGTCCCCAGACGCACACATGCCTTGTTGTGCAAGCGTCTGGAGCCTCCTAGACGCACCCTTGTCCATATCAAGGGAGCATCTAGGGTTTTAATGGTCTAAAACTCAATGGGACCTACGGGTTGGTCAGGGGAATGACTGGGATGCATTTTGGGAATCCTGTAGCAAGTACATAAGGTTTGTGTTGCGGGTTTACATCGATTCCACTTCCTTATCTGACACATAGGGAGTCAAATCATATCAGAGTAACTTCTCGTCACATGTTTACCCCGGTTGGCTGGTTACTTGGGTAGATGTGGGAGGAGGTTGTTACAACTTCCAAAATGAGACATAAGTTATGAAATTATTTTATTTGTGTGTTGAGAAGAGGTGAATCAGTTCAATTTTGGAAGATGAAGAGGTTGGCAGCATCAAAGTGATTTGCTTTAGTGGAATACAAAGAGGTCAACAACATGAGGATAAATGGAGGGAACAAGGAAGGAAAGGGATTTTTTTTTTGCATTCAAGCTTTTGTTTCTACCTCTCGACCCTTGGAAATTTAACTATTGTATTGTTGGAATTGGTTGGTTGCTACACGATTTTCAGAGAGCACAACTGACTGTTGTACAAAATAGGAAGGTTTCTAGTTGTTGTGCACGGTGTTGTTTTGTAACAGTGTAGGAAATTCAAGCGCTCATAGGGCGTTGTTTTGTAATCTGAGTTCTTATCTATAAAAACACATTTTGAATGAATAAAAAAATATATTTGAATCCCTTCCTGTGTTCTCATGACCAAACTCAAATTACACTTTGTTTGTGCTCTGTGATTTAATCTTGAATTAATTAATTTGGTAGCCCAACCCCAATGGCCTAGGATGTGCACTCTATAACAAAAATATAGATTTTGTAGGTGTTTTAAAAGCTATAGAACCTGAACCATGTCAAGTGGTATCAAAGCTTGATTCATCTTGGGATTTGAATCTTAATTGCTTCATGTAACAATGTACCGGGAAACCTTGTAAGTGGTTGCACAATAGGAGTGTTGAAGGTACAAGATGGGTCATGGAACCTAGGTTGAGGTTTGTGGATGTTGGTGAGATATTTACAACTTGTAAGGATGCTACTGAGGAGAAGAGGAGCAACACAAGGAGGTACAGGAAATCGAGAGCTATAAGAGTTGAGACGAAGAATAGAGTATTTGGAGCATAGAAGAAATGGATATGCAGAGGTAGATTTCAAGCTTGAAGAAGAAATAGATGAAGAATAGGAGGTTGAGGAGAAAGACCAAACAACGAGGTTGATTTCATATTTGAGCAATAGAGGCAGTGTAAGAGTTGAAGTTTCTTGTTAGGATGGAAATTTGAGAGCTGATGTGCCCATCGATTGGATTGGAGAACTCGAAAGATACTTCGAGTATGAAAATATTTAGGATCTAAATCGAGTGAAATTTTCCATGACGAAGTTGAAAGGTCATGCTGCATTGTGGTGGGATATGTTGCAGAAGGTCAAAGTAAATAATAAACTAGAAAAATATCAAAACTCGGAAGCAGATGGTCACAAATACCAAGGAGAAATTTATGCCTATTAATTTCCAACAAAGTTTGTATAGACAAGTCTAGAATCTAAGACTAAAGGAGACCTTTGTTCATGAGTACATAGAGGAGTTTTTCATACTGTCACTTTGATTGGGTATTAAGAAGCCAAAATTTCAAAGAGTCACATGTATGTAAATGGATTGAAATACTTAATTCAAGATGAAATGAGTATGCATTATTTCCAAACTCTTGATGAATCCTATCACATTATCATGAACGTGGAGGAAAATTTGAATAGGAAAACATAATATAAAGGTAGAGGAAGAGGTTTTAGAGGCAAAGGTTAGGCAAGGATTGCTATAGGTACTAAAAAGTAAGAAGAATCCACCAATGGTCAAGGTGGTAGAGGTGGAAATAGTGTTGGAAGAGGCAGAGGAAGTTTTTGAAGAGGAAAGAGAAAGTATGTAATTACTTTTTATCATTGTGGAGTTGAAGGACATAAGAAATTTGAGTTCCTAGAAGGACAAAATCCAGGGGGAAAAGGTGAATATAGAACACAAGTTACACAAGTTGATGAAGCTTCTGTTGCTGGAGAAAATGTGGTTACGCTTCAATAATAATAGGGAAAAAATTTGATGCTTCATAGAGTACTGCTCAAGCTTGAGAAGAAGATAGTGGAAGAACCAGAGCAAAGAATGTTGGCATTATGATGCATGTGTTGTCCTTGATGGCAACTCACTTGTAACAGAACAAGTATACGGTAACTAGATGAATCCACAGGTCCATTCAGAGGTGAGAGAGTGATGGAACGGAATAACGGAATGATGGGACAAAGGTTTACATATCAGAATCAAAAGTTTGATAAAGGTGAATATTTGAGGATCTATGCGTAGGTTCGTCAAGGCCAAGTCGCGTATACACGTGAGTTTAAAGAAGCAAAGGCGCATATAGTTTCCACACCATGGTATTTTGAATACCAAGGGTACTTACCATGGTATTTCCCTATGGTATTGAACCCAACAACGATTGTTTTGATCTCGTCTAAGAAAACCATTATCTGGAGTATGGTTTTGACCTGTGGTATTGAAAAAGGCTAAACTATATAAGGTGGTGAAGATCAAAGTGTTTGTGTGTGCAAGTGATGGAAATCTTATGAATAGTTAGATCTAAAGAAAATATGCATGTTATGGGATTTTGATGCTTTTCTTGATCTAAACTAAGTATGCACTTGAGATTTTGATGATGGATAAGATCCAATAGATCTGAAATAATTATGCACCAATGATTACAATGATGGATCAGGATCATGAGACCTGAAATGACTTTCCATTGTATGATTTGCTCATGGATTGACTAGATCCAAGTATTGACACATGTTTTTATCTCTGAATATTATGATTTGGGTCTTTCTAAAGTTCTGAAGAGCTACACAATTTTAGGTCAAAAGTTGCAGATTTGTACGCAGGTTGGTCTCAGTGAAGTCGCGTATACACGCGGGTTCGTTTCTTCAAATTCGCGTACATAAAGGAAGGGTTTATGTTCATAAATGACTGATCAACCTTATCAATGTTCTTGTATATGTGTTGTCTGTCAATGGTGTCCTCATGTTGATCTGGGTTGAGTGATAATGTATGAAGTAGAACTGATTGAATGATGAAGTTGAATTTGGTTACATGTTGATTGGTTGAAAAGATTATTGATGTTGCTAATTGTATGAGGGTTCTGTAAGCTAACATAATATTTCATAATATCTCTGGTCAACTTTGTGTCTGATTCAGAATTACAAGTGTTTAATATATTGAGATATGTACGCAGGTTTCTCTACAGAAAAGCGCTTATACACGCGGATTGCCTTAAGTGAAGTAGCGTATACATGTTGGCATATGAATGATTAGGATTGTAGTTGATTCTATGTGTTGATGCAATATTCTGAGTTTAGTTCTGTGTTTTGGTTACAATGATTTCACCGTTCTGTTTGAATTAAGTTGGTGTTTGCTTCAGTTGATCTACAAGTTATGATGTTTTATAGCAGGTGGATCCAGTATGAAAATTTATGAAACGTGGTCCCCGAAGTTGAGGGAGTTGGAGCTTCCTTTCAGTGGTTGTTGGTAAATCAGATCAGGGGTTTGGAGCTCCCTTCCAGTAGCAGGTAGAGAATGAGTGAAGGTTGTAGCCTTCTATAGGTTGGTGCCTGCATACTGGTACAAGTTTACGCTAGTACAAGAGACAGGGGGTTGGAGCTCCCTTCCAGTAGGAGCTGGAGAATGAGTGAAGGTTGTAGCCTTCTGCAGGTGGGTGCATGCGTACTATATGAGTCTGCACCAATACAATATTGTAAAAATTTTTTTGTTTATATTAGAAAGAAGTCAGAGATGACAACAACAGGTGTTTTTTTCCCACATTGGGTTTCCACCTTAAATCTTGGAAGTTCTAGCAGGCATGCAACTCACAATATCAGGGGCCCTTAGCAGAGCAACCTCCAAAGGGGTTCCAAAATGATAGTTATATCCCACAATGTTAGAGGCTTCGGGATGGCCTCAACTCAAAGATCCCTGCGTAGATGAGTGCAAAACCAAAAGCCTTGTATATTGTGTCTCCAAGAAACAATGTGCTCAGCGGTGGTCTCCCACAAGATACTGAATAAATGCATGTTGGATTGGTCCTTCCTCACTATGATTCTGATGGGAAGTCAGGCGGTTTGGCCCTTGGGTGGAACCCCTCCATGGTTATTCAAAACTCGGTAAGTGCTCCCTCATACATTTTGGCCTCTTGTTTTTCTAAGGATCTCAATTGTTTTGTAGATCTCCTCAATCTTTATGCTCCAATAGGAAACTATTCTGGGATGATATGGTGGCCTCCTCTTGAATATGCCTCAGCTGATAGTCGGAGGAGACCTTAAACTCACTCTCCACCACTGCAAAACTTGGGGGTCACAGGCTCGACACAATCCCCTATCAAACTACTTTCTTAACATCATAGAGCAACACCTTCTGGTCAACATTGAGCCCATTGTTATTGTTATTGTTATTGAAATTTGAGCCCACTTGGGCAAATCATCGCGCCAGTCCCCAAAATAAATCTAAGTGCCTCGATTGTTTACTTGTAAGTAAATCTATCCTTCTCTACCTTAGTGCCTATCAATCCACCGTCCTAAAGGTCACCTGCTCTGATCACGCCCCTATCATGCTAGAGCTCTCCAGAGGGATAAAAAAAACCCCTTATCCCTTCAAATTTCACGCTCACTGGCTACTATATGAGGACTTCAAAGCACTAAACCCTTCCACCACCCTATTCTCCTGATTCTGAAGAGGAAGCAATGATAGCCAAAGGAACCTCATACTTGTAAAGGTTCGTGCAAAGAAATGGGCTTATGACACTTTTCAAAACGATGATAAGGATATAGCTATAGTGGAACAGAAGATATCAAAACTCATCACAGCCTATACTGACCCTAGAATCAGTGAAAGCACTCTGTTGGAATCATACACTCTAGAGAAGGAGAAGACCAGACTCATGGCCTGGTCTGAGGCGAAATGGAAGATGAAAAGCAGAGCTACACGGCTTGCAGCAAGTGACGACAACACAAAGTTATTCCACCAGCAGGCAAAGGGTCGAAAAGCTGTAAATACCATTTTGAACATCTGAGACTCCACGGGCACAAAATGTACAGACTTTGAATCTATATCCAAAGCAGCAGTGGGACACTATAAGGGACTATTTACAGAGCCTCAAAGAGAGAATATCAAAGACATATTTGCATCCTCTTCCTTCTTTGATGGATGGATGAAGGAGGAGAGCAATGAAGCCCTCATGCAGCCCGTTTCCAAAGGTGAACTTCACAAGGTCCTTCTCTCCTTCCAAGCAGGAAAGTCCCCAGGTCTGGATGGCTAGAATGCAGAGTTTTTTGTTGGTTTTTTGGATCTATTGGCGGACTATCTGCTAGCAACAGTAAATGAATCCAAAAAATGCAGGTAAGATTCACCTTCCTCTCAATGCCACATTCATAGATAACATTCCAAAGGAATCCAACCCTCTTGGCTTCGATCAGTATTGCCCCATCTCCCTTTGCAATTGTGTGTATAAGTTCATCTCCAAAATAATAGCTAAGAGGATTAAGAATGTTATTTCAGCCCACATATCCCTGGAACAGTTTGGCTTTCTATACAAAAGAGTCATTCACGATGCCATCAAAGTGGCTCAAGGGACCCTACATACAATCAAAACAAAAGCCAAATCTGCTTTTATGCTCAAAATTGACCTCTCAAAAGCTTTCGACAAAGTTATTTAGGAGGGTTAGTGCAATTCCCAAGAAGAGCAACCTCAGGTTGCTGATCCAGGTGGATATCGGTGGCCACCTGCCAAGTCCACCTAGACCCCCACCATTGTTTCTCTCAGCATTTTCAGTTTCCTTAATTGTAGCACAACTTACTATTTTTTGCAGTTTTTCGGGTCCTGAACTTCCGGAGCCGTTTTGAGGCCCTAAACGACGTTTTTTGGGAAATATGGGGAGCTATTGTACACGTCAAACGGAGATCGTATGCCAAAGTTACGACCCCAGGAAGTTGGTGTACCAATTTACCCAAACGAGGCCCACAGTTTGGCGTTTCATCTTCTAGGGTTAGGTTTTGGAATTTTAAGGGTTTTCCATTGTTTCTCAACAATAAATAGGCCTTCGAGCCTCATTGTAACACAGTTCAGAGGCATGTAGCCACCACATCTCTTCTCAGAGATAAGCTACCATCGCCCTAGCTAGTTTATTTCCATTACTGTTTGTAAGCATATTTCAGTATTTTACATTAATGAAATGAAGTATTATTTCCGCTGCATATCTGTGTTTATGGTTATCTCTGTAGTTTGTTGCGTTCTTGTTTAAAGTCTGGATTAGTTGCCTTCGGTAGAGTTACTTAGGGAGTTAGCTTAATTAATTCCATAGTTACTTAGCTTTCGGAAAATGAAACAATGAATAAATGCATGCATACCTAGTGTCTGTTGCAGAGTGTTTCATCAGCCTTTCTCTTGCTCATTAGTTAGTTAGAAATAGGATAGCAGAGTCATAATACAGAAGAAAACTCCCCAAAAACAAATGTTACAAGCTTAAGAAACCCAATGATGAAAAGTGTTGAGATTGCATATACATTAGGTGTTTTTAAAGTATATGTTCCCAGTTGATAATTAAAGTAAGCCCCAACGTATCTTAGTCTCATCAATCCCAAGTGTTACTGGAGCCCTTCATCACCTTCTTGATCCAATATTATTGGCTCAGAAAATTGAGAGTGTCCAACATTGAAATTGAATGTATGTTCATGTATGAGGGGAGATTCAATTTGAGTGCATTCTCACCAACTTGTGCTATACTTTGAAAAGAGACATCTCTTACTAGCTTCAGCTTCTTGCCCTCACCTTGCCATATTTTTTTGCTCAAGTGCAACCAAACATTGTCTCGTACATGAAACTTGTGTTCCTTCCTATGTTGTGCATGTTTGGACTTTGCTTGAGTTTCTATAAAGTCGCTTGGACATGATGATGGAATTAACTTATCTTTTTCAATAAACTTTGAAGCTTTTCCCTCTTCTTTGTTTTAAACACCTTCTTTCTCCTTTTCTTTGCCATATGCCAAATCTAGTGGAGATTGAGTTAGATGCCCAAAGATGGTGCCATATTGGTAGAAGAATGAATTGCCCTATTGTAGGAATGTTGTATATAAGGTAGGATTTCATCCCATGTCTTGGGATGCCCATGATTGTATCCTCTCCATAAATGTACCAATGTTCTTTTAACCACTTAAGTTTGGCCATCAATTTTAGGATGGAATGAAGTAGACCTGCTCAATGTAGTATCTAGCTTATTACAAAGAGTCTTCCAAAAAATGGTAAAGAAACTTGTATGCCTATATGAAATGGTTGACTTTTACAATATGAAATGAACCCAAACATGCTCAAAGAACTTATGCGCTGCATCTGGGCATCTATGGTCGTCTTACAAGAAATGAGAAATCAAACTACAACCACGTACAAATAGTCATTACCATTCCTTGTTTGCAAAAGTCCCTCAATAAAGTCCATAGAAACATTCTCCCATGATTTTGAAGGAACCTATAGCAGTGCATACATGCGTAGCTTATGGTTGCATGTGAAAGGTTATCTAACGGTTGTTGAGGATGCCTTATAACACTCCTAGAGTCTGGGATAGAATTATCAGGAGGATGCTTATTTTCTGGGATTAATTCTTAGTATTCCAAATTCTATGTATATCTACCTTGTTTTCCTTCCAATGAGCCCTGATATTCGCCTCTTTTGATGTATATGATTAAGAAATTCTTGGACTTGCTTCTAAGGCACAAAATTCACGAAATTATTCCTCCCAATTTTTTTCTCCCAACACAGATGAACCTTGAGATTTTGTTCTCTAAGGAATATTTTAAATGGTAGATAATTTATAATATCTCATTTATGATAATTTTTTCTTAGGGAAAATGATTCTTCCTCTACTTTTGAGATCAATTACTGAATAAATTTGACTCGTCCAAAGTCTTAATGTTTCCTTCCTCCATGTTCCCTTCTTCCTACATGGTTAGTATTTTTTGGGGCATTATGTTTTTTTCCTCTCTATTCATGCAATTTGTGTCTTGACTCTTTATGAGGTTGATCCTGCTTCAATTTTTCAAAGGGATGTGTAGGTTCTTAGCTCCCTGTCATCTCAGAGTCATAAACATTTCTAATGCACTCTATTTCAACAATGCATTTAGAAAAAGAAACAATGCTAGTTATGCTTATACACCTTTAATAACCTCCTCAGCAACAAAGGAAAAATGTTGGGCTTAATAAAGCAAATCAATTTCTTACACATAAATTATAAACCAGGGTAAGTCTATTTTTTTCAAAGTTAGGACACACAATATATGTAGGAAACAAATGACAACCAACATTGATTAATACCTAATTTTAGATTTAAGGCTTTTGTGATCCATATTGTAGATATCAGTCTTTCAGATTAATCACATCGTAAGGATTTGGTCCATGTTTGGAACCAACTAATGTGGTTCATCCCGAAGACAAGGTGAGAAATCAATTGATTTGAAGGAATAAATAGCATGGATGCATCATTGCCCAAAGTTGCCGTTGAAAATTAGTCGTTGGTTAATTTGTTACTGAGGACAAATTGTTTAATATCTAGTTAAAAACTAATTGTTATGTAATAATTAAATATTTTATCTAGATATATAAATAGATTATTTAATAATATCAAGTTTTATGATAATAATTCTATCTAAAAATAATGAATTTTTTTAATATAATTTGTTAGGATTTGACTTATTATTATAAATTAGATAATATTTCAAATTAAAACATTATTAATTTCTATAATAAGAATGTTATCTGTTAAAATTGTTTAATATTTAGTTAGGAACTAGCTGTTATGTAATAATGAATAAATATTTTATTTCGATATTATGAATTGATTATTTAATAATATTAATTTTTATAATCATGTTATCTAAAAATAATTAATTTATATAATATAATCTGTGAGAGTTTGACAATCCAAGATAAATTAAGATAAGTTAGGACAACCATTTAGTTAGTTCCAAATGTGCACCAAATTTTATTATTATTTGTAATAAATACAATACATCATGACATTAAAATATTTTATTAAACTAAGCAGGGAAGATTAACTATGCCATCTTATTTCATAATAATCTCCTATACAAATATATAATACTTTAATAAATTGTTTTACACCATTGGAAAAATATTCCAGTCGAGATTCTTCGAGAGAATGCACAATCAAGATCTTATAACCAGCTCATAAAAACAAACCAGAATTTAGCGGCAATTAAGTGGTTTCCACCCGATGTACGGTGTTTTCGAATCAATCACTAGACCTTTTAACAATTTTTGAATTTTGAATTTGAGGCAATCTCATTTGTTGAAAGGTTGACCCTTCACCGACATAGATAAGATTTCAGAAAAAGCTAACCGTTAAGAAAAGCAGGCAAAGTTGGCATATTTCACTATATATAGAACTCATTTCCCAATTTCATTCACGGCTATTTCACTTTTTTCTCATCTTCTCTCTCAGGCGTCGGTAGTCTGTGTGCTGTGATTGAATGTGTGGAGCGCTCCGTTTTTTTTGGTGTGTTTTTTCTTTTCTTTTTTTTCTCTCTGTGTGGGGGTATGCCTGTTTGTTTGAGCTGTATGTTATTGTTATGGTTGTGTTTTTGCGTGGTTTGTGTGAGAGAAATCCATGTTTGCAAGTGAGAGCCAGAGACAGTGCAGAGCAAAGAGGAAAAAGTTCTCGAAGAAGAGCACAGAGGAAAAGATTTAGGATGTTCGTTCGCTGAATCAAAGTGGCCAAGACAATCTCCATTCCTCTTCTCGTTGGATTGATGAGGTGGGGAGATCTAGGTCTGCTTTTTAATTTGATTTGATTTCTTAATATCAACAGCAATTGCTATATCTAATTTTCTGGTTTTGATTTTAATAACCTTAATTATTTGCAGACTTTCGGGGTTAATGGGTTTCTTAGTTTATTATTTTTCTTTCGTTTCTTTGACAATGCAAGAGTTTCATAACTCTAAGTGCAAATGGCGGGAACATTGTAGCTCCTTCCCAATAATTCCATGTGCTTATTTATGGTGTTATTCAGATTTTAATTCTTTCAGTTTACAACGATTGCAATCTCTAAGTAATTCATTACTTTATTTCCAGATTTTTCTTTGTTGATGGCGCTTTGTTTGTTTATTTTTGTCTGCTTCCAGAGCATCTGCTAATATACAGACTATGCAAAGGGCAGAGGGAGCGTCACTTCTATGGAGCAATATTTCTAAGGTAAGTTGCAGTTCCTTCTCAATATAATATCACTTTGTTTTGTAGATTTAAAAATTTGGAGTTAAAAATAAATATACAGAAGTTAGTGTAAATTTCTTAATATATAGAAGCTAGTTCTAAATTTCTTGCTAAATAATTAGAGAGATAGCGTTGAGAATTAGGTTAGGTTAACATGCGATTCCTCTCGGGAATCAATCATAATGAAACATTGTCTTAAAACTCCAGGCAAACAAACAGTTGTTCCATTTTAGGGTGTTTTGTATTATCTTAAAATTCTAAGAAACAATTCCTTAGATGTTCCTTTTTAGGTTTTTTTTGTGATCTTAAAATTCTAAGAAACAATTAGGTAGATTCTAAAACCAGATACTGCAGTTTAGATCTCCTTAAATGAAATCCATTCACTTAAATTGGACCTGGTTCTACGAGAATTATATGTGAAACGGGAATAGGGTTTACAAGAGTTATATGTAGGACGGGAGCGGAGCGGAGCAGAGATTTCACACTTTGTCTTACTCCTGGCGAATCTGATTTATGAATATCGGAGTACTAGACGGAGAGACCGTTTGATAGATTTAATTACCATATTACGAGCAGAAAATGTAATGTGATTATTTAGGTAGGAAATTTTGGTATTGTGAGTATTTCTGATACATAATGATTAGATCAATGAACAAATCTGATTTATGAATATCGATGTACTAGACGGGGAGACCGTTTGATAGATTTAATCACCATATTACCAGCAGTAAATGTAATGTGATTATTTAGGTAGAAAATTTTGGTATTGTGAGTATTCCTGATACATAATGATTAGATCAATGAACAAATGGGAGCATAGGGTTGCCCTTTACTATAATGAACAAATTGGAGCATAGGCTTGCCCTTTACTATTTCATTTTTCATTAATATCCTTTCTTTTTATTGCATTTCATTTCAATTTTATTTCTGAATCTTGGGCTTCCTTAGACATGGCTGCATTACCATTATCTAAACATAGATTTAAAACATTATTATATCTTCTTCCATTAGAATCATCCTGTCGGGGATTGAACTTGAACTCTGCCTCTCTCGAGGCCACATTCCTCTATTCATTGAAACCATTTTTCTTATTGATTATTTGTTTTGCTTGACTTGTAACGTGTAGATAAACATATGTGGTATGGACGCATCTGATGTATCGGTTTATTTTTATCTGATAGTGCAGGAATGATTGAGTATGATGTAGCGCATAGGTTCATAATTTGCCGTGATCCGCTAACTTTCAGTAACAATTTTAAAATACATGAAGTTATATTCTTAACCAATGCAAATGGTTACTAATGCAACGCATGTCGTTTTATAGTATTTAATTTGTTAGCGAAAAGCAATTTGGGTTGAAATCAAGAATGAGAAATTTTGAAATTTTATTTATATAAGAATGAATTAATTTGATATAAAATTAATTTAATAAGAATAAATTAATTTAATTTATAGAAAATTAATTTAATAAGAATGAATTAATTTTATTTATATCAGAAAATTAATTTAATAAAAATGAACTAATTTAATTTATAAAAAAATAATTTAATAAGAATGAATTAATTTAATTTATATAAATGAGATGAAGTTTATAAAAATATGTTTGGAAAAAAAATTATTTTTATTGAAGTTTATAATTCAGGTTAGGAAATAAAACTATTTTTATTGTTAATTAATTTAGAATAATAAAATATTTTATTTGAATAAAAATAATTTATTATAAAAAGTACATTAAAAATACTATTACATAATAATAGTAAATACAATTATGCCATATAATTTTTAAGAATTAATTTAATTTATATAAATGAGATGAAGTTTATGAAAAAGTGTTTGGAAAAAATTATTTCATTTATTAATTTAGTATAATAAATTATTTTGTCTGAATAAAAATAATTTATTATAAAAAAATACAATAAAAATACTATCATTTAATAATAGTTAATACAATTAGGCAATACATTTTTTTAGTAAAATTGTGATTTCTTAAACTTATTAATATTATTAGTAATTATAATTATTAATATATAATTAACACTTATTTAATCTATATTTACAAAATATCTTTAAAATTAAATAATTGTATGTAACATCAATAAAATAACAAAAAATATATATCATTAATATATGAAAAAATAAAATTATGATATTAAATATTATTTAAATATTTATATTTTAAAATTATGTTATATTAAAAATTAATGATGAATTTAAAATAGCAAAATTAATTCCACATCTAATATATGAAAATTAATAAATTATTAGGTAAGAGTTTATTGAACACAACTATTATTAAATTTGGAAAATAAAAAAATAAAAATAAAATTATAATGTTAAATAATATATAAATATTTTAATTTCAATATGGAAATTATTGTCGAGAAATAAGTTAGTGGATAGAAATATTTAACATGTCAATTTGGGTTTTGCTTAAATTAATCTAGATTAATCTTAACTCAATCTACTTAAATAGGCTATATTCCAAATGAACATCATGGGTCAATACCATGAGTGATTTTTATTTTTTTAATTTTATTTTCACCAAGTTAAAATGTTTACATTACATTACATCTATACCATATTAGGCTTGAGACTTTAGAGTGCCTTTCAAAAAAATGATTAAGAAAATAAAATCTATAGTATTTACTTAATTCCAATTTTCATTTATAATGTCTTTATTATTTACTTATTAATTTATTTTTCATATAATTATGTAAATATACATGAAAATAAAATAAATGTATTTTAATAATAATAATAAAATTAAAAAAAATTCATATAATTATTTAATCTATATAAAGTTAAAATAAATTTATTTTTAGCCCACGGGGCTTTGGATTAACGGTGAATGGGTGCCTTGTTAAGGCACTCCTTGCGATAGGTCACCGGTTCAAATCCCTCGTGGGTACTTAGGTTAGTCTTAACTTAGAAAAAAAATAAAAATTTATTTTTAATATTATTATTAACTTTTATTTTAAGCCAACATCCACTAGGATTAGAATTAGTGACCTATTGAGCGGAGTGCCTTAACAGTGCACCCTTCACCAAAACTTTAATATTATCAATTAAAATAATTAAATTTATTATAAATATATTATTTTATATAATATAAATAAATAATAATAAAATATTATTAAACTCAAAATTAATAACAAAATAAAAATATAATATTAACTAATATTCAAATAATGATAACAAAATCATCTTTATTAAAAAATAATTTAAAAAATTTAGAATGATAAATTTAAATCCATCCTTTAATTTATCAAAAAATAATATTATCAATATTTGGACAATCCAATCACAAACAAGTATTCTTAGAAAATAATTATGAAAGGTACAACTTATAATGTGAGCTCTAAGCCCTAATTTGGCGTGTGGTGTTCGAAGGGATTCACACTACTTATAAGCTGTCCACTGCCCGACTCATTTAATGAGCCGTCTTGTCTCTGGCAACCTCACCTCTATCCCATTCCAATTCATCATATTTCTACGGGGAGTTCGGATGATGAAGCTTGCTTGATTAATCCTCTCCTCTCACTCCATACTTGCTACAGTCGCTATGTGCAGGTGGTGATTTTACAAACTCTTCCGTGCTGGTTAACGGTTCGTTGATATCGTGCCATGCGTTTGTTACCATCGCACGGACGACCTTCGGGTGGCAAAGTAATGATTTGAACCTCTGCTTCTTCCAAACGACAAATGCCATCTTTCCTTATTGGCATGTGCATTAGTCATGGGATTGGGGCCTATTTCAAAGTTCCATATGGTTATAGGGCCAGTTGTAAAGTTTGATTGGCTAATTTGTCTAGGTGCAATTTAGTTTTCTGAATACATATTTAGCTTGAAATTAATAATGGGACCAAGAGGTTTGTGATTCTTTCATACAAGTGCATAAGTTTTCCGTCCAAAAAAATTTAGTTTAAAGAGCAAGTAAAATTAGCGCTCTGATCCCACTCCATACTCCCTAGAGTCGCTATATGAAGTGATGATTTTATAGACTCTTCCGTACTGGTTAAGGGTCTGTTGATATCATGCCATGTGTATGTTACCAGTGCACGGAATTTCCGGGTGGCAAAATAATGAGAGTGTGATGGTATCTGTGTGAGGTTGAGACATTGACACAGGAGACTGAAAGAAATCTCTGGATGCAAAGAAACGAGATGCCGGGTTCGATGGAGTAAGGCAGAAAAATCTTTGACGCGAAGAAACGAGAAGTGGGTTGGATGAGTGACTAGTATGTTAAAATCTCTTTCACCGCTTTCATTTCCTCCTAATTTAATCATTTTTTGGATGCATCTTGCAAATCAATTTGTCCATCAAATTTTGAGTTTGAGTTCTGATTTGTGATTTTCTGATATTAATTTATAACCACGGGAAAAAAGAATTACTGTATCGTTTCTGTATCAGATAGTTGTCTTTTCTGCCTAAGTTTCTTTGAGCCCTTTTCCTCTGCAACTCGATGCTCTAATTATCATCATTTTATTTTTTATTGTTAGAAATAGATTTGGAGTGTTATAGTTTTTTTTAACTTAGATTTAAAAAATAAGAAAACATTTTTTTATCCACTGTCCCACATATACACTCTGTACCTGAAACAAATCCATGAGTGTTTTCCTTATACACTCTGTCCCTGAAACAAATCCATGAGTGTTTTCCTTATACACTCTGTCCCTGAAACAAATCCATGAGTGTTTTCCTTTAATTGTTTGGGCTTTCTGTCGTCATCTAAGGGTGGGTGGTTGATATCGATGACACCTACACCAGAAGAGTGGGTAGCCCTCAAAAGATGCCAGATTTTTCAGATTGATCCATGGAATTCTAGCGTCGATACATAAAGATACATGGAATAAGATTATAGCATCGATACATAAAGATATTGACATAATAAGCAAATTGATTCACACTAATAAGCACTCTATAATGCCATAGTTTGAGGTCCTCTAGTTCTAGATTTGAATGAAGCGATGGAAGCAGCACTATCTTCTCACTCAGAGCAAAGACAAGAAACCTCCAGCAACAGGACGAGAAACATCCGAGCAAGCATCAGTGGTTTGAGCAGCAAAGCCGGGAGTTAGAACATGGACGCAGGGGCAGCAATTAAAGAGAGAGAGGTGGCAGCAAGGGGAGAATTAGTTGGAGTGGATCTTGTTGTTGAATTAATTGATCCATGAGCTGTTGTTTCATTTCACCAGGTGGCATTTGGGGGTCAGGGGTCAGTATCTATAGTTTTCCATAATTTTTTTCCCGACGTTATCTGGAAAATTTTCACAATATTGATTTAGCTTGTAGGAGGCAGAAACAATTATTATTGTTATTATTGTGTTTATGTCTGTTGTCCCCACAGCTAGAGAGCGAGAGCATGGCACAGAAGGAGAAGTTCATGAACAATAGCAGAGAGGGAAAATTCCTTAAGCAGAGGTATTTATTTCTGGGTTGTTCAATAGTTGCAGAAACAGGCCATCACAATGCCCATTCCTCTTCTCATTGGATGGATGAGGTGAAGGAAATTTCATTTCCTTATATCAGCAGCAATTGCCATTTCTAATTCTCTGGTTTTTTATATTAGTAACCTTAATTATCCATTTCTAATTCTCTGTTTTTTTTATTAGTAACCTTAATTATTTCTATACTTTTAAAAAATGCAGTTGGTTTGTTTATTTATTTCCTCTTTCCAGCTTTTTTTCAACTATATAGAAAGCTTGCATGGCATTAGTGCAAAGGGCGCAATAATATTTTACAAGGTATTCAAGGTACACTGAAACTCCTTCCCAACACCTCCCTGTTTGTGCTTATTTGTTATTATTATTTGTTTTTTTTTTTAAATTAACAACCATTGTATTTTGTAAGTAATTCATTAATTTATTTCTAAATTTTTATAAGCTAATAGTGCTTTCCTTGTTTATTTATGTTTGCTTCCCACATCCATGTTAGTATATCGAGAGGATAAAGGACTGAGTGCCAACAAAGGAGCTAGCACTACTGTAAAGCAAGGCACTACTGTAAAGAAAGAAATGAGCACTACGGCTACAGAACAATGTTTTCAAGGTACTCTGCAGCTGTAACTTAATATTTTCTGACTTGCTTGTATTGTAATTGATAGCATTTGTTTGGGGTTAGAAATACGAAAATTATTCTAATCAGATAAACAAACTGTTATTTCTTTTTATCAATTATTAAATCTTGCATTATTTCCTCTTATCAATTATTAAATTTTGGGTTATTTCTTCATATCAATTATTAAATCTTCACACTTAGTCTGATTACTCTGGACACTTAGTCTTATTACTCTTGGGGTCATTTCCTTTTATTAATTACTAAGGTTCCTTTCATCAATGAAGTTATTTCCTCTTATTAATTAATAAAATTCCTCTCATCAATTACTAATTCATTAATTACTAAAATTCCTCGCATCGATTAGAAGGATCTTATAATTTTTTATTAGGGTCATTTTCTTTCCTTAATTACTGAGATTCCTCTCATCAATTACTAAATTTTAATAATGAGAGGTTAACTACTAAATAAAAAATTATTCTGTTTTCTTGTTCAACATTGTCAATGACTTCCTTGGCCAAGGCTGCACTGTAATTCTCTGCCAATATAGAACAGTCTTATTTCCTCCCTCCCTCATTCTTCGTTTGCTGAACCAAACCAACCAAGGCAATCTCCATTCCTCTTCTGATTGGATGGATAAGGTGAGGGACATTTAGGTTTACTTTTTTAATTTGATTTGATTTCTTCATATCAACAGCAATGGCCATATGTAATTCTCTCGTTTTGATTTTAATAACGTTGATTATTCGTAAATTTTATGAGGTAATGGTGTTTATTTATTTTCTATTTGAAGCTTTTCGTTGATTATGTAAGAGTTTCATAACTTTAAGTGCAAATGGCGAAAACATTGTAGCTTCTTCCCAATAATTTCATGTGCTTATTTATGGTGTTATTCATCTTTGATTTCTTTCCACTAACAACCATTAAATCGATAAGTAATTCATTAATTTATTTCCAGATTTTTCTGTGTTGATGGCACTCTCTTTGTTTATTTCTCTCTGCTAAAGCATCTGCTAATATATAGAGACTATGCAAAGGGCAGAGGAAGCACCATTGCTATGGAGCAATATTCTCAAGGTAAGTTGCAGTTCTTTCTCAATATCTTTTTATTTGTAGATTTAAAAAATTACTATTAAAAATAAATATACAAAGGTAATTTAAATTTCATGCTAAGTAATTGTAGAAGTAGCTATGAGGTTTATGTTAACATGACATTTTTCTCCAAAATCAATCATAAAGAAAGAGAGTCTTAAGACTCCAGACAAACAAGATTAGAATGAAACAGAGTCTTAAAACTCCAGGCAAATTAGAATGTAAATCCTCTCCAAAATCAATCATAATGAAACAGTCTTAAGACTCCAGGCAAACAAACAAACAGTTCAACATGTTTCATTTAAGGGTGTTTGATTAATCTTAAAAATCTATGAAACAATTCGGTAAATTCTAAACCCAGATATTGCATTTTGGATATCCTTAAATTAAATCTATTCACTTAAATTGGACCTGAGAATTATATGTGAAACAAGATCAGGCTTTACGATATATTATATGTAGGATTGGAGCTGAGCAAATATTACTTCTTTCACACTTTGTCTTACTCCTTCCGAAGTCATTTCTACTAAATTATGGAATCTGGTTGATGAAGATTGAAGTACTGGACGGAGAGAGTGTTTGTATTATCAGCGGTAAATGTGATTATTTAGGTCGGAAATTTTGATACTGTGAGTACTTCTGATACATGAGGATTAGATCAATGAACAAATTGGACCATGGTCCTGAGATTTGCCCGACCTTTTCAATTTTATTTCTAAATGTTCCTTAGACATGGTTGCACTGCCATTATCTAAATATGGAATTAGAAAGTTATTATATCTTCTTTCCATTGGAGTTGTGGCTATGGCGATTGAACTTGATTTAGAAAGTTATTATATCTTATTTTCACTGGAGTCGTGGCTATTGAGATTGAACTTGAAACCTTTGGCTCTCACAAACTACTCATCCATTCGTTAAAACCACTTTCCTTTTTTATTACTCATTTTAGCTAACGTGTACAATGAGGTATCGTCACAACCTACATTATTTTCTCTAACATGGCGAGACCTAGTGCTTACATCATTTTCTCGAAAGTGTATGGTGAGACGTGGGTCACCCACGTGTTAGCTAACGTGTACAGTGAGGTGCCGTCATAACCTACATTATTTTGTGTACCACGGTGAGACTTGGTGCCTACATTATTTTCTCTAACATGTATGCTGAGACCTGGTTACCACCAACGTGTTCAATCAGATAGTGTAGGAATGATTTGAGTATGATATGGCTTATTACTAGTGTATCAATGCAACATGTCATTTGTACAGTATTTAATTCGTTGCGGTGAGATGTAATGTCGAGTTATATAACCATTTAATAAAATCATTAAAATAAAAGTAGGCAAAATAATTAGTTGCCAGTTTTGCTTATGGTTTAATTTACTTACCAGTTTTGCTTATGGTTTAATTTACTTACCAATTTTGTCATTGGTATCTTTATATCTAACCATTTTAGATTTATTTTAATTTAGGATGTACTAAGCAGAGTAATCAAATCTATTGAGTTGCAAATTTTTTTCAGAGTGAAAAGAGATTGTATCCCTTTTAGTGCTTGGTAGCTTAAGGGTTAAGATGGATCTAGGGTGGTTATTGAAAAATAATTGTGGGTTGAAATCAAGAATGAGAAATTTTATTTATATCAATGAATTAGCTCTCTAACCCAATATAGAATAGATGTTGTAATGCCCTATCCTATAAACATTTGGACTAGGTAAAATTACATAAAAATTAAAATAAAAAATAAAACTAGATCCATCTTAACTCCAGATCTACAAGCGAAGAGAGGGATCAAATATCTTTTCACTCCAAAATAAGTTTGCACTTTGATCCCTCTAGGCGCTTCGTAGATTTGAACTGAGTAGCTTATTTCTGAGCTTAGTCACTACGGAAGTGGAAAGCAAGGGAACCCGGGTGTGAATGGACGGACTAAAGACATGCATGAAAGACTGCGCCTCCTAACACTGAAAGGGAGAGGACACAGTAAGAGAAAGTAAGTATTGATTTGGGGTTAAGATCGTGGATTGGAATCAATAATGAGAAATTTTAATTATATAGATGAATTGATTTAATATGAATGAATTAATTTAATTTATATAAATGAGATAGAAGTTTACTAGAAAAACGTGTTTTGAGAAAGGCCAGTAGTCTAATAGTTAATTTAGTATAATCAAACATACTCATAAAAAAAATAATTTAGTATAATCAAGTACAATAAGAACAATTTGGCAATACAATTTTTAGTAAAATTTTGATTTCTTACAGCTATTAATATCGTTAGTAATAATGATTATTTATATATACTTAACACTTGTTTAGTCTATATTTATTAAATATTTTTTAAAAATGGTGTTGTCCGACGAGTCTACAATTTTTTTTTCTTAGACTATGAAATTCTCCCCTGAATCTCTCAATTTTTTTTAAGGAATTTAATGTTGAGAGTGTTTGAACCATTTTTTGATGGTGGAAATGGATTCAACACTATAAAAAATTATTCCATTATTTTCTTAGTAAAATTGTAACCTCTTTATACTACAACATAATAAAATATTTGATTATTTTATGTAATAGAAATAAAATAACCAAAAAAATATCATTAATATTTAAAAATTAAAAATTATGATATTAAATAATATTTAAATAATCCATAAATACTTAAGAGTTTAATAATTTTTTTTATTAAATTTAGAAAATAAAAAATATAAATATGAATTATGATATTAAATAATATTTAAATAGTTATTGAAGTTATACTATGTTGGAATTAAAACATGAATTTTAAGATTTGATCTCTGGGGAGTTTTTGAGGTCCGAGCGAATAACGCTTCTGGCGGGAACCTGCAAATCTTCCAAATGGCTGCTGCGGAGGGGCCTCTCCTCCCTCTCTGGATGTTGATTCCGCTTTCCAATCAATGGTTGCCTCTCTTCCAATGCGCCCACGGCCTGTTGCGGTTGCGTCTTCCAAGTCCGTCAAGAAGGCATTAATTAGGAAATTTACTGGTATGTGGCTTTAGATTTATGGAAAGAAAATCTGGACTCCCATGATGAAGGGTGAAATTGCTCTTTCAGTTGTAGGTAATGGTTTTTTATTCTTTTTTATTTGGAAAATAAAGAGAATAAGGAGGTCATTTTTGGCAATGGACTACACTGGATTTTAATGCTGATGAGGACATGCCCCACTACCATTCCAGTGTAGGTCAAACTCCCTGGTCTCCCTCTCTCCTTTTGGAGGGACGATTCCCTTCAGGCTATTGGTAATGGACCAAAAGGACGATTCCCTTAGGGCTATTGGTAATGGAGTTGGGAAATACTTTGAAACCAAAAGGCTCCCAATTTGCGTGTGAGAAAATCCGTGTGGAAGTAGACTCGTAAATTTGGGAGAATGGAAGCATAAACGAGTTTTTGATTACTACTATTTAAATAATTATTAAACAGTTCAATTTAGATGTGAAAATTTTAACAAAATAAATTAAATAAATATATTAAATTGGATTTGTATAAATAATTTAGAAAATAAAATATATCATATTTATGTAATTCAATATTTACTTATAATATATTATTTATTATTATACATATAAATATAATTTTATTTATTATATTAAACATACTTTTAGTATCGTCACAATCAAGATTCAAGTAACAAAACTAAAATTCTCCTTATAATTTTATCACACTCTTTGTTATTTATGGCAAGAAATGTGATCACACTCCTTATAATTTTATCAAAAAAAGTGCTTGAAATACATCCAAAATTTTCCTGTAAAAAAAAGAAAATTGATTTTATTATTTAAAAAAGATATTACTCGTTCAAAATATTGCTTAATTTCTAATAATATTTTAAAAACTAATAACTTATTTTATTAATAAATTATTATTATTAAAATATAATATTATCTAAATCTTATAACTATTAATAAAACTTTATAGAATAAATTTAAAAATTAATAACTTATTTTTTAATTATTAAAATACAATATTATTAAAATTTTATAATTATTAATAAAAATTTATAAAATAATTAATAGTTAAATAGATATAATCTCTTCAAAAGAAAATAAAAAATATGTTTGCATAAACTAATATGTAACCTCATGTATCAAATTAATATTATATTAATCTAAAGTTATTAAATTTAATATAATATTAATTTAATAATATTAGTATTAAAATTTTACTATTAATATTAGATTTTATTATTATATTATATATTATAAAATTAAAATAAATTTATTTTGATGTTATTAATTAAATTTATTAATAATTAAATTTATAAAATAATTATAACTAATTAAATTTACCTATATATAATAACAAAATATTATTAATTTCAAAATTAATAACGAAACAAATTATAATATTAAATAATATTCAAAATTAATTTGATTAAAACTTAATTTTTAAAAAATGAGAAACTTCAATCCTCAAATAATATTCAAAATTAATTTGATTAAAACTTAATTTTTAAAAAATGAGAAACTTCAATCCTCCTTTACCGTATAAAAAAATTTAAAATAGAAATGAGAAACTTCAATCCTCCTTTACCGTATAAAAAAATAAAAAACTCTGATTCCGAATATTATCGATGACATATTTGGACAGTGCAATCACAAATAAGGATTCTTAGAAAATAATTATTAAAGGTATAACTTATTATGTAAGCCCAGTTTGCCGTGTGGTGTTCGAAGTACAAGCTATCGACGGCGGGACTCATTAATGAACTCGTATAATGAAGGCAGTTTGATTAATCCTCTGATCTGACTCCATACTCGCGATGCGCAGTGATAATTTTATAAACACTTCCGTACCCGTGAAAGGTCTGTTGATATCGTGCGGCGTGCCATGCGTATGATACCAGTGCACCGGACGATTGGCAAAGTAATGATTTGAACCTTTGCTTATTCCAAACGACTCCACAGTCGCCGCATGAGACAAATGCCACCTTTCCTTATTGGCACGGACATTAGTTATGGGATTGGGGCCTCTTTGAGAGTTCCACATGGTTTTAGGGTCAGTTGTAAAGTTTCATTGGTTAATTTGTCTAGGTACAATTTAGTTTTCTGTATATATATTTTACTTGAAATTAAATTAATGCTAAGGCCAAAAGGTTTGTGATTCCTTTATACACATGCGAAAGTTTTCCTTCCAAAAAAAATTAACTTGAAGGCCAAAATCTCATTGCCGTGTTAGAATCACCTATTATAGCGAAATCACATCATTTTCGCCTGATTATTAAATGCTTCTTCGAAGCTTATGCATACTCATATTTGATTTTGATTTGTCCGCAAGACTGGTAAAGAACCTAGTCAGACCACCGCTAATTAATCTTTATTTAAAAACTTAATAAATTTAATTTCTAGATTAACTTATAATGTAAACATTGAATTGCTAACTTACAACAATTCATAAGTGGCCGTCATCATCACAAAAGCAAAAGGCATCACCTCCAAGAAAAGCAAATAAAGCAAATAGTATCTCATAGTTGTGTATGTGGTTAATAAGCCTTATGGAACGTATATCAACCTAATAAATAGAAATAGTGTCTTTGCATAAGAGCGTGACGGTGTTTGTGTGAGGGTGAGATCACTGACACAGGAAGAAACGAGATGCCGGGTTCGATCGACGGAGGCAGAGAAAATTTTTACGCGAGACGTTGATTCGAAGAGGGACTAGTATGTTAAAATCTTTGTCATCGTTTTCATTTTCAACCTAATAATTCGATTTGTTTTGGTTGCATTTGCAAATCAATTTGTCAATTAAAATTTGAGTTCTGATTTTTTATTTTCTGATATTAATTTGTAACCACAAAGAAAAAATTGTATGGGGCATGGCTGGGCGGGCTAGGTAACAACAATTTCAAGTGATCAGTGGTACTTAAGATTCATAACAATCTGTTAGTTGTCGTTTCTCCATTAGGTAGCTGTCATTTCTGCTTAGGTTTCTTTGAGCCCTTTTCCTCTCCAATTCGATGCTTTAATTATTTTATTTTATTTTTTATTTTTAGATATAGATTTTGAGTGTTGTAGTTTCTTTAACTGAGATTTAACTGAGAATTACAAGAAAACGTTTTTTATCGAGTGTCCCACATATACACTCTATCGTGAAACAAATACATGAGTGTTTTACTTTAATTTTTTGTGCTTTTTGTCGTCATCTAAGGGTGGGTGGCTGATATCAATGATATCTACACCAAAAGAGTGGGGAGCCCTTAGAAGATGCCCACATTTTTCAAATTGACCCATCGAATTATGTTATGAGTTTCATGTCCTTGCTTAATCTAATAATATTGTAGAATCAATCCATAAAGATATTGATATAATAAGCACTGATAATTATAAGCACTATAAAGGAAATAATAATATTCACTCTGAAGGCACTAGCAAAGCCCGCGGCATAACGCCATAGTTTGATATCCTCTAGTTCTATTCTCTAGTTCCAGATTTCAAAGAAGTGACGGAAGCAACATTACCTTCTTACTCTGAGCAAGGACGACGAAACCCCAGCAACAGGACGAGAAACATCAGAGCAAGTATCAGTGGTTTAAGCAGCAAAGCCGGGATTTAGAACATGGACAACATAGGCAGGGGCAGCAATTAAAGAGATATAGGTGGCAGCAGAGGGAGAATTAGTTGGAGTGCATTTCGTTGTTTAATTAATTGATCCATGAACTTTTGTTTTATTTCACAAAGTGGCGTTCGGGGGTCAGTATCTATCTTTTTTCATAATTTTATTCTCTGACGTTATCTGGACAGTTTTCACAATATTGATTTAGCTTGTACAAGGCAAAAACAATTATTATTGTGTTCGTGTCTGGTGTTGATGTGAGATTAACGTCCAAGAGCTAGAGAGAAAGAGCACAAGGCACAGAGGGAGAAGTTACTGAAAAAGAGCAGAAACGGAAAATTCCTAGATCAGAGGCATTTATTTTTGGGCTTTTCGATAGTTGCTGCATATTGGCCAACACAATGTCCATTCCTTTTCCGATTGGATCGGTAAGGTGATGGATTTCATTTTCTTATATCAGCAGCAATTTCCATATCTAATTCTTTGGTTTTCACTCTAGTAACCTTAATTATTTCTAGACTTTTATGGTTAATGTTGTTGGTTTGTTTATCTATTTCTTGTTTCCAGCTTTTCTTCAACCATATAGAGAACTTGCATGGCATCAGTGCGAAGGGAGGAATAATATTCTACAAGGTATTCAAGGTAAGCTGCAGCTCCTTCCCAACACATCCCTCTATGTGCTTATAAGTGGTGTTATTATCATTTGATTTCTTTAAATTAAAAACAATTGCATTTTGTAAATAGTTCATTAATTTATTTTTAAATTTTTATGGACTAGTAGTGCTTTCCTTGGATTTTTCCTTCCAGCATCCCTGTTAGCATATAGAGAGGATACTGGAAGGGGAAGAGCGAGCACTACTCTAAAGGAAGGAATGAGCGCTACTGCTATGGAACAATGTTTTTAAGGGTACTCTACAGCTGCTCCTCAATATCTTCTGCCTTGCTTGTGTTGTAGATGATAGTATTTGTTTGGAGTTAAAAATGCAAAGGCTATTCTAAATTTAGTGATCAAAGAAATAGCAATGAGGATTAGGTTACATGTCAATGCTCTCTAAATCAATCATAACGAAACATAGACGAAAAAGGGGCTTAGAACAAACAAATTGTCTGAATAAATAACAATGTGTGTTCCATGTTAGGGTGTCTATATAATCTTAAGCTTCAAGCAAAAAATCCAATAATCTTAAAATTCAAGAAACAAACCGAATGATTATGGCTGATTCTAGTCCCAGTCCCACATATTGCATGTTTTTGATCCTCAAATGAAATATATTCATGTGAATTATAGTTGGGTGAATGAGAATTACATGTAACAAAGGGGAGCACAGCAGATTTTGGTTATTCTTGTTGCAGATTACCTTGTTTCGCACTTAGGCTTACTACTCCTCGGGTCATTTCCTCTCGCCAATTAGAATGAAAAAATATTTGATAGTTTATATTCCCTTCAAATGAAAAAATATTTGATGCTTTATATTCCCATTTGCAAATGCGATTATTTATATTTATGATAAAATTTTTGGGTAGTTTTTGTTCTCCTATTATATAATGATGAGATCAATGAATAAATTGGAGCATTTCCTTCTTATTTTCGAATCTATAAATAAATTGTAGCATCATTCTTGCTTAATTTAGTCACTGATCTTTTTTTTCCGCTACATTGTCTTCCTTCCTATCTTAATATCTTCTCTTTCCTTTGTTTTTTCTTGCTGAACCCGTCTTTGGCTTCCTTTGGCTTCTCTACATATTTTTCCATGCAGATATAGAACAATATCATTTACTTCCTCCATTAGCGTCATAGCAATTGGGGATTGAACTTGAAATTTTTTTCTCTCAAAAAACACCATCCTCTATTCATTAAAATCACTCTTCTATCTATTTATTCATTTCAGCTAACGTGTATAGTAGGATACATGGTATGTGGTGTATATGGTGTGTAGGGTTTATTTATTTTAATATGGTAGTACCTAGTCATGACCCATGTGTTCAATTGGCTCAAAACTTGGTGTGTTTATTTGATGTGTACAATGGGACCTAGTAGTGGTCCACGTGTTCAATCGTCTTGGAGCTCGAGCATGATGAGGATGGTGTAGTGTAAATGTTTAGACTTATTGTTATGTGCTAATAGTCTATAGCCACTTAAAAATACAAAGTTATATTCTTAAAATATTATTTTCTATTAATGAAATATTTTCTTCTTCTTTTTTCATTTAATAGCATGTTCACTTGCGATTCAAGCACATGTCTAAGACATTGCAACTTAGGAGCATTTAAGCCATTAAAAACTTGCGATTCAAGCCCATGCCTAAGAAATTGCAACTTAGGAGAATTTAAGCCATTAAAATCACCCAGAGATTACACTCTGCTTGGGCCACACCATCCCTTAACATGGTTGGAATTTTTTTTTTGGTGTGTCCTCTCCACTACTATGAGTTTTGAACCTTAGTCACCTTATGGAATTAAACTCTCGAAACACAATCATGCTAGTGGGACTTTTTTGTATATTATTTTCTTGGTTATTGAAAAAGTAATCCTAGTTTGTAGGCAAGAATGACAAATTTGATTTATATTAATATATAGCATTGAATGATCTCGATGAATGGACACGTAAATTTAAATCTTGGAGCATCTTGAGTTGGACAACGTTGAGGAACAATGGGATATGAAGATGGAATATTACACTCAACTAGAGTTCTTTATGTGAAGGTTAAGAAAAAATGAGTAATATGTCTTAATGAATTTTTACTTTGAGTGTGTGAACTTTGAAGAACAAAAGAAATCCGATATTGAGTGTTGCTTTGAATGTTGATTTAATTTTTGTGTTTCTTCCTATTTGTGTAAATAATGGGCTAGACATACATGAGGTCCTAAATTGGGTTGGATTTGGTAATTTGTAAGTGGGTGCATGTGCATAAAACAACATTGCCATATATCCATCTTGTAGCATCTTAGAATAGCTTTCATGACTATAAAAACTCTTCTTCCCTAATGAAAAGGGCGACATATATCTATTCTTTATAATTTGTCCAAGATGTAAAAGTATGAATAAGGAGAAAGAAGTGTTCTTTTGCTTTGAGCTCCATCTTACATAACTAGGGTATCGCCATAACTAATATATCTAGTGTTGATAATATTGGCTATATTTTGCAGTGTTCTATTGCTTTGAGCTCCATCTTACATAACTAGGGTATCCCCATAACTAACATATCCAGTGTTGATAATATTGGTGATATTTCGCGAAATATCGCAAATATCACAATATTTTCTGGTAAACAATATTTTTCTTGGAAAATATCGTGATATTTTCCCTTTTGAAAATATCACAATATTTTTGCTTTTGAAATATCGCGATATTTTCAAAATATTGCCAATATTTTGCCAAAATCCCGCGCGATGACCCAAAATATCGTCAGGCAAGCACCCTCTTGTCGATATGTTTAATCTGGAAAAAAATGAATATAATATCCATTTTTAATGTTTGTCGATATTTTATGATATTTTCATTAATATTGCCTAGAAGATGTTTTTAGGACCCTTGTTATTTTGTTGATGCCAATGTTATCAATACTAAACATATCCACTACTCACAAGGTAAATGATCACTAGTTTCCCCTCTTTGGCGAGAACAAAGCTTGAATTCTTGACTTGACCCTAACATAAGTTAGAGCAGTGATAAAATAATTCTCTATCCAAAGGTGAGTTCGATAATAATAATACAGTTTTAGGAGAAAAGTGTAATAATAATACTACATTTTTAGGAGAAACTAGAGTTGTAGGAGCCATTTTCCGGCAAACGATATTTCGCCTGAAAAATATCTGAAAATATCGTGATATTTTCTAAATATTGCAGATATTTCGCCAAAATCTTGTGCGATGACCCAAAATATCGTCGGGCAAGCACCCTCTTGCCGATATTTTTAATCTGAAAAAAAAAAATGAACATATTATGCATTTTTAATGTTTACAGATATTTTCCAATATTTTGCCGATATTTTTGCTGATATTGCCTAGAAGATGTTTTCAGGACCCTCGTCGATATTTTGTTGATGTCGATATTATCAACACTGAACATATCCACTACTCACAAGGTAAATGATCACTAGTTTGCCCTCTTTGGCAAGAACAAAGCTTGAATTCTTGAGTCCACCGTAACATAAGTTAGAGCAGTGATAAAATAATTCTTTTTCCAAAGGTGAGTTTGATAATAATGATAAAGTTTTAGGAGAAAAGTCCAATAATAATAAATAAATTTTTAGGAGAAACTAGAGTTGTAGGAACCATCCCCCCTTGGTTCAGGAGGCGGATTCGCATCCCAGATGGATCCACGGGCAATCCTCGGGAAAAATCGTGATTTTGATTTTTAGAACTTCAGTTCCACCCTTTTTTCTCGGTTCCTAGACTTTCAGAACTGTGATGGTTTTGAATTGCGGTTCAACAAGCCCAAATTGCGGTTTCGACACAGTTCTCCAGAGCCAAACTATAATTCCACCATGGTTCTAGAAACCACTTGCACAGTTTTGCGAGACTTTTTTTTTTCGGAATTTTTGAAATGTTATGTGAGGAACCATGCTTCTTGGACACTCCCAAGATGCTCCCTTGATGCTCCCTATATGCTTCCTAGATGCTCCCTAATGGTAATTGATGAGCCCCAAAAATGGGCAATTATTTGGGCTCATTCAACCTCCTAATTTGGCTTAGTCCACCATTCTCATTTGTTTATTGCATGTTTTTGATTATTTTTATGTTAATAGAGTGAATTTGGTTAGTCATTATGCCAATAAGTCTAATGGGTGCTTTGTGTAGCCTTTTTGGTCAACTTGGAGACAAAATTGAAGGTCTTAATGAGCACTTGGCAGCCAAATTCGTGGGAGAACAAGCTAGAGGATTTGTAGGAAGGTGTCCCCCTCATTTATGGGCCCTTACCTCGAATTCTCCACCATCAGCTCGGAGTTCAAAGGCCACCAAATCAATGAGCACAAGGGCAGCCAAGCAAGTCAAGTAGGACTGCTGTTAACTACAAGTCTTGGGCAGCCAAGTCCCTAAATTTTAGGAGGACTGTTGGGTCCTCAAATTGTATAAATAAGAAGGCTTAGGGCCTCATTTTGGTTAGCTAGTTGGTAGTCAATTTGGTTAGCTAGTTAGTCAATTTGGGTTTTTGCTCTTTGTAAGCCAGTTTTGGCATGATGTTAGACTCATGATTATTTAATAAAGGCAGGCAGCTTTGGATTCAATTCTGAGTTTTTAAGGGAGCTATAGCTCTCAGGTTAGGGCCCAACCTGAGAGCAATAGACCTCCTCTGTTTTGTAGTGTTATTTGCCTTTCGTTCCAGCACTTTGTTTCTTTGCTTTAACATGCAATTCGAAATTACAGTCTGCTGATTTAGTTTTTATGAGATTGAGTAGGATTAGCTTATGGTTAAATTGCTTTCAATTGCTTAGCTAGAATAGGAGGATTGTAATTTATTGGAGCTCCAAGAAAAAGGTTGAGAGAGACCCCACTGCCATCTCTGTTAGAGATTGGGGTGCAGTCTACACCAACCACCAAAAAACGCAGTCTTTTACCTTTATGCAAGCTGCAACACGGTCATTTTCATTAGAGATCTTTCCATGCACTTTGATCCTGAGCCATACTCCTTCATCACAACTCCATGCACAACTTCTCTTCACGGTTTACATTGCTGTTCATTGAGTTCATAGCACAGGTAGCATAGGTTAATGAATTCTCGTTCTTGGTGACAGTCATAAGCACTTTGTTTTATTTACACTGCTCCACATCATTCCATTTCCTTCTTCTTCGTCTTGACCACGCCTAAAGCCACATCCTTGACCTCTGTTCAGCTCGTTTACCTTCCAACTCTTCCATTGCCCACGTAGCTTCATTTTCTTGACCTTTCGTTGTTCTAGCCTTCCATCCACCAACCAACTTCGTGCACTCTTTCTCCATCCTATTTCTCTACCCCTGAGCCATCACCAGCTCCATCTCCATCTAACTCGTTCCCCCATACCACTCCATCACTTCACCATCACCCAAAACTCCCACGGTAGGACATCCTGTAGAAGTTAACAGACTTCCTGTAGAATTCCTTAGTTTCCTGTAGGATCCCCTGCAGACATCCTGTAGAAGCCTGCAAACTTGGTTGCCGAGCATCCGAACGTTGTAGACCTCTGTGGACTAATGCTAGGGACCCTCTAGGACCTCTCCTAGCCCTCCTGACCTTTCCCAAGCTTTCTTTCCCTTCGCACCACCTCTGCACAGCCAAACCCTAATAAGAAACAAATTCATAATCACTCCATCCACTTAAGCAAAAATACAAAAACAATGTTCTTTTTCATAGAAGTAGTTTGAGTTCATGCATTTCACATCATTAGAAGTAATGGCATCCTTTTTAGACATTTGCACTTTCACTATTGCATCATAGAGGTCAAACTAGTCAAATTAGGGTTTACTAGGGTTTTCATGCTTTGTTGGCTTTCAGTTTCTTTCTGCAAATAGATTAGCCTCCTTTGAGTTAGCTTTCGTCCATCACTCATAAAGCTTCTTCTGAGAACATATAGAAGTTGGCTTGAGCCCTAGCGGACTTGTGCCAGCTGACCAAGTGACAGCTGCGACAAGAGCTAGTACTTGTGCATACAGCACCGTCGCTTCCAAGTTTGTACGAACTACCGGGTTGATAAAATTAGAGATAGGAAGCTCCAGGAGTTGTAGCATTATTGCTACAATACTGGAGCCCACCATCTTTTTGGCGCCGTTGCCGGGGAAGCGTCAGAGTATTAGTAATTGTTGCTATTCTTCTATTTTCTACTACAACTTTCTGCTAAGTAGTTTATTTCATTTCCATTCTGCAAAAGTAGCATAGACATTTCCTGCTTTCATAGATTAGCATTTCCTGCTTTCCTAGATTAGCCTTTCAATTCCGCAATTTCAATTTTGCAAGCGTAGATTAGTATTTCAATTCTGCAAGCGTAGACTAGCCTTTCCATTCCTGCAAGCGTAGATTAGTATTTCAATTCTGCAAGCGTAGACTAGCCTTTCCATTCCTGCAATTTCATTTGAGCAAAATAGATTAGTCCTTTCCTGCTTTCATTTCAATTCCGCATTTTCATTTTAGCAAGACAGTTAGTTGCAGTTCAATCTATTTCAGTTTTGCAAGTAGAAGTAGAAAAAAGAAAAAAAACAACCAAAAAGATTTCATTTCATGCTTTGTAGGAGTAGAGATAAGTTAGAAAAATGATTGCACAACACCCCCACTGCTTCACACAGCCAACGTTCTTCTTCGATGGCTGTGATGAAAGAACCCCTGGGTGGACATCAAGGCATATTTAAAGAACCTCTAGGGGAGAAGAAGAAGAAAACATTCCTCTGGAGCAAATGGCTACAAGCAGAAATGTTGGGAGCAGTCCCTTGTCCAAAGACGAATTTGAAGATCAAATAGAAGATTTCAAGAGTGATATGAGGCAGTGTCTTGCCATGCAACTGGATACCTTGCGGATCCAAAAGAAGCAAGAAGAAGCCAAGAGGGCTTTGGCCATTTTTTGTCCTAGGTGCACTAGAAAGCATCCTAGGAACGAATGTCCAATGCACTCCCTAGAAGTGTGTTTCATCTGTGAAGAATACCATCCTACAGATCAGTGCCCTTCCTTGCCCGGAATTAAAGCTGCATATCAAAGAGCCAAGGGAGCCACTGAATCACTCTGTTATATGAACCAAAGGAGGCCACATGGACCCATACCCTACCAGCAGGAACTACAAGGGACACCCGAGACCTATTATGACCCTTACCAAGCCACCTTCATGCCTTCTTGGGGTCCCCCTGCTCATCCTTACTGGTTCACACCTCCTCCTTGCTCCTTCACAGATCCATATTATGCCCAACCAGCTGCTCATTCGTTTCACTCTTATGCTCAGCCACAACCTCAGTGGAATGCACCTTATCAGGAGTGGAGGCCCCAGTACAACTCTCATCTCGCTCATTTTCCTCCACCACCTGCTCATCCACAACCATCGCCTCCTCCTCCACCAAGGCAACCCCAAATGCCTACCCAACCACAATGCCATCCATCTCCATCTCAATTTCACACCTCCACTCAGCTACCCGTACCTCCATTTCCAAAACCATGCAATGGAGCAGCTCAACCCAATTGCAAAGCTGAGGCACAACATGTGCAAATGACTCCTTTTGAGCTCAATGATGTTCACCAAAGCTCAGGAAGGGTGTTGCAAAAGAGAGAATCTATTGACAACATTGAAGGACCAAAAGCAAAAGAAGATTCCAAAGAGGAGATCAAAGAACCATGGGCTGCACTTAATGAAGAGGAGAGATCAGAATCAGAGATCAAGAGAGTTCCCTCATGGTTATCATCAAATCTTCCATGTATTCAAGAGAAAGATCAACAAAAAGAGGAAGATCAGAAGGTCATGATAGAAGGTGACATGAAGAATGATCCAGATCAGCAAAAGAACCAAGGATATCAAAGCTATATTGAGATATGGTTTCAGAAGGTCACTAAGTTGCAGCAGTACTTTCTTCCTCAGCCTTGGTTGATCCCTTCAACGCCAGATCATTTGGTCTCTGAGATCTGGATACTTGTCCAAGCATGCATTTCGAGCCTTCACATCATTTTTTCTCTAATCTCGATGTGCACATGGCTCCATTGGAAGTATTCTTATACTTGAAAATGATTTTGTTTTTCAAGTAGGTTAGGGTAGAAAAAAAGAGAGAAAAGAACAAAAAAAGAAAAAAGAAAAAGAAAAAAATGAAAAAAAAAGGAAAATAGAAATCTAAGGTGAAAACCTCCTTGGAGGCGCCTTAGATTGGCTCATTGATTGAAAACCTCCATGGGGCGGTCAATGGGTTGGAAAAAAAGAGAAAAGAGAATAAGATCTCTGGGTGAAAACCTCCCTTGGAGGCGCCCAGGGCAGGCAATTAGGGTGAAAGCCTCCATGAGGCGCCCTAGTTGTTTTTCAAAAAAAAAAAGAGAAAAATAAAAAGAAAAATAAAGCTAATCTCCATTGAATAATTTCATGTTGCAGCAATGACATTGCAGGTTGCAAGAAGGACGTTTCATGACAGGAGGAGTGTAGGAATTTACAGGGTAAGTTCCACAGAAAGAATACCAAAAGGACACCGCTCACAACCAGATCTCAAATCAATACACCAGTATTTTTGACGTGGTTAAAACCCTCAGAGTGCAAGGAGGGAAACAGTCCACGGCCTGTCCCAACGTGGGTACTACAGGCAATTTATTAATCAAAGAATGAAAATTTACATAAGCTTCTCTCATGCACGGATTACCCGAACAATGACCCTCCATGCGCTTTAAATAGAACTCATGGACCAATCGGGTGTCAAGCCACGGATCAAGTGTCGGTAATACCGAGGTGAGAGTGAACCGTCGGATCACTACATATCGTGACCGTCGGATTGTAAGTTACAAAATGTACAACGGTAAAGAAACACACTTTACCTAACTCTAACCTAACTCTATACTAGACCAAGTTGAACTTAACTATATCCTATGTGTCGGAATATCCTAACATCCCCCCTTAAGAACAACTTGGGATAGGATTGAAGGATTTACAAATATGACACAATAGGAGAAGGAAGGAGGCACTAGAGCCTATCCCCCCTTAGTGACAACTTCCTGAACTCCAAGCATATATCGAAGTTTAGTGAACTTCGCCTCTGTGAGAGCCTTTGTGAAGATGTCTGCAACCTGATCATCTGTTGGACAATATTGCACTTCAAGAACATGGTCATGAATGAGCTTTCTGATGAAGTGCATGTGTAGTTCAATGTGTTTGCTGCGCTGATGCTGGACTGGATCTTTGCATAGCTGAATGGCACTTTGATTATCACACCAAAGTGTGGTTGGATGCTGCTGCTCAAAGCCAAACTCTGATAGGATCTGACGAAGCCACAAGGCTTCCTTACTAGCTTCCACGGCACCACGATACTCTGCTTCTGCTGACGAAAGAGAAATGGCAGCCTGTTTCTTACAAGCCCATGTAATAGGTCCTGAACCAAGAGTGAAGACATAACCGGCAGTAGACTTCCGATCATCAGGGTCACCAGCCCAATCAGAATCAGTGAAACCAACTAACAGAGGAGCTGCTTTGGCACTGTAATGAATCCCAAACTGTACTGTACCTCGAACATAACGAAGTATTCTTTTAGCTGCTTTCCAATGACTTTCACGGGGGTTTTGCATAAAACGAGCAACAAGGCCAACAGCAAAGGAAAGATCAGGACGAGTATGGGTTAAATACAAGAGTTTTCCGACAAGTTGACGGTATAAGGTAGCATCAACTTCAGGAGAAGTACAAGAGACTGAAAGTTTGACTCCAGACTGAAAGGGAGAAGGGGCTGGCTTACAGTCTTCCATGTGAAAATGACGAAGAATATCACAAGCATACTTGGACTGGGAAAGGAAAATACCCTCTTGGGATTGCAAGACTTGAAGACCGAGAAAATAGTGTAAGTGTCCTAAGTCTGTCATTTCAAATTTCTTTTTAAGGCTGGACTTCACATGGTTTATAAGGTTGGGATCACTACCAGTAAGAATAAGATCATCAACATAAAGAACAAGGATGATAAGAGAGTTGCCCACTTTCTTGGTGTAGACAGTATTGTCAGAATGACACCTAGAAAAGCCAGATTCTAAAAGAAAGCTATCCATTTTGGCATACCAAGCCCGAGGAGCTTGCTTGAGGCCATAAAGGGATTTCTTAAGTCGACAAACAAGGCTGGAGTCTGTTTGTATGAAGCCAATGGGTTGTTCCATATAGATTTCTTCCTGCAAGTCCCCATGCAAGAAGGCAGATTTAACATCCATCTGATGGACTTCCCATTTTAAAGAGGCAGCAAGGGAAAGAACAAGGCGGATAGAGTTCATTTTGGCAACAGGAGAGAAGGTTTCAGTGTAGTCAATGCCTTCAACCTGTGAAAAGCCCTTAGCAACGAGACGAGCTTTATGTTTATCAACTTTCCCATCTGGTCCATACTTGGTTCTGTAAACCCATTTACATCTAACAAGTTTGCGTCCCTTTGGTAGAGGAACAAGATCCCATGTATCATTTGTCATCAATGAATGATATTCTTCATTCATAGCTGCTTCCCAATGTGGATGGCCTGAAGCTTCTGCAAAAGTGTCAGGATCATGATTTACTGGAGCTTGAGCCAGTAAAGAAGAGGCTCTTTCAAACTGAGAACGTGTACGTCGCTGATCTGTAGGATCACCGGCAAGATCACCTGCTGCATCCCGAGTAGCACGGACCCATCTTGGAAGTTGAGGATCCTGAGAAGGTGGGGGAGGATTATCATCCTCGCTTTCATCATCTGAAGAAGAAATGTTTTCAAAGATAGAAGAGATAGGAAGAGGTGGCACATCCGCCGGACTAGGCTCGCAGGCCGATTTATTTTCATCAAATTTTACATCTCTTCTAATGATAACATTTTTGGACTTAAATGGAATAAGTCTATAACCTTTTACATCTTCAGAATATCCAACAAAAGTACATTTCTCACTCTTAGGTTCTAAAGCTTTATGCTTTTCATCTGGAATATGGGCCCATGCTTCACTTCCAAACACACGAAAGTGACTTACATCTGGTTTAATGGAACTCCAAGCTTCTTCTGGAGTGATATTCTCTAGAACCTTAGTAGGAGTGCGATTGATTATATAATTTGCACAATTAATTGCTTCGGCCCAAAAACTAAGACTGAGTCCTTTAGATTGCAGCATACAATTAGCCATTTCCTTTAAGGTGCGATTTTTCCTTTCAGCTACACCATTTTGTTGTGGAGTGTATGGAACAGTATGTTGCATTTGAATTCCATTTTCGGTGCAAAAGTTGATGAATGTGTTTTTAACATATTCTCCACCATTATCAGTTCTTAGCTTAAGAATTTGATGTCCAGATTGTTTTTCAACAAATGCTTTGAAGGCCAAAAAAGTGGTAAATACTTCGCTCTTGAGTTTTAAGAAGTATACCCAAGTGCGTCTGGAGAAATCATCAATGAAAGTTAAGAAGTACTTGCAGCCAGAGAATGAAGCAACAGGAAGAGGACCACATAAATCACTGTGCACAAGCTGTAAAGGGGCTGAGGCGTGCCAAGAGGCACGTTTGTCAAAACTGTCCCGATGATGTTTTCCGAGTACACATCCGGAACAAACACCATCTCTGCAAGATACCATAGGAAGACCTGTCACCATATTTTCTTTACATAGATGCTGAAGGGAGCGATAGTTTAAGTGACCAAATCGCTCATGCCAAAGTTTGCTCACTTCATCATTATGAGCAACAAATACTGAGGGAAGATTGGATGACCCAAAGTTGTGAAACTTATACAACCTTTTGGAATCATCAGCAAGACCAGTAGCTAGAATCTGTTTAGGATCTTTTAGATCCTTGATTACAACATCATGAGGTGAAAATTCAACAATTTTACCTTCACCTGAATGAGTTATCTGATAGACAGATAGAAGGTTGCAGGATAAGGTTGGAACACATAATACATCATTAAACTGACCATTGTCTAGATGAACAGTTCCAGTCCCTACAACATTAAGAGATCTATCATCACCAATATATATATTTTTGGTGTTACAATCATTTAAAGAAGAAAACATGGCTTGGTTTTTGGCCATGTGACAAGAGGCTCCAGAATCAATGAGCCACTCATGAGAATGAGAAGAAGAAGAAGATACATTTAATGCATAACCAGACTGAGATGATTGACAATGACATGCAGAAAGTGCCATTCCGGAAGTTGAAGTTGAAGTAGGCTCCACATGGATGTTATGTTTCTTCATTGCGGCTTCCAAGGCTTCCATCTTCTTAAAGCATTTAGATTCTAAGTGGCCATCTCGATTACAAAAGTTACAATGTCTATCAGTCTTCTTCCATTTGTTTTTATTGGTCTTATCATTTTGCTGAAATGATCTTTCATTTTGAGGCTGAAATGGTTTAGGACCATTCTTTTGAGGATATGACTTCTTAGGATTCTTTGAATTTGGTTGCTGCTGGGCGGCTAACGCTTTCGTGGAAGAGTTTCCAAGATTAAGAAGACCAAGGTGTAAGAGTTTTTCTTGTTCTCTTATTAAGGAATCACAAAAGGAGTCAAAGGAAGGGGGCTTGTAGTCTTGTCCTTGACAAATGAAAGCTTCCCTTGTAGAATGGAAAGTGGAAACAAATACAGAGTAGGCTGGTCCCAACTTAGTAAGGATGGAATAAATAAGGTTACCATCTTCTTTCTTAACTTTAACACCTTCCAAGAGATATCTAAGGTTCTTGAATTTGGACAAGAAATCTTCAATGCAAGAAAAATTATTAGGATCCAAAGTAAGCAGCTCATTTTCAAGTTGATGGGCTCTAATTTCATTTTTAATCCCAAAAACTTTAGCAAGTTTTTCTAATGCTTCATGAGGAGTCTCAAGTTCTGCAATGTGGAATCTAAGATCAGGAGAAATAGACATCCCTATCAAACCACGTGCTTGATCTTGTCTATTTTCCCATTTTGCCGCCTTGTCTTCATCTTTTGGTTTCTTCTCTTGGTCTGTGGCTATTCTGAAGAGACCTTTACTTCTAAGTAAATCTTCCATGTAGGCTACCCATTGGAAGTAGTTAGTGCTGTCAAGAATGACTTGGCATGGACTTTCCATTTTAAAAAAAACTGAAGCTGAAGATGCTGAAAGTAAGTGTTCCAATGGATAGATCTCGAAAAAATAGGCGGTTTTAAAAAAAACGGCTCTGAAAAAGGCTTCCGGATGAAGAAGTTATGGCTTTTTGAAAAAAAATTGTTGAAGTTGCCGGCAAAGTGCGCGAATGTGCGGGAATGAAAAAATCCGCCCCCACAAAATGGAGACTTGAACCCAAGACCTCTACTCTCTTAAAATAGCTTTGAACCAATTGATCTATACAAAAAATTTGAGAGAGAGAGAGAGAGAGGGGGGGGGGGGGGCCTCGGTTTGCGTGCTTGCCTTGAGAAAGCTCTTTTTCCCTACAAAACACAAAACACAAAACCCAACACGAATATGCAAAGAAAAACGAACCTTGCGGCTCGAAGTTAGCTTTAGCCAAAAAACTAGAAATTTTAAAAAAATCTCAAAGTTAGCTTTAGCCGAAAAACTAAATATTTTTCTCAATGTTTCTGATTTTCCGAGATCACACTAAGGTGCAGGGAAAAGAGCATACGCATGAGAAAAATCCTTCCTTTCTGTTTCTGATTTGCCCAGATCGCACAGAGTCGCAGGGCAAAGAGCATACGCAGAAATGAAAGGTATAGATCCGGTTAAAAAAAAAAAAGGCTAAATAAACTGAGACCGAAATAAGCAGAGAGAAAATAACAGTAAACTGCAAAAAAAACTGTATACCTCCCGATCTGAAAAATGACGCAGCTAGGGCTACCGAAAACCTTTTCGCGTGAAACGAAAGGGGTTCCTCACTGGAACAGATGCTCCGAACGCAACAGAGCAGTCCTCTCGGCCCGAAAGCAGTCAGAAACAGCAGATCTAGGAAACGACAGCCGCATGCAGTTCTACCGGTTCAGATTTGGATCACCAACGGACGCGGCCCTCAAATAGCTCTGATACCATGTAGGAATTTACAGGGTAAGTTCCACAGAAAGAATACCAAAAGGACACCGCTCACAACCAGATCTCAAATCAATACACCAGTATTTTTGACGTGGTTAAAACCCTCAGAGTGCAAGGAGGGAAACAGTCCACGGCCTGTCCCAACGTGGGTACTACAGGCAATTTATTAATCAAAGAATGAAAATTTACATAAGCTTCTCTCATGCACGGATTACCCGAACAATGACCCTCCATGCGCTTTAAATAGAACTCATGGACCAATCGGGTGTCAAGCCACGGATCAAGTGTCGGTAATACCGAGGTGAGAGTGAACCGTCGGATCACTACATATCGTGACCGTCGGATTGTAAGTTACAAAATGTACAACGGTAAAGAAACACACTTTACCTAACTCTAACCTAACTCTATACTAGACCAAGTTGAACTTAACTATATCCTATGTGTCGGAATATCCTAACAAGGAGCACTCAAATCAAGGCTAAAGGAATTTTTCTTGTGCCTTCTACAGGAAGCTCTGTATATCTACAGGAAACATCCTGTAGAACCTTTGGACGAGCCAAATCCAATTTCAAAAGTGAATCTGATGGTGGGAATCTGATGATTAGGCCTAAAAGCACTTGTGTGTCCATCCCTTGCCTTTCTCCATCATTTTCTCCACCTCATTGTGCTTCTCATTGTGCTTCTACAGGAACTTCCTGTAGAAATTGTGGGAAACTAGACATGGATCTCAAAAAGTGGTTTGGCGAGCATTGTAGCTTCCTCAAGGGTTCAGAAGCCCTCATGCAATCTTCCAACTCCTCCTCCATCATCTCCATACCTGCATCACAGCCCAAGCTCAGTTTTCCCTGCCATGCAACCAAAATGCAAAGTGCCTGAAGCAAAAACACATAGAGCAGAATTTGTTTATGCCATAACTTGAAAACCATGCATCCATTTGACAAACCGTTTTATGGGGAATTGTACAAGGTTGATGACAACATGCCTGAGCAGTTTCATGCAATTCCGATGCACGGTTTCCAAGGAATCAGCCTCCATCACCATCAGCCATTTTTGCATCTTCTCCATATCCGTGCATCCGTTTTAAAACTTGTTTCATGGGGAGATGCACATGGGTGATAGTAGCCTACCCAAGCAGTTTCAGCCGATTCCGATGCACGGTTTCCGAGAAATCGACCTCTGAAATCTTCAGCCATTTTCCATTTTTCTCGAAATCCGTGCATCCATTGATCACGAATTTGCTATGGGAGATGCATAATGATGGTAGGAACATGCTCACCGAGTTTCAGATCAATCCGATCTATCGTTTGGGAGAAATGGCAAAAAGAAGTTCTGGTTTTGTGACCATGCAGCAGCAGCAGCTTGAACGGGCAGAGTTGAACGTGGAAACGATTGCATGCAGCTCAGATCCGGCCAGAGGACACCTGCACAAGGAAAAGCAATCAAAAATCATTAGCCAAGCCTCATGCAATCAAAGGATCCAAGCATGCAGCAGCAGAATCAGAGCATGCAGCAACAAGAAGCTTCACAAGCAGCCGTTTGGCTTCAGGTACGTGACAAAACCTATTCCTCTATTGCATGAATCTAATTCGAGAACTGCATGAACGAATGGAGTGATGGAATTAAGCCACAAATTTAGGAAGGTTCACTTGATGTCCAGTTCTCTAGCAAGTCACGCAGCATGCATGGGTCATCCATGCACGTGAAAGTCAAAAAAGGATAGTATGGGCAGTCTAACTCCAGTGCAACTGAATCGATGAGATTTCAAGCAGAGAACAAATAGTGACCACTGCAGTTCATGATTGCAAAACAGTCGCATCAGCCAGCACACGTATGTGCCACCTCACTCCAAAAATCACGCAGACATCACTGAGCGCTCGGCTGAAATTCAAAGACTGTTAGTCAACTTGCACTTGCATCATGCTCACTCAAAGTATACATCCTCTGATCTATCGACCTCCGCTGAGTTTCCTACCTATTTTCGAATTTCTCTAGTGCATCGGGCTCACTCAAAGGCCGAATCACGTTCTACAGGAAACGGGTGAAGTCGTCTACAGGAAAGGCAGAGAACAGCTCTGCGGAAGGAAAACCCAGAATTTTCGTCGAATTTGGAGCTCCAGACGAGATACTGTGATTGTCTGCATGAAAGCTTGGGTTGCAGAACCTTGATATCAATCAGAGGATGACCTTGAGAAAGGGGTCTATCACCATATTGTTGGCTTGTTTTAGATGTTGTGACTAATTTCAGCAGGACCAACAAATACAAATGGCCTATTAACATTTTGGGAACTTTATCACTTCCTTTTCAAGAAAAATATCACAAGTTCAATTCCTTTACTTCCTATTTCATAAGAAGGCATTCTTGCACCTTTGATGCTGAAAATTCAAGGATGTCCAGTGTTTGGTCTTCTTTAAGTTCTTCGATGTTTCAAGTTTGAAGTGAAAAACCGGTTATCAAGCATCCAAAGTATTAGAAAGATGACGGTTGATGATGAAAATTCAGTATATGTTGGTGGCCTTCCATATGATTCTACTGAAGATTCCATTCATAGGGCCTTTGAGATTTATGGCACTATTATTGCAGTAAAGGCTCTATCCAGATATTCATATTCCAGATTTGCCTCATCATGCATCCTTATCCGAGATAGTTGGGCTTCTACACATGTGAATTTGACATCAATACACATCTCTTCTCAAAACGATTATTGCTTATCAACGGGAGTTTTTTTGCTCTAATATCGCTTTTAGTCCGGCAACATATGGCTTATCTTTATTTGAAACGTGGTACTTCTGGGCTTTCATCGATATATGTATACTTCATTACTGTTGTAATTGTGCATTATTGGGACTCTATTCTCGGCTTGAAGAGTGCAGCGGTGTTATTGTTGGACCTAATCAGATATTGGTCAGGTCCACTGGTGGTCCCTGGTGCCAGACCTAATATCAGAGGCATCATACACTGCATTATAAGAAATTATCAAGGTGCCAATGTTTCAGGAAAACTTGGGCAGCAGTCCTAATTGTCAAGCTTTATTGTTTATGATCATTACTGTCTGGATTGTGATAAATTCTATGCGGAGAGCCTGATGATTGTGAATGACCGAGAGTTTGGGGGTAAATGCTATGGATTTGTCACTTTTACTAATCCCAGAGCTGCAGTTAATGCAATCAATGACATGGATGGAAAGGCAATTGGTGGGAGGACTGTAAGAGTGAATGAAGTAAAGAGTAAGTCATCAAGGGCCACATTTGCTCGAGAAAATCACTTTAGGGACAGGATCAGAGATAGAGATAGAGACAAAGTACAGGAGGAGAATGAGCTGCTGAAACAGTAGTTACAGCTATAGGGAAGTCATAACGAAGATAGGCCCTCCATTTTGGGAGAACAACAGCAGCAAGAAGGGCCTCCAGCAGACAAGGAAACATCTGATGAACAGCAGAGAGAGGACAAGCAGGCTAAGACAGTGCCGACTGTTTCTACAGGAAGACAGAGAACTGTTAGCAGACTGTTTCTACAGGAAGTTAGCAGACTGTTTCTACAGGAAGCCAGCGAACTGTTTCTATAGGAAGTTTGAAAAGAGGGAAGCCAAAGGAGAAATCAGCCGAGAAGTTAGCCAAAGAAGCCACCAGGGCCATCAAAGATGAGGAGAGAGATTGGTTGCTCAGAGGATGAGCAACACTTTCAGTAGGGGGTGATGATGAGCCCCAAAAATGGGCAATTATTTGGGCTCATTCAACCTCCTAATTTGGCTTAGTCCACCATTCTCATTTGTTTATTGCATGTTTTTGATTATTTTTATGTTAATAGAGTGAATTTGGTTAGTCATTATGCCAACAAGTCTAATGGGTGCTTTGTGTAGCCTTTTTGGTCAACTTGGAGACAAAATTGAAGGTCTTAATGAGCACTTGGCAGCCAAATTCGTGGGAGAACAAGCTAGAGGATTTGTAGGAAGGTGTCCCCCTCATTTATGGGCCCTTACCTCGAATTCTCCACCATCAGCTCGGAGTTCAAAGGCCACCAAATCAATGAGCACAAGGGCAGCCAAGCAAGTCAAGTAGGACTGCTGTTAACTACAAGTCTTGGGCAGCCAAGTCCCTAAATTTTAGGAGGAATGTTGGGTCCTCAAATTGTATAAATAAGAAGGCTTAGGGCCTCATTTTGGTTAGCTAGTTGGTAGTCATTTTGTGTAGCTAGTTAGTCAATTTGGGTTTTTGCTCTTTGTAAGCCAGTTTTGGCATAATGTTAGACTCATGATTATTTAATAAAGGCAGGCAGCTTTGGATTCAATTCTGAGTTTTTAAGGGAGCTATAGCTCTCAGGTTAGGGCCCAACCTGAGAGCAATAGACCTCCTCTGTTTTGTAGTGTTATTTGCCTTTCGTTCGAGCACTTTGTTTCTTTGCTTTAACATGCAATTCGAAATTACAGTCTGCTGATTTAGTTTTTATGAGATTGAGTAGGATTAGCTTATGGTTAAATTGCTTTCAATTGCTTAGCTAGAATAGGAGGATTGTAATTTATTGGAGCTCCAAGAAAAAGGTTGAGAGAGACCCCACTGCCATCTCTGTTAGAGATTGGGGTGCAGTCTACACCAACCACCAAAAAACGCAGTCTTTTACCTTTATGCAAGCTGCAACACGGTCATTTTCATTAGAGATCTTTCCATGCACTTTGATCCTGAGCCATACTCCTTCATCACAACTCCATGCACAACTTCTCTTCACGGTTTACATTGCTGTTCATTGAGTTCATAGCACAGGTAGCATAGGTTAATGAATTCTCGTTCTTGGTGACAGTCATAAGCAATTTGTTTTATTTACACTGCTCCACATCATTCCATTTCCTTCTTCTTCGTCTTGACCACGCCTAAAGCCACATCCTTGACCTCTGTTCAGCTCGTTTACCTTCCAACTCTTCCATTGCCCACGTAGCTTCATTTTCTTGACCTTTCGTTGTTCTAGCCTTCCATCCACCAACCAACTTCGTGCACTCTTTCTCCATCCTATTTCTCTACCCCTGAGCCATCACCAGCTCCATCTCCATCTTACCTGTTCCCCCATACCACTCCATCACTTCACCATCACCCAAAACTCCCACGGTAGGACATCCTGTAGAAGTTAACAGACTTCCTGTAGAATTCCTTAGTTTCCTGTAGGATCCCCTGCAGACATCCTGTAGAAGCCTGCAAACTTGGTTTCCGAGCATCCGAACGTTGTAGACCTCTGTGGACTAATGCTAGGGACCCTCTGGGACCTCTCCTAGCCCTCCTGACCTTTCCCAAGCTTTCTTTCCCTTCGCACCACCTCTGCACAGCCAAACCCTAATAAGAAACAAATTCATAATCACTCCATCCACTTAAGCAAAAATACAAAAACAATATTCTTTTTCATAGAAGTAGTTTGAGTTCATGCATTTCACATCATTAGAAGTAATGGCATCCTTTTTAGACATTTGCACTTTCACTATTGCATCATAGAGGTCAAACTAGTCAAATTAGGGTTTACTAGGGTTTTCATGCTTTGTTGGCTTTCAGTTTCTTTCTGCAAATAGATTAGCCTCCTTTGAGTTAGCTTTCGTCCATCACTCATAAAGCTTCTTCTGAGAACATATAGAAGTTGGCTTGAGCCCTAGCGGACTTGTGCCAGCTGACCAAGTGACAGCTGCGACAAGAGCTAGTACTTGTGCATACAGCATCGTCGCTTCCAAGTTTGTACGAACTACCGGGTTGATAAAATTAGAGATAGGAAGCTCCAGGAGTTGTAGCATTATTGCTACAATACTGGAGCCCACCAGTAATGTTAAATTCTTAAAAAGTGACATTCTCCTTTATCTTTCATTTTCATCCCTTTTAATTAAATTTTTAACATTGCCATGAAATGAGTCAAGATGTTTGAGAGTGGTTCCTGTTACCCACCACCTATGGGTAGTGTATATAGGAGAATTTTTTTCTCCTAGATTGTCCTCCGCCGGCAGGCAGCAGCCGCTTGCAGACCCCAGATAGCTCAATGTGCCATTTTCTCCGCCACCTGAGCCAACCATGTGGTCCCTTGCCCATCTATTATGAATGTATGTTTGAAGACGGACCTCTCGACCCCAAAGGTATGTCTTTTCCTTAGTATAGTTGAGTAGTTTTCCTTACTTGTCATTCACACTTTCGTGCATGAATTTGTGTGGGGATTCGACGAAATGAGTGGCTTAGGTTTGTATTCTTGTCTCCATTGCCCGATTTCGTGGTTACCTTAGTATACTAGTCCAGTGGGATCTCCTTTATTGGCCATTAGCTTTATTGTTGGCACTACATGGGAAAAACCCGATTTTGGTTGCATGGTCCCACTTCCCAACACCACCTACATTACTCCCTTTCCACTCATTTGAGCCCATTCATTTCTTTTCCTGTCCAGGTCCACATGTGTCCACTGGGTCCAAATAGGGTTAGCCTCCCCCTCCCCTTGTCCAAATCTTGGGTTGGGCTTGGAACAATGCCCCGTAGGTTGATGCAGCTAAAAAGAAAATAAAAATCATAATTTGGCCACTCTCAATAGGAAATGTACCACAAAATGAAAAAGATGGTCGGGACATACAAATTTAGTACGTGGGCAAAAGCCAAACATGAGCTTTCCCCCTTATATATGGCCATCACCCTGGTTCCTATGGGCCCTTGATGAACCCCCTCCATTATTAAGGAACCCGTGATTGTCCCAACCCCTGGTAGACGATGAATTGCCTCACCTTAAGGGGGTATCCACTGCTACATATTACATATCATGCTATCCATCCCCTCGAGCCCCGAGCAGTTATGAAGAAAAATCAATCAAGGGTAAAAGGCATATGAAGGAGGGTGGAAAAACAAAGGTCGGGGTAACTCGTGTACCACGATTTGCTGCCTCCTACACTCATATACCCAGGGGTGGGATTCCCTGATTATAACTACCTATGCACCTTGACATGTGGTTTGGATGATTCTCGTGATCCCCACTCTGTTCCATTATTATATCATCTACCACCTACCTCTTGAAGGATGTACTATGGACATGCCACCCTATTTAGAGGTTGAAACCACCAATAGGGTCCTTGGTTAACCCCTTATTCAGCTTGGAGACATTTGTACATGCCAAAGCCCACTATGGAAGAGCATGCCACCATGAAGTTCCCCATTGATCCCATGATTTGTAAGCATTATTACTTGATTATTCTAATGAATTGTTGTATTGGAGGGCAAGGGGGTGCATTGGATCTTATGCAGGATTGCAGATGAGTTTTCATTCAGGGCTTGGTGTTCCTATACGACATCCTAGCCCTCTAGAGGGCCACATTGACACTTGTAGGGTGAGCGTTGAGATCCATGGGCCTCCACCATAGCAGATATTACTTCATGGATCCCCAACAACGTTCACTGATTACTTGTGTCCCACCTTTTGGATGAGGTGGATGCACCTGGTCCACCATGCCCATCTCACTCCACAGTTGCGCCATACACTTGGGAGATGTTCCAGGATGCCTCCTGCTTTAGAGGGAGAGCTTATATCATTACTCTAGCGCTTATAGATGGTCTATAGGCATATTTGATCCATTTGGAGACTCATGAGGATGTTCTTGTGCCCCCACACCTACTTGGGAGCACCATAAGTTCTTGATTGGATACTATGTTTGGAGTCCATTTCTTCATTATGGCATCCCTTGGATTTCATTAGACCTCCTCAAACGCTCAACGACTCACTTTGTTGATCATTTGACCCTCTTGAGAGGCTTACCTTTACATTACTGAGCTATTTGGTGGGCTTGTCACCAAAAGTTTTGTTATTATGCACATTATTTTATTTGAGGGGCTAAATTAGGCCTAATTAATCAAATTCATTAGGAAGTGTATAAATAGAAGTGAGATGATTCATTTTGATCATCATCATTTGGATTAGATCAATCTCTCTTGTGAGATTTTCACTATTCTTTTTGGAGGACGAAATTGGATGAATGGATGAATTTTGATATTTGGATCTCTTCATTTTTGTCTTGGAGCTTCACAATTGGCATGTAATGATGATTGGATATACTCTTTCTTACATGTAAGCACTCTTTTAGTGCTATTTAGTTACTTTCTTATGGCACATGCATGTTGCTGGGGATTTTTTCTATACTAGGAAATTTATTGCTTTTCTTATGCGAAATTGTAGAAATAATTTGTCTTTTTATAGTGTTGCATCATGTCATGGGCCATGTACGAATGAGTGAATATTCCTAGAGATGTTTTATTGAAATTTTATCTTGATAAGTCATCATATATTCCAAATCGAATTGTAAAGACATTGAAGCAATTGTCTCATGCCCTAATGCCATGCGAAACTGTTCTAGAGGCCTCCTTGACTAGGTGAATCCATTCCAAGCATTGAAATATCCTTGATTCCATTTCTCCCAAAGGATTAGGCACTGATCCTCCACTGGTGATCACTCTAAAGCATATCTTTCTCACCTTCTCCCTTTCTTTCTAGGCCTAGCCCCAATAGGTGACTTAGGGCATCAAATTTCTCACGATTCACCAACTCAAAAAAAATTGATCTCTTGCCCTCTACTGCGTTGTTGTGTCTCCTAGAAGCCTTCCAAATTTGAAGCAATTTCGACGGTGGGATTTTGAGATATTCCAATCCCTAGCTCCGAGATCGATTCTTGCCCTTGGTTTCCCTTGGCTAGTTACCTCATTGGGATCATTGCATCAAAATTAGTGAAACTTTCCCCTTTGATCCCCTTACCTCCCTTAATTGGGTCAAGAACACCCGTGATTGATCAACTCCACCCCCTTGACCTAATTCTGGGTCCACTTGGTCCTGTGTGGCCCCACAACTTACTAAAGATAATTTCATAAAGGCCACTTGAAAACCAAGTTTCTACAAGGGTTTCTAAGACTAGATATCTCCTTTACAAGTCTTATCCACAAACCCTAGCCCTTGAAATCCCTTTTTCCCTTCCTAGAGAGCGCCTTACACCTTGCTTCTCAAGCAAGCAAACCATACAATTGAGTCTCTCTTGTGAATAGGCCTTAGGAATCACTCCTTATCCTTTACTGACTCATTCATCTTGTGATTCCCTTTATATCGGGTCTCCTCCCATCGGTGAAAGGATGTAAAGAGCAGGGAACCTTAGCTAAGGTGATAGTGGGCTATTTCTCCATTGTTGCCCTTTTAGGATCCCCTCCTAGGACCCCTGCTAGTTTGAGCGTTAACATTTTGGCACTGTTGTTGGGGAGGAAGCATGTCTACCTCCCTAATGAATCATTGAGGAATTGATTCATTGATGCCATTTCTAATATTCCTCCGGCGACTCCCTTCATTGACGAAACCCCTAGTTTACTTGAAGGTGACAATATTCCTCCTTTAACTAAGGCCCCTACAAGAAGGGGAGAACAGACTCCATCACCTGTTAGAATCACCCTACTCCTTGAATTTGAAAAGGTCAGTGATCCCACCTCAAAGATGGCAACTAGTTCTGGGACTGACCCAAAACAAGACCAACCCAAGATGACCAAAAGTGAAAGAAATTTGGTTAGTGTCTTCGCTCCTTTGTAGTTGAGTGATGATCCCAAACCATTACCTGAGAAATATAATAGATGGTTGCCAAAATTCAATGGCAATGCTACCATAAATGCCCGTGACTTTGTTGAAGAATTTTATTGGCACATGTCACCTAGGATGATTTTTGATGAGGATAGACTTACGATGCTTTTCGCTTTGTCTCTTGAAGGGCAAGAAAGAGAATGGTACCTTAGCCTTCCCCTAGCATGCATAGATGAATCAAACCAATTTGAAGACATGTTCACAAGAAGGTGATCATGTAATGCACAAGGAACTTTCAACATTGAAAAGTTTTATCAAATAACTAGGGGAAGCGAAGATATCCGAGAATTCATCCAAAAATTTGATAGGGTAGTCAGGGATATCCCCGACCATTTGAAGCTGTGGGTGGCCACCTGACCTATGCATTAAGGGACAAGAAGACTTCAATGTTGGCTGACGCTAAAGAGATAGCAATGGAAGTTGAAGAAAACTTACGAATCTCTAGAATGGATGTTAATGACCACCCTAAGGCTAAAGCTGAGGTCAAAAGGGAAAAATCCAAAGATCAACATGAAGAAACCCTTTTGGCCATCCTCAAAAAGATGGAAAAGCTCAGCGAAGAAGTGAACTCACGAGATAGGCTCTACATGAACAAAATCATTGCCTTGGAAAGGGCCCAAAAGTCTAGCTACATCCCAAAAGGGAAGCCCTTTCCTAAAAAGCAAAATGAAGAAGACAAGCCAAGCTCATCTCAAGTCCCAAACACTTTGGCTCCAACTAATGCAGTTGAGCAAGATTCATCTTCCGAGGAGGAGCAAAGTGATGATGAAGAAGTAGATGAGCAAGCTAACCTTGTAGAATCTGATGTCTTCAACATTTTGCTAGGAGGTTCATACACTCATCCTCCCATTAGTGAGGTCACCTTCAAAGAAGAAAGGGAAGAGTCGATCCTTAACGTTGATGAAAGTGGAAGATTCAAAGGGGTCCAATATTCACGAAAGGACAACAATAAGGACCCCACAACCTCTAGGGAACCCAACAAAGATGACTCAATTTCCAAACAAGTCTCCCCTAAGGAACCTCTCCTTAAAGATCCTCCTAAAAAGGATCCCCCAAAGAAGGCTAATCCCAAAAAGGATCCTCAAAAGAAAGAAACCATCAAGAAGCAGGAAAAGGGCAAAGAGGTTGGCCTTAACATTGATCTAGAGACTACTTTAGGGAAAATGACTGTGATGGTTCCATTAAAGGAGATTGCAAAACTTCACAAGCAATAATGGCAAATCAAGAAATCCTTGGGTTTTGAAGAGGAAGAATTACCCAAAGACTTGCAAAACATTCACCTTCCCGATCTAAACCCTGGACATGAGCCATTCATGCTTACTTTAGCCATCAATGACCTCCTATTGCATAATTGTATGTTAGACTTAGGGGCTTCCGCAAACATCATGCCCCTAAAATTCATGAAGCAATTGGGTCTTAACATCACTCGACCATATAAGAAGGTATGTGGTTTTAACTCCAAGCCTGTGGAAGTGGAAGGCCTCATAAAAGACCTTAAGGTTTCTTTGGCTATGAACCTTGATATATCATTGCTTATGGATGTTGTGGTCATAGATATCCCTGATGTATGGGGTATGCTCCTATCAAGGAAGTGGGGAGCCACTGTTGGAGGTCACCTCCAAATGGACTTGTCATATGCCACTATCCCACAATCTGATGGAAACCCCTTCATCCTTTATAGAGAGCCTACTTACCCTTCTCATGTGGTCAAGACAGGATCAATCCCATACTACAGGACACATGAGATTGAGGAGCTTTCTCCCACTCTCCCTTCACAAGAAGTTTGTATTCTCAAGCGACCAAATCACAAAGAAAGCAAAAAATGGAAGCCAAAAAGAGAATACAAGGTTGTGGATTTGGTCTTGCTTGATAAAAATCTAATGCCTATCGAGATCCATGGGAAAGTTAGGGAGGACTATTACTACATTGCTAAACTCAACGATGAACTTTGTCCGCAACTGGTCAAGTCATATCACCTCTTTCCCTAACACTTGGCATGTTAGAGTAGGATGCATTGCATGTTGATTTTGTCATTAGAACTAACATCATGCTATATTTCTTATGGTAGATTCGCTGCATTTAGATTAAATTTGCATATTTTTACTTTTCTGTTGATTTATGGCCTAACACGTAAGCATGGATGATCATAAGACACCACAAAAACATGTTGCCCCGTGTGTTTGGTCTTTGATATGTGTAGGTAATAGGTCTACGGTAACCAAGAGATTGTTGGTGTTCTCATGACCTCCCATTCGAGTAGCTTCGCTCACTTTTTCGAGAGCTCATGTCCCAGTTGGAGCTAGATGTTACCCACCTCCTGTGGGTAGTGTACTGTATATAGGAGAAATGTTTTCTCCTAGATGGTCCTCAACTGACATTCAACAGCGCCTTGCAACCCCCAGATAGCTCAATGTGCCATTTTTTCTGCCACTTGAGCTAACCATGTGGTCCCTAACCCATCTGTTATGAATGTATGTTTAAAGGTGGGCCTCCAGACCCAAAGTATGGCTTTTCATTGGTATATTTGAGTAGTTTTTCTTCCTTGTCATGGGAACTTTTGGGCATGAATTGGTGGGGGGATTCGTCGGAAAGAGTGGGTTAGGTTTGTATTCTTGTCTCCATTGCCCGATTTCGTGGTTTCCCTTGTATCCTAGTCCCGTGGGATCTCCTTTACTAGCCATTAGCTTTAGGGTTGACACTACATGGGAAAATCCTGATTTTGGTTGCATGGTCCCGCTTCCTGACACCACCTACATTATTCCCTTTCCACTCATTTGAACCCCATTCATATCTTTTCCCGTCCGGGTCCACATAGGGTTAACCTCACCCTCCCCTTGTCCACACCTTGGGCCAGGCCTGGAATGATGCCCCGGAGGTTGATGCAGCTAAAAAGAAAATAAAAAGCATAATTTGGCCACTCTTAATAGGAAATGTACCACAAAATTTAAAAGATGGTCGGAATATACAAATTTAGCACGTGGGCAAAAGCCAAACCTGAGCTCTACACCTTATCTATGGCCCTCACCTTGGTTCCTATGGGCCCTCGATGAGCCCCCTCCATTATTAAGGAACCCATAATTGTCCCAACCCCCGGTGGGCGATGAACTACCTCACCTTAAGGGGGCATCCACTGCTACATATTACATATCATGTTCTCCATCCCCTGGAGCCCTGAGCAATTATGAAGAAAAATCAATCAAAGGTAAAAGACATATGAAGAAGGGTGGAAAAACAAAGGTCGGGGTAACTCATGTACCATTATTTTCTCTCTCCTACACTCATATACTCAGGTGTGGGCTTCCCTTATTATTGCTACCTATGCACCTTGACATGTGATTTGGATGATTCCCCTGTTCCCCACTCTGTTCCACTATTATATCATCTGCCACCTACCTATTAAAGGATTTACTATTGGCATGCCACCCCCTTTAGACTCTAGAGGTTGAAACCACCTAATACAGTCCTTGGTTAATCCCTTATTGAGCTTGGAGACACTTGTACATGCCAAAACCCACTATGGAAGGGCATGCCACCATGAAGTGCTCAATTGATCCCATGATTTGTAAGCATTATTGCTAGATTATTCTAATGATTTGTTGTATTGGAGGGTAAGGGGACGCATTGGATCTTATGCAGGATTGCAGGTGGGTTTTCATTTAGGGCTTGGTCTCCCTATACGGGATGCTATCCCTCTTGAGGGCCACATTGACACTTGTAGAGTGAGCGTTGAGAGCCATGGGCCTCCACAATAGAAGATATTACTTCATGGATCCCCAACAACGTTCATTGATTACTCGTGTTCCACCTATTGGATGAGGATGATGCACTTGGTCCACGATGCCTAGCCGACTCCACAGTTGCACCATGCACTTGGCAAATTTTCCAAGATGCCTCCCACTGTAGAGGGAGGGCTTATATCATTATTCCATCCCTTACAGATGGTCTACATGCATATTTGATCTATTTGGAGAACCATGAGGATATTCTTGTGCCCCCACACCCTCTTGGGAGCACCACAGATTCTTGATTGGATAACAAGGGGCCAACCCTTTGTCTACTATTTTTGGAGTCCATTTCTTTATATATTCTTGTGCCCCCACACCCTCTTGGGGGTAACACAGATTCTTGATTGGATAACAAGGGGCCAACCCTTTGTCCACTATGTTTGGAGTCCATTTCTTCATTATGGCACCCCTTGGATTTCATTAGGCCTCCTCAAAGGTCCAACGACTCACATTTTTTATCATTTGGCCCTCTTGAAAGGCTTATCTTTACATTATTGAGCTATTTGGTGGGCTTATCACCAAAATTTTTGTTATTATGCACATTATTTTATTTGAGGAGCTAAATTAGGAATAATTAGCTAAATCGAATTCATTAGGAAGTTTATAAATAGAAGTGAGATGATTCATTTGGATCATCATCACTTGGATTGGATTAATATATCTTGTGAGTTTTTAGCTATTCTTTTTGGAGGACAAAATTGGATGAATGGATGAATTTTGATGTTTGGATCTCTTCATTTTTTCCTTGGAGCGTCACTATTATTGGCATATAATAATGATTGGATATACTCTTTCTCATATGTAATTACTCTTTTAATGCTATTTTGTTACTTTCTTATGTCACATGCATGTCGCTGGGGATTTTCGCTATACTAGGCTGAAATTTACTGCTTTTGTTATGCGAAATTGTGGAAATTTGTCTTTTTATAGCGTTGCATCATGTCATGGGCCATGTATGAATGAGTGAATATTCCTAGAGATATTTTGTTGAAATTTTATCTTGATAAGCCATCATATATTCCAAATTGAAGTGTAAAGACCTTGAAGCAAAATGTCTCATACCCTAATGCCATGCGAAATTGTTCTAGAGGCCTCCTTGACTAGGTTCCAAGCATTGAAATATCCTTGACTCCATTTCTGGTAGCATTAGATGTGCTCTAAGTCTCAAAATTTACAGCGAGGCTCATACACATGCATTCTCCAATACCCAGAAATCATTTTTAGGAAATTACCTCCGGAGACGGATTTATTAAAATAATTAATTATTTTTAATGGGACCCTAAGTTTAAACTTAGGAAATTAAAATAATTAATGGGTATTAATCTAAACTGTGAGTGAAACTTCTAGAAGAAGGCGGAGATCAAGTTAATATGATCCTATCCATTGATAAGAATCTAATCTAGGGCGTTGATTGATCAACGAGAGGATTATAAGAGAAGGCTTGATGGGCACTTGGAGAACACACTGAAAGAGTTTAGAAGATCGAATTTTTGAGGCAGAGCAGCGGTCGATGAGAAATTTGAAGTGAGCTTTTGGATTGAGGGGTAGGGATAGTATCTGAAGGGAAATATTTCCCGGTCGGAGAATAATCAACAAAGAAGGCAGAGGGAGATCTAGCGGTGGCAGCTCAGAGCCAGAGGGGCTAACGCAGAGGCGAAGTAGAAGCCGAGAGGAAGTCCGAAAATTTGCTGAAGGAATTGATTGCAGAAGCTGGGAGCCGGGGTGTGAGACCGGGCAACAAAAATCGGAGTTCCTGGGCAACAAATCTATCAGGTGGAGGAGTGAAGTTATCCCCAGAGGGTTTGACGCTGGGTTGACGCAGAGACAACGCAGAGGCAGTCAGAGATTTCCAGGGGCAGTCATTCACAGGCTGGATCATCCGGGATTTCCCGTGATAGTGTGAGGTAATCTCACAGATCCCTCTGTCAGTGATATTCTCTGTAACTGGATTCCTGGGAAGGCATTGAGAAGTTGCATTCAGAAATTACTATTGCATAATAATAAAACCCTCAGAGCTATTGCACTGGTTTTCCCGCATTGGGTTTTTCCGGGGACATTTGTCCAAAAACAATTGTGTCACTTGTGTTGTATCTTTTCTTTGTTCAATTTCTTGTTTCGGAATATTATTTTAAATAGTGAATGTCACAGTTGTATTTACTTTGATATTTACCTATAACATAGTAAATAACTTGTATGGATTAACAAGTAGGAGAAGTAACATCAGTTTGCTATAGTAGGGATTCCAGGTTTAGGAATTTTGACATGGTATCAGAGTTGCAAGTGAAGCAAGAAGAACAGAGCTGAAAGACCCAATGTTGAAAGAAGAAAGGAATTCGAAATTCCTGCAGAGGCAGTAATTCGAATTCCTAAGGGGTTTGTGAGTTTAGGCCAGGAGGGTTGCATTTTTGTGGTAAATCTCTCTCTAAGTAAGTCGACAGAGAGGTAACATTTCCAGATCGAAATATATCAATTACAAAGGGAACAACACAGCAGAGGATTCAATGAAGAGGGGTTTTTCTAGTGGGAAACAGCTTTTATGCAGGCAATTGCTGGGCAGAAAAGACGTCAGAGGGAAGAGAGAGACATGGTTGAGGGAATTCTTCCTCAAAGGACTTCCAACCAAGGAGTTTGAATTCTCACTAGCTGAGCAGCAACAGAGAGTGGCAGATCTACAAGCTCCAGAAGGGAGTGAGTAGGCCAGTCCAATGCTACGTAGAGGAGAGAGGAGGCTATTCGACTTTTCGATTGGCAAAGATGGAAACCAGTGGAGTGAGAGATAAGGACAGGTTCAATGGGGCATCCAACTATGTAATCTGGAAGGCAAGGATGTCGTGCCTTCTGGATGAGCATTTTTCCCAAAGCCTATGACGACAGTGTGGTGGTTGTGCTCGCAGATCCATATCCGCTCAAGAAGTACAGAGGAGAAATGGCAAAGACAAAGAGAATGATCCTCGACAGAGTGAAGGATCATGTAGTCTGTCACATCGCTAGTAGAGGGACTGCTAAGGAGATGTGGGATACGTTGTCTACGTTGTATCAGGGATCTTCCGAGTAGCAGAAGATGTATCTAGAGCAGAAGATGAGATCCATACAGATGCAAAAGGGGGAGCACATTGATCTGTTTCTCACAAAGCTTCAGGAGACCCGAGATGAGTTAGCAGTTGTGGTGTCTACAACTCAAGGGTCCAAGATCGTAAGACTGTCCCTAAATTCTATTTCTGAAGATTTGCAAGTCTTTGTCCAAAGTATCCTAGGTAGGGGGACTTTGCCAAATTGGGATGAGATGTGGGTGAATCTTAAGCAAAAGGAGTTGAGGAGAGACTTGGTCAAGTGTAAACTTGACGGAAGCAGCAACAGTGGGTCGAAGCCCAAGGAGGAGGATGAGAATGCACAACCCTTGCATCCAAGGGGCAGCAGGAGCAGTGGAAGCGAAAGGACGTTTCGAAGATTAAATGCTTCAGATGTGGTGAAATAGGTCACTACGCAACACAGTGTCCTCTCAGGAAGAAGGACAAAGATGAGAAGAATGATCTGAAGGTTGTGCCTGCAAAGATCGAGGAGGAGGATTTTGCCATGACAGTCGAGATACCTCCATGAGGGAGGTGGGATGATAGAGATGTAGTTCGAAAGAGCTACAGTTGGGCAGCATCCTTGAGGAGCCTGCCTCTCGAATCAATTCCTTGCTACGAAAGCTCAGATCAGTAGTAGCAGGATGGACCAATGTCAGTTGATGCAGAGGAATGCCGAAGTGATAGTTGCAAAGGCTAGTAGCGCCAGAGACTGAGTAGCGCAGAGCAGAGTTGGCAGCAGTGCAGATGGCACAGAGAAGAGGTTTCAGAGGGTCAGCGCAGAGACTAGCAGTAGTCAGAGTCCAGTAGTGAAATGCATCTACTGAACACCAGTTCAGTAATTTGGGATGTTTTTCTATTGCTGATGCAGTAGTAGCAACAGTTGGAGAAGGTTGTAGTGCAAATGTAGTTGGCAGTGGCAGTGGTAGCAGCGACACAGATGCAGAAATTCAGAGGGAGTTGTAGTACAGATGCAACATTTGTACTGTTGTTGGTGCTCAGTGATGTCAGACATCAGCAACGCAGAAGGAGATGTTACAGAACAGAGGGATGCAGCAACATGTTGCGTTGTTAGAGCGCATTCCTAGCTAAGAGGGAGTGTTGATTTCTGGTAGCATCGGATGTGCTTTAAGTCTCAAAATTTGCACAGAGGCTTAGATACACGCATTCTCCAATACCCAGAAATGATTTTGGGAAATTCCACTTGGAGAAAGTTTTATTAAAATAATTAATTATTTTTAATGGGACCCTAAGTCTAAGCTTAGGAAATTAAAATAATTAATGGGTATTAATCTAAACTGTGGGTGAAACTTCTAGAAGAAGGCGGAGGTCAATTCAATATGATCCTAGCCAATGATAAGAATCTAATCTGGGCCGTTGATTGATTAGTGAGAGGATTATAAGAGAAGGCTTGATGAGCACTTGGAGAACACATAGAAAGAGTTCAGAAGATCGAATTTCTGAAGCGGATCAGCTTTTGGTGAGAAATTCGAAGTGAGATTTTTCTGTGAGGGGTAGGGATAGTATCCGAAGGGAAATATTTCCTGGTTGGAGAATACTCAGCAGAGAAGGCAGATGGAGATCCATTAGTGGCAGCACAAAGCCACGCAGGGCCACGCAGAGGTAGTGGAACAGTCGAGAGGAATTCCAAAAATTTGTTGAAGGAATCAATTACAGACGCTGGGAGCCAAGGTGTGAGACAGGGGGGCAGAAATCAAAGTTCCTGAGCCGCAAATTGATCAGTTGGAGGAGTGACACTGTCCCCATAGGGTTTGACGCTTGGTGGATGCAAAGATTGCACAGAGGCAGCCAAGGGCAGTCATTCAAGGGCTGGATCAGGCAGGATTTCCAGTGATAGTGTGAGGTAATCTCACAGATCTCTCTATTAGTGATACTCTCTGGAACTGGATTGTTGGGAAGGAATCCATAAGTTTTATTCATAAATTACTACTGCATAATAATAAAACCCTTAGAGTTGTTGCACGGTTTTCCTGCATTGGGTTTTTACGGGGACATTTGTCCAAAAACAGTTGTGTCACTTGTGTTGTATCTTTTCCTTGTTCAGTTTGTTGTTTTGGCATATTATTTTAAATAGTGAATGCTGTAGTTGTATTTACTTCGATATTTACCGTAGAACATAGTAAATAACTTGTATGATTAACAAGTAGGAGAAGTAACATCAATTTGCTGCAGTAGGGATTTCGGGTTTAGGAATTTTCACACTTCACTATCGGCATATAATGATAATTGGAAATACTCTTTCTTACATGTAAGTACTCTTTTAATGCTATTTTGTTACTTTCTTATGTTACATGCATGTTGCTGGGGATTTTCACTATACTAGGCTGAAATTTACTTCTTTTCTTATGCGAAATTGTGGAAATTTGTCTTTTTATAGATTAGCATCATGTCATGGGCCATGTATGAATGAGTGAATATTCCTAGAGATATTTTGTTGAAATTTTATCTTGATAAGTCATCATATATTCCAAATCGAAGTGTAAAGACCTTGAAGCAAATTGTCTCATGCCCTAATGCCATGTGAAATTGTTCTAGAGGCATCCTTGACTAGGTGAATCCATTCCAAGCATTGAAATATCCTTGACTTCATTTCTCCCAAAGGATTAGGCACTGATCCTCTACTAGTGATCACTCTAAAGCATATATTTCTGACCTCCTCCCTTTCTAGGCCTAGCCCCAATAGGTGACCTAGGGCATCAAATTTCTCACGATTAACTAACTTAAGAAAATTCGATCTCTTGCCCTCTACTACACTGTTGTGTCTCCTAGAAGCCCTGCAAATTTGAAGCAATTATGACTGTGGGATCTTGAGATATTCCAAGCCCTAGCTCCGTGATCGATTCTTGCCCTTGGTTTCCCTTGGCTAGTTACATCCTTGGGATCATTGCATGAAAATTAGTGAAAATTTGAAATTTCCCCTTTGATCCCCTTCTCCCCCTCAATTAGGTCAAGAACACCCTTGATTGATCAACTCCACCCCTGTGACCTAATTCTAGGTCCACTTGGTCCTATGTGGTCCCAAAACTTACTAAAGATAATTTCACAAAGACCACTTGAAAACCAAGTTTCCGCAAGGATTTATAAGACTAGGTATCTCCTTTACAAGTCTTATCCACAAACCCTAGTCCTTTAAAGCCCCTTACCCTCCCTAGAGAGCCTTACACCTTGCTTCTCAAGCAATCAAACCATACAATTGAGTCACTCTTGTGAATAGGCCTTAGGAATCACTCCTTATCTTTTACTGACTCATTCATCTAGTGATTCCCTTTATACCGGGTCTCCTCCCTTCAGTGAAAGTTCGTAAAGAGCAGGGAACCTTAGCTGAGGTGACGATGGGCTATCTCTCCATTATTTCCCTTGACCTAGTAGTTGCCCTTTTAGGATCCGCTCCTAGGACCCTTTCTAGTTTGAGAGGTAATAGTTCCAACCTCATCGAACTTCATATGGAGAAAATAGAATTTCTTATCCCATTCAAAATTCAACAGACTTAATAGTTTTCAGGATTTCAAGATCATTGGGATTGTGGCATTTCATTAGATTATATCATGTATGAGAGTATGTGATTGGAATTTAGTCAAGAGCACGAAGCCTTATATGTACCCTAGTATTGATGGTGTTGATTGTTGAACTCCTTTGTCATAGCCTTAGCAAAAATGTACCCTTCACTCAAGTCAAAATCATTGATTCGAGTGTTAACCTTTTTCTACCATATTATAAGACTTGAATTAGGAAGATTGGTCAATGTTGACTAATATCCTTATAGAATCAAAGTAGAGGCAAGGTTAAACAAGAGGAGAGGAATCTAGATTCTAGATGGTTGATGCTCGAATAATTAATCATTATTGTACTATGGATGCCATTTCTATCTTGATTTGTGTACAATATGCATGCTTTGATATATTCTACAACTAATTTGGCACTCTGGATGTTTTTTTGAATGTAGATGCAATTATATATATGTGTGTGTGTGTGTGTGTGTGTGTGTGTGTTTTCGGGATGCTTTGCTTCCGAAGATTTTTGGAGAATGATGCTTCCGATGCTTCACTTCCAAAAAACGACCTCGCTTTGACCCTGCTTCATGCAACGTTGGGAGAACCAACTCTTATGGAGAAATTTAATTATATCAGGGATATATTAAATGGACTTATTCCATAATCAATAAAAAAGAGAGACGCTAGATGGTGGAAAACTATGAATATTAAAACCAAAAATATGTAGTAAGATCTACAAAATTATAGTGAAAATAGATGTGAAATTGTATGAATCTAGGGTTGAAACATATGTAAATCTGAAAATTTATATCCACTTATCAAATCTGAAAATTATATCAACAAAACAACCATGAGAGATAATATAATTACCCTAATTAAATGATTTTGGGCAAGCAAGATAGATTTCCACAAAATATAATTTCCAGCTTAAAAAAAGGTAATCTACCAAGCAATCTACCAAGCAATCTAGGGTTTCTAGGGCTGAAATTTTATATGCAAGTAATAATTTCCAGATTTACTCAAAACAAAAGGAAAACATGAAAATATAATTTTTTTTGTTTAACTAGAAGAAGTGACTAGTGGCTACCTACCAATTTGTACAGGGGGTCAACTAAGGCTCTTCTTGAGAAGCTTAAGGTGGACTAAAAATATAGAGGGGGTGAAGCACTCAAGCCCTATGAAATTATTTTCATAGCTTAAGTGGTTTTAAGACTTTCAAACGGAAAGTATAGAACAAAATTTTTCACAAGACTTGAGAAGGAATCTACAAGTAAAAGCTAAGAGAGCATACAACCAAATTTCGAGAAATATAACCATACTAACTATTTCAAAAGTAAACACCGCATACTTTTAGAGAAGGAATTTACCCAAAAATTCGCATACAAGACCATACATTGAACATTCATCCGTCAAATAAGCATCCACATGAATAAGTTGTCCAAGCGAATGCTCTAGTTAACCATCCATAGCATCAAAGTAGCACCTATACTGAAAGTTTTCGGAGTTTCTTCTCCACAAGCTTCTAGCAAAGTTTAAAATGAGAGATTCTCTTATATAGAGAAGAAAACCAACAACATCCTCAATAGAATAGAAATAAAATCCTAGATCTAGTCTACACATTCATAAAGCACCATTACCTGCCCAACTAACTAGGGAGATATAGTCAACAATACAATAGAGTATGAAGTGGTTATGCCACTTATACAAAGGCATCCAAATAGAGGAAGGAAATGGTCAAAAGAGCCCCAAGTTTCCTCCTCAAACCAAGGTAACAACCTCATCAATCAAATTGATCCGCAAAAGAGTTGAAGTGACCCACATGTGTAGCATGTGAGAGAACCTCCAAGGTGGGGGGTTTGTGAACATTTTTAACTATTGTAGCAACTGGAAATTATTCTTCTAATTGTAAATTAATTTTGCAATTTATTTTCTATGGCAAACAACAGATAATTCACAACTACAATTTTCACCATAAAACTTTGGAAAAATAAAAGCGTTGGAAACTAAGAAATGCTAGCACACACATAAAAATGACATTGTTATTTTTGGACAATTGTTCCTGGAAAAACCCAATGTGGGAAAAATCGGTGCAACAGTTGAGGGTTTTATTATTATGCAACAACAGAAAATATGAGTACAATAAAATAGACGCCAAAATGGCGTTTCTATCTGAGAGAAACACTGAAAAAATCACTGAGGGAATTTTACCTTCTTCTCCAAGCAATCCCACAAGAAACTAAACCTTAGAATTGGCTCTCCAAACCCTTGCTTATGTGTTGCCTCTGCCAAGCCAACTCGCACTAGCTGGAATCTGCCTCTGATGATGAAGTCCTTCTTGTTGTTGCCTCTAGGAGTGATTCTCACGGTCTCCTGGAAGCTTTCCCGACCACCAGAAGCTGAATCGACCTCTCTTATGGCTGAGTCAAACTTCCCCTCTTGAGGCTCTGCATAGCCCCTGTGCAACTTCCTAGAGAAATAATTCAGCCTCCTCTCTTGACCCTTCCGAACCTAGAAACTCCTCCGGAAATTTGTTGCTCTTCCCCTCGTGCCACCTACTACTCGATAATTGGCTTGATCTCAGTGCTAAATCACCTGCAATTGGGAAATCGAATTGCCTCGATCACTGATTATCTACAACTGGTGTGTTCTCTATCTACCCATCGACCTCTTCTTATAATCTTCGGTTGGGACTCTAACGATAATGATTAAAACTTAATCGATGGTTGAGATCATCTCCAAGTTGATCCATGTGAGTTTTTAGAGAATTCTAATCTTTCTCAATTAATTACTATTAATTAACCAATTTTCCCAAGTTAGGAAAAATTTAACTGATGGTCAATTAATTTAATTGAGTTATATCTAGGTGGAATTTCCAGAAACGATTTTTGGGTTTTGGAGAACTCCTGTGTTTTAGCCTCTCCACGAAGTTTGAGATTAGAACACCATCTGATGCTACGAAAACTAAGGTGGCTCTTCCAATTGCTCCAATAAACATGAGGGTGAGTCCTCCAAGGCATTACAATCTCAAAGATTCATGTAAGCGACATCCTAAGCATGCCAATGATAGCGTCAGAACTCCTAGGGCATATCACAATGCCCAATGCATGTCATATTGCACTAGTCAAGGCGCATTGCCCAATGCATGTGACTCCTCAAAATTGATGTTAATTGCATCCAAATATGGGTAAAGGGGCGTTGAATCATTATGTGACATCTTTTAATATGTTAAGGACTCTTTTAATTTTTATCCCTTCCAAACTTGACCATGGGGTGAACATCATTAACCTTAATTACATATGGAAATCCCTAGGACATTAAGATGTATATACTAGGACATTAAGTTAGTTGTAGGTGATGAGATGAATCATGAATGTGGTACTAGGGAGAAGGTGTTTTATGTAGAATATTAAACAAAATTAACACACATGAAAAAATACTAGAGATATAGAAATGGCGGAAAAGGCCTCAGCCTTACTATATTCCTCTCATAATGCAATGTACAAATAAGGATAATAGCACAAATAAATACATGAGGAAGTTTTTCTCAAGATAGTACGTCTATCTTGGACACTATGGTTGAGCAAATATCTCAACCAAACACTAATCTAGGAGCCTAACTAGTTGGAGAGAATCTCTCAACCAACTAGGCCTAAATTGACTCCTAACCATGAGGAACAAACTCAATCTAGAAAGGTAGGATTAAATCCAACTTTCTTGATTTTAATTAATTTAATTATTTTGGACTTATAATTGTTTTAAACACATGAGAGTGAGGCTAACATTCCCCCCCTCAATGATAAGTCCAAAATAAGAACCAGGAACCATCTTCCAAGTTCTCATGCTGAAATTGTTGATCCTCAAAAACACTGCTTGAAAAATTGCCAAAGTTGGATGCCAAAAAAACCTTCAATTTGAAGAGAACATGAATCAACTGCAAGTCTGATTCATCTTTGAAAGTTGTTTGACGACTCCATAACGTGCCACTGCAAAAGGATCCATCTGTCCTTCAATCAGCATCCTTTTTCCACTGATAAAATGTTGATGACGCCCATTGGCGAATTTGCTGATGTCAAAACAACTCACTATTGTTTGTTGAAAACTGCTCATTGTTGCTTTCTTTGTTGAACGCCCATTGGCGAATTTGTTGATGATGCCCACTAGCTGATTTGATGAAGACTTCCCACTGGCTTCTTTTCTAATGTTGTCGAAACTTTCAGTCTGACAATCTTCAATTCCATTATTATCATTTTCCCCCCTTTGTCAGCTGAAAGGAGAGACAATCAACATTTGATTTTGGAACTCCCCCCCTTCAGGTGTAGGAGAGTTTCACCATCTTCATTTTACTATAGAATTTGTCTTCATGTGAGACTGAATCCTTCAGTAACACATAGACAACTGTTTGACTGTAGATGACCACTTCCAAGGATCAATCCATGCATAATTGATCTTCACTCTGGGTGGTTGATTTCGCTTGCAGCATCTTTTGGATGAATGATTTTTCTTGCCACAATGGTGACAAGGATGGAGGTCAAAGCATTTACTCTCCATATGGCCATTTTGTTTACAATGGTTATACTTAACCATATTCTGATCACTGTTTAGAAAACCAGCACTTACAAACTGAAATGGCTTTGAGAAATCTGGAACAAACAAAGTGTTTTCTTTGTTGTATCTTAGGCCATGTCGATCTTTGTTGAAGGAGATTTCTTCGCAAGGTCTGATAACCTTCTTAGAAAGAATATCCTGCTGTTGTTCTTCATACTTGCTACTGCTGCTAACATCCCGTCCTTGATTTATTAAACCTTCTGTGTCACATTGGGCATCAAGCATTAACGGTTCATCTGTTTGACATGCTTCATCAAATTGATCAATTTGATCTTTGGTACTACTTGTTGCATCATTAAGTCGTACACCTGGTTGGTTGAGATCTCTTGTGTCACAACTTATATCAACTTGCTTGATTAGATCCTCTGTGTTGCAACCTTCATTAATATGCTGAATAAGATCACTTGTATCGCAACTTTCATTTGCTGTTGTGATGAGGTCTTCTGTGTCACAACTTGCATGTGTCTTCTCTACACATTGTGCATCTAGTAAATCTTGCTTTTCACTTCACTTAATTTGGAGTGCATGAATGAGTTTTTCTTTCATTTTGAGCTCAATTTGAAAGTCTTTCGCTACTTCTAATGTGTTGGTCATTTGATTGATTAAGGTTTTATTATGCTTTAACTTCCATTCCATTATTTCAACTTTGTTTTGTAACTCATGATTGCAATCTTGCAAATCTTTAATCTCTAGCTCTGCACTGTGAAGATGTTTTCCTCCTTTACTCATTATGACTTTTGACACGCTCGCTTGTGCTTGTTTAATCAATTTCACGCTCGCTTAATTTGCTTCAATTAACTTCACACTCGATTGAATTTTGTCACGCCCGCTTGAATTTTGTACTAGGATGAGGGTGTCGGATACCACTGAAAATGCACCCAAGAGAAATTCTTACAATGATTTGAATGACTCAGTTAAAAACAATGGAATCACTTGGCTTAACTGATTCCCTATCAATTTAAAGCTTGGGTGTCAGTTTCAACCGATAATGCACCCTTACATTTCAAATTAATTTGAATTTGATTACAAGCTAACTTACAAAAAAAATATTTGCAAGTTACACAATGACTAATTATGGTTGAATGTTGATGTAGAATTTGCTTGGAATTCTTGAGTTTTCAACTTCATAACTTGATTTGTCGTGCATGAATTTGCTTGTTTATGTAGAATGCTGATGTTTCCAACTTTGATTATGTGTTGTAGTTGCGCAAATGCATGTGATCGCTTGTGCTTGATTGAATGCTCATTGCAGCTTCTTAATTTCAGGCGCTTTGATTAATGTGCTTTTTTATTCACTTGCTTTAGACTCCTTGTGTGTGTTAGATAAGATAATTGTAGTGTCAAAACTAGACACAAAACATGCACAATCAATCACTACACAAGGTGTACCTAAGATCCCCTTATTCAATTTCGGGCGGATCTAGGACACTGCAACACCACAAAAAAATATGTCTTTATTAAGTATTTGAGTACATCAACCTTTCATCTTTACAACATCTTCATTGAAACTTCTCAAGCACAAAGTTTGAGAACTCCTTGGAGGCAAATTGTCTTCAAAAACTGGATGTTCACTGACTCAATCTCTCTCAAAGTAAAATATTACTTTGGATTACAACAATGACTTTCTCTAAAAAAAAAAAATCACTTATCACTCCAAATACAAAACACTTATCGCTCCAAAATTACAAAAAATAATTTCACCTTATCACTCCGCAAAATCACACCTTATCTTTCCAAAATAAAATTCTTAATGCACCTCTCTTAAAAATTACCTTATTTCTTCAAAACACTCCTTATTACTCCATTAACTTTATTAATGCAAATATTACAAATCTTAAAAAAATATATATAATCCACTTTTCACTCGAGAAGACTCCTCCTTATCACTATTAGAAATCTTTTTAAAACAATTAAATAACCTTTATGCAGTCACTTGAAAAAAGTGAACGGATCTCCTTAAAAAAAATCAAAGCATACTTTAAAATAATGCATTAGGAGAAGCTTAAAAAAATCAAAGCATACTTTAAAACAATCCATTTGGAGAAGTTACGTCAAAAATTAATTTCAGCATATGCGTTGAACATCTGGAAATAACGCGGCCACGCTAAGTAACTCTTGGGACATGGGCATAATAGGCAACCAACGGAGGCTCAAAACTCAATAGCAGCGATTTCAAGCCAGTTCTCCGTGCAGGTTCGAAACTCAATACCATCAAAGAAACTCGAAGCAATTCAGGATTAGCAAAATCCAAGGATCTGCAGGGATATTCATTGTGTTTAAGTATGGAGTCTCCTGGCCAGAGCAGCAAGAAGAGCGGCTTTGGATGTCCCTTCATAGGCTACTTCCCTTCAGGATACGATCTACGTTGAACACTAGGAAATTAAGTCCAAGCAACTGCAACTAGCCGCAATGCTGAATGAGGTAAGCGTAGACTTCATGGGTACCAACTATTCAGTAGAAAATTCACTATGGTAGCCTTGCAACTATCTCATGTGCGTCTTTGACAAAGAAACCAACACTCTCAAGATCGTCCCCATTTCTGGCGGAAATATTTTCATAACAAAAAGAAAAGCAAGAGTGCAAGGAATGGAGTAACGTAGAGAAGATGCCGAGGAAGAAATTGTTGAAGAACTTATCACTGAGAAATGGTAAATTCTGTTCCTGCATCATGCGCCCATTGGCTGAAATCTTTGAGGAACTGCATTGAGAGTCGAGAGGATCTGTGTTGAGAAGAATTGCACTCAATGTAAAAAGCCCCGATCATGCTTCATATCATCAACGACGCCAATAAGTGTAGTCACATGATGGCTGCTGCACCAGCGATCAATACAGCGGCGATGGGTTCTTGGGACTTGGCAGCTTCCACAATGGGATTTGGAAACAAGAGTCGCTGGAACTCGGCCTTGCATGCCAACAATGCTTTTACGCCATTTAATACCTTTCACAAGACACTCAAATTATCGATCCATTCTCTCCACAGGCTCCTTCACATACATCTAGAATTTCCATTGCCTCCAATACCACATGTAGAATATTAAACAAAATTAACACACATGAAAAAATATCAGAGATATAGAAATGACGTAAAAGGTCTCAGCCTTACTATATTCCTCTCATAGTGCAATGTACAAATAATGATAATAGCACAAATAAATACATGAGGAAGTTTGTCTCAAGATAGTACGTCTATCTTGGACACTATGGTTGAATAAGTATCTCAACCAAACACTAATCTAGGAGCCTAACTAGTTGGAGAGAATCTCTCAACCAACTAGGCCTAAACTGACTCCTAACCATGAGGAACAAACTCAATCTAGAAAGGCAACATTAAATCCAACTTTCTTGATTTTAATTAATTTAATTATTTTGGACTTATAATTGTTTTAAACACATGAGAGTGAGGCTAACACTTTACTTAGTTATCCTCATAGTCATGTAGGAAAAGCGAAAAGGTCTTACTCAACATAGAGTTACCATTCCTTAAGCCTCTTTTTATTACAACCCTTTTTCTTTTCTTTTTTTTCCTTTTTTATTTGCTTATCCAACCCCCCCATCCTCCCTCGAAACCAAACTCCCCTTTTTAATTTGAGAATGGGACTTGGGAAAATTGAGATTTATAGCAAGGTGGCATGGCTCATGCATATCATATAACTTTAGTTGCTTCTATCTCGATCATTTTAGCTCTTAGTTTTTTTTAATAGTCCTTTTCATACATGGAACTTTTATTTTGGACCTTGCTACATTGGCATATGATAATTCAATCAACAAAGGGGAAAATGAACCCAGAGATTTGGATAGATGATGATTTGGTGGTTAAGGCACTCCTTGATGTTAAGGTCATGTGTTCAAAACTCGTGGGTAGTCCCACCTGCTTAACCAACAAAAAAAGAAAGAAAGGGGAAGAAAATGGTTATGGAATGACAAGGTTTGGAAAATTGGCTAGGGAAAATGACTTGAAACACCTACCTAGGTTGCTAGTAGTACAAATTCACTCATAAGGTAACACACTTATTTAGAGGCAAATTATGAACACCCCATGGTACAATCTAGTAAGAGAAAATTTCAAGTGTTATGAACCATTATAGAATATACCATTGATCACCGTGTCCTATGACACACATATGAAGAACAACATCATCATGTGTGAGAGAAAGAGGATAAGGTGCAACATCACGAGATTCATCTGAGGACATGATGGGAACAACATTTAGAAAATATCCATGCATAACCATAGATCTTAGTTGTGGGGTTGTTGCTTGTGATAAAAAATCACAAGTGAATCAATATTCTAGTTACCCCTATATGTTAGTGGATAACAAGGCCATAATTGGTAAACGCCTCAAAACAAGTAAAAGGTTGCTAGACCATAATCTAAACAAATTCCCCATTTCAAACAATGTGTCGTCTGATTAGGAGCTTTTATTGGGGAGAATATTTATTGATTGCACAAGGCCATTTTCAACTAACAACACATGGGAGCTATAAGGCTTGATACCATGTATCTTCCTATTTTGAAATTTTGTATTACCTCAATCCATTCAGTAGTCTATACTTTTCTCTCCTTTCACATCCCCCTGGCTAGTACTTCATCTCCCTCAGTGTCCACCTTGAGCCACCATATTGTTCAATGATGGGGATTTAGATTCTTATTCTTTCCACCTTCACTAGTTCCTCCCTCCCCTCTCCCATTTCTCGTCTCTTGAGTTAGTTTCATCCAAATATGATATGCTCTCCTCAATCATTTGGGAATTGATCATTATCTCTTATCCCCATGTCACTAGATCTACCTCCTTGTCTCCCAATTCTAAATTGTACCCTTTAAGCTATTGGTATGACGAGGAGTGCAAAATCCACTATAGGGAGCTCCACCACACCTTCTTGCATGATCTTGCTTCCTACTCTTGGTTACAAAAATCCTACTATTTCCCCCTTTTCTACAAGAAATGTATCTTCATTTTCTAAAGGAGACATGAACTGGACAATGCCCTTTTTCACTCTCCCTTGCTACTCATGCCTCCCTATAGACCTTGATCCCCCATCCCTTTTCACCCATATGACCATGATATATAACTTTGTTGGGTAGCTTAGGTTATTGTCTCCTGCTCCCCATCCTACAACTTCTTGTTTTTCTATATAGATATTACATAGGGTATGCGAGAGTTGAACACTAGTGGAACAATAACTGAGGACGGATTTTAGGTAGAATTCTCGAAACATGGTATTAATTTTCTATGGATTACATTGCTAATTTATGAATCATGTTGGTTGCTTAAGGTTCCTGTGAAAATTCCTTGAAATGCAGCAACTAGAAATATTTCTTCTAACTAATAAATTAATTATGCAGTTTATTTTGTTTACAGCGAAATATTCACATTGCAATTTCTTCACCAAATAAAATACTATGGAAGAAAAAATAGGAGCTGGGAAATGCTATCACACACACATAAAAATGACAATGTTACTTTTGGACAAATGTCCCCAGAAACACCCAATGTGGGAAAACTGATGCAACAACTGAGGTCTTTTATTATTATATGCAGCGGAAATTCCGAGTACAAACTAGATGCTGACTACAGAGAAAATACTGGCAAAAATTTTGTGAGGAAATTTTCCTCACCCCACCAACAATCTGGCACTGAAACTGGCTTTAGAAACACCTCCACGAAATGTTGTGTGTCACCCTCTGCGTAGGCACAAATTCGTATTGCCTTGATCTCTCTCTTAGCTGCCTCTCTAGTCTTCCACTGATGCTGGAAGTGTCACTTCCAGCCTCTATGAATTTTTCCTACCTCCAGAACTCTGAAACAACCTCCCAAATCTACAAATCGAATTGCTTCCATGAGGCTACTGCATAGCCCCTGCACAACCTCTTTTTGGCTTTCTCTGCGTCTCTACAAGCTACTCTCTGGAACTAAAAATCCTTCTTCTAGATACTGCTAACCTCTTACAACTTGCAAGTCACCCACTGGCTCAATCTCCACTGTTGAATCACTCTTGCTACTGGGAATTTGAACTGCCTAGGGAACTGAGTATTTGCACTAGTGTGTCCTCCATCTACCCATTGACCTCTTCTTGGACTCCAACAACTAAGATTAAAACTTAATCGATGGTTGAGATCATATCCAAGTCGATTTGTGTGAGTTTCTAGATAGTTCACACCTTTCAGAATTAATCAATATTAATTAACCAGTTTTCTTAAATTAGACTTGGGAAAAAATTTAAATGATGGTCAATTAATTTAATTGAGCTATCTATATGTGGAATTTCTAGAAACAATTTCTGGGTTTTCGAGAACTCCTGTGTTTTAGCCTCTCCACAAAGTTTCGAGACTAGAACACCTTTGATGCTACAAAAACTAACACTCCCTCTTAGCGAGGAAGGTGTTCAAGTGTTGCACTATTGGTACAACACCATGTTTCTGCATCATCCTCTATACACGTTGCTGATGTCTGACAACTATAGTTGCCTGCCACTGTCGATCAACCACTGCACAACTTTGATGTTGCATTTGTGCTGCTGCTGACATTGCACTATACAACCTGTACTACTTTCAACTTTGCATCTGCACTGCAACCCAACTAACACTCCCTGAACTGTTGTTGCTGCCACTGCAACTATACTAACTGAGAAGCATCCAAAATACTGAATCAACTATGTCTTTGTGTTGCAACTGTCTCCTGAGTCTCTAACTACTACTAGCTTCTGCACTGTCTACTAGTAAAATTTCACTTCTATTGATTTTGCAATGTGCCTCCTGCATTGCTATCAACACTGCCTTGCGCTCCTCAACATATGACTGCAACTAGTCTGCAACTATCACTCTAGAAGTGACTGCACCAAATGACACTGATCCTCCTGCTACTGAATATTGTGGGCCCCTGTAGCAAGGTAATGATCCATGAGGAAACACCATCCAATGTTTATGTCAATGGACCCTGCTCAAACCTTTGCTCAACTTTGGGACTAGAGCTCCAAATTGCCCCACCTCACGCTTGGAGGTATAGCTGCAAAAATGGCGAAATCTTTCTCTGGCCTAGAGGAATGTTTATTTGTCTCTATTGATGTTGTCGCTTGATCCTTCTTCTCTTTCTTTTCCTTTTTCCTCCAAGGACACTGAGTATTGTAGTGGCCGAACTCGCCACACCTGAAGCACTCGATCGTTGACAGATCCTTCTTCTTCTTCTCTCCCTGTGAGCCTTGTCCCTGACTGGGACCTTTTGCTTTCCCTTTGATGCAAGGCCCATATTGTCTTCCTCTTTTTCACCCTTTGATCCCTTGCTGCTACTGTCATTGTTGGAGCTCTTTACTAGAGCTTGTCTCATCTCCTCCTAAGCAAGATCACCTAGGAAACACGTCTCATCCCAAAATACTTTGGACGAAATTATCCCAATCCTCAGTGACACTAGTGAGGGCTAACCTCAGCATTTCTGTAGGTGGAGTCATCTCTCCTACAACTTCTCGGTCATCCTGAATATCTTGAAGTCTGGATAGTCATTGAGGGCTAACCTCTGATCCCATCCAAGCAAGGTATCTCATCCTAGAATACTTTGGACGAAATTCTCCCAATCCTCAGTGACACTGTTGAGGGATAACCTCAGCATTTCTGTAGGTGGAGGCATCTCTCCTACCACTGCTAGCTCATCCCAGATATCCTGAAGTTTGGTGAGAAAGGGATCAAGGCCTTCACCCTTTTTCATCCTGGCGTTCCTTTGCTTTATTTTCAAGAACATCTTCTGTTGCTCGGAAGGATTCTGATATAGCCCTGAGAGAGAATCCCACGTCTCTTTGGTAGTGTTCTTCCCTGATATATGTGAGACTATATGTCCTAGACTCCATCCAAGATCATCTGCGTTATCTTGGCCGTCTCCTTCTTGAATTCTTTTTGTTGATCAACATCAGTAGGTTTTGCCACAACATTTTTTGCATACATTTTCAGACCAAGCTCATCCAACAGGAATAACATCCCGACCTTCCAGATGATATAGTTGGACGTTCCTTCCAACATGTCTTGATCTGTAAGCCCGATGGTGGCCATCTCTGCAAAAACTCGCCCTGGGATGGAAATATCCCTTTCACTTGCTCGATTGCTAGCTATGCTATTCACACTCCCTTATGGAGTGAGAAGATCTGCTTGGCGCTATTGGAAATATGGGATTTCTGAACTAGAAACCCTCTAAGAGAAATATCCTTATGTGTGTGCACTTTCTCTTCCTTCTAGCACTAATTTTGCAACTGCAAATTGCTGTAAAACTCTTTGTGTCCAGACAAGAAATCTGCTTTGTGAAAGTACTAAGTTACTGCTCCCTCTGCCTACTGGAATCACTTTTCTGGACAAGTCGATTTTTTTCTTCCACGCTGCAATTGAAAATTGAACTCTCTGTCCAGTGATTCACACTTCCTGGCTAGGCGCTGTGCAATCCAAAAAATTTCGGCATGCTTCTCCCTCTGAACAACGAAATTTTCTCTCTTCCGCCTCTGAGCTTCCTGTCCGTCAAATATGATCTAATACCATGTGAAAATTCCTTGAAATACGGCAACTGGAAATATTTCTTCTAACTGATAAATTAATTATGCAGTATATTTTGTTTACAACAAAATAAGGAAATATTCACACTACAATTTTTTTCACTAAATAAAATATTGCAGAAGCAAAAATAAGAACTGAGAAATGCTAGCACACACATAAAAATGACACCGTTATTTTTGGACAAAAGTCATCGGAAAAACCCAATGTGGGAAAACTGATGCAATAGTTGAGGGTTTTAATTATTATATGCAGCAAAAAATCTGAGTACAAACTTGTTAATTTTAGGATAACAATGGTATGTTCTATGCTTAGAGAAATTTTACTTCAATTTTCTTTATTAGCCCAATATCATATCCAGTATAGCAATCACATCAACATGATAGTAAAATGCAGATAGAACATAAACAATAACAGTAGAAGACAAGCCAACACAAGAGGACACAAGATATGGCACCAGCCAAGGACAAACCCCAATGTGGGGAAACCCTTGATCAATTCTTCTTATAATTCTTCAAAAGTTCAGCAAAGAGAGAGAGAGAGTACAATTTACAATATTCACTTGCCCAAACTGATCAGTCAAAACAACAGAAACAGAAAGCCCTAACCAGAAAGTCAACGTTGGTTAACAGGGCTGAAATTGACCTCCAAAATAGCTCGGTCAACCTTGGTCAACTTGGCCTCCAACGGAGAGATAATGTAGCCCAAAATAGCCCGAAAATAACCAGTCAAATTTGGTAAATAAAAGTCAACGCAACGACCTGAATTAGGGAAGTCAATGCTCATCAACGCAGGGGTCATATTGCCTCAGTTTTTGTGCCCATAATAGTGGCTTGCCGAAATAGAAGTCTCCCTCACAAAACTGAAGTCAAACAGGGTCAACGCTGGTCAAAGTCAGCCTCCTGAATTTTCGGCCTCTTGAAATTTTGGTCAAATCTGGTCAATGCAACAACTAGAAAAGATAGTCTTCCTTTCTCATGTGTGGAGAGAGAGAGGCCCATAAATCCGTACCCAATCAAGATGAGAGAGAGAAAGACGAATGAGATGAGATGCCAAAATGAGGAGGAGGTACCTTGTATTTATATGCAACGTTGAAAGCTGGAGGAGGCTAATTTGATGGCTGGCCGACCTTGACAATTTGTCCATAATCAAAATAAATTCATAACTTCATTTGTACATGTCAGAATGGGATGATCTTTAGATCAATCCTACACCTCTCGGAAAGAGGAATCCAAGAAAAATATCAGCTACCTCATAAGAGCTATCCAAAGTGATGTTTGGCCCTAGTTTCCAAATTTAACACTCCCTCTCAACTAGGGAGAACATCACTTACCAAACTGTCTGACAATCTATACCATCCCTGTCACTGTACTGCTTTGCTCTTCTCTGCTCTGCTGAACCATGAAGAAAGAATAAATGATCGAGAATGTATCATACCATTCTCCACTGACCCGAAGTCAGTCTCCAACAACAGAGAGTGTGTCATACCACTTTTAACTAACTCGTAGTTAGTTTCCGTTGATCCCAGATCAATATCAACATCCTAGCATAGGGAGTACGGTAGTACACGATGTATCCATCAGTACTACTACGGTCCCTATCTTCATTTCCCTACTCATTGGCTAGATGAGAGGTACTTCCCATGAGTCCAGAACTGCATGGGTAGGATGTGTCGGCAGGAGAAGGTGAACCATTCATCTTGCTCATATGCCATAGGGGAGGGTGAACCACTCAGCCTATGCATATTTCACCATGGGGTATCATAGGGGAAGGTGAACCATTCCCCTTGTACACAGCGCACCACTAGGGGAGGGTGAGTCACCCTATGGTCGCTGATCGCTCCGAGAAGTACCCGAAGCCCCCCGAAGCTCCCAGAGCTCACTATCCATCTCATACAGGACCCTCATAAGAGGGTCTCTCCATGACTCCAAGTCGTTCATGGAAGGTTAAGAATTTGACCTTCCCGAGGGGCTTCGTAAGAATATCGATGACTTTCTTATCAGTCCCAATATGATGCAGCCTTATTGCTCCCCGCTGTACCATATCCTGGATAAAGTGGTACCTGATATCAATATGCTTGGAGCAATCATGAAACACGAGATTCTCAGAAAGACTAATCCCACTCTGGTTGTCATAGAAGTTCACGGTAGTATCCAACACATGTCCAAACATCTCATTTAAGAGCTTCCTCAACCAGACAGCGTTGCAGGAGGCCAAACTAGCAGCAATGTACTCAGCCTTAGCGGTGCTTAAAACAATCGACTTTTACTTCCTGCTCATCCATGATATTGAAGCAGAACCTAGATAGAAGCAACATCCTGATGTGCTTTTGCGATCCACCACACTGCTAGCCTAGTCTGCATCAGAGTAACCATGGAGCCTCACATTCCTGGCAGTGTATCTCAGTCCATAAGTGATTGTGCCCCGGAGATATCTTAAGAGATTCTTGGCAGCAATCCAATGTATATGATGAGGATCGACCATAAATTGACTCAATGTGTTCATTGCAAAACATATGTCCAGACAAGAGTTCACCAAGAACATTAGGGCCCCTATGAGTTGACGATACTTAGAAGGATTTCCCAAATCGAGCCCGAAAACACTTTCACATAACTTCTTGAAGCCAAGTTCCATCAGAGTAGTCACGAACTTGCATTCCACCATCCCAAATCTTTCAAGTAGCTTCACAACATATTTTCCTTGAGAAAGGAAAATATCCCCTGGCTTTTGCCAGACCTCCAACCCTAGGAAGTAATGCATCAATCCTACGTCCTTCATATCAAATTCGGAAGCCAACTCTCTCTTACATTGAAGAATAAGAGGGTCTGCACCTGTCAGAAAGAGGTCGTCCACATAGAGCACCAAGATGAGAGGCATATCATTCTCAACCTTAAAGTAAAGGTTCGATCAACTTCACTTCTTGTAAATCCCAGCTTCATCAGATAGCTATCGATCCTCTCATATCAAGCCCGGGGTGCTTGCTTCAACCCATAGAGGGCTTTCTTTAACCTGCATACATGTGTCTAACGATCTTGAACTTCAAACCTCTCAGGTTGTTCCACATAGACTTCCTCCTTAAGTGAACCATGCAAGAAGGCAGTCTTGACATCCATCTGGTGTATATTCCATCGTTGCGAGGCACCAAGGGCTATAATCGAACAGATGGTGGTGTAGCGAGCAACGGGTGCAAATATCTCATCATATTCTACACCTTCCTTTTGATAGAAGCCTCGAGCAACGAATCTAGCCTTGAACTTCTCAGCACTTCCATCAACACCATGCTTGATCTTGTAGAGCCATTTAGAGGTGACAACAAATTTGTCTTGGGGTCTAGGGACCACATCCCAGACATCATTCTTCATAATTGACTTGTACTCTTCGTTCATAGCATCCTTCCATACTTGTTGCTTCACAGCTTCTTCGAATGAGCAAGGTTCAAACTGAATAATGGTGCTCATAGCAGTTAAGTACCCTTGGTACCTATTAGGCTTCTTGCTTTCACGAAATGCCCCCCTCGGTGCAACATGTCTCTCGACATCTTTGAGAGTTTCCCTCAGCCATGAGGGTCTCCTTTTGGAGGAGGAGGGCTCATGAGGAGGAGGATCAATGGGATCCATCAGTTCTTCAACATCGGGCATCGGCTCATCTTGTGAATCTCCCTGATTTCCTATATCTGCTTGTTTGTCCTTCCTTGGAATAGGAAGGTTGCTAATCTTCCTTAGGGCAGCATCCTCATCGAAGGTGACATCATGACTCAACTCTACTTCTCTTTGACCAAGCACATAGATTCTATATGCCTTCGAAGTTTCACTGTAGCCCACAAAAGTTGCTTTCTTCCCAGATGCCTCCAATTTACTTCTCTTTTGTTTCGGCACATGAAAGTATATGGGACTACCAAAAATTTTAAAATGAGAAACATCAGGTTTCTTACCGGTGAAAACTTCTTCGGGAGTTTTGGAGTCCAATGCTTGATGAGGGCATCGATTTTGAATGTACACAACAGTTTAAGCAGCTCCTCCCCATAGGAACTTTGAAAGTCCTTGATCATGGAGCATGGCACGAGTGGCTTCTATAATGGAATGATTCTTCCTTTCAACAACATCATTTTGCTCAAGAGTATATGTAGTAGTAGTTTCCCTCTTAATGCCATCTTCCCTGCAATAGTCATTGAATTCATTTGACTCATACTCGGTTCCATTATCGGTCCTCAATATCTTGATCTTCTTCCCTATTTGATTTTCCACCAAGGTTTTGAAGGCATGGAACCATGAGAATATTTCGTCCTTCTTTTTCAAGAAATATATCCAAGTTTTGCGAGAGAAGTCATCCACAAAGACAACATAATATAAATATCCTCCTAATGATGTCACAGGCAACATACCAGATAGATCAAAATGAACCAATTGCAAAATGTCTGTGGTCTTGCTATCACTTGAGGGGAATGGTCCCCTTGTATGTTTTCCCTTGGCACATCCCTGACATACACCTTCATGCTCTATTTTGAATTCGGGCATACCTGTAACCATCTTCCTTGCATCGAGTAGAGACTTATAGTGAAGATGAGCAAACTGTGGATATTCCTAAATCTAACACATCAGAATCCCCTACTGCAATATCTGGTTTATTATCTCGTACTTGTTATTTACATTAATAAGTTATTTAATAATATAAACATCGAAATAAACATAATTGCACTTTCACAAACATACAGATCAACCACTAAAATAAACTGAGACAACACAAGGGACATCGTTATTTTTGGACAATTGTCCCTGGAAAAACCCAATGTGGAAAAAACGGTGCAGCATATACAGGGTTTTATTATTAAGCAGATTCTAAATACAACTAGGGTGCCAGAAATGGCTCACCCTTCAAAGAATATCCTTGGCAGCAATACCTCTATTCGGAGACAGATATTCTGGTTGATCAGCAACTGGATGAACGATCGCACAGCAACTTCGGTTATTCCTTGTGCTGGACAACAAAAGTTGCTCCATGCACTCTCTGGAACTGCGTCACCCTCTTAGGGACTGTGTCACCCTCTGTGGCTCTGCATCATCCAATCAACTTAGTCTGTCCCACTGGATCACCTCAGTGCATCCTCCGAAGCCCTCTGCATCAATTGCGTTAGCCTCTACGGCCTTTGAGTCAGCTCCTTTGGCCCTTTGCATCCTCTGTGCTGGCCTCCTTAGCCTCTGCGTCAATCCTTGCTGCCTCTGCGTTAGCCTTCCTAGGCTCTGCGCTGCCTCTTTCGACACTCTGCTGCCTCTCTGATATGTATTCCTCGGCCTCCTACCGAGCTTCCCCTCACTGCAACTGATCACTTGTTCGATTTCTTCAGCAAACCTCGCCCCATAAAATCGAACTCACTGATCTTTCTTGGTGTCTTGGTGTGTTTCCAATTGACCCTCAAGCCTCCTCTTATACTTTTCTTGTTAATGATTCAACGGTCGAGATTAAGTCCCTAATCAACGGTTAAGATTAGATTTGGCTTGATCCTCGTTATTTAGAACTTTCTCACCCATATTATATTAATACACATTAATATTTTAATTTAACTAAGTTTAGACTTATGGTCTCATTAAAAATATTAATTATTTTAATATCTCTCCATCCAGGTGGAATCTTCACAAATGATTTCTGGGTCTTGGAGATATCATGTGCCTTAACCTCTCCACCAATTTTCATGGCTAGAGCACATCTGATGCTACCAAAAATGAACACAAACCTCCGGTGCCATAGTTCAGATTGAAGAGATGTGTCGCAAGACATGGCTCTAGTGGACTTCCTCCAACTTGATATAAATTGTCAACCTTGAATCCAAGAGTAAATGCTTCTTTAAAATTTCTTTTCCACACACGTACCTTTCCATCGATGAATGCCACCTTGAATCCTTTGTCTTCCATCGCCGAGATAGACACTTTATTCTTCTTTAGATTAAGTACATATAGTACTTCTTCAAGATGAACGGTGTTACCTTGATTCAATTGAAGGGTAACAGTCCCAACTCCCATTACAAGATAGGTGGCATTGTCTCCAAGGATAATTTCCAAATTTGTATCCTTCTCTATCAAATTTGAAAGAGAGTCCTTGTACCCGATGAAGTGCCTTGAGGCATCACTATCAATCAACCAATTTCCCAAAGTATATGGAGGAGAGGCAGTAGAAAGGGTAGATATAAGATAAAATTCCTTTTGCTTAGAATTTACAACATTAGTCTCATCATACCTGGAGTTTCTTGTTCTTTTAGAAGCTCGATCATTTCCAAGTTGAGTAGCGGAAGCATTCCTTTTCCCTTTGTTCTTGAACCTGCCATTCCTTTGATTGTTGTTGTTGCCCCTGGAATGATTGTGATCATCATCATGAGATGTGTCCCTTCTATTTGGACACTCCCATAGTGACCAAACTTGCAAATGAAGCATCTTCCCTTCCTTCCATTTTTGAATCCCGGTCTTCCTTGACTTTGCTTCTTTGAACCTGCATTGTTCTTCCTCTTGGCATGAGCGGAGAATGCGGTAGGATTATTCCTATTCGAAGGCATCTCCAATTCCATCATCCTTGTTTCTTCTTGAGAACATCTAGTCAACAATTCTTCAAAACTTGGAATTCTGTCGTTATTGAGAATAGTAGTGTTGAACACATGCCATTTGGGAGGAAGACCTCCAAGGGCAATGAGAGTGAGCTCCCTGTCAGCAATAGCTTCACCAATCGAAAGAAGATCATTTTTGATCTTGGTAATCCTCATGAAGTAGGATTGAATATCCTCACCTTTTCCCTTCTTTATATCCTTCATCTTGTTCTTGAAGAAAAGAATTTGATTTGCATTTTTTATGAATAGAATCCCTGATTATCTTCTTGGCTTTGACTTCACCCTTCTTGTACTTTGTCTTAGCAACAACCGGTGCATTTGAAGGAGGTTCCAGAATCTTTCCCTGCACATAATCCATGGCATCTTTCTCTTCTAAAGTCAAATCAAGAGACATCTTCCATGCATGATAATCAGACTTATCATGAAGCTTATCATTAGACTTGAAGTAGGATGTGGAGGCCATTGAGACTTGTTCTTGATCAGTGATAGCTTCTCTTAGTGATTGATCTTCACTCTTGCTTGGGCTTTGTCTTCACCTCAGCTCTGATACCATGTTAATTTTAGGATAACAATGGTATGTTCTATGCTTAGAGAAATTTTACTTCAATTTTCTTTATTAGCTCGTGAAAGATATTGTGCGGCGTGCCATGGTATGCTACCAGTGCACCGGACGATTGGCAAAGTAATGATTTGAACCTTTGCTTATTCCAAACGACTCCACAGTCGCCGCATGAGACAAATGGCACCTTTCCTTATTGGCACGGACATTAGTTATGGGATTGGGGCCTCTTTCAGAGTTCCACATGGTATTAGTGTCAGTTGTAAAGTTTCATTGGTTAATTTGTCTAGGTACAATTTAGTTTTCCGTATGTATATTTAACTTGAAATTAAATTAATGATGAGGCCAAAAGGTTTGTGATTCTTTTATACACATGCGAAATTTTTCCTTTCAAAAAAAATTAACTTAAAGAGCGAGATCTCATTGCCGTGTTAGAATCACCTATTATAGCGAAATCACATCATTTTCGCTTGATTACTCATATTTGATTTTGATTTGTCCTCAAGACTGGTAAAGAACCTAGTCAGACCACCGCTAATTAATCTTTATTTAAAAACCTAATAAATTTTATTTTTAAGATTGACTTATAATGTAAACATTGAATTGGTAACTTACAACAATTCAGAATATAAGTGGTGGTCATCATCACAAAAGCAAAAGACATCACCATAAAGCAAATAGTATGTCATAGTTGTGTACGTAGTTAATAAGCCTTATGGAACGTATATCAACCTAATAAATAGAAATAGTGACTTTGCATAAGAGCGTGACGGTGTTTGTGTGAGGGTGAGATCATTGACACAGGAAGAAACGAGATGCCGGGTTCGATGGACCGAGGCAGAGAAATTTTTGACGCGAGACGTTGATTCGATGAGGGACTAGTATGTTAAAATCTTTGCATCGTTTTCATTTTCAGCCTAATAAATCGATTTGTTTTGGTTGCATTTGCAAATCATTTTGTCAATTAAAATTTGAGTTATGATTTGAGATTTTCTGATTTTAATTTGTGACCACATGAAGAAAAAATTACTGTATAGGGCATGGCTGGGCGGGCTAGGTAACAACAATTTCAAGTGGTCAGCGGTACTTAAGATTCATAACCATCTGGTAGTTGTCGTTTCTCCATCAGGTAGCTGTCATTTCTGCTTAGGTTTCTTTGAGCCCTTTTCCTCTCCAATTCGATGCTTTAATTATCATCCATTTTATTTTTTATTTTTAGAAATAGATTTTGAGTGTTATAGTTTCTTTAACTTAGAATTACAAGAAAACGTTTTTTATCCAGTGTCCCACATATACACTCTGCCCCTGAAACAAATCCATGAGTGTTTTCCTTTAATTGTTTGGGCTTTCTGCCGTCATCTAAGGGTGGGTGGCTGTTATCGATGACATCTACACCAAAAGATGCCCAGATTTTTCAGATTGACTCATGGAATTTCGTTATGAGTTTCATGTCCTTGCTTAATCTAATAAGATTATAGCATCGATCCATAAAGATATTGACATAATAAGCACTAATAAGTATAAGCACTCGAAAAGGAACTAATAATATTCAGGCTAAAAAGTATAAGCACTCGAAAAGGCACTAATAATATTCAGGCTAAAAAGTATAAGCACTCTAAAGGCACTAGCAAAGCCCGCAGCATAACGCCATAGTTTGATATCCTCTAGTTCCAGATTTCAATGAAGCGGCGGAAGCAACATTACCTTCTTACTCTGAGCAAGGACGAGAAACCCCCAGCAACATGACGAGAAACATCAGAGCAAGTATCAGTGGTTTAAGCAGCAAGGCCGGGAGTTAGAACATGGACAACATAGGCAGGGGCAACAATTAATGAGATAGAGGTGGCGGCAAGGGGAAGCAATTAAAGAGATAGAGGTGGCAGCAGGGGGAAAATTAGTTGGAGTGGATTTCGTTGTTTAATTAATTGATCCCATGAGCTTTTGTTTTATTTCACAAAGTGGCGTTCGGGGGTCAGTATCTATCTTTTTTCATAATAAGTTTTCACAATATTGATGTAGCTTGTAAGAGGCAAAATCAATTATTATTGTGTTTATGTCTGGTGTTGATGTGAGATTAACGTCCGAGAGCTAGAGAGAAAGGGCGCATGGCACAGAGGGAGAAGTTACTGAAAAAAAGCAGAAACGGAAAATTCCTAAATCAGAGGCATTTATTTTTGGGCTTTTCGATAGTTGCAGCATACTGGCCAACACAATGTCCATTCCTTTACCGATTGGATGGGTAAGGTGATGGAAATTTCATTTTCTTATATCAGCAGCAATTTCCATATCTAATTCCCTGGTTTTCATTTTAGTAACCTTAATTATTTCTAGACTTTTAGTGTTAATGCTATTGGTTTGTTTATCTATTTCTTGTTTCCAGCTTTTCTTCAACTATTTAGAGAACTTGCATAGCATCAGGGCAAAGGGAGGAATAATATTCTACAAGGTATTCAAGGGACACTGCAGCTCCTTCCCAACACATCCCTGTATGTGCTTATAAGTGGTGTTATTGTCATTTGATTTCTTTAAATTAAAAACAATTGCATTTTGTAAATAGTTCATTAGTTTAATTTTAGATTTTTATGGGCTAATAGTGCTTTCCTTGGATTTTTCCTTCCAGCATCCCTGTTAGCATATAGAGAGGATACTGGAAAGGGAAGAGCGAGCACTACTGTAAAGGAAGGAATGAGCACTACTGCTATGGAACAATGTTTTCAAGGTACTCTACAGCTGCTCCTCAATATCTTCTGCCTTGCTTGTGTTGTAGATGATAGTATTTGTTTGGAGTTAAAAATACAAAGGCTATTCTAAATTTAGTGATCAAAGAAATAGCGATGAGGATTAGGTTACATGTCAATGCTCTCTAAATCAATCATAACGAAACATAGGTGAAAAAGGGACTTCGAACAAACAAATTGTCTGAATAAATAACAATGTGTATACCATGTTAGGGTGTCTATATAATCTTAAACTTCAAGAAACAAATCCAATAATCTTAAAATTCAAGAAAGAAACCCAATGATTATGGCTGATTCTAGTCCCAGTCCCACATATTGCATGTTTTTGATCCTCAAATGAAATATATTCATGTGAATTATAGTTGGGTGAATGAGAATTACATGTAACAAAGGGGAGCGCAGCAAAGTGTGGTTATTCTTCTTGCAGATTACCTTGTTTCACTCTTAGTCTTACTACTCTTGGGGTCATTTCCTCTCGTCAATTAGAATGAAAAAATATTTGATAGTTTATATTCCCATTTGCAAATGCGATTATTTATATTTATGATGAAATTTTTGGGTAGTTTGTGTTCTCCTAGTACATAATGACGAGATCAATGAATAAATTGGAGCATTTCCTTCTTATTTTCGAATCTATAAATAAATTGTAGCATCATTCTTGCTTAATTTAGTCACTGATCTTTTTTTTTCCAGCTACATTGTCTTCCTTCCTATCTTAATATTTTCTATTTCCTTTGTTTCTTCTTGCTGAACCTCGTCTTTGGCTTCCTTTTGCTTCTCTACATATTTTTCCATGCAGATATAGAACAATATCATTTACTCCCTCCATTTCCGTCATAGCAATTGGGGATTGAACTTGAAATTTTTTCTCTCAAAAAACACCATCCTCTATTCGTTAAAATCACTCTTCTATCTATTTATTCATTTCAGCTAATGTGTATAGTGGGATACATGGTATGTAGTGTATATGGTGTGTCGGGTTTATTTATTTTAATATGGTAGTACCTAGTCATGACCCATGTGTTCAATTGGCTCAAAGCTTGGTGTGTCAGGTTTATTTATTTTATTTGATGTGTACGATGGGACCTAGTAATGACCCACGTGTTCAATCGTCTTGGAGCTCGAGCATGATGAGGATGATGTAGTGTAAATGTTTAGACTTATTGTGATGTGCTAATTGTCAATAGCCACTTAAAAATACAAAGTTATATTCTTAAAATTTTATTTTCTATTAATATATTTTTTTTTCTTCTTTTTTTGTTTAATAGCATGTTCGTGACTTGCGATTCAAGCCCATGTCTAATGCATTGCAACTTAGGAGCATTTAAGCCATTAAAAATTTGCGATTCAAGCCCATGTCTAAGAAATTGCAACTTAGGAGAATTTAAGCCATTAAAATCACCCAGAGATTACACTCTGCTTGGGCCACACCATCCCTTAACATGGTTGGAAATTTTTTTTTTTTTGGTGTGTCCTCTCAACTACTATGAGTTTTGAACCTTAGTCACCTTATGGAATTAAACTCTCGAAACCCAATCATGCTAGTGGGACTTTTTTTATATTATTTTCTTGGTTATTGAAAAAGTAATCCTAGGTTGTAGTCAAGAATGACAAATTTGATTTATATTAATATATAGCATTGAATGATCTCGATGAATGGGCCACGTAAATTTAAATCTTGGAGCATCTTGAGATGGACAACGTTGAGGAACAATGGGATGTGAAGATGGAATATTACACTCAACTAGAGTTCTTTATGTGAAGGTCAAGAAAAAATAAGTAATTTGTCTTAATGAATTTTTACTTTGAGTGTGTGAACTTTGAAGAACAAAAGAAATCCGATATTGAGTGTTGCTTTGAAGGTTGATTTAATTTTTGTGTTTCTTCCTATTTGTGTAAATAATGGGCTAGACATACATGAGGTCCTAAGTTGGGTTGGATTTGGTAATTTGTAAGTGGGCGCATGTGCATAAAACAACATTGCCATATACCCATCTTGTAGCATCTTAGAATAGCTTCCATGACTATAAAAACTCTTCTTCCCTAATGAAAAGGGCGACATATATCTATTCTTTATAGTCTGTCCAAGATGTAAAAGTATGAATAAGGAGAAAGAAGTGTTCTTTTTCTTTGAGCTCCATCTTACATAACTAGGGTATCGCCATAACTAATATATCCAGTGTTAATAATATTGGCAATATTCTGCAGTGTTCTTTTGCTTTGAGCTCCATCTTACATAACTAGGGTATCCCCATAACTAACATATCCAATGTTGATAATATCGGTGATATTTCGCGAAATATCGCAAATATCACAATATTTCGCTTGGAAAATATCGTGATATTTTCCCTTTTGAAAATATCATGATATTTTTGCTTTTGAAATATCGCGATATTTTCAAAATATTGCTGATATTTTGCCAAAATACTGCGCGATGACCCAAAATATTGTTGGGCAAGCACCCTCTTGCCGATATGTTTAATCTAAAAAAAATGAATATATTATGCATTTTTAATGTTTGTCGATATTTTATGATATTTTCACTGATATTGCCTAGAAGATGTTTTTAGGACCCTTGTCGTTATTTTGTTGATGCCAATATTATCAATACTGAACATATCCACTACTCACAAGGTAAATGATCACTAGTTTCCCCTCTTTGGCGAGAACAAAGCTTGAATTCTTGACTTGACCCTAACATAAGTTAGAGCAGTGATAAAATAATTCTCTATCCAAAGGTGAGTTCGATAATAATAATACAGTTTTAGGAGAAAAGTGTAATAATAATAATAAATTTTTAGGAGAAACTAGAGTTGTAGGAACCATTTTCTAGCAAACGATATTTCGCCCGGAAAATATCTGAAAATATCGTGATATTTTCTAAATATTGCCGATATTTCGCCAAAATCTTGCACGATGACCCAAAATATCGTCGAGCAAGCACCCTCTTGCCAATATTTTTAATCTGAAAAAAATGAATATATTATGCATTTTTAATGTTTATCGATATTTTCCAATATTTTGCCGATATTTTCATTGATATTGCCTAGAAGATGTTTTCAAGACCCTCGTCGATATTATCAACACTGAACATATCCACTACTCACAAGGTAAATGATCACTAGTTTCCCCTCTTTGGCAAGAACAAAGCTTGAATTCTTGAGTTGACCCTAACATAAGTTAGACTAGTGATACAATAATTCTTTTTCCAAAGGTGAGTTTGATAATAATAATAAAGTTTTAGGAGAAAAGTGCAATAATAATAAATAAATTTTTAGGAGAAACTAGAGTTGTAAGAACCATCCCCCCCTTGGTTCAAGAGGTGGATTCGCATCCCAGATGGATCCACGGGCAATCCTCGGGCAAAATCGTGATTTTGATTTTTAGAACTTCGGTTCCACCCTTTTTTCTCGGTTCCTGGACTTTCAAAATTGTGATGGTTCTGAATTGCAGTTCAACAAGCCCAAACCGCGGTTTCGACATAGTTCTCCAGAGCCAAATTGTAATTCCACCATGGTTCCAGAAACCACTCGCACAGTTTTGCAAGACTTTTTTTTTGGAATTTTTGAACTGTTATGTGAGGAACCATGCTTCTCGTACACTCCCAAGATGCTCCCTATTCGCTTCCTAGATGCTCCCTAATGGTAATGTTAAATTCTTAAAGTAAAAGTGACATTCTCCTTTATCTTTCATTTTCATCCCTTTTACTTAAATTTTTAACATTGCCATGAAATGACTCAAGATGTTTGAGAGTGGTTCCTGTTACCCACCACCTGTGGGTAGCGTATATAGGAGAATTTTTTTCTCCTAGATTATCCTCAGTCGGCAGGCAGTAGCCCCTTGCAGTCCCCAGATAGCTCAATGTGCCATTTTCTCCGCCACCTAAGCCAGCAATGTGGTCCCTCGCCCATCTATTATGAATGTATGATTGAAGACGGGCCTCTCGACCCCAAAGGTATGGCTTTTCATTAGTATTTTTGAGTAGTTTTCCTTACTTGTCATTTGCACTTTTGTGCATGAATTTGTGTGGGGATTCGACGAAATGAGTGGGTTAGGTTTGTATTCTTGTCTCCATTGCCCGATTTCGTGGTTACCCTAGTAGACTAGTCCAGTGGGATCTCCTTTACTGGCCATTAGCTTTATTGTTGGCACTACATGGGAAAAACCCAATTTTGGTTGCATGGTCCCGCTTCCCGACACCACCTACATTACTCCCTTTCCACTGATTTGAGCCCATTCATTTCTTTTCCCTCCAGGTCCACATGTGTCCATTGGGTCCACATAGGGTTAGCCTCCCCCTCCCCTTGTCCACATCTTGGGTTGGGCTTGGAACAATGCCCTAGAGGTTGATGCAGCTAAAAAGAAAATAAAAAGCATAATTTGGCCACTCTCAACAGGAAATGTACCACAAAATGCAAAAGATGGTCGGGACATACAAATTTAGTATGTGGGCAAAAGCCAAACATGAGCTTTACCCTTTATTTATGGCCATTACCTTGGTTCCTATGGGCCCTTGATGAACCCCCTCCATTATTAAGGAACCCATGATTGTCCCAACCCTTGGTGGATGATGAATTGCCTCACCTTAAGGGGGTATCCACTGCTACATATTACATATGATGCTCTCCATCCCCTGGAGCCCCGAGCAGTTATGAAGAAAAATCAATCAAAGGTAAAAGACATATGAAGAAGGGTGGAAAACAAAGGTCGGGGTAACTCATGTACCATGAATTGCTCCCTTCTACACTCATATACCCAGGTGTGGGATTCCCTTATTAGAGCTACCTATGCACCTTGACATGTGGTCTGGATGATTCCCTTGATCCCCACTCTGTTCCATTATTATATCATCTGCCACCTACCTCTTAAAGGATGTACTATGGACATGCCACCCCATTTAGAGGTTGAAACCACCTAATAGGGTCCTTGGTTAACCCCTTATTGAGCTTGGAGACACTTGTACATGCCAAGTCCCACTATGGAAGGGCATGCCACCATGAAGTGACCCATTGATCCCATGATTTGTAAGCATTATTACTTGATTATTCTAATGATTTGTTGTATTGGAGGTCAAGGGGGTGCATTGGATCTTATGCAGGATTGCAGATGAGTTTTCATTTAGGGCTTGGTGTTCCTATACACATTGACACTTGTAGGGTGAGCGTTGAGATCCATGGGCCTCCACCATAGCAGATATTACTTCATGGATCCCCAACAACGTTCATTGATTGCTTGTGTCCCACCTTTTGGATGAGGATGATGCACTGGGTCCACCATGCTCATCCATCTCCACAGTTGCGCCATACACTTGGGAGATGTTCCAGGATGCCTCCCGCTTTAGAGGGAGATCTTATATCATTATTGTAGCCCTTACAGATGGTCTACAGGCATATTTGATCCATTTGGAGACCCATGAGGATGTTCTTGTGCCCCCACACCTACTTGGGAGCACCACAAGTTCTTGATTGGATACTATGTTTAGAGTCCATTTCTTCATTATGGCACCCTTTGGATTTCATTAGGCCTCCTCAAAGGCTCAACGATTCACTTTGTTGATCATTTGACCCTCTTGAGAGGCTTATCTTTACATTATTGAGCTATTTGGTGGGCTTGTCACCAAATGTTTTGTTATTATGCACATTATTTTATTTGAGGGGCTAAATTAGGCCTAATTATCTAAAGCGAATTCATTAGGAAGTGTATAAATAGAAGTGAGATTATTCATTTTGATCATCATCGTTTGGATTAGATCAATCTCTCTTGTGATCAGATTCATTAGGAAGTGTTTAAATAGAAGTGAGATGATTCATTTTGATCATCATCATTTGGATTAGATCAATCTCTGTTGTGAGATTTTCACTATTCTTTTTGGAGGACGAAATTGGATGAATGGATGAATTTTGATATTTGGATCTCTTCATTTTTGTCTTGGAGCTTCACAATTGGCATGTAATGATGATTGGATATACTCTTTCTTACATGTAAGCACTCTTTTAGTGCTATTTAGTTACTTTCTTATGGCACATGCATGTTGCTAGGGATTTTTTCTATACTAGGAAATTTACTTCTTTTCTTATGCGAAATTGTTGAAATTTGTGTTTTTATAGCGTTGCATCATGTCATGGGCCATGTACGAATGAGTGAATATTCCTAGAGATGTTTTATTGAAATTTTATCTTGATAAGTCATCATATATTCCAAATCGAATTGTAAAGACCTTGAAGCAATTGTCTCATGCCCTAATGCCATGCAAAACTGTTCTAGAGGCCTCCTTGACTAGGTGAATCCATTCCAAGCATTGAAATATCCTTGACTCCATTTCTCCCAAAGGATTAGGCACTGATCCTCCACTGATGATCACTCTAAAGCATATCTTTCTCACCTTCTCCCTTTCCTTCTGGGCCTAGCCCCAATAGGTGACCCAGGGCATCAAATTTCTCACGATTCACCAACTCAAAAAAATCGATCTCTTGCCCTCTACTGCGTTGTTGTGTCTCCTAGAAGCCTTCCAAATTTGAAGCAATTCTGACGGTGGGATTTTGAGATATTCCAATCCCTAGCTCCAAGATCAATTCTTGCCCTTGGTTAGTTACCTCATTGGGATCATTGCATCAAAATTAGTCAAAATTTCCCCTTTGATTCCCTTATCCCCCTTAATTAGGTCAAGAACACCTGTGATTGATCAACTCCACCCCCTTGACCTAATTCTGGGTCCACTTGGTCTTGTGTGGTCCCACAACTTACTAAAGATAATTTCACAAAGACCACTTGAAAACCAAGTTTCCCAAGGGTTTCTAAGACTAGGTATCTCCTTTACAAGTCTTATCCACAAACCTTAGCCCTTGAAATCCCTTTTTCCCTTCCTAGAGAGCCTTACACCTTGCTTCTCAAGCAAGCAAACCTTACAATTGAGTCTCTCTTGTGAATAGGCCTTAGGAATCACTCCTTGTCCTTTACTGACTCATTCATCTTGTGATTCCCTTTATATCGAGTCTCCTCCCATCGGTGAAAGGATGTAAAGAGCAGGGAGCCTTAGCTAAGGTGATAATGGGCTATTGCTCCATTGTTGCCCTTTTAGGATCCCCTCCTAGGACCCCTGCTAGTTTGAGCGTTAACATTTTGGCACCGTTGCTGGGGAGGAAGTAGGTCTACCTCCCTAATGAATCATTGAGGAATTGATTCATTGATGCCATTTCTAATATTCCTCTGGCGACTCCCTTCATTGTCGAAACCCCTAGTTTACTTGAAGGTCTTTTAACTAGGGCCCCTGCAAGAAGGGGAGAACAGACTCCATCACATGTTAAAATCGCCCTACTCCCTGAATTTGAAAAGGTCAGTGATCCCACCCCAAAGATGGCAACTAGTTCTGGCACTGACCCAAAACAAGACCAAGCCAAGATGACCAAAAGTGAAAGACATTTGGTTAGTGTCTTTGCTCCTTTGTAGTTGAGTGATGATCCCAAACCCTTACCTGAGAAATAAAATAGATGGTTACCCAAATTCAATGGAAATGCTACCATAAGTGCCCATGACTTTGTTGAAGAATTTTATTGGCACATGTCATCTAGGATGATTTTTTATGAGGATAGACTTATGATGCTTTTCGCTTTGTCTCTTGAAGGGCAAGAAAGAGAATGGTACCTTAGCCTTCCGCTAGCATGCATAGATGAATCTGACCAATTTGAAGACATGTTCATAAGAAGGTGGGCATGTAATGCACAAGGAACCTTCAACATTGAAAAGTTTTATCAAATAACTAGGGGAAGGGAAGATGTCTGAGAATTCATCCAAAAATTTGATAGGGTAATTAGGGATATCCCCGACAATTTGAAGCTGTGGGTGGCCACCCGACCTATGCATTAAGGGACAAGAAGCCTTCAATGTTGGCTGAGGCTAAAGAGATAGCAATGAAAGTTGAAGAAAACTTACGAATCTCTAGAATGGATGTTAATGACCACCCTAAGGCTAATGTTGAGGTCAAAAGGCAAAAATCCAAAGATCAACATGAACAAACCCTTCTGGGCATCCTCAAAAATATGGAAAAGCTCAGCAAAGAACTGAACTCACGAGATAGGCTCTACATGAACAAAATTACTGCCTTGGAAAGGGCCCTAAAGTATAGCTACATCCCAAAAGGGAATCCCTTTCCTAAAAAGCAAAATGAAGAAGACAAGCCAAGCTCATCTTAAGTCCCAAACACTTTGGATCCAACTAATGCAGTTGAGCAAGATTCATCTTCCGAGGAGGAGCAAAGTGATGATGAAGAAGTAGATGAGCAAGCTAACCTTGTAGAATCTGATGTCTTCACCATTCTGGTAGGAGGTTCATACACTCATCCTCCCATTAGTGAGGTCACCTTCAAAGAAGAAATAGAATAGTTGATCCGTAACGTTGATGAAAGTGGAAGATTCAAAGGGGTCCGATATTCACGAAAGGACAACAATAAGGACCCCGCAACCTCCAGGGAACCCAACAAAGATGACTCAATTTCCAAACAAGTTCCCCTTAAGGAACCTCTCCTTAAAGATCCTCCTAAAAAGGATCCCCAAAAAAGGCTAATCCCAAAAAGGATCCTCAAAATAAAGAAACCATCAAGAAACAGGAAAAGGGCAAGGAGGTTGGCCTTAACATTGATCTGGAGACTACTTTAGTGAAAATGACTGTGACAGTTCCATTAAAGGAGATTGGAAAACTTCACAGGCAATAATGGCAAATCAAGAAATCCCTGGGTTTTGAAGAGGAAGAATTACCCAAATACTTGCAAAACATTCACCTTCCCGATCTAAACCTCGGACATGAGCCATTCATGCTTACTTTAGCCATCCATGACCTCCTATTGCATAATTGTATATTAGACTCAGGGGCTTCCACAAACATCATGCCCCTAAAAGTCATGAAGCAATTGGGTCTTAACATCACTCAATCATATAAGAAGGTATGTGGTTTTCACTCCAAGCCTGTGGAAGTGGAAGGCCTCATAAAAGACCTTAAGGTTTCTTTGACTATGAAACCTGATATATCATTGCTTATGTATGTTGTGGTCATAGATATCCTTGATGTATGGGGTATGCTCCTATCAAGGAAGTGGGGAACCACGGTTGGACGTCACCTCCAAATGGACTTGTCATATGCCACTATCCCACAATCTGATGGAAACCCATTCATCCTTTATAGAGAGTCTACTTACCCTTCTCATGTGGTCAAGCTAGGATCAATCCTATACTACAAGACACATGAGATTGAGAAGCCTTCTCCCATTCTCCCTTCACAAGAAGTTTGTATTCTCAAGTGATCAAATCACAAAGCAAGCAAAAAATGGAAGCCTAAAAGAGAATACAAGGTTGGGGATTTGGTCTTGCTTGATAAAAATCCAATGCCTATCGAGATCCATGGGAAAGTTAGGGAGGACTATTACTACATTGCTAAACTCAACGACGAACTTTGTCCGCAACTGGTCAAGTTAAGTCGTATCACCCCTTTCCCTAACACTTGGCATGTTAGAGTAGGATGCATTGCATGCTGATTTTCTCATTAGAATTAACATCATGTTATATTTCTCATGGTAGATTCGTTGCATTTAGATTAAATTCGCATATTTTTACTTTTCTGTTGATTTATGGCCTAACACCTGAGCATGGATGATCATAAGACACCACAAAAACATGTTGCCCCGTGTGTTTGGTCTTTGATGTGTAGGTAATAGGTCTACGATAACCAAGAGATTGCTGGTGTTCTCATGACCTCCCATTCGAGTAGCTTTGCTCACTTTTTCGAGAGCTCATGCCCAGTTGGAGCCAGATGTTAGCCATCACTTGTGGGTAATGTAGTGTATATAGGAGAAATGTTTTCTCCTAGATGGTCCTTAGCCGACATTCAACAGCCCCTTGCAACCCCCAGATAGCTCAGTGTGCCATTTTCTCTGCCACTTGAGCCAGCCATGTGGTCCCTCGACCATCTGTTATGAACGTATGTTTGAAGGTGGGCCTCCAGACACAAAGTATGGCTTCTCATTGGTATATTTGACTAGTTTTCCTTCCTTGTCATGGGAACTTTTGGGCATGAATTGGTGGGGGGATTCGTCGGAAAGAGTGGGTTAGGTTTGTATTCTTGTCTCCATTAGGGTTGACACTACATGGGAAAATCCTGATTTTGGTTGTGTGGTCCCGCTTCCTAACACCACCCACATTACTCCCTTTCCACTCATTTGAGCCCCATTCATATCTTTTCCCGTCTGGGTCCACATGTGTCCACTGGGTCGACATAGGGTTAGCCTCCCCCTCTCCTTGTCCACACCTTGGGTCGGCCCTGGAATGATGCCTCGGAGGTTGATCCAGCTAAAAAGAAAATAAAAAGCATAATTTGGCCACTCTCAACAGGAAATGTACCACAAAATGCAAAAGATGGCCGGGATATACAAATTTAGCACGTGGGCAAAAGCCAAACATGAGCTCTACACCTTATCTATGGCCATCACCTTAATTCCTATGGGCCCTTGATGAGCCCCCTCCATTATTAAGGAACCCATAATTGTCCCAACCCTCGGTGGGCGATGAACTGCCTCACCTTAAGGGGGCATCCATTTTTACATATTACACATCATGTTCTCCATCCCTTGGAGCCCTGAGCAGTTATGAAGAAAAATCAATCAAAGGTAAAAGACATATGAAGAAGGGTGGAAAAACAAAGGTCAGGGTAACTCATGTACCATTATTTTCTCCCTCCTACACTCATATACTCAGGTGTGGGCTTCCCTTATTATTGCTACCTATGCACCTTGAAATGTGATTTGGATGATTCCCCTGTTCCGCACTCTGTTCCATTACAATATCATCTGCCACCTACCTATTAAAGGATGTACTATGGACATGCCACCCCCTTTAGAGGTTGAAACCACCTAATAGGGTCCTTGGTTAATCCCTTATTGAGCTTGGAGACACTTGTACATGCCAAAGCCCACTATGGAAGGGCATGCCACCATGAAGTGCCTGATTGATCACATGATTTGTAAGCATTATTACTTGATTATTCTAATTATGTATTGTATTGGAGGGTAAGGGGACGCATTGGATCTTATGCAGGATTGTAGGTGGATTTTCATTTAGGGCTTGGTCTCCCTATACGGGATGCTATCCCTCTTGAGGGCCACATTGACACTTGTAGAGTGAGCGTTGAGAGCCATGGGCCTCCACCATAGAAGATATTACTTCATGGATCCCCAACAACGTTCATTGATTACTCGTGTTCCACCTATTGGATGAGGATGATGCACCTGGTCCACAATGCCTAGCCGACTCCACAGTTGCAGCATACACTTGGCAGATTTTCCAGGATGCCTCCCGCTGTAGAGGGAGGGCTTATATCATTACTCCAGCCCTTACAGATGGTCTACAGGCATATTTGATCTATTTGGAGACCCATGAGGATATTCTTGTGCCCCCACATCCTCTTGGGAGCACCACAGATTTTTAATTGGATAACAAGGGGCCAACCCTTTGTCGACTATGTTTGGAGTCCATTTCTTCATTATGGCACCCCTTGGATTTCATTAGGCCTCCTCAAAGGCCCAACGACTCACATTTTTTATCATTTGACCCTCTTGACAAGGTTATCTTTACATTATTGAACTATTTGGTGGGCTTATCACCAAAAATTTTGTTATTATGCACATTATTTTATTTGAGGAGCTAAATTAGGAATAATTAGCTAAATCGAATACATTGGGAAGTGTATAAATAGAAGTGAGATGATTCATTTTGATCATCATCACTTGGATTGGATCAATATATCTTGTGAGATTTTTGCTATTCTTTTTGGGGGACAAAATTGGATGAATGGATGAATTTTGATGTTTGGATCTCTTCGTATTTGCCTTGGAGCTTCACTATTGGCATATAATAATGATTGGATATACTCTTTCTCATATGTAATTACTCTTTTAATGCTATTTTGTTGCTTTATTATGTCACATGCATGTTGCTAGGGATTTTCGCTATACTAGGCTGAAATTTACTGCGTTTCTTATGCGAAATTGTGGAAATTTGTCTTTTTATAGCGTTGCATCATGTCATGGGCCATGTAAGAATGAGTGAATATTCCTAGAGATATTTTGTTGAAATTTTATCTTGATAAGCCATCATATATTCCAAATCGAAGTGTAAAGACCTTGAAGCAAATTGTCTCATACCCTGATGCCATGTGAAATTGTTCTAGAGGCCTCCTTGACTAGGTTCCAAGCATTGAAATATCCTTGACTCCATTTCTGGTAGCATTAGATGTGCTCTAAGTCTCAAAATTTGCAGCGAGGCTTAGACACATGCATTCTTCAATACCCAAAAATCATTTTGGGAAATTACACCCAGAGACGGATTTATTAAAATAATTAATTATTTTTAATGGGACCTTAAGTCTAAACTTGGGAAATTAAAATAATTAATGGGTATTAATCTAAACTGTGGGTGAAACTTCTAGAAGAAAGAGGAGATCAAGTCAATATGATCCTAGCCAATGATTAGGATCTAATCTGGTCCATTGATTAATCAACAAGAGGATTATAAGAGAAGGCTTGATGGTCACTTGGAGAACACACTGAAAGAGTTTAGAAGATCGAATTTCTGAAGCAGAGCAGCTGTTGATGAGAAATTCGAAGTGAGATTTTGGATTGAGGGGCAGGGATAGTATCTGAAGGGAAATATTTCCCGGTCGGAGAATACTCAACAAAGAAGGCAGAGGGAGATCCAACGGTGGCAGCTCAGAGCCAGAGGGGCTGACGTAGAGGCAGAACAGACGCTGAGAGGAAGTCCGAAAATTTGTTGACGGAATCGATTGCAGAAGCTGGGAGCCGGGGTGTGAGACCGGGCGACAAAAATCGAAGTCCCTGGGTAGCAAATCTATCAGGTGGAGGAGTGAAGTTGTCCCCAGAGGGTTTGACGCTGGGCTGACGCAGAGACAGCGCAGAGGCAGCTAGAGATTTCCAGGGGCAGTCATTCACGGGCTGGATCATCCAGGATTTCCCGTGATAGTGTGAGGTAATCTTACAGATCCCTCTGTCAGTGATATTCTCTGTAACTGGATTCCTGGGAAGGCATCTAGAAGTTGCATTCAAAAATTACTATTGTATAATAATAAAACCCTCAAAGCTGTTGCACCAGTTTTCCCGCATTGGGTTTTTCCGGGGACATTTGTCCAAAAACAATTGTGTCACTTGTGTTGTATCTTTTCCTTGTTCAGTTTCTTGTTTCGGAATATTATTTTAAATAGTGAATGTCACAGTTGTATTTACTTCGATATTTACCGTAGAACACAATAAATAACTTGTATGGATTAACAGGTAGGAGAAGTAACATCAGTTTGCTATAGTAGGGATTCTAGGTTTAGGAATTTTGACATGCTATCAGAGTTGCAAGTGAAGCAAGAAGAACAGAGTTGAAAGACCTAGTGCTGAAAGAAGAAAGGAATTCGAAATTCCTGTAGAGGTAGTAATTCGAATCCCTAGAGGGTTTGTGAGTTCAGGCCAGGAGGGCTGCATTTTTGTCGTAAATCTCTCTCTAAGTAAGTCGATAGAGAGGTAACATTTCCAGATCGAAATATATCAACGACAAAGGGAGCAGCGCATCAGAGTATTCAACGAAGAGGGGTTTTTCTGGTGGGACGCAGTTTTTATGTAGGCAGTTGCTGCGCAGAAAAGATGTCAAAGGGAAGAGAGAGACACGGTTGAGGGAATTCTTCCTCAAAGGACTTCCAACCAAGGAGTTTGAATTCTTACTAGCTGAGTAGCAGTAGAGAGTGGCAGATCTACAAGCTCCAGAAGGAAGTGAGTAGGTCAGCCCAATGCTACGTAGAGGAGAGAGGAGGCTATTCGACTTTTCTATTGGCAAAGATGGAGACCAGTGGAGTGAGAGATAAGGATAGGTTCAATGGGACATCCAACTATGTAAACTGGAAGGCAAGGATGTTGTGTCTTTTGGATGAGAATTTTTCCCAAAGCCTACGTTGACAGCGTGGTGGTTGTGCTCGCAGATCCAGATCCGCTCAAGAAGTACAGAGGAGAAATGGCGAAGACAAAAAGAATGATCCTCGACGGAGTGAAGGGTCATGTAGTTTGTCACATCGCTAGTAGAGGGATTGCTAAGGAGATGTGGGATGCGTTGTCTATGCTGTATCAGGGATCTTCCGAATAGCGGAAGATGTATCTAGAGTAGAAGATGAGATCCATACAGATGCAGAAGGGGGAACACATTTATTTGTTCCTCACAAAGCTTCAGGAGACCCGAGATGAGTTAGCAGTTGTGGGGTCTACACCTCAAGGGTCCGAGATCGTAAGACTGTCCCTAAATTCTATTTCTGAAGATTGGCAAATCTTTGTCCAGAGTATCCTAGGCAGGGGGACCTTGCCAAATTGGGATGAGATGTGGGTGAAGCTTAAGCAAAAGGAGCTGAGGAGAGACTTGGTCAAGTGTAAACTTGACGGCAGCAGCAGTAGTGGGTCGAAGCCCAAGGAGGAGGATGAGAATGCATAACGCTTGCATCCAAGGGGCAGTAGGAGCATCGGAAGCGGAAGGACGTTTCGAAGATTAAATGCTTCAGGTGTGGTGCAATAGGTCACTACGCAACACAATGTCCTCTCAGGAAGAAGGACAAAGATGAGAAGAATGATCTGAAGGCTGCACCCGCGAAGATCAAGGAGGAGGATTTTGCCATGACAGTCGAGATACCTCCACGAGGGAGGTGGGTTGATAGAGATGTAGTTTGAAAGAGCTACAGTTGGGCAGGATCCTTGAGGAGTCTGCCTCTCGGATCAATTCCTTGCTACGAAAGCTCATATCAGTAGTAGCAGGATGGACCAATGTCAGTTGATGCAGAGGAGTGCCGAAGTGATAGTTGCAGAGGCTAGTAGTGCCAGAGACTGAGCAACGCAGAGCAGAGTTGGCAACAGTGCAGATGGCACAGAGAAGAGGTTTCAGAGGCTCAGCGTAGAGACTAGCAGCAGTCAGATTCCAGCAGTGAAATGCATCTACTGAACACCAGTTCAGTAATTTGGGATGTTTTTCCGTTGCTGATGCAGTAGTAGCAATAGTTGGAGAAGGTTGTAGTGCAGATGTAGTTGGTAGTGGCAGTGCTAGCAACAGCACAGATGCAGAAATTCAGAGGGAGTTGTAGTACGGATGAAGTGTTGACAATGGCAGGGTCAACAATAGTACAAATGCAGCATTTGTACTGCTGTTGTTGGGCAGTGATGTCAGACATCAGCAACACAAAAGGAGATGTTACAAAACAGAGGGATGCATCAACAGGTTGCATTGTTAGAGCGCATTCCTAGCTAAGAGGGAGTGTTGATTTTTGGTAGCATCAGATGTGCTCTAAGTCTCAAAATTTGCACGGAGGCTTAGACACATGCATTCTCCAATACCCAGAAATCATTTTGGGAAATTCCAGCTGGAGAAAGTTTTATTAAAGTAATTAATTATTTTTAATGGGACCCTAAGTCTAAACTTAGGAAATTAAAATAATTAATGGGTATTAATCTAAACTGTGGGTGAAACTTCTAGAAGAAGGCGGAGGTCAATTCAATATGATCCTAGCCAATGATTAGAATCTAATTTGGGCCGTTGATTGATTAGTGAGAGGATTATAAGAGAAGGCTTGATGCGCACTTGGAGAACACATAGAAAGAGTTCAGAAGATCAAATTTCCGAAGCAGATAAGCTTTTGGTGAGAAATTCGAAGTGAGATTTTTCTGTGAGGGGCAGGGATAATATCCGAAGGGAAATATTTCTTGGTCGGAGAATACTCAGCAGAGAAGACAGATGGAGATCCATCAGTGGTAGCACAGAGCCACGCAGAGGTAGCGGAAAAGCCGAGAGGAAGTCTGAAAATTTGTTGAAGGAATCGATTACAGAAGCCGGGAGCCGAGGTGTGAGACAGGGGGGCAGAAATCAAAGTTCTTGAGCCGCAAATTGATCAGTTGGAGGAGTGACGTTGTCCCCAGAGGGTTTGACGCTGGGCTGATGTAAAGACTGCACAGAGGCAGCCAAGGGCAGTCATTCAAGGGCTGGATCAGCCAAGATTTCCAGTGATAGTGTGAGGTAATCTCACAGATCTCTCTGTCAGTGATATTCTCTGGAACTGGATTGTCGGGAAGGCATCCATAAGTTGTATTCAGAAATTACTACTGCATAATAATAAAACCCTTAGAGCTGTTGCACGGTTTTCCTGCATTGGGTTTTTTGGGGACATTTGTCCAAAAACAGTTGTGTCACTTGTGTTGTATCTTTTCCTTGTTCAGTTTCTTGTTTCGGCATATTATTTTAAATAGTGAATGTTGCAATTGTATTTACTTTGATATTCACCATAGAACACAGTAAATAACTTGTATGATTAACAAGTAGGAGAAGTAACATCAATTTGCTGCAATAGGGATTCCGGGTTTAGGAATTTTCACACTTCACTATTGGCATAAATGTGGAAAAAGTCGAAGTCGGGATTAAGTTGGAAAGAGTCCAGAAGTTGAAAAAGTCGTTAAAGTCGGGAGTTTTTTGAAAAAGTCGGCAAAATTAAAAAATACAAAAATATTCATTTAAAAAAAAATCCCTGACTTTTTCAATAAAATCCCGATTTAAAAAAAAAAAAAATCGTTAAAGAAACTACTTCATTCACGATTTTTTGGAAAAAGCCTCGATTTAATCTTGACTTTTTCAACTGGGAAAAAATCCGAGCCAAAAAAATCGCATTTTGGGGATTTAATCCCGATTTTTTCCCAACTTTTTCCACACTGGTTGGCATATAATGATAATTGGATATACTCTTTATTACATGTAAGTACTCTTTTAATGTTATTTTGTTACTTTCTTATGTCACATGCATGTTGCTAGGGATTTTCACTATACTAGGCTGAAATTTAGTGCTTTTCTTATGCGAAATTGTGGAAATTTGTCTTTTTATAGAGTTGCATCATGTCATGGGCCATGTATGAATGAGTGAATATTCATAGAGATATTTTGTTGAAATTTTATCTTGATAAGTCATCATATATTCCAAATCGAAGTATAAAACCTTGAAGCAAATTGTCTCATGCCCTAATGCCATGCGAAATTGTTCTAGAGGCCTCCTTGACTAGGTGAATCCATTCCAAGCATTGAAATATCCTTGACTCCATTTCTCCCAAAGGATTAGGCACTGATCCTCTACTGGTGATCACTCTAAAGCATATATTTCTCACCTTCTCCCTTTCTAGGCCTAGCCCCAATAGGTGACCCAGGGCATCAAATTTCTCACAATTAACCAACTCAAAAAAATTCGATCTCTTGCCCTCTACTGCACTGTTGTGTCTCCTAGAAGCCTTGCAAATTTGAAGCAATTCTGACAGTGGGATCTTGAGATATTCCAAGCCCTAGCTCCGTGATCGATTCTTGCCCTTGGTTTCCCTTGGCTAGTTACCTCATTGGGATCATTGCATCAAAATTAGTGAAAATTTCCCCTTTGATCCCCTTCTCCCCCCAAATTAGGTCAAGAACACCCTTGATTGATCAACTCCACCCCTGTGACCTAATTCTAGGTCCACTTGGTCCCGTGTCGTCCCAAAACTTACTGAAGATAATTTCACAAATACCACTTGAAAACCAAGTTTCCACAAGGATTTATAAGACTAGGTATCTCCTTTACAAGTCTTATCCACAAACCCTAGCCCTTGAAATCCCCTTTACCCTCCTTAGAGAGCCTTACACCTTGCTTCTCAAGCAATCAAACCATACAATTGAGTCGCTCTTGTGAATAGGCCTTAGGAATCAGTCCTTATCTTTTATTGACTCATTCATCTAGTGATTCCCTTTATACCGGGTCTCCTCCCTTCAGTGAAAGTCCATAAAGAGCAGGGAACCTTAGCTCAGGTGACAATGGGCTATCTCTCCATTATTTCCCTTGACCTAGTAGTTTCCCTTTTAGGATCCCCTCCTAGGACCCTTGCTAGTTTGAGAGGTAACAGTTCCAACCTCATCGGACTTCATATGGAGAAAATAGAATTTCTTATCCCATTCAAAATTCAACATGCTTAATAGTTTTCAGGATTTCAGGATCATTGGGATTGTGGCATTTCATTAGTTATATCATGTATGAGAGTATGTGATTGGAATTTAATCAAGAGCACGAAGCCTTATATGTACCCTAGTATTGATGGTGTTGATTGTTGATTTCCTTTGTCATAGCCTTAGCAAAAATGTACCCTTCACTCAAGTCAAAATCATTGATTCGACATGTTAACCTTTTTCTACCATATTATAAGACTTGAATTAGGAAGATTGGTCAATGTTGACTAATATCCCTATAGAATCAAAGTAGAGGCAAGGTTAGACAAGAGGAGAGGAATCTAGATTCTAGATGGTTGATGCTCGAATAATTAATCATGATTGTACTATGGATGCCATTTCTATCTTGATTTGTGTACAATATGCATGCTTTGATATATTCTACAACTAATTTGGCACTCTAGATGTTTTTTTGAATATAGATGCAATTATATATTGATCCATGGGGATATTGGTGGCCACCCACCAAGTCCAATTGGACCCCCATCATTATTTCTTTTAGCTTTTCAGTTTCCTTAATTGTAGCACGGTTTACTATTTTTAGCAGTTTTTTGGGTCCTGAACTTCTGGAGCCTTTTTGAGGCCCTAAATGACGTTTTTTGGGAAAACTGGGAGCAACATGGGTCCATGGACCGATGTTGCTCTTCCCAAAGTTGTAGTTCTTGGATAGATCTTTCTAACAAGATATTGTACGCGTTAAGCGGAGATCGTATGCCAAAGTTACGACCCCGGGAAGTTGATGTACCAATTTATCCAAACGGGGCCCACAGTTTGGCGTTTCATCTTCTAGGGTTAGGTTTTTGGATGTTTATGGTTTTCCATTGTTTCTCAACAATAAATAGGCCTTCAAGCCTCATTGTAACACAATTGAGAGGCATGTAGCCGCCACATCTCTTCTTAGAGATAAGCTACCATCGCCCTAGCTGTTTATTTCCATTTTCTGTTTGTAAGCATATCTCAGTATTTTACATTAATGAAATGAAGTATTATTTCCGCTGCATCTTTGTGTTTATGGTTATCTCTGTAATTTGTTGCGTTCTTGTTAAAATCTGGATCAGTGGTATCAGAGCGGTCTGCTTGTTCTCGGTTTTTCTTTGCATGTCCCCAACGAGGTCGGGATATAAGGAGTTAGGGCTTGAACTGGTCGAACCTTTGCAACACCAGCCTCGCAAATCCCAACGGCCTCCCATGGCGGATGAAAAGAAAGACGAGGGGGCAAGAGATCCTATGAAAATCTTGCTCGAAGAAGCCCTCAAGCGACGAAGGAACGCGATGATGGACAACTTTGCCCAGATGCTTCAGCAGCTACCCATGGGCGATGCATCGGCTTCCAACAGCTACTCTGGAAATGCCGAGCTGTTTAAGGTACAAGTTAATTTAGAAATCCCCATATTCGAGGGTCAGATAGACACAGATGCCGTCGATAAATGGTTAAATCTGCTAGAGGGTTATTTTTCTCTTCATGTTTTTTCAAGTTGGGAAAAGATTATTTTGGCTTTAGAGATAAGCTACCATCGCCCTAGCTGTTTATTTCCATTTTCTGTTTGTAAGCATATATCAGTATTTTACATTAATGAAATGAAGTATTATTTCCGCTGCATCTTTGTGTTTATGGTTATCTTTGTAATTTGTTGCGTTCTTGTTTAAATCCAGATCAGTGGTATCATAGCGGTTTGCTTGTTCTCGGTTTTTCTTTACATGTCCCCAACGAGGTCGGGATAAGGAGTTAGGGCTTGAACTGGTCGAACCTTTGCAACACCAGCCTCGCAAATCCCGACGGCCTCCCATGGCGGATGAAAAGAAAGACGAGGGGGCAGGAGATCCTATTAAAATCTTGCTCGAAGAAGCGCTCAAGCGACAAAGGAACACGATGATGGACAACTTTGCCCAGATGCTTCAACAGCTACCCAGGGGCGACGCATCGGCTTCCAATAGCTACTCTGGAAATGCCAAACCGTTTAAGGTACAAGTTAATTTATAAATCCCCATATTCGAGGGTCAGATAGACGCAGATGCCGTCGATAAATGGTTAAATCTGCTAGAGGGTTATTTTTCTGTTCATGATTTTTTGAGTTGGGAAAAGATTATTTTGGCTCTTCTCAAAGCAGCCCCCCACGTTAAGGACTGGTGGGAAACCTACTGCGAGCAGAAGGATGAAAGTACCGGCTCACTATTTTCAGCCGCACGCACCTGGAATTCATTCCGGGAGGCCATCAAGGAGCAGTACTACCCTGTTGGAAGCTATGAGGATCAATACATAAAGTGTACCATGCTGCGACAGGGAAGGGACCAAGACGTGCCAGAGTTTACCAATATTTTCCATACCCTTCGCACAAAGTTGGGTATCAAGGATTCAGAGCAGCATTTGATACTCAAAAATCGCGGCTGCCTGCACAAGTACATCCAGGAAGAAATAGAATTCCTGAACATCTCCTCGCTCGGCATGGCATACCGATATGCTGTCAAGGTTGAGAAAAAGTTTAAACAGAAGAAGCGAGACTTTGGATCTGCGAACCCGAAGCAAGGGAAAGGTGACCCAAACCGTAGAACAAAAGACAAAGCCAAGGCAGGGCGGCCCAAGACAACCCGCCAAAGTTGCAAGCAAAGAACAGTGTCACGAAGCCGAAAAAGGACACGGGAAAATGGTGTGAGTTCCATAAGAGCTCCACTCACAACACAATTGAGTGTCGGGCCAAGCAATCACTGGTGGCTGAGCTAAAGGTTTCAGAATTAGATGCATGTTTCGACTCTGAGTCAGAACCCGACAAGGGGAATGACAAAGGGAAGCGGATTATCGATGTGGAGCCCAACGCCACCGTTGCCACCATGAAGATCCAGAGGAGGAGCGTCTCTTCCACTCCCATATGTGGGTAAAGGGATCCCCGCTACAGTTCATTGTCGACAGCGGGAGCCAAAAGAGCTTCATTTCGATAGAGGTCGTGAAGCGGCTGGGCTTACCGACCACAGCACTTCCACAACAGTACACCATTGGGTGGCTTCACCAAGGACGAGATCTTCACGTGAGCCAGCAGTGTCGCCTTCCATACAACATCAAGCCCTTCACAGATGAGGTATTGTCTGACATTGCTCCCCTTGAAGTTTGTGATGTATTATTAGGACAACCATACTTGTGGAAGAGACATGCTGTGTATGAATCAAGGCCCCGTGTTGTTATTATTACTTTGAGAAATAAGCTGTACAGGATACGAGAGGTAGCACCGCCTATCGCCATCTCTTTGGTTACTGCAAAACAATGTAGTGAGCTCATTTCCAAAACTAGGAAATTTGTTTTCATGATGATATGCCCTTAAGGAAAGAAGAAGACGGTGGCCACGACCTCCAGACAGGGCCTCTCTACATGACAACTACAGATGGACAAGGTCATGGAGGAGTACGAGGACATCTTCACCTCCCCTGCAAGGGTTCCTCTGCACTGTCAGGTCAAGCACTCCATCGATCTGACCCCAGGTGCGCCGCTGCCCAATGGACCAATCTATCGGCGCTCTATTCTAGAGAACGATGAAATCAAGAGGCAGATTCAGGAACTGCTGTAGAAAGGTCACATCCGTCCGAGTTCATCGACCTATGGGAGCTCGATCGTGTTGGTACATAAGAAGGATGGGACTTGGAGACTCTGTATTGACTATCGGGTGTTGAATAGGATCACTGTCCGTAATAGGTACCCGATCCCACGGATTGATGACCTCTTGGACTAACCGAAGAGGGCAAAATATTCAGCGAGATTGATTTGAAGTCAGGATATCACTAGGTACAATCGAACCCTCCGATGTGTGGAAGACTTCCTTCAAAGCCAAGGAGGGCCTTTTTGAAAGGTTGGTTATGCCTTTTCGATTGACGAATGCTCCTGCAACCTTCATGAGGCTAATGGATGACATCTTGAGGCCATTCACCAACTCATTTGTAGTGGTATACTTGGATGACATCCTGATCTTAAGCCAGAGTTGGGAAGAGCACCTCCACCACATCCGACAGGTTCTACAAACACTGTGGCAACACAAGTTATGTGCAAATTTGCAGAAATGCACTTTTGGCATGACCCAGGTTCAGTATCTGGGGATACATTATTGATGAACAGGGGGTGCATGTGGATCCAACCAAGATCCAAGTCATTCGAGATTGGCCTTCTCCAACTGCTCTAACAGAGCTTCGCAGCTTTCTAGGTCTTGCCAACTTCTACCGCAGGTTCGTGTTGGGATTTTCTCATATCACTTGGCCCTTGAGTTAAGTCACCAAGGGAGGAGCGAAAGAAAATTTTGAATCTCAACAAAAGCCGTTCACAGAGTTGAAAGATTGCCTCTGCTCGGCACCAGTGCTTGCATTTCCAGACTTGCAACAACCATTTGAGGTCGAGACAGATGCCTCTGACTATGCTATTGGGGCGGTCCTTACTCAACACGGGCATCCAGTGGCATATCACAGTGAGACACTTTCAGACACAGTTCCGAAGTATCCCACTTATGACAAAGAGATGTATTCCATTGTGCAGGCCTTCCGACAATGGAAACATTACATTTTGGGGAAGGAAACGGTCATCCACACAGACCACCGACCCCTCCAGTTCATACAGACCTAAGGGAAATTGCAAAATTATCGCCATCAGAAGTGGTCCACATACTTGCAACAGTTCCATTTGAATATCAAGTATAAGAAGGGCAACACCATTAATGTTGAAAATTGCCTTAGTCGACCACCGATCATGTCATTAACCACCGTGCCCAAAAGACCACGAGACTTCTGATTGGCCACTTCTCTACAAAAGTGACCCAGAGTTCGGCCACACATACAAGACACTCTTGGAGGGTCGGCATGTTCCAGATTTTCACCCCCAAGATGCCTTGTTATGCCACTTGGGTCACCTTTGTGTTCTTTAAAGCGAGCGTGCCAAGATGATTTGGGAAGCACACTACAGTCGGGCTGCTGGGCATTTTGGGCTTGAGAAAACTGTGGCAGTACTGCAGAAGTATTTCTATTGGCCGAATCTTCGACAGGATGTCGGGAAGTACATCAGATCATGCACTGCTTGCGCCATTGCCAAACTGAGTGTTAAGAAACAAGGCCTCTATACCCCGCTGCCTACCCTTAGTCGACCTTCGGAATCCATCTCCATGGATTACATGTCAGGCCTTCCGTCCATTAAGCATGGAAACGACTGTGTTTTTGTGGTCGTCGACAGGTTCTCGAAGATGGCCATTATGGTGGCTTGCAAGAAGAATATCACAGCAGAAGCCACTGCTAAACTCTTCTTTGAGCGAGTGTGGGTACACTTTGGGATCCCACAGTCTATCATCTCAGATCGGGACAACGGGTTCCTCAATACATTTTGGTCCAGTCTCTGGTCGATGCTGGACACCAAACTCACTAAGTCCACAACCTTCCATCCTCAAAATGATGGCCAGACAGAGGTTGTCAACAGGATGATTGTACACATGTTGCGCATGTACAACTCAAAGCATCCACGCACATGGGACGAGAGCCTCCCCTATGTTCACCACAGCTACAACCGGGCTCTCCACAGCTCGACTGGCCATAGCCCTTTTTAGGTGGGCTTGGGATTCGAGCCACTATGTCCCATTGATGTGGCCATGCCATTTGTAGCTACTCACGCAGATTTGGCTCATGTCCAGTCCGAAACAGACAAGGCAAAGAACTTCATTGAGCACATCCAACATATACACCAGTAGGTCCATGACATTCTGGAGAAATCAAATGCCAAGTACAAGCAGCGACATGATCAACATCGGGGGCCACACAAGTTTCAGGTGGGTGACAAAGTTTGGTTGCATTTGCAAAAGGAACGCCTTACCGGAGCCTATTGGAAACTTAGACCACTCTGATATGGTCCTTACACCATTACCAAGGCTGTGAGAGACAATGCATTTGAGCTCAACATTCCCCCATTCCTTGGCCTACACCCAGTGTTCAATGTGGACCACCTTCGGCCATATTTTCCACCATTACTAGACACATCCGACATTGCAAAACAGCTCACACCCACAGAGTTAAATCCAGATTGCATGGAACAAGCTACAACTGATCGGATCATGGACACACAAATCAAGCACACTCGCCAGCAGAATATCCAACTGTATCGAGTTGTCAAAGCAGGCCAATTCCTTCACCAGGGCAAGTGGCTCACCAGGGATGAAGTTCAGCAGAAGTTTCCTCATCTCATGGAGTAACTCAACGCAATGGGGACCATTGCTTCCTAAGGGGGGAGGAATGATCCAGGTGGATATTGGTGGCCACCCGCCAAGTCCACTTGGACCCCCACCATTGTTTCTTTTAGCTTTTTAGTTTCCTTAATTGTAGCACAGTTTACTATTTTTAGCAGTTTTTCGGGTCCTGAACTTCCAGAGCCGTTTTGAGGCCCTAAACGACGTTTTTTGGGAAAACTGGGAACAATATGGGTCCATGGACCGATGTTGCTCTTCCCAAAGTTGTAGTTCTCGGATAGATCTTTCTAACGAGATATTGTACGCGTGAAACGGAGATCGTATGCCAAAGTTATGACCCCGGGAAGTTGATGTACCAATTTACCCAAACGGGGCCCACAGTTTGGCGTTTCATCTTCTAGGGTTAGGTTTTTGGATGTTTAGGGTTTTCCATTGTTTCTCAACAATAAATAGCCCTTCGAGCCTCATTGTAACACAGTTGAAAGGCATGTATCCATCACATCTCTTCTTAGAGATAAGCTACCATCGCCCTAGCTGTTTATTTCCATTTTCTGTTTGTAAGCATATCTCAGTATTTTACGTTAATGAAATGAAGTATTATTTCCGTTGCATCTTTGTGTTTATGGTTATCTTTGTAATTTGTTGTGTTCCTGTTTAAATCCGGATCATATATATGTGTGTGTGTGTGTGTTTTCGGGATGCTTTGCTTCCGAGGATTTTTGGAGAATGATGCTTCTGATGCTTCGCTCCCAAAAAACGACCTCGCTTTGACCTTGCTTCATGCAACATTGGGAAAACCAACTCTTATGGAGAAATTTAATTATATCAGGGATATATTAAATGGACTTATTCCATAATCAATAAAAGAGAGGGACACTAGATGGTGGAAAACTATGAATATTCAAACCAAAAATATGTAGTAAGATCTACAAAATTATAGTGAAAATAGATGTGAAATGCATGAATCTAGGGTTGAAACATATGTAAATCTGAAAATTTATATCCACTTATCAAATCTGAAAATTATATCAACAAAACAACCATGAGAGATAATATAATTACCCTAATTAAATGATTTTGGGCAAGCAAGATAGATTTCCACAAAATATAATTTCCAGCGCAAAATAAAGGTAATCTACCAAGCAATCTAGGGTTTCTAGGGCTGAAATTTTATATGCAAGTAATAATTTCCAGATTTACTAAAAACAAAAGGAAAACATGAAAATATGTTTTTTTTTTGTTTAACTAGAAGTGACCAGTGGCTACCTACCAATTTGCATGGGGGGTCAACTAAGGCTCTTCTTGAGAAGCTTAAGGTGGACTAAAAATATAGAGAGGGGTGAAGCACTCAAGCCCTATGAAATTATTTTCATAGCTTAAGTGGTTTTAAGACTTTCAAACGGAAAGTATAGAACAAAATTTTTCACAAGACTTGAGAAGGAATCTACTAAGGAAAAGCTAAGAGAGCGTACAACCAAATTTCGAGAAATATAACCATACTTAACTATTTCAAAAGTAAACACCGCATAATTTTAGAGAAGGAATTTACCCAAAAATTGGCATACAAGACCATACATTGAACATTCATCCATCAAATAAGCATCCACATGAATAAGTTGTCCAAGAGAATGCTCTAGTTAACCATCCATAGCATCAAAGTAGCACCTATACTGAAAGTTTTGGGAGTTTCTTCTCCATAAGCTTCTAGCAAAGTTTAAAATGAGAGATTCTCTTATATAGACAAGAAAACCAACAACATCCTCAATAGAATAGAAATAAAATCCTAGATCTAGTCTACACATTCATAAAGCACCATTATCTCCCCAACTAACTAGGGAGATATAGTCAACAATACAATAGAGTATGAAGTGGTTATGCCACATATACAAATGCATCCAAATAGAGGAATGAAATGGTCAAAAGAGCCCCAAGTTTCCTCCTCAAACCAAGGTAACAACCTCATCAATCAAATTGATCCCCAAAAGAGATGAAGTGACCCACATGTGTAGCATGTGAGAGAACCTCCAAGGTGGGTGGTTTGTGAACATTTTTAACTATTGTAGCAACTGGAAATTATTCTTCTAACTGTAAATTAATTTTGCAATTTATTTGCTATGGCAAACAATGGATAATTCACAACTGCAATTTTCACCATAAAACTTTGGAAAAATAAAAGCGTTGGAAACTAAGAAATGCTAGCACACACATAAAAATGACACTGTTATTTTTTGACAATTGTCCTCGGAAAAACCCAATGTGGGAAAACCGGTGAAGCAGTTGAGGGTTTTATTATTATGCAGCAACAGAAAATATGAGTACAATAAAATGGACTCCAAAATGGCGTTTCTATCTGAGAGAAACACTGAAAAAATCACTGAGGGAATTCTGCCCTCTTCTCCAAGCAATCCCACAACAAACTAAACCTTAGAATTGGCTCTCCAAACCCTTGCTTATGTGCTGCCTTTGCGCAAGCCAACTCGCACTAGCTGGAATCTGCCTCTGATGATGAAGTCCTTCCTGTTGCTACCTCTAGAAGTGATTCTCACAGCCCCCTGGAAGCTTTCCCGACCACTAGAAGCTGAATCAACCTCTCTTATGGCGGAGTCAAACTTCCCCTCTTTAGGCTTTGCTCAGCCCCTGTGCAACTTCCTAGAGAAATAATTCAGCCTCCTCTCCTGAAGCTTCTGAAACTAGAAACTCCTCTGGAAATCTGCTGCTCTTCCCCTCCTGCCACCTGCTACTTGATAATTGGCTCGATCTTAGTGCTAAATCACCTGCAATTGGGAAATCGAATTGCCTCGATCACTTTTTATCTACAACTGGTGTGTTCTCTATCTACCCATTGACCTCTTCTTATAATGTTCGGTTGGGACTCTAACGACAATGATTAAAACTTAATCGATGGTTGAGATCATCTCCAAGTTGATCCATGTGAGTTTTTAGAGAATTCTAACATTTCTCAGTTAATTACTATTAATTAACCAATTTTCCTAAGTTAGGAAAAATTTAAATGATGGTCAATTAATTTAATTGAGCTATATTTAGGTGGAATTTCCAAAAACGATTTTTGGGTTTTGGAGAACCCTTGTGTTTTAGCCTCTCCACGAAGTTTGAGACTAGAACACCATCTGATGCTACCAAAACTAAGGTGGCTCTTCCAGTTGCTCCAATAAACATGAGGGTGAGTCCTCCAAGGCATTACAATCTCAAAGATTCATGTAAGCGACATCCTAAGCATGCCAATGATAGTGTCAGAACTCCTAGGGCATATCATAATGCCCAATGCATGTCATATTGCACTAGTCAAGGTCACATTGCCCAATCTATGTGTCTCCTCAAAATTGATGATAATTGCCTCCAAATATGGGTAAAGGGGTGGTGAATCATTATGTGACATCTTTTAATATGTTAAGGACTCTTTTAATTTTTATCCCTTCCAAACTTGACCATGGGGTGAACATCATTAACCTTAATTACATATGGAAATCCCTAGGACATTAAGATGTATATACTAGGACATTAAGTTAGTTGTAGGTGATGAGATGAATCATGAATGTGGTACTAGGGGAAGGTGTTTTATGTAGAATATTAAACAAAATTAACACACATGAAAAAATACCAGAGATATAGAAATGGCGGAAAAGGCCTTAGCCTTACTATATTCCTCTCATAATGCAATGTACAAATAAGGATAGTAGCACAAATAAATACATGAGGAATTTTTTCTCAAGATAGTACATCTATCTTGGACACTATGGTTGAGCAAATATCTCAACCAAACACTAATCTAGGAGCAGAGAATCTCTCAACCAACTAGGCATAAACTGACTCCTAACCTTGAGGAACAAACATCTAGAAAGGTAGGATTAAATCCAACTTTCTTGATTTTAATTAATTTAATTATTTTGGACTTATAATTGTTTTAAACACGAGAGTGAGGCTAACATTCCCCCCCAATGATAAGTCCCAAATAAGAACCAGGAACCATGTTCCAAGTTCTCATGTTGAAACTGTTGATCCTCAAAAACACTGCCAAAAAAATCGCCAAGGTTGGATGCCGAAAAAACTTTCAATTTGAAGAGAACATGAATCAACTGCAAGTCTGATTCATCTCTAAAAGTTTCTTGACGATTCCATCACGTGCCAAGCTGCAAAAGGATCCATCTGTCCTTCAATCAACATCCTTTGTCCACTGATAAAATGTTGATGACTCCCACTGGCGAATTTGCTAATGTCAAAACAGCTCACTGTTGTTTGTTGAAAACTGTTCATTGTTGCTTTTTTTGTTGAACGCCCACTGGCTAATTTGTTGATGATGCCCACTCGTTGATTTGATGAAGACTTCCCACTCGCTTTCTTTTCTAATGTTGTCGAGACTTTCAGTCTGACAACCTTCAATTCAAGTATTATCATTTTCCTCCCTTTGTCACCTGAAAGGAGAGACAATCGACATTTGATTTTGGAACTCCCCCCCTTCAGGTGTAGGAGAGTTTCACCATCTTCATTTTACTAAAGAATTCGTCTTTATGTGAGACTTAATCCTTCGGTAACACATAGACAACTGTTCGACTGTAGATGACCACTTCCAAGGATCAATCCATGCGTAATTGATATTCACTCTGGGTGGTTGATTTTGCTTGCAGCATCTTTCGGATGAATGATTTTTCTTGCCACAATGGTGACAAGGATGGAGGTCAAAGCATTTACCCTCCATATGGCCATTTTGTTTACAATGGTTACACTTAACCATATTTTGATCACTGTCTAGAAAACCAACACTTACAAACTGAACTGGCTTTGAGAAATCTGGAACAAACAAAGTGTTTTCTTTGTTGTATCCTAGGCCATGTCGATCTTTGTTGAAGGAGATTTCTTCCCAAGGTCTGATCACCTTCTTAGAAAGAATATCCTGCTGTTGTTATTCATACTTGCTGCTGCTGCTAACATGCTGTCCTTGATTTATTAAACCTTCTGTGTCACACTGGGCATCAAGCATTAATAGTTCATCTGTTTGACATGCTGCATCAAACTGATCAATTTGATCTTTGGTACTACTTGTTGCATCATTAAGTAGTACACCTGGTTGGTTGAGATCGCTTGTGTCACAACTTATATCAACTTGCTTGATTAGATCATTTGTGTTGCAACCTTCATTAATATGCTGAATAAGATCACTTGTATCACAACTTTCATTGTTGTTGTGATGAGGTCTTCTGTGTCACAACTTGCATCTGTCTTCTCTACACATTGTGCATCTAGTAAATCTTGCTTTTCACTTCACTTAATTTGGAGTGCATGAATGAGTTTTTCTTTCATTTCGAGCTCAATTTGAAAGTCTTTCGCTGCTTCAACTTCCATTCCAATATTTCAACTTTGTTCTGTAACTCATGATTGCAATCTTGCAAATCTTTAATCTCTAGTTCTGCACTGTGAAGACGCTTTCCTCCTTTACTCATTATGACTTTTGACATGCTCGCTTGTACTTGCTTTAATCAATTTCACGCTCGCTTGATTTGCTTCAATTAACTTCACACTTGATTGAATTTTGTCACTCTTGCTTGAATTTTGTACTAAGATGAGGGTGTCGGATACCATCGAAAATGCACCCAAGAGAAATTCTTACAATGATTTGAATGACTCAGTTAAAAACAATGGAATCACTTGGCTTAATTGATTCCCTATCAATTTAAAGCTTGGGTGTCAGTTTCAACTGATAATGCACCCTTACAATTCAAATTAATTTGAATTTGATTACAAGATAACTTACAAATTTATTTTTTTTGCAAGTTACACAATGACTAATTGTGGTTGAATGTTGATGTAGAATTTGCTTGGAATGCTTGAGTTTTCAACTTCATTAACTTGATTTGTCGTGCATGAATTTGCTTGTTGATGTAGAATGCTGATGTTTCCAACTTTGATTATGTGTTGTAGTTGCGCAAATGCATGTGATCGCTTGTGCTTGATTGAATGCTCATTGCAGCTTCTTAATTTCAGGCGCTTTGATTAATGTGCTTTTTTATTCACTTGCTTTAGACTCCTTGTGTGTGTTAGATAAGATAATTGTAGTGTCAAAACTAGACACAAAACATGCACAATCAATCAATACACAAGGTGTACCTAAGATCCCCTTATTCAATTTCGGGCGGATCTAGGATACTGCAACACCACAAAAAAATATGTCTTTATTAAGTATTTGAGTACATCAACCTTTCATCTTTACAACATCTTCATTGAAACTTCTCAAGCACAAAGTTTGAGAACTCCTTGGAGGCAAATTGTCTTCAAAAACTGGATGTTCACTGAATCAGTCTCTCTCAAAGTAAAATATTACTTTGGATTACAACAATGACTTTCTCTAAAAAAAAAAAATCACTTATTACTCCAAATACAAAACACTTATCGCTACAAAATTACAAAAAATAATTTCGCTTTATCACCCCGCAAGATCACACCTTATCTTTCCAAAATAAAATTCTTAATGCACCTCTCTTAAAAATTACCTTATTTCTTCAAAACACTCCTTATTACTCCATTAACTTTATTAATGCAAATATTACAAATCTTAAAAAAATATATATAATCCACTTTTCACTCGAGAAGACTCCTTTTTTTGCCCGTGGAAAAAGTTGTAATTTCCATTAAAAAGTGAAAATTACATTTTGTATATGCATACACATTGCTTTGATGAGGCAGTACTTGACCAAAAATAGAGAAAAATGTGCAGTCCTCCTCGCAGGGAGTGAGTGAAAATAACAAAAATAATTAACTGTTTGGCCTCTTCGCAGAGAGGGTATTATAAGTTCTGATAACTATTTACAAATAAGTCAAAATGATAATCATCAAAAAGAAAGGGATCTTTCTTTGCTGCTTCAGAGAGCTTCAGGGTCTATAAAGGGCCTATGATAGTGTTGATAAACGACACCATCTAGTTCCTCGCAAATCAACCAAGTGTCGTCATCCCTGAGCGCAACTTCTTTGGATAAGTGGTCAGCAACAGTGTTCCGCTCCCTGTAAATATGATGACAAATGAAAGAGTCAAAAAATGTGACAAGTCTATGAATCTCATCCAGAATATGCTTCAATGTGTATGCATTGCATGTATGTTTTTTGTTGATCCAGTTTATAACCAATTTTGAGTCCCCATATAGTTGCATATTTGTGCATTGTTTGAATAAAGCATATTGGATGAGGTTTTTTGCAGTAACAAGCTCAGCATAATTGTTGGTTCCCCTGCCAAGCCCCATTTGAATTTTGTATGAGTGTGTTTATGTTAAGTGCAAAACTGCTCCGCCTCCACAGCCCGAAGCCTGAGCTGAACCATCGAAGTAGGCCCAAGGAATGGAAGTGTTAATGACCTCCGTCTCAATATTCCTGTGTTGGTTATGTGAGGACTCTTCGGGAATCATGTGGTATTCTGCTAATACTCTGTTAAGGATGGATGGCCAGTGGGGTGGCTTTTGCTGGAATATGATTTGGTTCCTTGCTATCCATAGTTCCCAGCAAATTAGCAAAGGTATATTTCTTTCCTTCCCTGTGGAGTCCTTCCACCAATTATTCCAAGCCTCCTTTAAGGCGGTTCCGTGCCATCTACTTCGAATAGAGAGCGATGCAAGGATACCATTCCATAGCTCTTGCGAGGTTGGACAGGCCAGAAAGAGGTGTTCTGTGTCTTCGTTGTTGCTTTTACATAGGTGACACCAGAATGGTCCCGCGAAAGATCGTTTCATGAGGTTTGCCCCTGTCGGGACCTTGTTTTTCAGAATGGACCACAGAAGCAACTTTGTTCTTGGGGCTGCTTTGAGTTTCCATATGAGGTTCCACCATGTCTCGGAGGCTGGCGGCTTGAGGGGATCCATAAGAACAAGATATCCAATCTTGGGGGCATAGAGACTGTGCTTGGCGAAGGCCCATATGAGTTCATCTTCCCCTTCAGTTATCCTTATATGGGCCTCCGTTAGAGCTGAAATGTAGTGTCTCCATTCTTGATGCCAGCACAGGGGGATGTTTAGGGCTGCTCCCGTTCTCCAGGCCTGCTGAGTCAGGGAGGATCGCTCGTTGTCTGCAATGTGACTGATGTGAGTTATTCCCTGTTCTGTTAAAAAGAGTCTCAGCTCATCTGGGAGTCTGTGTGCATTACCACAGCCTACCCAGGGGTCTTCCCCTATGCGCACTAGGGATCCCGATCGAATTCTCCAAGTCAGACCGCTTCTTATCAGATCCAAGGCTTTAGTTACTGCTTTCCAGATGATAGATATATTCCCATTAGTTCGATGACCATGTCGAATCCAATCCAGAGGATTTGAAGGGATGATATATTTTGAAGTGACAACCTTTGTCCAAAGACTGCAATTATTCAGAAGCTGCCACCCCAATTTTGCTGCTAGTGCTTTGGAAAAAGTGTCCAGTCTCTTAATCCCCCAACCCCCCCAACGTTTGGGTAGAGCTAGGGTCTCCCATCTTGTCCAAGCAAAAATTCTTCCTACCTGATTCCCCTTCCATAGAAAGCGACAACATATTTTCTGTAACCTATCCAGGATGCCCCTGGGGATCCAAGCTAAGGTCATCCAATATACAGGTGTTGCTTCTAGAACAGCTTTAATCAATATCAACCTGCCTGCTTTGGAGAGGTACTTATGGTACCAAATGTTCAAGCGCTTTTCCACCTTGGAGATGAGCCAGATCCAATCTGCAATTTTATAGCCAAAGGGTTTCAGACGGTACCCCAGATATCTCAGCCCTTCTTCTATAGGGTAGGTAACAAAGGGGAATCTCTTGAGTGCGAACTGTAGTTCATTTTGGGCGCAGCCGGATGCAGTTAAGGTGGATTTGGATTCATTCATTACCATTCCTGTGGCCTTCTGGAAAGTGCCCATGGCTTGGTGAAGTGCGGTGAGGTCTCCCAGGCTGCCATTGAGAAAAATGAGGACATCATCCACAAAGAACAAATGAGTCAAGATAGTTGATTCAGTGATTTTGATGCCTCTAATTCTCCCCTGTCTGTGTTCTTCTTTTATAATTCTGCTGAGGCCCTCCATGATGAGAAGAAACAGTAGAGGGGACAAGGGGCATCCTTGTCTTAGTCCTCTTTCAGCATGAAAGAAAGGGGAGGCCGATCCATTTATTAGAACACTATAGGGGACATCAGTTATGCAGCTCATAATCCACTTAATGAGAAGATAAGGAAATCCTATTTGAGTTAAAAGGATTCGGAGGTAGAGCCAGTTGACCCTATCAAAAGCTTTGGATAGGTCTATCTTCAGAATCATTCCCTTTATTTTCCGGAGCTGGACAGAATGGAGAAGTTCTTGAGCAGTGCCAATCGCCTCATGAATCTGTCTGTTGTGCAGAAAGGAAAATTGTTCTTGGGAGATATGGAGGGATAGGATTGGCTTTATGCGATTGGCTATAATCTTGTAAATACAATTACAAAGAGATATGGGTCTGAATTCATCAAAAGAGGAGGGCTTATCAGTTTTAGGGATGAGAGCAATAAAAGTGGATTTTAGGCTTCCCAGAATTCTCCCATTCCTTCTGCTTTCCTCAATGATTTGCAGGAGGTCCATTCCTAACACCTCAAAAAAGGCAGTGTAGAACTCTACTGACCAACCATCTGGCCCCGGCTCTTTTCTTTCTTTAGCATCTTTAAGGTGTCTTCCAGCTCTCCCAGAGTAACTTCTCTCAATAGTTCCTGTTCCATCTCCTGCTCTACAAAACCTGGAAAGAGCTGAACAGTCCGCATCACTTCTGTGAGTGTAGCATAAGGAGGAGCCTTATAGATATTTTGGAAATGGGAGCATGCTAGGGCAGGCCAGCTCTCTAAAGGATTGAACAGATCGCCCCTGTGTATCCTTGAGCTCCCAGATAGTATTGATGGCCTTCCTACCATTTGCATGTTTGTGGAAAAATTTGGTATTATCATCCCCTTCCTTTAGCCAGATAGCCCGGCTGCGGAGCCGCCAGCTCGCTTCTCTGTTCCTTAAGATTTGGGTTCTCTTTTGCAGAGAATCAGAGTATATGTCCCTTTGCTCTTGAGACATCATGATGCCTCCTGAGCCCTCCTCAAACGTAAAAATGACCTCCTCTGCCTCCCTGAGTGTCAACTCTTCTGCCTCCTTTTTCTTCAAAGCCCATGACTTGGATAGGCTTTTCAGCTCCTTCATATTGTGAAGGAAATCCTGAATTGGGTTCCCAGATGAGCCTGGGGGATTTGCCCTCCAAAAATCCGTCACTAGTTTGATGTATTCCATATCTTGCAGCCATGTGGAATTGAATTTGAAAGGGGCCTTAGGTTTATCTATAACATCCTGCAGCTCCAGGTATGCCCGTACTCACCCATTGTTTGATGCTAGGACCTCCGTTAACTAGGAATTCTTTTGCAAGGAAACGGTCAAGCCGTTTGGCTAGGCTTGCTTCCCCTATTCTGTTGTTCCTCCAGGTGGGCTGTAATTTAGCTGAGGGGATGTCTATAAAGTTATGGGAATCCAAGAGGTTTTCAAAGAAACCAGACAAAGCATCCACCTGAGCATGATTGCCCCAAGATTCCGCGTATCCCATGGAGAAGTTGAGGTCTCCCCCTAAGATAATGTTATCTTGTTGCAAGAGGGGTGAGTTAAACAAAGATCTCCAAAATCCAGCTCTGTCCTGGCATGGGCCGTATACATTGAGAATCCTGAATTCAGATTCAAGGGAGGGGGAGTAGATATCAGCACCCAAAAATCCCCGACCTCCCCAAACCCTCAAAGTCTTAATAGATCTGTTACAAATGCCTAGGGTTAATCCCCCTGATCTGCCTGTGGCATCAAGAGAGTGGAATGTCCAACTTGGAAGCTAGGATTCAAGTAAGAGAGAGATTGTGCATGCAGAGCCAAGGGTTTCTTGAAGGAAAATTATGTCTACCGGTTCAGAGACGAATAGATGCTTGAGGGCTAGTTTTTTATTCGGGCTAGCCACCCCTCGACAATTAAAGGAGAGCAGCTTCATGGAGGGGGAGGGAGAGGGGCTTTCTCTGCTCTAAGGGCCCAGTTTAAGGTCTTCTGCTTGCTAGAAGCAATCTCCTCCCCAGCTTGATGTTTAGCTTTGGAGAGATGGGAGGGGCGCCCCTTGGGTTTGGGAGGGGGAGGGGTGGAGACGACCTCGAAACCGATCATGTCGAGGCCTTGTGAATGCATTCGTGAGCGGAGGGGGTAACAGGGCTCCGGGAGGGCATGATCGGGAGGAGAGGGAGAGGGGATCTCAGAGAGGGAGGGCTGTGGGAAGGAGAAAGCGGGAGGGGGAGGTGCAATAGTACAGTGCTGAACCATAGGCGGCAGATGGAAAAGCCATAGTGGGGGGGAGAATTTAAAGGAGCACCCGGGTAATCCTTAGTACAGACCTGCCATGACAGAGAAGGCAATACAGGAGAAACAATAGAAGTATAAGCAGATGAGGAAGGAGAAAATGACATACCCGTGGAGTGAGCGTCCCCTATAGCCCCTAGAGCTCTTGTCAGAGGTGGGGAGGGTGGCCGGAGAGGAGCTTTCCCACACTTCTTCTTTGATTCTTTCTCGTGTGCCTTGTCTGCTTCAGTCGGGTCTTGATGTGATGGATCTTCCCCTTCTATTGCAGATTGAGGTTCGTCCCATGGGGTACGGGCTTCCTGAACATTTTCCACAGGTTGTTGTCCTCTCTTGATGACCAGAGGGCAATCTTTGTACACATGACCGACTTTGTGGCATCTGCGACATCTATATGGTATGCCCTCGTAATCCAGTGGCTGCTTCCGGGTGAAAGACCTCCACTGAATGGTGATGAATTCCTGCAGCCCTCCCCTTGTATCCATATGTACCAGAATTCTGGCAAAGGCCATCTTGCCAGTGGATAAATACGATTTGTCTGATTCCATATATGAGCCGATGGAGTTCCCAATTCGTCTGAAGATGTCTTCAGACCAGAAATGTAACGGGAGCCCTGGTAATCTTACCCAGATCGGGCCAACACCAAGCTGCTCTGTGTCCGGGTCGAAGAGAGGGGACCAACGTTTCAGAAGGACCGGGGCATGCTCGAAGTGCCAGTAGGACGAGAGGACCCAATTCGTGAGATCTGGCCTGGAGAAACGGAGTGCAAACCACCCCTTCACAAATGTCTGTACCGTGGGCAAGTCGGCCAAGTGGTTCCCCCAAACCTCTGAGACCCAAGTTTTCAGACGAGACGCTGTGTAGCTTCGGCCCCTTATTCTGCCTACTAGCACCCTGTCTGCAAAGTCCATAGTGTTGCCAAGCTGAATGTCCTCCTTGAGCCTGAGAAAAGTGTCCACCTCCTTGGTCCTGAAGCACTTTGTCTTCTTGCTTGTCCTGACTTCGGCTGCTGAGTCTCCTTGACCGTCTGGGATGTGCTCCGGGGCTGGAGGGTTCACTGGGGGAGGAGATGAGTCGGCAGGGAGGGCTTCCGCTAAAGGGGGGATGCTAGTGAAACTGCCAGAGGGGAGGGAGGTCGAGCACGGCGAGATCAGGGGGACCGTAGAGGAAGAAGGAGCGGGGGGAGCGGAGGGGTAAGCGGAATGAGGGGGTTGAGGTAAGTGACCAGGGGTAGGGGATGGAGGGTTAGGGTTAAGGCAACCCGTAGCAAACCCTAGGGAAGACGGAGACGGCGGGGGAGTGGAGAGGGATGGCCAAGTTGGAGGGTCGTCCGGCAGAACAACCTGGTGGTCCGATGGTCCTGAGAGCGAGGGGAGGCCAGAGATAGCCTCATGCAACTCGTTGCTGAAAGAAATTGACCCTAACTTAGCAGGTCTCGGGGTCGTCCAGATAGAACCCTCCGCTAACACTTCTTCCGAGTAATCCACCATTTCGAGGTCCATCGCTGTCAGGGAATATGAAACGCCAGCTGCCTATGGTAACCGCCAGGGGGAGGAGCAACAAGTAGACAAAACCGGCTATGGAAGCCAGAGGTCAAACAGCAGAACCGTGGAGCAGGAAAAGGCGGGCAGGTAAAAAAATAGAGTAAAAAACCAAGTTACGGGGTCGCGGGCATATTTTAATGGCAGCATGTGCTGATGGGGACGTGTACGCATATGGTACAGCCAGCTGCATCGATCTGCTGCAGCCATGCACCAGCTACCCCTTCTCCCCTACCTGCATCTCCGACACCTCCATCCTTCTCCAGCTGAGAACCTTCCAAGTAGGGGTCATAAAATCTCCAAACTAACTTAGCTATCATGTAGTCACTTGAAAAAAGTGAATGGATCTCCTTAAAAAAAATCAAAGCATACTTTAAAACAATGCATTTGGAGAAGCTTAAAAAAAAATCAAAGCATACTTTAAAACAATGCATTTGGAGAAGTTACGCCAAAAATTAATTTCAGCGTATGCGTTGAACCTCTGGAAGTAATGCAACCACGCTAAGTAACTCTTGGGACACGAGCATAATAGGCAACCAACGGAGGCTCAAAACTCAATAACAGCAATTTCAAGCAAGTTCTCTGCGTAGGTTCGAAACTCAATAGCAGCAAAGAAACTCGAAGCAATTCAGGATTAGCAAAATCCAAGGATCTGCAGGGATATTCATTGTGTTCAAGTATGGAGTCTCCTAGCCAGAGCTGCAAGAAGAGCGGCTTTGGATGTCCCTTTGTAGGCTACTTCCCTTCAGGATACGATCTACGTTGAACACCAGGAAAATTAAGTCCAAGCAACTGCAACTAGCCGCAAGGCTGAATGAGGTAAGCGTAGACTTTGTGGGCACCAACTATTCAGGAGAAAATTCACTGTGGCAGCCTTGCAACTATCTCATGTGCGTCTTTGACAAAGAAACCAACACTCTCAAGCTCGTCCCCATTTCCAGCGGAAGGATTTTCATAACAAAAAGAAAAGCAAGAGTGTAAGGAATGGAATAACGTAGAGAAGATGCCGAGGAAGATGTCGAAGAACTTATCGCTGAGAAATGGTAAATTCTGTTCCTGCATCATGCGCCCATTGGCTGAAATCTTTGAGGCACTACATCGAGAATCGAGAAGATTTGTGTTGAGAGGATCTATGTCGAGAAGAATTGCGCTCAATGTAAAGAGCCCCGATCATGTTTCATATCATCAACGACGCCAATAAGCGTAGTCGCATGATGGCTGCTGCACCAACGATCAATACAGCGGTGATGGGTTCTTGGGACTTGGCGGCTGCCACAGTGGGATCTAGAAACCAGAGTCGCTGGAACTCGGCCTTGCATGCCAACAATACTTTTACGCCATTTAATACCTTTCACAAGACACTCAAATTATCGATCCATTCTCTCCACAGGCTCCTTCACATACATCTAGAATTTCCATTGACTCTGATACCACATGTAGAATATTAAACAAAATTAACACACATGAAAAAATTCCATAGGTATAGAAATGGCGGAAAAGGCCTCAGCGTTACTATATTCCTCTCATAATGCAATGTAAAAATAATGATAATAGCACAAATAAATACATGAGGAAGTTTGTCTCAAGATAGTATGTCTATCTTGGACACTATGGTTGAGCAAATATCTCAACTAAACACTAATCTAGGAGCCTAATTAGTTGGAGAGAATCTCTCAACGAACTAGGCCTAAACTGACTCCTAACCATGAGGAACAAACTCAATTTGGAAGGGTAGGATTAAATCCAACTTTCTTGATTTTAATTAATTTAATTATTTTGGACTTATAATTGTTTTAAACACACGAGAGTGAGGCTAACACTTTACTTAGTTATCCTCATAGTCATGTAGGAAAAGCGAAGAGGTCTTACTCAGCATAGAGTTACCATTCCTTGAGCCTCTTTTTCTTACAACCCCTTTTCTTTTTTTTTTTCCTTTTTTATTTGTTTAGCTCACTCCCTCGCCCTCCCCCAAAACCAAACTCCCCTTTTTAATTTGAGAATGGGACTTGGGCAAATTGAGATTTATAGCAAGGTGGCATGGCTCATGCATATCATATAACTTTAGTTGCTTCTATCTCAAGCATTTAAGCTCTTAGTTTTTTTTTAATAGGCCTTTTCATACATGGAACTTTTATTTTGGACCTTGCTACATTGGCATATGATAATTCAATCAACAAAGGGGAAAATGAACCCGGAGATTTGGATAGATGATTATTGTGTGGTTAAGGCACTCCTTGATGTTAAGGTCATGTGTTCAAAACTCGTGGGTAGTCCCCCCTGCTTAACCAACAAAAAAAGAAAGAAAGGGGAACATTCAAATGCATGAAAATGGTTATGGAATGACAAGGCTTGGAAAATTGGCTAGGGAAATTGACTTGAAACACCTACCTAGGTTGCTAGTAGTACAACTTCACTCATAAGGTAACACACTTATTTAGAGGTAAATTATGAACACCCCATAGTACAATCTAGTAAGAGAAAATTTCGAGTGTTATGAACCATTATAGAATATACCATTGATCACCATGTCCTATGACACACATATGAAGAACAACATCATCATGTGTGAGAGAAAGAGGATAAGGTGCAACATCATGAGATTCATTTGAGGACATGATGGGAACAACATTTAGAAAATATCCATGCATAACCATAGATCTTAGTTTTGGGGCTGTTGCTTGTGATAAAAAATCACAAGTGAATCAGTATTCTAGTTACCCCTATATGTTAGTGGATAACAAGGCCATAATTGGTAAATGCCTCAAAACAAGTAAAAGGTTGCTAGACCATAATCTAAACAAATTCCCCATTTCAAACAATGTATCATCTAATCAGGAGCTTTTATTGGGGAGAATCTTCGCTGATTGCACAAGGCCATTTTCAACTAACAACACATGGGAGCTATAAGGCTTGATACCATGTATCTTCCTATTTTGAATTTTTCTATTACCTCAATCCATTTAGTAGTCTATACTTTTCTCTCCTTTCACATTCCCCTAGCTACTACTTCATCTCCGTCAGTGTCCACCTTGAACCACCATATTGTTCAATGATGGGGATTTAGATTCTTATTCTTTCCACCTTCACTAGTTCCTCCCTCCCCTCTCCCATTTCTCGTCTCTTGAGTTAGTTTCATCCAAATATAATATGCTCTCCTCAATCATCTGGGAATTGATCATTATCTCTTATCCCCATGTCACTAGATCTACCTCCTTGTCTCCCAATTCTAAATTGTACCCTTTAAGCTACTGGTATGATGAGGAGTGCCAAATCCACTATAGGGAGCTCCACCACACCTTCTTGCATGATCTTGCTTCCTACTCTTGGTTACAAAAACCCTACTATTTCCCCTTTTCTACAAGAAATGTATCTTCATTTTCTAAAGGAGACATGAACTGGACAATGCCCTTTTTCACTCTCCCTTGCTACTCATGCCTCCCTATAGACCTTGACCCCCCATCCCTTTTCACCCATACGACCATGATATATGACTTTATTGGGTAGCTTAGGTTATTGTCTCCTGCTCCCCATCCTACAACTTCTTGTTTTTCTATATAGATATTAGGTAGGGTATGCGGGAGTTGAACACCAATGGAACAATAGCTAAGGAGGGATTTTAGGTAGAATTCTTCAAACATGGTATTCATTTTCTATGGATTACATTGCTAATTTATGAATCATGTTGGTTGCTTAAGGTTCCTGTGAAAATTCCTTGAAATGCAACAACTAGAAATATTTCTTCTAACTAATAAGTTAATTATGCAGTTTATTTTGTTTACAGCAAAATAGCGAAATATTCACATTGCAATTTCTTCACCAAATATAATACTATGGAAGCAAAAATAGGAACTAGGAAATGCTATCACACACACATAAAAAGGAAAATGTTACTTTTGGAAAAATGTCCCCAAAAACACCTAATGTGGGAAAACCGATGCAACAAGTGAGGGTTTTTATTATTATATGCAACGGAAAATCCGAGTACAAACTAGATGCCAAAAACTAGCAATCCTACAGAGAAAATACTGTCAAAAATTTTCCTCACCCCACCAACAATCTGGTACTGAAACTGGCCTTAGAAACACCTCCACGAAATGGTGTGTGTCACCCTTTGCACAGGGACAAATTCGTATTGCCTTGATCTCTCTCTTCGCTGCCTCTCCAGTCTTCCATTGACTCTGAAGTGTCTCTTCTAGCCTCTACGAATTTTTCCTACCTCCAGAACTCTGAAACAACCTCCCAAATCTACAAATCGAATTGCTTCCATGAGGCTACTGCATAGCCCTTGCACAACCTCTTTTTGGCTTTTTGTGCCTCTCTGCAAGCTACTCTCTGGAACTAAAAATCCTTCTTCTGGATATTGCTAACCTCTTACCACTTGCAACTCACCCACTGGCTCAATCTCCACTGTGGAATCACTCTTGCTACTGGGAATTTGAACTGCCTAGCGAACTGAGTATTTGCACTAGTGTGTCCTCCATCTACCCATTGACCTCTTCTTATAATCTCCAGTTGGGACTCCAACAACTAAGATTAAAACTTAATCGATGGTTGAGATCATATCCAAGTTGATTTGTGTGAGTTTCTAGATAGTTCACACCTTTCTCAATTAATCACTATTAATTAACCAGTTTTCTTAAATTAGACTCGGGAAAAAATTCAAATGATGGTCAATTAATTTAATTGAGCTATCTCTATGTGGAATTTCTAGAGACAATTTCTGGGTTTTCGAGAACTCCTGTGTTTTAGCCTCTCCACAATGTTTCGAGACTAGAACACCTTTGATGCTACAAAAACTAACATTCCCTCTTAGCAAGGAAGGTGTTCAAGTGCTGCACTATTGCTATAACACCATGTTTATGCATCATCCTCTATACACACTACTGATGTCCGACAACTGTAGTTGCCCGCCACGGTCGATCAACCACTGTGCAACTTTGACGTTGCATTTGTGCTGCTGCTGACACTGCACTATACAACCTGTACTACTTTCAACTCTGCATCTGCACTGCAACCCAACTAACACTCCCTCTCAACTGTTGTTGCTGCCACTGCAACTATACTAACTGAGAAGCATCCAAAATACTGAATCAACTATGTCTTTGTGCTGCACCCGCACTGCAACCCAACTAACACTCCGTCTCAACTGTTGTTGCTGCCACTGCAACTATACTAACTGAGAAGCATCCAAAATACTGAATCAACTATGTCTCTGTGCTGCAATTGTCTCCTGAGTCTCTGACTACTACTAGCTTATGCACTATCTACTGGGAAAATTGCACTTCTATTGATTCTGCAATGTGCCTCCTGCATTGCTATCAACACTACCTTGTGCTCCTTAGCATATGACTGCAACTAGTCTACAATTATCACTCTAGAACTGACTGCACCAAATGACACTGATCCTCCTGCCACTGAATATTGTGAGCCCATGTAGCAAGGTAATGATCCATGAGAAAACACCATCCAATGTTTACGTCAATGGACCCTGCTCAAACCTTTGCTCAAATTTTGGACTAGAGCTCCACATCGCCCCACCTCACGCCTGGAGGTATAGCTGCAAACATGGCGAAATCTTCCTCTAGCCTAGAGGAATGTTTATTTGTCTGTATTGATGTTGTTGCTTGATCCTTCTTCTCCTTCTTTTCCTTTTTCCTTTGAGGACACTGAGTATTGTAGTGGCCAAACTCGCTACGCCTGAAGCACTCGATTGTTGACAGATCCTTCTTCTTCTTCTCTCCTTGCGAGCCTTGTGCTTGACTGGGACCTTTTTCTTTCCCTTTGATGCAAGGCCCATATTTTCTCCCTATTTTTCACCCTTTGATCCCTTGTTGCTACTGTCATTGTTGGAGCTCTTTACTAGAGCTCGTCTCATCTCTTCCTGAGCAAGATCACCTAGGAAATGCATCTCATCCTAGAATACTTTGGACGAAATTATCCCAATCCTCTGTGACACTGGTGAGGGCTAACCTCAGTATTTCTGTAGGTGGAGGCAACTCTCCCACAACTGCTAGATCATCCTAGATATCTCGAAGTCTGGATAGTCATTGAGGGCTAACATTCCATCCCATCCAAGCAAAGTATCTCATCCTAGAATACTTTGGACGAAATTCTCCCAATCCGCAGTGACATTGTTGAGGAATAACCTCAACATTTCTGTAGGTGGAGGCATCTCTCCTATAGCTGCTAGCTCATCCTAGATATCCTGAAGTTTGGTGAGAAAGGGATCAAGGCCTTCACCCTTTTTCATCTTGGCGTTCCTCTACTTTATTTTCAAGAACATCTTCTGTTGCTCGGAAGGATTCTGATATAGCCCTGAGAGAGAATCCCACGTCTCTTTGGTAGTGTTCTTGCCTGATATATGTGAGACTATATGTCCCAGACCCCATCCAAGATCATCTGCTTCGTCTTGGCTGTCGCCTTCTTGAATTCTTTTTGTTGATCAACATTAGTAGGTTCTGCCACAACATTTTTTGCGTTTTCAGACCAAGCTCATCCAACAGGAATAACATCCCGACCTTCTAGATGATATAGTTGGACGCTCCTTCCAACCTGTCTTGATCCCTAACCCCGACGGTGGCCATCTCTGCAAAAACTTGACCTGGGATGGAAATATCCCTTTCACTTGCTCGACTACTAGCTATGCTATTCACACTCCCTTATGGAGTGAGAAGACCTGCTTGGCGCTACTGGAAATATTGGATTTCTGAACTAGAAACCCTTTGAGAGAAATATCCTTATGTGTGTACACTTTCTCTTCCTTCTAGCCCTAATTTTACAACTGCAAATTGCTGTAAAACTCCTTGTGTCCAGACAAGAAATCTGCTCTGCGAAAACACTGAGTCGTTGCTCCCTCTACCTGCTGGAATCACTTTTCTGGACAAGTCGAATTTTTTCTTCCACCCTGCAACTGAAAATTGAACTCTCTGTCCAGCGATTCGCACTTCCTGGCTAGGCACTGTGCAGTCCAAAAAATTTCGACGTGCTGCTCCCTCTGAACAGTGAAATTTTCTCTCTTCTGCCTCTGAGCTTCCTGTTCGTCAAATATGATATAATACCATGTGAAAATTCCTTGAAATGCAACAATTGGAAATATTTCTTCTAACTGATAAATTAATTATGCAATATATTTTGTTTACAGCAAAATAAGGAAATATTCACACTGCAATTTTTTCACCAAATAAAATACTGCGGAAGAAAAAATAAAAACTGAGAAATGCTAGCGCACACATAAAAATGACACCGTTATTTTTGGACAAAAGTCATCGGAAAAACCCAATGTGGGAAAACTGATGCAATAGTTGAGGGTTTTAATTATTATATGCAACAAAATATCTGAGTACAAACTTATTAATTTTAGGATAACAATGGTATGTTCTATGCTTAGAGAAATTTTACTTCAATTTTCTTTATTAGCCCAATATCATATCCAATATAGCAATCACATCAACATGATAATAAAATACAGATAGAACATAAACAATAACAGTAGAAGACAAGCCAACACAAGAGGACACAAGATATGGCACCACCCAAGGAAAAACCCCAATGTGGGGAAACCCTTGATCAATTCTTCTTATAATTCTTCAAAAGTTCAGCAGAGAGAGAGAGAGTACAATTTACAATATTCACTTGCCCAAACTGATCAGTCAAAACAACAGAAACAGAAAGCCCTAACCAGAAAGTCAACGTTGGTTAACAGGGCTGAAATTGACCTCCAAAACAGCTCGGTCAACCTTGGTCAACTTGGCATCCAACAAAGAGATAATGCAGCCCAAAATAGTTTGAAAATAACCAATCAAATTTGGTCAACAAAAGTCAACGCAACAACTTGAATTAGGGAAGTCAATGCTAGTCAACGCAGGGGTCAAATTGCCTCAGTTTTTGTGCCCAGAACAGTGGCTTTCCAAAATAGAAGTCTCCCTCACAAAATTGAAGTCAAACAGGGTCAACGCTGGTTAAAGTCAGCCTCCTGAAATTTCGGCCTCTTTAAATTTCGGTCAAATTTGGTCAACGCAACAACTAGAAAAGACAGTGTTCCTTTCTCATGTGTGGAGAGAGAGAAAGATGAATGAGATGAGATGCCAAAATGAGGAGGAGGTACCTTGTATTTATATGCAACGTTGAAGGTTGGAGGAGGCTAATTTGATGGTTGGCCGACCTTGACAATTTGTCCATAATCAAAATAAATTCATAACTTCATTTGTACATGTCAGAATGGGATGATCTTTAGATCAATCCTACACCTCTCGGAAAGAGGAATCCAAGAAAAATATCAGCTACCTCATAAGAACTGTCCAAAGTGATGTTTGGCCCTAGTTGCCAAATTTAACACTCCCTCTCAACTAGGGAGAACATCACTTGCCAAACTGTCTGACAATCTGTACCATCCCTGTCACTGCACTGCTCTGCTGAACCATGAAGAAAGAAGAAATGATCGAGAATGTATCATACCATTCTCCACTGACCCGAAGTCAGTCTCTAGCAATAGAGATTGTGTCATACCACTTTTAACTGACTCGTAGTCAGTTTCCGTTGATCCCAGATCAATATCAACATCCTAGCATAGGGAATACGGTAGTACACGATGCATCCATCGGTATTATTATGGTCCCTATCTTCATTTCCCTACTCATTGGCTAGATGAGAGGTACTTCCCATGAGTCCAGAACTGCATGGGTAGGATGTGCTGGCAGGAGAAGGTGAACCATTCATTCTGCTCATATGCCATAGGGGAGGGTGAACCACTCAGCCTATGCATATGCCACCATGGGGTATCATAGGGGAAGGTGAACCATTCACCCTGTACAAAGCGCACCACTAGGGGAGGGTGACTCACCCTATGGTCGCTCATCGCTTCGAGAAGTACCAGAAGGCCCCCGGAGCTCCCAGAGCTCACTACCCATCTCATATAGGACCCTCATAAGAGGGTCTCTCCACAACTCCAAGTCGTTCATGGAAGGTTAAGAATTTGACCTTCCCGCGGGGCTTCATAAGAATATCGATGACTTTCTTATTGGTCCCATTACGATGGAGCCTTATTGCTCCCGCTTTACCATATCCTGGATAAAGTGGTACCTGATATCAATATGCTTGGAGCGATCATGAAACACGGGATTCTCAGAAAGACGAATCCCACTCTGGTTGTCATAGAAGATCACAGTAGTATCCAGCACATGTCCAAACATCTCACTAAAGAGCTTCCTCAACCAAACAGCTTCATAGGAGGCCAAACTAGAAGCAATGTATTCAGCCTCAGCGGTGCTTAAAGTAACCGACTTCTGCTTCGTGCTCATCCATGATATTGAAGGAGAACCTAGATAGAAGCAACATCCTGATGTGCTTTTGCGATCCACCACACCGCCAACCCAGTTTGCATCAGAGTAACCATGGAGCCTCGCATTCCTGGCACTGTATCTCAGTCCATAAGTGATTGTGCCTCGAAGATATCTCAAGAGATTCTTGGCAGCAATCCAATGTATATGATGAGGATCGACCATAAACTAACTCAATGTGTTCATTGCAAAACATATGTCCGGACAAGAGTTCACCAAGAACATCAGGGCCCCTATGAGTTGACGATACTTAGAAGGATTTCCCAAATCGAGCCCGACAACACTTTCACATAGCTTCTCGAAGCTAAGTTCCATCAGAGTAGTCACGAAGTTGCATTCCACCATCCCAAATATTTCAAGTGGCTTCACAACATATTTTCCTTGAGAAAGGAAAATATCCACTGGCTTTTGCCAGAGCTCCAACCCTAGGAAGTAATGCATTAGTCCTAGGTCCTTCATATCAAATTCGGAAGCCAACTCTCTCTTACATTGATAAATAAGAGGGTCTGCACCTATCAGAAAGAGATCGTCCACATAGAGCACCAAGATGAGAGGCCTATCATTCTCAACCTTAAAGTAAAGGTTCGGATCAACTTCACTTCTTGTAAATCCCAGCTTCATCAGATAGCTATCGATCCTCTCATACCAAGTTCGGGGTGCTTGTTTCAACCCATAGAGGGCTTTCTTCAACCTGCATACATGTATTTGACGATCTTGAACTTCAAACCTCTCAGGTTGTTCCACATAGACTTCCTCCTTAAGTGAACCATGCAAGAAGGCAGTCTTGACATCCATCTGGTGTATATTCCATTGTTGCGAGGCAGCAAGGGCTATAATCGAATGGATGGTGGTGTAGCGAGCAATGGGTGCAAATATCTCATCATAATCTACACTTTCCTTTTGATAGAATCCTCGAGCAACGAATCTAGCCTTGAACTTCTCAGCACTTCCATCAGCACCATGCTTGATCTTGTAGAGCCATTTAGAGGTGACATCAGATTTGTCCTGGGGTCTAGGGACCACATCCCAGACATCATTCTTCATAATTGACTCGTACTCTTCGTTCATAGCATCCTTCCATACTTGTTGCTTCACAGCTTGTTAAGATTAGGTATGTTCTATGCCAGAGCAATTTATTTAAATTTTCACAGTTAGCAATCACATCAGCATTACGATAAACTGCAGATAGAACATAAATATAAAACGCAGAAGACAAGCCAAGGCAAGAGGACACAAGATATGGCGCGAGCCAGGGACAAACCCCGCAATGCGTGGGGAAACCCTTTGATCAAATCTTCTTTTATCTTCAAAGTTCAGCAAAGAAAGAGAGAGAGAGAGAGAGTACAATTACAACTGAAGTCAACACTTTGACTTTTGATATCTGCAAGAGATCAGTTGAAGACATATTGCTTCTACTGATTCTTCAAAGTGACTGCTTCACCTTACATAGTGTTGCAACTCGTACTCATGTTGCACCCGTCATTGTGCTACACTTGGTCACTGAGCTGCTCCCATCAAACACTATGTTGTTCCTTACTAACATGCCCATCATCATTTATCATCATGTTGTCTCATTCATCATCATGCTGTTGGGATCATCATCCTTGCAGCACCTCAGAGATCATCACTACTGCATCAAGAACTTCATTATGCAAGGTTCTTGAGAGCATCATTGCTGCACCATGACTTCTCCTTGAGATTATTACTGAGATGATCTCTGCACCTATGAAGATCACGACTGTACATTATTGTAGGATGAGATCATTGTGAGATCATGATCCTATACACTGCTCCAAGCCAAAGCTGACTCTCCTTGACTTGATGATTATTGCTTCTTTCATCATGCTGAGACTGTAATGATCATACTACTTATGATCCTTATCATCTTGACTGCCTTTGAGATACTTATTCATATCAAGAATACTAGATCTGAATACTGTGATGATTATTGACACTGTATGTCTCCTTTTACAGGTATGCCGAGAAGCTCTTGATCAATACTGAAACATAATTGAAGTTATCATCATGCTGTTGGGATTATCATCCTTGCTGCACCTCTGAGATACCTCTCCATATCAAGAATACTAGATCTGAATACTGTGATGACCATTGCCATTGTATGTCTTCTTTTACAGGTATGCCGAGAAGCTCTTGATCAATACTGAAACATCATTGAAGTTATGCCGAGGCAGTAACATATACATCTGTGAGACTGAGATGATACCCAACGTAATTTTCATTGTGCAATCTGAGTTATGTTGTTTATTGCATATAAACTGTCACAGGGATACCATCGAGATTTATACGCATAGATTGTGGCTACAGCAGTTTGTTCGAGCGGCCTCATTAACTTACTGCGGCCACCGGCAGCTCCCAACAGCTCTTCCTTATCACTGCGGCTACCGTCACCTTGACTGCGGTTGTCTATGTCTTGACTGTGACTTCATGACAGCGGCATTTCCATGCCATGGGTATATATATATGGTCAGCGTAAGAAGTGTTTTCATGAACGATGAACTGCGTGGATATCTTCAGCGTATAGGGATTGTGCATGCATAGTTGCGTATGCATATAAGGCTGCGTATAAGGTGACAACACTACCCATGCTGTGCATATAGTTCATAACGTCAACATGTACAACGTGAACATTGACCTCCGATGACAGCGTGAACATAGACCTCCGATGATAGCGTGAACCGTGACACATATCTCCCATGACTGCCATGTCCTATTACAACGTGTATATATCTCTATTACTGTGTCTATATATATTGCCATTTTCTGCATATACGTATCTCCATTTGCCTGCGTATAAATAGTCATTGCCTGCGTGTAGGTCTTCATGACCAACGTATTTCATAATCTGACCAACGTGTAGATGTCTTCATAATCTGCGTTATACATATAGCCGCATATATATCCCTTGAATGGTGTGCGTATAGGTTTCCATGCTATGCCCTTTCAGCGTATATATATATATATATATCTTCATGAATTAGGGTATTACGTTGACTGTCACTGCAGCTAAGGCATTCTTCATTAGTGTATCTCCTTCACCAAAAACCCAGACGTGGAGAGGAGATCACATGAAGAATGTGTGTGTTAATGACTCCAAATCCTCTCTTATTTATACTAAAGGCGGATGATTGAATAGACATGATGATTGGGCTTCTAGAGCCTACATAAGAGCTGGTCGGCTTGACTATAATTACATAAACAAAATAAATTCATATCTCCATAAATACTTATCAGAATCGGATGATCTTTGGATCAATCCTACACCTCTCGACGAGAGGGATCCAATAAAAATATCAGCTGCCATAAATAAGCCAACCCACATGGAGTTTGGCCCTAGTTGCCAATTTAACACTCCCTCTCAACTAGGGAGAACTCCATCCATTGATCCATAAGTCCGACTGTACTATCTCTGCCATCAGTGCCCTGCACCGTTCTGCCCAACTCTGCTCAGCTCTGCTGGCTTTGCTCTGCTCTGCTCAGCTCTGCTGGCTCGGCTCTGCTCTGCTCAGCGCTGCTGGCTCTGCTAGCTCTGCTCTGCTCAGCTATGCTGGCTCTGCTCTGCTCACGCTGCTGGCTCTGCTAGCTCTGCTCTGCTCAGCTATGCTGGCTCTGCTCTGCTCAGCTCTACTCAGTGCTGTTGGCTCTGCTCTGCTCTGCTCATCTCCGCTGAACTATGAAGAAGAAGAATTGATCGAGAATGAGTCATATCATTCTCCACTAACCCGAAGTTAGTCTCAGAGTGCGTACCACTGGTCCCAGACTAGTCTCAACCGACCCAAAGTCAGCGTCATAGTATGTACGACTCTCACTGTTCCTAGACCAGTACTGCACTGACATGAAGTCAGTCTCGGAGTATGTACCACTGGTCCCAGACCAGTCTCAGCCGACCCGAAGTCAGCATCATAGTATGTACAACTCCTACCACTGGTCCCAAACCAGTATCATTGATCCCAGATCAATGGAGGACATCCTAGCGTAGGGAGTACGGTAGATACAATGATGCGTCCATCGGTACTACTATGGTCCCTAACTTCATTTCCCTGCTCATTGATCAGATGAGAGGTACTTCCCATGAGTCCCAGACTGCATGGGTAGGATGCCTCGACAGGAGAACTTAATCAATCCTGTCCTCACAGGAGAACACATCAATCCTGCTACAATCGCCATGGAGAACACATCAATCTAGGCTGCCATGGAGAACACATCAATCCAGGCCTCACAGGAGAACACATCAATCCTGCTACAATCGCCATGGAGAACACATCAATCCAGGCCTCACAGGAGAACACATCAATCCTGCTACAATCGCCATGGAGAACACATCAATCCAGGCCTCACAGGAGAACACATCAATCCTGCTACAATCGCCATGGAGAACACATCAATCCAGGCCTCACAGGAGAACTAATCATCCTGCTACACAAGAGAGCGAATCATCTTGTCCCACAAGAGAGCGAATCATCTTGTTTCAATGCGCACCACCATGGGAGGGTGAGTCACCCTGTGTTCGTATGTTGCTCCAGTAATAATCGCAAGCCCTCAGAGCTCCCAGAGCTCAATGTATGCAACATGCAGGACCCTTGTACAAGGGTTTCTTACCGACTCCAAGTCGTTGGGGAAAATCACAAATTTGATCTTTCCTCGGGGCTTTGTCCTATAAATCATCTCAGTGTGATGGAGCCTCCTTGATCATCGACTTACCATATCCCAGATAAGGCAGTAATTGATGTCTATCTGCTGGAGCAATTGTCAAATACGGGATTCCTCAATAATCGAATCCCATCTCTGGTTGTCACAGATATTCACAGTGGTATTCATCATGTGTACAAACAGCTCACTGAAGAGCTTCAGCAACCAGACTGCCTCACAGAAGGCCATACTATCAGCAGTGTATTCTGCCTTGGTGGTGCTCAGAGTCACTGACTTCTGCTTCCTCTGCTCTTTCAGGATATCAAGGCAGACAGCACTGAGAAGTGCTCTAGTGATCCTCCATACTGCCTGCCCAATCATCATTCGAATAATCATGTGGTTTCATATTTCCGGCATTGTATCTCAATTCATGAGAGATTGTGCCCTGAAGATATCTTAGAAGATTCTTGGCACCAATCTAGTGAGGCTCAACCAAATATGAGCTCACCATGCTAACTGCAACACAGATGTCCGGACGGAGGTTCTCCAAGAACATCAATGCGAATGAGTTTATGAAACTCAGAGGCATTTCCCAAATTTGGTCCGACATCATTACCATATAACTCCTGAAAGTTAGGATCCTCGAGGTAGTCACAAGCTTGCAGCTTATCTTCTCGCATTCAGAGTTCAACTCCCTCTGTCTCCTATAAATGAGAGGGTCTGCACCTGTCAGACATAGGTGCCGGTACGAGAGGTTCATCATCCACAACCTTCGAGTAATGGTTTGGATCGATTTCACTCCTAGTGAATCTCAGCTGCATTGGACAGCTATCAATCCTCTCATACTATGCCCGAGGTGTTTTTCTTCAAGCCATAGAGGGCTTTCTTCCGCCTGTATACATGAGATTCCTTGATCATGATTCTCAAACTCCTCGGGTTGTTCCAAACCTGTGAACCAGCTGTATGAGGGGAATGGTCCCCTTATAATATTTTCCTTCGGTACATTTCAGACATGTACCTTCATGCTTCTTTTGAATTCAGGCATCCTAGTCACCATCTGACTCACAGACCTTCGGTGCTGAGTCAATGGACATGGTCCCCAGTGGACTTCTTGCAACTTGATACAACCCTGAACTAAAAAAACATCTTTAAAAGATCTATTTTCAAACACGTACCTTTCCATCGATAAGTGCCACCTTGTAACCTTTGACTTCCATTTCCGAGATGGGCATCAGGTTCAATCAGGTACATAAAAGAGATTTTGGGGTTCCTTGCTTTCGTGGAAAATTCGGCCATTGTCTTTGATGACCCGCATCTCTGTCATACGGGCACTCCTTCGCATAAGGGCCGAACTCATAGTCAAGACATCTACCTTTCCTTCCTACCCTTAGATCTGAACTTCCCAATGAAGTGATGCCATCAGAAGTTTTGCTGCGCCATTCTAATAACATTTTCTGCTTCAACTTCACCCTAGGTGAATTATGAGGAACCCATTGATTCTTCTTTCTTGTCCCAACTGTCTTCGGTGATTGCTCTTTCACTCTTGCTTGGGCATTGTCTTCACCTCAGCTCTGATACCATGTGAAGATTAGGTATGTTCTATGCCAGAGCAATTTATTTAAATTTTCACAGTTAGCAATCACATCAGCATTACGATAAACTGCAGATAGAACATAAATATAAAACGCAGAAGACAAGCCAAGGCAAGAGGACACAAGATATGGCGCGAGCCAGGGACAAACCCCACAATGCGTGGGGAAACCCTTTGATCAAATCTTCTTTTATCTTCAAATTTCAGCAAAGAAAGAGAGAGAGAGAGAGAGAGTACAATTACAACAGAAGTCAACACTTTGACTTTTGATATCTGCAAGAGATCAGTTGAAGACATATTGCTTCTACTGATTCTTCAAAGTGACTGCTTCACCTTACATAGTGTTGCAGCTCGTACTCATGTTGCACCCGTCATTGTGCTGCACTTGGTCACTGAGCTGCTCCCATCAAACACTATGTTGTTCCTTACTAACATGCCCATCATCATTTATCATCATGTTGTCTCATTCATCATCATGCTGTTGGGATCATCATCCTTGCAGCACCTCAGAGATCATCACTACTGCATCAAGAACTTCATTACGCAAGGTTCTTGAGAGCATCATTGCTGCACCATGACTTCTCCTTGAGATTATTACTGAGATGATCTCTGCACCTATGAAGATCACGACTGTACATTATTGTAGGATGAGATCATTGTGAGATCATGATCCTATACACTGCTCCAAGCCAAAGCTGACTCTCCTTGACTTGATGATTATTGCTTCTTTCATCATGCTGAGACTGTAATGATCATACTACTTATGATCCTTATCATCTTGACTGCCTTTGAGATACTTATTCATATCAAGAATACTAGATCTGAATACTGTGATGATTATTGACACTGTATGTCTCCTTTTACAGGTATGCCGAGAAGCTCTTGATCAATACTGAAACATAATTGAAGTTATCATCATGCTGTTGGGATTATCATCCTTGCTGCACCTCTGAGATACCTCTCCATATCAAGAATACTAGATCTGAATACTGTGATGACCATTGCCATTGTATGTCTTCTTTTACAGGTATGCCGAGAAGCTCTTGATCAATACTGAAACATCATTGAAGTTATGCCGAGGCAGTAACATATACATCTGTGAGATTGAGATGATACCCAACGAATTTTTCATTGTGCAATCTGAGTTATGTTGTTTATTGCATATAAACTGTCACAGGGATACCATCGAGATTTATACGCATAGATTGTGGCTACAACAGTTTGTTCCAGCGGCCTCATTAACTTACTGCGGCCACCAGCAGCTCCCAACAGCTCTTCCTTATCACTGCGGCTACCGTCACCTTGACTGCGGTTGTCTATGTCTTGACTGTGACTTCATGACAGCGGCATTTCCATGCTATGCGTATATATATATGGTCAGCGTAAGAAGTGTTTTCATGAACGATGAACTGCGTGGATATCTTCAGCGTATAGGGACTGTGCATGCATAACTGCGTATGCATATAAGGCTGCGTATAAGGTGACAACACTATCCACGCTGTGCATATAGTTCATAACGTCAACATGTACAACGTGAACATTGACCTCCGATGACAGCGTGAACATAGACCTCCGATGATAGCGTGAACCGTGACACATATCTCCCATGACTGCCATGTCCTATTACAACGTGTATATATCTCTATTACTGTGTCTATATATATATTGCCATTTTCTGAATATACGTATCTCCATTTGCCTGCGTATAAATAGTCATTGCCTGCGTGTAGGTCTTCATGACCAACGTATTTCATAATCTGACCAACGTGTAGATGTCTTCATAATCTGCGTTATACATATAGCCGCATATATATCCCTTGAATGGTGTGCGTATAGGTTTCCATGCTGTGCCCTTTCAGCGTATATATATATATCTTCATGAATTAGGGTATTACGTTGACTGTGACTGCAGCTAAGGCATTCTTCATTAGTGTATCTCCTTCACCAAAAACCCAGACGTGGAGAGGAGATCACATGAAGAATGTGTGTTAATGACTCCAAATCCTCTCTTATTTATACTAAAGGCGGATGATTGAATAGACATGATGATTGGGCTTCTAGAGCCTACATAAGAGCTGGTCGGCTTGACTATAATTACATAAACAAAATAAATTCATATCTCCATAAATACTTATCGGAATCGGATGATCTTTGGATCAATCCTACACCTCTCGACGAGAGGGATGCAATAAAAATATCAGCTGCCATCATTGTTTTACAACTCCGACTCCGACTCCGACTCGGCCGAGGATCGACTCCGACTCCGACTCCGACTCGGTAATGACTCGGCCGGCTCGATTTCAATGACTCGGTCGTTGTAAAAAATACATTAAATATTTATTTTTTTTATAAAAAAACATAATTTTAAATATTTTAAACATAATTTTAAAGATTTTCATTCATGTTTCCAAACACACAGCATTATAATATAGATGGAAGACAACATATGATCAAAGTAGGCTCATGAACCAATCCATTATATCAAAATGGTACCCAATGGCAATACATAGTCAACTGTCATACATGATCAAAGACTCAAAACAAAATACAAATAACCAAGGAGGCTAGAAATGGCCTCTACAACAAAAGTAAACTGTGATGCTGACCAAACTCCAATACTAGTACTACTGGCTAGTAGCTACTGACAGAGGAGCCAAGATCATCTCGACCAATCTCTGGATCAGACTCATCATCATCATCAGAGTCAGACAAGGGGCCCCATGCCTCCTCCTCCTCATCATCGTCTCCAACTGCAACTGTAGAAGTGGTGCCAGTACCACTAGCAGGCTGTGCAGCAGATGCAAGCTGAGATAGAGTAGATATGCGGCTGCGCTTCTGTCGTGGCTGAGTAGAGGAAGCACCTACAACTGGAGTCCTACTCCTCGGAGTCCTTGCTGGCTGTGAGACTGAGGCTGGTGGATCGGGATCTGCATTCAACTGAACAGGCTGAAGTTGATGTTCCAGACCCAGGTCAAGTTCATCAAGATCCTCATCAGGATCAAACTCTGGTGCACGACTCTCCACTACCCAATCTGATGTTGGATCAATGTCTTCCAACACAATGGGATCTGAATCAGGTCTTTTGTTCAGCAATTGGTTCCGTCTGAGCCGAAGGTTGTATTGGACAAAAACTAGATCATTCAACCGTTTTTGCTCCAAACTATTTCTCTTCTTTGTGTGAATCCTCTCAAAGACAGACCAATTGCGCTCACACCCAGATGTTCTTGCTGGTAAACTGTTAGAGGAAAAACACAAGACCATCTTTTGGACCCCATGCGCTTCACATTGCATAGACCTCATGCTTGAGGATATTGGAAAACTAGATTGGGTCAGAAACACTGTAGATAATGCCAAAAGCATAACAAAATTTATCTACAATCATACACTGGTTTTGAGTCTCATGAGGAAACACACTGGAGGCAAGGATATTATTAGGCCTGCCATCACTAGATTTGCTACACATTTTTTGACATTGCAATCTATGCTTTCCCAACATAGAAACTTGCAAAAGATGTTTTCCAGTGATGAATGGAATCAAACCAATTGGTCTAACAAACCAGAAGGCAGAGAATTGAAAAGGAAAGTCCATGATGAAACTTTTTGGAGAAAGGCAGCAGAGATTGTGAAGCTTGCTGAGCCACTAGTTAAGGTGTTGCGGTTGGTGGATGGGGAAAGGTTGGCTATGGGCTTCATTTATGAGGCTATGGATCAAGCAAAGGAGCAAATAAAGACAACATACAAGGATAGAGTGGCAAAGTATGGGCCCATTTGGGCAATCATTGATGAAAGATGGAACAATCAACTCCATCGCCCTATACATGCAGCTGGGTATTTTTTGAACCCACGGTATCATTATAGAGCTAAGGAGTCAGGAGCTTTGAGGGGGGAGGTCAGAGATGGACTGGTTGATTGCATTGAACGCATGATCCCATCGGAGTCTGATCAGCTGCAGATACATCAACAGGTCACATCCTTCAGCAATGCAACAGGTACCTTTGGGAAGAACCTAGCAAAGATTGCAAGAGAAGCAGATGAGCCAGGTAAACAAAAATTTCAATTTTCAATTTCTTAATGGTTTTACAGTTTTACTTTTTTTATTAAAGACTAAAGTTTGTTAAATCATTTATAATTTGAAAGTTAGATATAATTTGTAATTTTGTTGAGCTTCAGCGTTCATCTAACTCATAATTCATTACACTCCTATGTTTTTTGCAGCACAATGGTGGGAGGCCTTTGGTGGCCAGTGCCCTCAATTGCAAAAGTTTGTAATTCGTATTTTGAGTCAAACTTGCAGTGCATCTGGGTGTGAGCGCAATTGGTCTGTCTTTGAGAGGATTCACACAAAGAAGAGAAACCGTTTGGAGCAAAAACGGTTGAATGATCTAGTTTTTGTCCAATACAACCTTCGGCTCAGACGGAACCAATTGCTGAACAAAATACCTGATTTAGATCCCATTGTGTTGGAAGACATTGATCCAACATCAGATTGGGTAGTGGAGAGTCGTGCACCAGAGTTTGATCCTGATGAGGATCTTGATGAACTTGACCTGGGTCTGGAACATCAACTTCAGCCTGTTCAGTTGAATGCAGATCCCGATCCACCAACCTCAGTCTCACAGCCAGCAAGGACTCCGAGGAGTAGGACTCCAGTTTCAGGTGCTTCCTCTACTCAGCCACGACAGAAGCGCAGCCGCATATCTACTCTATCTCAGCTTGCATCTGCTGCACAGCCTGCTAGTGGTACTGGCACCACTTCTACAGTTGCAGTTGGAGACGATGATGATGATGAGGAGGCATGGGGCCCCTTGTCTGACTCTGATGATGATGATGAGTCTGATCCAGAGATTGGTCGAGATGATCTTGGCTCCTCTGGCAGTAGCTACTAGCCAGTAGTACTAGTATTGGAGTCTGGTCAGCATCACAGTTTACTTTTGTTGTAGAGGCCATTTCTAGCCTCCTTGGTTATTTGTATTTTGTTTTGAGTCTTTGATCATGTATGACAGTTGACTATGTATTGCCATTGGGTACCATTTTGATATAATGGATTGGTTCATGAGCCTACTTTGATCATATGTTGTCTTCCATCTATATTATAATGCTGTGTGTTTGGAAACATGAATGAAAATCTTTAAAATTATGTTTAAAATATTTAAAATTATGTTTTTTTATAAAAAAAATAAATATTTAATGTATTTTTTACAACGACCGAGTCATTGAAATCGAGCCGGCCGAGTCATTACCGAGTCGGAGTCGGAGTCGGAGTCGATCCTCGGCCGAGTCGGAGTCGGAGTCGGAGTTGTAAAACATTGATTTATACACAAATTAGGAGTTTGAATTAGCCTCCGTGGCCTACATAAGCCCTAAAAATAAAATAATGTTCTAATAATTCAACTTTTGGTGACAAGCCCACCAAATTAGCTCATAAATGAAATGATAAGCCTCTCAAGAGGTCAATTAATAATCTAAGTATGTCGTAGGGCCCTCTAAGAGGCCTAATGAGGTCCATGGGTGCCATAATGAAGAGTAGGACCTTTAAAAGCAGTGGACATGTGGGGGCACACAAGTGTCTTCATAGGTCTCCAAACAAATCGAAGATGCATGTAGATCACCTGCAAGGGCTAGGATGATGTTGTAGGTGATGCCACATCATCGTGCAAATCCTGGATCATCTGCCAAGTGTATGGTGCAAATTTGGGTCTAGCTGGGCATGATGGATCAGGTGCATCTTCCTTATCCAATAAGTGAACCATAAGCAATCTTTGAATGGCTGTGGGGATCCATGAAGTGTTATTTGTTGCTGTGGAGGCCCATGGCTCTCAACGCACACCCTACATGTACCAATGTGGCCCTCTGGAGGATTAAGAACCTGTATAGGGAGACCAAAGCTAAGATGGAGACCATCTGCAATCCCGCATAAGATCCAATGCGTCCCCTAGCCTTCTAGTACAACAAGTCATTAGAGAAATCAAGTAAATGAGCTTACCAGTCATGGACCACAGGTGGGGACTTCATAATGGCCTGCCCTTCCATAATGGGTTTCGGGATGTGCCAATGTCTCCTAAACTCCAAATGGGGTTAACCAAGAATCCTATTAGGTGGTTTCTGCTTCTAAAGGGGATACGATATTCAAGGTACATGCTTCAAAAGGTGGTGGTGTGTGATAGATAGGTGAATGAAGTAGGGAATGAGAATGATCAGCCCTGGGTCAGATGTTGGGGTACAAGGGTAGCTAATAAGAGGGAAGCCCACACTTGGGTTTATAATTTATAGGAGGGAGCAATCGTGGTACATGAGGTGCCTCGACCTTGATTTTTCCACCCTTCTTTATATTCCTTTTTCCTTTTTATGATTTCTTTGATTAACTGCTCGGTGCTCAAGGGCTAAGAGCATGATGTATAAGATATAACAGTGAATAATCCCGTTAAAGGTAGGGCGATTCATTTTCCACTAGGGGTTGGGACTATCATGGATTCCTATATGATGAAGGAGGTTCATAGAACGTGTAGAAACTAGGGTGATGCCCATGATGACGGGGTAGAGCTCATGTATTGGCTTTTACCTATGTGCTAAATGTATTTGTTTTGGTCATATTTTGCATTTTGTGGTACGTTTTCCTATTGAATGTGGCCAAATATGCTTTTACCTTTATTTTTAGTTGCGTCAACCTTCGAGGCATCATTCTAGGCTTGGCCCAAGGCGAAGGCAAGGGGAATGGGTGAGCTAACCCTATGTGGACCTAGTGGAGGAATGTGGACCCAGGTGCAAGAAATGATGAATGGTGTAATAATGAGTGGAAAGGGGGTAATATAAGCGAATAAGGGAGCAGGACCAAGCAACCAAAATCGGGGTTTCCCGTGAAATACCATCCCTAAAGCCAAATGGTCAGTAAAAGAGATCCCACAGGTCTAGAATCTAAGGTTAATATCCAAAAGGGTTCTACGGGACGGGAACACAAACCTAGCCCATTCTTTCCACTGAATCCCCCCATTAATCCATACCCATAAGTGTCCATGATAAGCAAATTACAATACTCAATTACCAAATGACAAGGAATACCTTTAGGTTCGGGAGGCCCACCTTCAAACATACGATCATGGCAGATGGGCGAGGGACCACATGGCTGGCTCAGGTGGCGGAGAAATGGCAACAATGAGCTGGTTGGGGGTTGCAAGGGGCTGCTGGCTGCCAAGGACCATCTTTGTGAAAAAAATTCTTCTAGGGATATCACCCACAAAATGGTGGGTAACACAGCCCAAAGGTCCTCTTCCAAGGTGGACAAGATCCGTAAACATATACTCTGTCACCACTTCCAATGTGGATATTCCTTCCAGCTGATTACACAAGGGACAACCCTCTTGTACCATCCCAAGGTACGCCAGCAACTCCAAAAGCCCCAAGGGCTCCTTTTTATTCACCAAACTTGTCTTAATCGAACCTTAAAAAGTGGACACACAACCCTGAAGCAAAACCCTGCTTCCATTGATCCCTCAAGTAGACACCTTGAATCATCCATAAAAGGAAATCAAAACACACTAAATTTCCCTAGAAAGGTGGATATGAGGGTCTCCAAATCATGTTCAAAAAAAATTCAAACACCCATCACCATCCATAATGACATGGATCAACCCAAATAATGCTTCAACTTAGCTTCATTAATTCTGATTTTAATATGTCTACTTCAAAACAATGGAGGTCAACCTAGGGTTTGCACATATGGGTCGGTTCAATTCCCTTATTCAGTTTATTTTTAGCTCCAAATTTTCAAAGGTCAACCCTTCAATTAAGGCCAGCACCAAGACTTGTATATATATATATATACCAGAGACATTAATCCTCACTCAACTATCTTCTGGGCATTCTGCAATTTCAGTTGTTTGTTTAGACTGAATTTCTACAGGCTGGTCACAACTCAGGTCTGCTTTGAGTCCATATTAACTTAATCTGTTTTGAATCTAAGCCTGAGGCCTACTTCACACCAATTTCTGGTCATGACAGGTGCTCACTTGGAAGTCTATTCTGTGCACCTCCACAGGAGTCTGCCACTCCTTTTCACTCAACTCTCTAGATTGCTGCACATAACAAACATTGTACCTCTCTCATCCTAGAGATCCTCACCTAGATTAGTCATCTTGTACATAGGCAATGTCACATGGTTCGGGTTCGAGTTCTGGTTCGACAATGATTGGGTTCGGTTTGAGTACAAATTTTTTGATGAGGTTCGCTATTAGGTTCGTCTATATATATATAAACATATATTAATTTAAAATGAATTATAGGATAAAATAGTAACAAATCAACATCAATAAACATAAAATATGCTATCACAAACTTGGAAATTACAAGGCTAAAATACAAGCTTGAGTTGTGACATGAAGTTATGAGTTTTGATCTATGGACTTGGTCATTGGCTATGAGGTTCGATGAGGTTCGTCGAACCTCAAAACATTTTTGAGGTTCGCCAAAATTCGAACCTCAAGGTTAAAGTTCGACGAACCTTGTGACATAGTACATAGGTATGCTGGTAAATCTATTGACTTGCTGCAAAACATAATCAGAGTTGGTATCTTCCAGTGAATCATCATTCAACATCTCCATAAATAAAAGGTTTGGTGAGTAAATGTAAATGGCCTCTGTAGTCCTGAGATAGGATCGAAAATAGCAATTTTGTTTCAGGTTCACTATTACTAGCACCAACATTATACAAAAGAAATTGTGTTCCTTCAGCCTTATCGATATTTCATAGCATGTGACATTCTCACCCGGAAAAGGGAAAAGAAAACTTCAATTTGGGACTCCTGTAGCATCCTTGTAAGGTGGCAACCTTGATCCCAGAGATTAAGACTGTCACCACACTCCTCAATTTATATTGTTTCATGAGAGCTGGCAGATCTATATTGTAACAAACTTGGAAGTCTATTCTGTGCACCTCCACAGGAGTCTGCCACTCCTTTTCACTCAACTCTCTAGATTGCTGCACATAAAAACATTGTACCTCTCTCATCCTAGAGATCCTCACCTAGATTAGTCATTTTGTACATAGGTATGCTGGTAAATCTATTGACTTGCTGAAAAACATAATCAGAGTTGATATCTTCCAGTGAATCATAATTCAACATCTCCATAAATAAAAATTTTGGTGAGTAAATGTAAATGGCCTCTGTAGTCCTGAGATAGGATTGAAAATAGCAATTTTTTTTCAGGTTCACTATTACTAGCACCAACATTATAGAAAAGAAATTGTGTTCCTTCAGCCTTATCAATATTTCATTGCATGTGACATTCTCACCTGGAAAAGGGAAAGAAAACTTCAATTTGGGACTCCTGTAGCATCCCTATAAGGTGGCAACCTTGATCCCAGAGATTAAGACTGTCACCACACTCGTCAATTTAAATTGTTTCATGGGAGCTGGCAGATCTATATTGTAACAATATGATACTAGGGTTTGAGGCTATAGGAAGCAAGGTTTTTCAACATTCCCACATGTCCAGGATGGTAGTGAAGAGGACCGCAATACACTACGGCAATCATACTTACCCTAAGGATTTCTCTCGGATTATCATAAATCTTTGAAGAATGCTTCAAAATTTTCCTTTGATAGTACCCAACCAAATGGTGGGTAACATCTGGCTCCAACTTTGGGGACAAGTGTTTTTCTTGGGGGAACTTGAAAGACTTAGAATTTCATCTTCATTCCAATACGTCTAAGGCAAAGTCAGTTACATAGTGTAACCACCTCATCATCTCCTTTGTGCAGTGCCCCTTCCCTATGTGCTTTATCAATGTCCAAAGTATTGGGATGTCAAAACCAAAATACTTATCTGTTGGAAACTCTGATCCAAGAACATCAAATGAGTGCTCTCTACCATATTTAATGGACCTGTCATAGTACTTATCTTTCAGGGTGCATCCTACTGCTTGCATTTTTACAAGATAAGTCTTCCATAGATTAAAAAACCCTTTTCAACTTTATTGACCTGTTCGCCATTCCGTAAATGGTCTCCATGATCATTCATTTCAAAGTGATGGGCATACTTATACGAGTGCTTTGATTTGCTTGCTGTATACTGGCATTCACCAAATTTGAGAGGACTGATATGAAGATTCCCTTTATAAATATTACAAATGGGAGACTATTTAGGACAAAAGGAATACTTTCCATTTTGCAGCAAATTCAGATCAGTAAATTTACCATCAACCTCCAAGGTTTAAATATTTTCACACATTTGTCAATAAATGTTATGAATTGCTTCTCACACTTGTTATTAATTATTGTGCATCCTGGCAGATTGCTTGGAATAGAAGACACCTTCTTATATAGTGATCCCTCATTTGCTTTGTGCAACCTGAGGTGCTGGCCTAGACTTTCATTCACACCTTCCAAATTCTTCTCGCATAGCAACCTGAGAGAAATAATCAAGTGTTATTTTTCCCCATGTTGGTTTTTTTTAGCATCGGACAAGTGTTCTAGTCTCAATTTGTGTTGAAGAGGCTAAGGAACATGAGATCTCCAAAACCCAAAAAAGGTTTCACGAGGTAAGCTTGTGAAACGTCTCAATTAAATTAATTGATTAATAATTAAAATTTGCCTAAGTCTAACTTAGGAAAATTGATTAATTAATGGAAATTAATTGAGGATGATTGAGAATGCTCTAGAAACTCACGTGGATTGATTCTAAGATGATCTTAGCCATTTACGAGGATTTAATCATGATCGTTGAGGCTCCAACGAGAGATTATAAGAGCAGATCGATGGGATGGCAAGAAGACCGAATTATCCAGGTAGTGCGAATTTCCCAGTTTACAGTGATTCAGTGAGGGAAGAATTCAAGCCAGAGGAGGAGCATCAGTGATTGAGGGAACAACAAAGAGAATTCTGGAGGAATTTCCCAACAGATTTCAAGTGTCGGAAAGGCGGGGAAAGAGGGAGGCTGAATTGTTTTGCAAAAAATCTGTCCAAGTGGTGCGAGTGATCCAAAAACCCCAGTGCGAGTGCCAGGGAGAGATCGATTTAGTTGCTGAAGGCCTTGAGACCATCCAGAAGGTAGAGCGAATCATTTCCAGGGGTAGAGGGGAGCCAGACGGCCCAAGTCGAGGCAGTTGCAGGGGTCATTCAGACTTGCACATGCCAACAATGTGAGCAGCCAGGGCAGTGCGAGCAGGCCAGAAGGAGGGCAGTTGATTTGTAGAGTTAGTAATTTTCCCCTAAAAATTTTGTCAAATTATTTGTCCGAGGATTGCTAGTGAGGCATCCAGATGATTGTACTCAAAGTTTTACTGCTGCATAATAATAAAAATAAACCCTGATATGTTGCACCAGTTTTCCCTTCTGGGTTTTTCTAGGGACCTTTGTCCAAAATAACTATGTTAATTGTGTGCATGAATTTCTCAGTTCCATTTTAATTTTCCGCAACGTATTTATTTTGTTGTGAATATTTCAGTAGTGAGTTATTCGTTATTTTTCGTTAAATTAGTTAACTAAAGACAAATAAACTACTTCAGTTAGAAGAATAGTTTCTAGTTATTGCAATCAAGGAATTTTCACACCCCAGTTTGAAGTTCATTTTCAACCTTATCAGCAAGAGAACAATACATTGTCAAATCTAAATCCATATCCTCAGTAAAAGCATCACTACTCTCATCATCAATCGTTTTTGGCTCAAGGTCCCTATCATTATTTGGACTAAGGTGAGGTTCCAACTCGGTTTTTATTCTATCATGATGATTGACCTTCTCAATAGTAGCTTCGTTTTTAGCATCATATACTGGAGAACCTTCAAAAATTACAAAATAGTATTTGTGCTTTTGGTCTAATAACATGCCAAGGGCTTCATCATTTGTAAAGTCAAATGCACACACATTTTTGACATCATCATAATGTTTAACCAATTCCTGGCCAACTTTGTCATATTCATCATATTGGTCAAATTTGCCCTTTATTTCATTGGAATAACACTTTTCATGATCATGTGTGCCCTGAATAACACTTGCTCCCTCCTAGCGTCCTCCCATTTTTTTTATAACAGTCATCAAAGCCTAGTGGCTTTTCAAAGCATAGTCCATTTGAATTTTTATTAACTCCAACAAGATTGTGGGCATTCGACAACTCAGATTTTCACCATATGTTGGCTTATATCCTTTGTGTCTTTATGGTGACGACCAACCTCTTTTTCAAATTCTGGAGAATAGTTAGAACATGGGAAATATGACTTGTCTCCACTTTGTGCAATGAATAAATCTACTTCAAGGTGTTCATTAATGTTATTTTGTATTGTTCTGCTAGATATGTAGTGACCTCTTTGGTGATTGCAAGAGGACTGCCTTCCTCCTAATCTAGACTACCAGAGGATTGTCTTCCTCATACTCTGGACTGCCTTTCATAGCAACAACATCGTAATTTTTTGAATTGATTTATTCTTGATCAAGAACACCAATTCCATTGCTCCCAATGGGACTGCAAGGTTGTTCTTGTTGTGGATCTGTGGTGATCTACTTAAAAACAACCCTGTCATCTTCGAGACAAAGACACAACAGGTCCCCTTTTTGTAGAACAACTAACAACTCCTTATCATAATCTTCCAATTGTTCCTAGAAGTCTTCTTCTAATGCTTCGTCTTGCTCTAGGTTGGCTTATTTTCATTTTCATAGATATCTTCATATCCCTCCAAAAGAGCAATGAGACCTTCCTACTTTAGGGATGACAACAAATCCTGATAAATTCAAAATTTCGTGATATTGGGCTACACCATTTGAGAAATATCACAATCAAATCAAATCCTTGAGAGAAGAGATAGTCTCTGGGCTGCAATAGTAGTAGAGTCAACAACTATGATCTTGACCCAAAGAGTAAATGATTAACCTTATCATTGTTAGTTTTTGTAGCATCAAAGGTGTTTTAGTCTTGAAACTTTGTGGAGAGGATAAAACAAATGAGATCTCCAAAATGCAGAATTGTTTCTAGAAATTCTACCTAGAGATGGATCAAATACATTATTAGCTGATTTTTAAATATTTCCTAAGTCAAAACTTAGGGAATATGGTTAATTAATCAATGTTAATTGAGATAAGGTGAGAATTCTCTAGAAAGGCATACGGATCAACATAAATTAATCTGGGCCCGTGATTAATCTTGGTATATCTGTAAGCTATCTGGATAGTCATTTTTTGTGGAAGTATTTGTATAATTTGCTGTTTTCGACCTATCTGCTGTTTCAGGATGGGTCGGTATTGTTATGTATTCAGAACTTTATATTCTCTTAATATAATCCATGATGATTTTCGCTCTGAAAAAGTTTAAATCTTGGTCATTGGTGCTCCAACAAAGGATTATAAGAAGTCGATGTGTAGATGAAGAATACATCAGTTGTAGATATTCAGTGATCTAGGCAGTTCAATTTCCCAGTAGAAGGTAATTTAGCAATGAGATTGAGCTAGTGATCGAGTAACAGGTGGTAGAGGGGCAACATAGAGATTTTCTGGAGGAGTTTCTAGTTCCAGAAGAGTCAAAAGAGGAGGTTGAAATTATTCTCTAGGAGGCTACATAGGGGCTGCGTAGTGCTTCAAGAGGGGCAGTTCGATTTCACTGTGGAGCGGGTTGTTTTAGGTGTCGGAGGCCAGGAAAAATTCCAGAGGGCCTGGCCAAATACTTCTAGTAGTAGAGACAGACAAGTTGTTTGATTCAGAGGGAGTTCTGGGTTGACCATGCAAGGGACTGCGCATGGCGTACATGGAGGTTGACACAGATCATTCTGGGGTCAGTGTTTGAGCCTAGATTGAGCCGAGATTGCTTGGAGAGGAGGGTAAAAATCCCTTAGATATTTTGGCCAGTATTTTCTTTCATAGAAACACCAATTTGGAGTCATTTTATTGTACCTAGAATTTCTGCTGCATAACAAAAATAAAACCCTCATCTGTTGCACCGGTTTTCCCAAGTTGTTTTTTTCTGGGAACGATTGTCCAAAGATAACGGTGTCAAAATTTTGTGTGTTCTAGAATTTCTCAATTTCCAGTTTTCTATTTTTCCGCAGTATTTTTATGGTGAAAATTGCAGTTATGATTTTATTCATTGTTTGTCGTAGCAAATAAACTGCACAATTAAATTTACAGTTAAAAGAATAATTTCTAGTTGCTGCAATAGATGAAATTTTCACATGGTATCAGATCTTAAGTGATTAGGCGGGAAGCTCAGAAGTGGAGAAGGGAATTTCGCTATTCAAAGGGAGCAGCAGGTTGAAATTCTTAGAGGCTGCACAGTACTTAGACAGGCAGATCGAAGTGTTGGGCACAGGTTCAATTTTCAGTTGTAGGTTGGAAGAAAATTCAATTTACCCAAAATAGTGATTCCAACAGTCAGAGGGAGTAGCAACAACTCAGATTTTCGTTGACCATATTTATGGTTGGACGTGGAGGGTTTTGCAACAACATAATCATCGTCAGGTGAAAGAGGAATAACACACATAATTGTCTTTTCTATGACCATGGACAAAATTGACATTCAAGAGGTTTCATATTTGTCTTCCAGGTGGGAAGACGAACTTGCTTGCTTGTCAGGATCAACTTCACAGGGTGTCTGGTATATAAATAGTGGAGCGTCAACTCACATGATAAGGGTTAGAGAATATTTCTCTAGCTATAAGGAGGAGTAGATGGACTTCCACATTATGATGGGAAACAGAACGACGTGTACTCCAGTAGGGAGAGGTACCGTCGATTTTTAGGAGTCAGGAGCAAACACCATCGCTACAGGTGTATTGCATGTGCGAGGATTGGGTATGAACCTGATTTCAGTATCCCAGTTACAGGATAAGGGATATGATATCCACTTTGTAGGGAACAATGTGTTTATCAAACACTCAAGCTGGAAGAGAGTAAGAAAGATTGGAGTTCAAAGCAACAGATTGTACAGGTTGTAGCTCGACTCTCCAATGGCATTAATCAGCAGTGACAGTAGTAGTGGGAAGGAACTGAATGAGTTATGGCATACGAGAATGGGACATCTACACCATGGAGCACTCAAGATGCTCAGGGAAACAATAACAAGGGTTCCAAAACTTGGCATGGAAGACAGTGATGTGTGCAAAGGATGTGTACTTGGGAAGTATGCTAAGGCAACATTCCCAAGAAGTGACAGTAGAGCAGATGGCATGTTAGGACTTATACATTCATATATTTGTGGCTCGATGTCCACTAGAGCTCTGAGTGGTGCCGAATGCTTCGTCACCTTTTTTGATGACCATTGATGACCATTCTAGGAAAACTTGGATGTAGTTCTTGAAGACCAAGGATGAGGTCTTCGATCGTTTCAGGGAGTGTAAGGCTCTCGTGGAGAATGTGACAGGAAAGAAGATCAAGGTTCTTCGCTCAGATAATGGTGTAGAGTATATTGATAAAGACTTCACATATTTTTGTGTGAAGGAAGGTATCAAAGAGAGCAGACAACTCCGTATAATCCATAGCCAAATGGGGTAGCGGAGCGGAAAAACAGAACCATATTTAGGGCTGCAAAAGCAATGTTATATGACCAAGATTTGCCTAGGTTTCAATGGGCAGAGGCATGTAACATGAAATTGTATATTTTAAACAAGACTCCTCATAGAGCATTGGGGAAGAAAACATCAGAAGGGGTTTTCATAGGGAAGAAGCCAGAAGTTACTCACTTCAGGATCTTTGCCAACGTTGTTTATTGCTACGTGCTAGATGAGAAGCGAACCAAATTGGATCAGACTGCAGAGAAGTGTTTTCTCACTGGGTATAGCGAGACCTCGAAGGCATACAGGATCTACATTCCCAACAATAGGAATATTGTAGTGAGAGGGGACGTAAAGTTCATGGAAGATCGAGCTTTCAAGAGATCTCGTGAGATGCCTGCAGGGGATCAAAGTTAGCCAGTTGAAGCTCCATTGGTCTAGCAGCAGGGACAACCAGTGGGATAGTCACAAGGATTCAGTACTGTAACCCAGTACTAGCATTTCCTCAGAAGCAGAGTGTTCAGTGAGATCTCAGGAGACAGAGCAATAGAGGCAGGATGAAGAGGAGCTCGCTGAACCTCCCACTACTAGTTGTCGAGCCAATAGAGAGGTTCGTTAGACAGTGAGAGATGTAAAGGAGTGTTGGGTGCAACCCAACTTGGTCCAGTTTTGGTCAAAGACTCTGCATTTTGAGGAGCGGAGCATGTGGATTCCGTGAAGTTATATTTACCCCGCGATGTTTAGGGACTTTGGGTTGGGTCAAAGCCCCTTATTTTGTAACGAGTATTGGGTGTTAGTTCATTGTTTTGTCGGATCCAAGGTATTTGGACCATGGTACTGTAGTAATGAAATCTATATAAGGAGATGTAATACTTTGTCGAGGATAAGATTTTCGTGGTAAAGTTTTCTCTAAGTGAGTCAATAGAGAGGTAGGATTTCGAGATCGAGATTTGTTAGCGGCAGAGGGAGAAGCGCAGTAAAAGCTTCAGCTAAGAGGGATTCTTGGTGTGACACAATTTTCTGCAGGTAGTTGCTGGGCAGAAAGACGTCAGAAGAAAGAAAAGACACTTGAGGGAATTTCTTCCTGAGAGAATTCCTAGCTAGGGAATTTGAATTCTCATTTGTTGAGCAACAACAGGAGAGAGGAGGTCATTCTACTTTTTCGAGTGGCAAAAATGGTAGCCAGTGTGTTGAGAGTTCATGATCGGTTGGATGGTGCATACAACTATGTGATATGGAAGGCAAGGATGTCGTGCCTTTTGGATGAAAATTTTCTCAAGACCTACGTCAACAATGTGGTAGCTGTTCCCGCGGATCCAGATCCACTCAAGAAGTACAAGGGAGAAATGGCGAAGACAAAGAGAATGATCCTCGATGGAGTGAAGGATCATGTGGTCTGTCACATCGCTGGCAGAGGGACTGCCAAGGAGATGTGGGATGCATTGTCGACTCTGTATCAAGGATCTTCCGAGTAGCGGAAGATGTAATTAGAGCAGAAGATGAGGTCCACGCAGATGCAGAAGGGGGAACGCATTGATCTGTTCTTTGCAAAACTTTAGGAGACCTAAGATGAGCTAGCAGTTGTGGGTCTAAACCTTAGTCTTTCGAGATGGTATGACTAGCCCTCAACTCAATTTTGGAGGAGTGGCAAGTATTTGTCTAGAGCATCCTGGGCAGGGAGAACTTGCCGGACTGGGAAGGAATGTGGGCAACTCTTAAGCAAGAGGAGCTGAGGAGAGACTTGGTCAAATGTAAACTTGATGGAAGCAGCAGCAGTGGGTCGAAGCCCAAGGAGGAAGAGAATGCAACCCTCGCATCTAAGGGGCAACAGGAGCAACAGAGGCGTAAGAAGGACGTTTCAAAGATTAATGCTTCAGGTGTGGTGAATTCGGTCCCTACACAACACAGTGTCCTCTGAGGAAGGACAAAGATGAGAAGCATGATTCGAAGGTTGTAGCCATGAAGATCGAGGAAGAGGAGTTTTCCATGACAGCCCATGCATCTCCAGGAGGGAGGTGGGGTGATTTAGAGTTGTAGTTTGAAAGGATTGCAGATGGGCAGGATCCTTGAGAAGCCCACCTCTCGGATCAATTCCTTGCTACGGGAGCCCAAATCAGTAGTAGCAGGATGGACCAGTGTTAGCTGGTGCAAAGGAGTTCCGAAGTGACAGTTGCAGTGGCTAGTAGCGCCAGAGATTGAGCAACATAGAGCAGAGTTGGCAACAGTGCAGATGGCATAGAGAAAAGGTTAGCAGCAACACATAGGCTTTAGAGGGTCAGCACAGAGACTAGCAGTAGTCAGAACTCCAGCAATGAGATTCATCATATTGAACACCAGTTCAGTAATTTGGGATGCTTTTCCATCGCTGATGCAATAGCAGTAACAGTTGGAGAAGGTCGCAGTGCCGATGCATATGGGCAGTGGCAGTGCCAATAGCAGCACAGATGCAAAATTTGAGAGAGTTGCAGTACGGATGCAGTTTTGACAGTGGCAGGTTCAACAGCGTTACAGATGCAACATTTGCGCAATAGTTGGTGGACAGGTTCTCAGACATTAGCAGCGCATAAGGAGATGTTACAGAACAGAGTGATGCTTCAGCAGGGTGCATTGCTAGAGCACATTTCTCGCTAAGAGGGAGTGCTGATTTTTGGTAGCATCAAATGTGCTCTAAGTCTGAAAATTTGCAGGGAGGTTTAGACACATGCATTCTCCAATACCTAGAAATCGTTTTGGGAAATTACACACATAGTCAATTTTATTAATTAAATTAATTATTTTTAATGTGACCCTAAGTCTAAACTTAGGAAATTAAAATAATTAATGGGTATTAATCTAAACTGTGGGTGTAACTTCTAGAAGAAGACGAGGATCAAACCAAAATTATCTAAGCCATTGATTAGAAGTTAATCTGGGCCATTGCTTGTCCAACAGAAAGATATAAGAAGAGGCTTGTGGGGCACTTGGAGAACACACAGAGGGAAGATCAAAAGTTTGATTTTTTGAAGCGGAGCAACTCCTAGGGAGATTTTCGATAGTGATCTTTTGTAGTGAGGGGCAGGGATAGTATCTGAAGGGAAATCTTTCTCGTTTGGAGAATACTTAGCAGAGAAGAGAGAGAGATATCCAGCTGAGGCAGTGCAAAGCCAAAGAGGCTGATGCAGAGCCACTCAGAGGTAATGCAGAAGCCAAGAGGGAATCCGAAAATTTGCTGAGGGAATTGATTCTAGAAGCTGGAAGCCGCGGTGTGAGACCAGGAGGTGCAAATCGAAGATGCTAGGCAACAAATCGATCAGCTGAAGGGGTGATGCTATCCCAGAGGGTGTGACGCTGGACTGACACAGTGACTGTGTAGAGGCAGCCAGGGGCAGTGCATTCAGTGGATGGATTAGCCAGGGTTTCTAGTGATAGTGTGAGGTAACCTCACTTATCTCTTTGTCAATGATATTCTCTATAATTGGATTTCCGGGAAGGCATCTAGAGATTGTATTCAGAAATTACAACTGCTTAATAATAAAATCTTCAGTTGCTGCACCAGTTTTCCCACATTGGGTTTTTCCAAGGATATTTGTCCAAAAATAGTTGTGTAGATGTGTTGTATTTCTTTCTTGTTCAGTTTCTTGTCTCCGCATTTTATTTAAATGGTGAACGCTGCAGTGTATTCGTTTCAGTGTTTATTATAGGAAACAATAAATAATTTTGTTTAGTAATTAACAAATAGAAGAAACATAATCATTTGTTGTAGTAGAATTTGGGGTCACCGAATTTTCACAGATACGTCCTTGGACACGAAAGACAGATTATTCTGATAGAAGCTCATGGAGGACTTGCAGGTGGACATTATGTAGGAAAGGCCACCACGCAGAAAATCTTGAGAGTTGGGTTATGGTGACCCATAGTACATAAGGATGCAAAATAATTCTGCCAAGCATGTGATGTATGTCAAAGAACATGGACGCCATCTAGGAGAGATAAGATGCCACTAGAACCACAGGTAACTTTGCAGGCTTTTGAAAAATGGGCTATTGAATTTGTTGGACCTATCAGTCCACTAGGGAAAAGGATTGGTGTGAGGTATATAATCACTGCACTTGATTATTTGGCAAGATGGGCTGAAGCACAACCAGTGAAGAATTGCAGCGCAGAAGCTACTGCGTAGTTCATCTTTGAATACATACTGTCTAGATTTGGCTACCCAAGGATTCTGATGAGTGACCAAGGGACACACTTCTTGAATAAGATCATTCAACCATTAACTGAGGAATTTCAGGTTTACCATTAGAAGAGCACTCTTTATCATCCTCATGCAAATGGAATAGTGGAAGCTTTCAATAAGATTTTGGAGAATGCATTGACCAAGCTATGCAATGTGAACAGAGATGATTGGGATTTGAGGATTCCAATGGTGTTGTGGGCATTCAGGGCAACATGCAAGAAATTGTCAGGGCAAACATGTTTTAGGTTGGTATATGGACAAGAGGAAATTATTCCTATGGAGTACATTGTGCCAAGTTTGAGGATTGTAGCATTCACAGATATGGCAGACCCTGACATTATGAAGGAAAGGATGTCGGAGTTACTAGTTCTAGAAGAAGAGAGGTTCAAAGTAGGGTTCCATCAGCAAGTACAAAAAGCAAGGGAGAAAGCCTGGCATAATAGGCACATCAAGAAGAAGACATTTCGAGAGGGAAATCTTGTACTATTATATGACATAAAATTCACGAAGTTCTGAGGAAAATTTAAGACTTATTGGCTAGGACCATATATCATTAAGCACATCTCTGATGGTGGTGCAGTCCAACTCGTGAAGTTAAATGGTTAGTTGATTCCAAGATGAGTGAATGGTAGTAGATTGAATGTATATAGGGACGACTTTGTCCTTGGAACTTTGCACTGAAAAACGAAGGGAAGAAAGTCTTAGTGCCACCTGCAGTTGAAAGTGGGCATGAGACTATAAACTACTCTGCAAAAAGGGACTTCGCCGAAGGGAGATTACTGCGTGATACTCAGGAGTATGACGAAGTCCGAAGGAACTGCGATGAAGAAAGGATGACTGCGCCACAAGGGAAGGTTCGTCGAAGTTGGCCGGAAATATGACTGTTGGAAGGAAAAAGCTATCGTTAAAAGGAAGTTGTCATTAAAGGGCATGGGAGAAATGCATTTATGAGGCACAACTGGTTGAATCTAGCACCATACATACATTAAATGAGCAAGATCTTAGCCAATCATGGGGCTGGAAATTCAAATTCATTATAAAAACCATATCCCGCGCCACATTTTACACTTTGCTATCTAGAGAATTTGAAAAGTTGCAACTAAGTGTGAGAGAAGTGAGTTACTGCATGTCTGAGAGAAGCTTTGAGGAAATTTCTAGAGCATTTGCAAAGAAAGGGAAAGCAGGAGTCATGAAAGCATAAGGTGGTCAAACCTCAGCAACGAATGTATCCATGTCCCAAGGCGTGCGAGGTCACTGAGCAAGTAGGTACCAATAGAAACACAACCACAAAAGAAACAGGAAAAGAGGCCAGTTGAGGTCTCTTGGGTAGAGCTGAGAACATCCTCGAGGAAGAAGACACAGAAGGAAGTGCAAACAAAGAAGAAGGAGGACAAGGGGAAGAAACCTGCACAGAAGGGGAAGAAACCAATCCAGCAGAAGGAACCATAGGAGATTCATGACAGTGAGGAAGAGGCCGAGGTGCATTGGATGGAGACAGAGGGCGCAGAGATTCCCTCTGTGCTCCCACCTTACATGCCACCGAGAAAACTGAGTGCCAAGCCAATCAACGACCCAAAAGATGCGAAGTTTGGCACGTTCACTCCATTGCTACAGGAGAAAGTGTCGTTTGATGATGGAGTATTGGGGAAGATCCCACTGTTGAAGATGGAGAACTGGGATTTCAATGATCAGAGCAAATACCACAATTTGAGCCGAGTAGATACCTGCAATAGGTATATTACCCAGAAAGTGGAGTTACAAGGTTAGAGCCGCATCGGTGGGCTGCAGGATTGCAGAGAGCAGGCCTATTAAATATGCTACTTGTGCCACACTTTGGTAGAAGCACATCCAATACAACCTGTGTGTGACAACTTCTCACATTAGTACATGATGGATGCCTTTGGTTGGGGACAAGGATCCCGATCAATGAAATGTTGATCAAAAGGATTACAGGACTACCTCACCAAGAAAAGACCCCGTAGAAGAGTTTGTGGGCAAGAATCAGGACAAGGTGATGGCACAGACGATGAAGGATAAATTTGGAATAATGAAGAAATCGCGCGGGTACGACATTAACTCCATCGACGACCAAGGGGTGTGCTTCGCCGCGCACATCTTAGCAGGGAAGATCATGCATAAGTGTAGAGCAAATGAGGTCCCCGTAGCTGTGGTTTCTTTGGCTGCGTAGTGCAGTGTTGGGGTCTAGTTTAACTGGACCGCCTATTTATGTAAGGAGTTTTTGGAAGACTGCAGGGAAGTGCAAGAGGAAGGGAAGGCGTTTCATTATGCATGGTTAGTCATCATTGCGCTAATTGCATGGAAGGAGTCGGAGGACTTGCAGTTTCCTCTCGTCGAAGCAAACGCTCGTGAAGCCGTGAAGTATGCCTCCCTTTGGCATACTAAGGAGCCGTCGTGTGAAGCCGTGAAGTATGCCTCCCTTTGGCATACTAACAAACACAGCAAGAACACTTATCAATGGCTTGCCTTTTACATTTGTCCATCCATCAGATACAATGGACACCCCATTGTCAGTCCAAGAACTTGTCATTTTATTCAAAGAATGTGATATTTTTTCTTTTTCATGATCAAGGCCAACAGTTCTTGCCTTGTCATACCCAGGGCTCTTGTATCCTTTAGGGGCATCATTTATGGCAGAAACCATTTCGTGCCAATAAGGTGAGCGTAGAACATTGAATGGTATCCCACATGCATAGAGGAACCTGTAAACTTTTGAATCCACATCATTCCTACACCCTCATCAAGGAAATCTGATATGGTTCTACGCCTTAAAGATGATGACCCTGTGCCTCCATGTCCATATCCACTGCCTTGGGAGGATGCTGAAGGAGTTCTTTGTGATTGTGAGCGTGGTTCAAAGAAACCCCTTGATCTTTTTGTTCTGTATTGGGCGTCCTCCTCTTCCTTTATGTATTTGGCTCTATCTGCTGTTGACACCGTTGCACAAGTTTTGATTCCTATTTGTTTCTCTCCATCCCATGGCCTTTTCCCGCAGAGGTGTCTTCTAGCACGGGTGTATGAGCCTGTGTAATCAGTGTTGCAATGGGGGCAATGAAATTTAGTGGTTCCACCCCCTCTCCCTGTTTCAGCCCTGTGAACATATTTCCACAATGGAGTTTGGTCTTGTTTAGTTTTTTGAGGGTCATGTTCACCCTCCTCCACCTCCTCCTCACTGGGGTTTTCACCCATTTGACTTCCTCCGGCTTCTTCATCCACCTCTTCAGTTTGAGGCCCCCTCCGTTTCCTACTCTCCACCACCATAATAACCATAAAAGGGACCAGGAAGAGGAAAATGCCAATAAATATCCCCAGGTCCATGGTGTTTGATGTTTGTAGGGTTTTGAGTCTTGAATCTGCAAATTAATTTAGTTTATTGGGATTAATTCATTTAATTTATTAATTTAATTTAAATACATGATTTTTAAACAGTTAAACTCAAACAACTAAATTAACTACCTAACCAGCTAAACTAACTAGATTACTAAGTTACTTACCTCTGCAGGCTTGCTCCTCGCTCCTTGGCAGTTGCTCCTCGCTCCTCAGCACTTGCTCTTCGCTCCAATGCTCTTGCTCCAGCTCCAACTTGCTCAATGAAGTGATAATGAAAGTTTTTTTGGCCCATTGGCCTTATAAAACAAAAAAAAAATTCTAAAATTTTTATTTTTTTCGGGTCCGGCGGATTTTTTTTCCGCCGAACCGCTCCCGGCCCGGCCCGATTCGCTCCCGGAGCGTTTTTTAATGCCCGGGAGCGATCAGGGAGCGATCGCTCCCCGATCGCTCCCGGGCATTAAAAAACGCTCCGGGAGCGCGGGAGCGATCGCTCCCTGAGTCGCTCCCTAACAGACCAGGGAGCGTAAATTTTTTTACGGGAGCGCGCTCGCGCCCGGAGCGCGCTTCGGGAGCGGGTTCGAAGGGGGGGGGGGCGCTCCCCCGCAACACTGCATGGCACTCTGCAGTGTAGTGTCCTATGCCATCAAATTGAACAATTTTACTTTGGTAGTCTGCTAGCATAGCACCAAGTGGGGCAGGTAAAACAAGAGGAGCATATCTATTTGCCATGGCTGTAGGCTGGGAAGGATTAAGATGTGGATGAAGAACCAACTCTAGGAGGTGATGAATGGGAGATGATAGGTTGGTGAGGAAGAGTAGGTACAAATGGTGGTGAAGAATGGACTTTAGAAGGTATTATTGATGAAGTTGAAGGGAACAATGGTGAACTCAAAGTAATGGAGGATTGTTCAGAAAGCTCAGGGGCTGTGGAAGTATTAACAGATGATTGTGGAGATTTCAGAATGTACTCATCAATTGATTTGTTGTCCTGTTGAACTTCGAGGTCTGCAATGAATTCTGGATCTAGAACAGTTTCACTGACTGCACTTTTAGATTTTGTTCTAAATAACGAAAGATCAAATGACTCATCAAATGGAAGTTCTTCTAGAAATAACCATTCATCAGGGCATGAATTAGCTTTAACTAAAGGTGTTTGATTAATTGAACTTTCTTCTTTTTTGGATTTTCTTGAAATTAGGTTAGGATTATCAACTACTGGGGCATGATTTGGGTCTGGATTAGCCCTAGTAAATGAGTCTTCCTGGAAGTCAGAATTTCAAACTTTTGAATTGTTTTTGTGAGATTTTTTGAGATAACTTCTAAGAAATGACTTTAAGAGGCTTAAAATAAAAATTTAGGATTTTCTTAAAGCTTTATTAAGACTGAGGAATCGAAATCCCCAATATGGTTGCCATTATGTTATCACTCAGAACTTTTCCCTAGAAATTTTCAGAAGAAGGAAAGGAGAGAGGTAACCACAAACCGACTTTTAAGCATAGGCTCTAGCCAACCTATGGCTCATAGAGGGCTCTCTCTATATGATTTAGCTTTGTTTGCTAGGATTTTAGGCTAGTTCTGAAGGTTCAGGGGGTTTTGATTTGTATTGAAGGTTGGATGGTGGAATCTTTAAAACAGATGGATAGATTGATGTCTTTGGACCATTGGGCTATGGAGTCAAAGGAGGGTAGCATAATTGGAATTAACTCACTAAAGGGAGTATTCAAAGGGCAAGCTAGCAGAGTAAAGTGCAGGTCTTGGGACCAGAGGGGTGAAGTGATCTTAACTAGGGTGGGAGAGTACTTAAGAATTCTCAGATCGGGATTAAAATGAGGAACATAGGATAATCATGAACAAAGGGCAATTAAGAATCCTTTGCTATAGACTACCTAGACTAAAGAGCAATTAAGAATTCCTTAATTTAGATAATTAGCAGAAAACATTAAAATGCATAATAGTTAAAACATAGTGCAATGTAGCAAATTCTGAGATATCATTTCATATTATAGCATTCAGATTTCAAATACATTAAAGATTGTGGAAAAACTTTTAAAGAAAGATAACAACACAAGAGAAAATACTTGTCTGCACTTCGCTCTACACATGAATCCAGTGAAATGTTTGGTTTTTATTCATTAATCCATCTTGTTGATCCAAACAGTGATACAATCGCTTACAGTCTTTGATAAAAAAGGTCTATAGAAATGTCTAATAATCCACCCCACATACTTCGAATGGTGAAGTATTTATACAAAAACTATTACAAAATATCTCAAAACAAACTTGAGATTTAATCTAGGAAATACAAACATCTTCTTGCAAGAAGATAGAGACAGCGATTGAACTGTTTCATGCTGTCCCTTTTTATGTGGTACTACTGGCTTTTATGGTTGGATTTGTAGCCCTTTATGTTGACTTGCAGTTGTGGTCTTTTACACTGGAATCTTCTTCAACTTTTATCTTTCACCTGATACTCGTTGACCTTGCTGTCCTGTTTTCATCTATTTACCTGGTTGTTCTGTTTTTACTGTGCAGTAACTTTTTACTGTAAATTTCTCACAGTAAATCAATCATGCTTTCCCACCATTCTGCATCAGGTTATTTTACATTCATCATCTTTCGGTATATCTCATTAGCTTCAGTATACTTGGCAAAATTGGGCTTGGTGATGAATAAGTGTTTTACCTCATGTTGGAGGAAAAACAGGTTCTCAAAAGTGTTATATAAAACTTTGCCTGTTGGCAGGGCTTTAATAGAAGAAGTGCTAGCTTGTTCTTTAGCCAATTGCCTGAGTCTATTGTCATTGTCCTATAATCCTTTTTCCCTCAAATTTTGGAATTTGGCCATGAATCTATCAATGGACACCTGCATATTCTTGCACTTTTCCTCCAAGTTTACCATTAGGTTACTCTTGGAAAGAACCTTTCTTATTTCCAAAATAGTTTCGGTTCTGGCTTCTATATTTAACTCCTGAAGCTCATATCTATTTTTGTTGTTAAGAAAATGGATGAGTCTATTGGCATCCTCTGGCATGTCACCCAATTCCTCCTTGACTTTTTGAATAGCTACTGTAGCTATCTTTATCAGTTCTGTTTGCTCAAAAATAACTTGAATAGATGGCCAAATATCCTTGACGGAGTCAGTGATATTGGCCCATAACAGTTCCATGGCTTGCCCAGGGGGTTTCTCTAATGTCAAGTCTTTCTTTATGGCTTTGACTCTTTCACTCATTCTGTTGGCCTTTTGTGCCTCTTATTTTTGCATAATTTGGGCAAGTTTGTAATTAGTTTCTAAACTTGCCACCTTTTCTCTTAGTCTATTCATTTTAGTGGCTTGGATGGACATTTCATTCATGGCCTTGACTAATTTATTTGCATCCTCTCTTGATGTACCTGTTGTTGTAGATTCTACAGTAACTGGCAATGATGTGGTAGGTGGAGCTGTTGGTGCAAGTGAAGCTGCCAGCGTGGAAGACACTGTTGTAGACACTGTAGGGATGACGTTTGCAGAAGTTGATGCAATGTTAGTTTTTTTCATTTGGATTAAATTATCCAATTCTTTCTCTGTTTCCTTTCACTGATCATTGAGTTTTAGGACCAACTCCATCAACTCTTCATGTTTGATTTGGCTCTCCAAAACTTCTTGCGTTTGAGGATGTTGCAGCTGGGGAATTTTCAATTGCTTCTTCAGTGCATCGATATCATTGTTCTTCTTCTTTATCAGTTGTTCAGTAGCTTTTATATCTTTGGGATCATGTCCTAACTCAATAACCAAGCTTTCCAATAACTTAATCCTTGTATCCTTGGCTTTTGAGGAGGCCTTCTCCAACTGAAACTGTGCTGAGATGTTGTTTATTGAGTTTTGTAGCTGATGGGCAGCTATGGCTTTCCCTGTTAGGGTGGAGTATATCATCTCTCTAGCCTGTTTATGTAGTTCTATCTAGTCTATGGGATGAATATCCCTTGCCAACACTTCAAAGTCAACCCTCTTGTAATCTGATGATGTCTTGGGCTGTTGTGCTATAGGTTTGATAAAGGACATCTATAGCTTTCCCTCCTTGATGTCAAAGGATGACATTAGCCTTGTTTGATTTGTGGGAGCGAGCTTTAGGTGTTGAGCATATGTTTGGGGTTTCGGCTTCTCATTCCTCATTTTAATTTTTTTATACCTATTTTTTATGTCTTGGTCTTTGTCAGCAGGCCTATTGAAGGAAGACACTTCCACACTAAGCTGCCTTTCCAACATTTGAATCTGTGATGTGGAAGGCTCTTGTATGTCTTCAGATGGAGTTGTGGGCCTACTTTTGTCTACCTCTGTGTTGGTCACCTGTGCTGATTCTTCTATATATTCCTATTTAGAGGCTGGATTGAGCCTTTGCCTCTTGATGCGACTTGTTTCCTCCTGTAGATTGGAGGTGTCCATTCCTGAATTGGAAGCTCCCTCTCTGTTTCTTTTTGGATTTTTCTCCTCATTCTGAGGAGTTTGCGTGACTAGAGGGGTGCTCATGGCTCTTTCTTGTTGTTCTGGCACCTGTAGAAAAGAGCTCTCACCAAGCTACTTTTGCAAATCAATCAGAGCATTTTCTACATCTACTCTTGTGCTGTCACTGTCTACTAAGGTATTTTCCACCCACTCTGTCTGATTGGCATATGCCTCTATTTTTGGTATGGGCTGGTGGATAAAAGGTCCTAGCTTGACCTTTTGCCTTTTCTTGATAATAAATTCTAAAGGGTCATATCTCCATACAAAACTCCTTTGGAATTTCAAGCTTTGCAGGATTAGTTTGCCTCTTTCCCTGCCTCTCTGGTATTGCATATGAAGGGACCTAACTAGTCTTTGATTTTGAAATTGGCCTTCTTCTTGGCGTTGACAAAGTTGACCTCATCTGCATTGATGATCTGTCTGTAATATTCTAAGGCAAACAACCTCATGGGGAGGTATCTTGGCAACTTATATGGTGCAAGTAGGCAACCATATATTCTGGTATAGACTGAAAGGTCAGATGGGTTGTCTACAGCGTCTTTTGGAGCGGTCTTGAAAGTTTGGTGGTAGATTTGTTGTTCGCAGAGATTGCAATGGTTCTTAGAGTTTACACAGAGAATGCGCAGAAAAGGGGCGAAAGAGGGTTTCACGGCCTTTCATAGAGAAATTGATTAATTTTGGCGGGTTCACTTTTGGATGAATAGTTGACAGTTTTTTGGTTAAGTGGGGGGAAGCGGTTTTGGAGGGTCATCACACCGCTTTTGTGGTGTGGGCTATATTCGGGAGGGCTCACCCGATGCGATACAATGTTTTACACGTAGCATGCGCGGGGTCGCGGAAAACCACTTTATTGGGTGGTTATCGTTCAGCCATCGGGTGCGACCAATATGGCTGTGCGCCATTGGATTTGGGGGGGCGATGATCAATTGTAGTCTGGCGGCAAAGCTGCGCGGGAGGAAATGAACAGGAGTTGATGGGGGACCCAGGGGTTTAATCACGGTGGTTTGGGACTAGTTTAGGGATAAATCGGAGGTTTAAAATGATCGAGCCAGGCTTAATGAGGGATTAGGGAGTCGAATGAGGTTAATAACGGGATTAACTTAAGTTTACCAAGATTAGGTAAACTATGTAAGGCTATATCGGGGTATGGGGAATGCCTATTAATTTTTATTAAAACCAAAGGTTGGGGTACTTTATATAGGGATTTAATTTGATACGTGGTAATGTGATTTCGGGGAATTTACATAATAATGTTAGAAATTAATATGAAATATAAAGGGCGGAGTGGGTTTTTTCTAAGTAAAAAGGTGGAATATCATGTTTGCGCGTTTTTCATACCTTCCATACTTGGGATAAAGTGTTTTTCGTGGGTTTTTAGGTGAAAAGGGATTTACATGGGGGTGATTCACTTTTCCTAGATAAATGGTGTCAACCATAGGAAAGTGTGATTTTATTAGGGAGATGAGGGGAAATGAAGGGAGATGAATTTTTGATGAAGGTGATTCTAGTACTTAAGCTCATAAGTCAACAAGCCGAGGGTCCGTTCCCTCCAAAAGTCAGAGAAATATTCTGAGCCTCTTTGACTTGTAGGATTTAAGTGTTAGAACTTATTTATGGGAAATTAGTAAATTAAAGGGGTGAAATCAATGAAGGGATGTTAAATAAACTAAGTTGTGAATCATTGTTTTTGCTTTGTTTACTGATTATGCACATTTGAAAGATGCATTTAAACATGTCATAAGTGCTTTTGTGTAATCACTTGATATTTCTGCAACCTTCCTACTACTTACCCATTTACTCATCCTACCATTTTTTCCTTCATTTTATTTGGGTGCATTTAGGCTAGCAAACCCTTATCAAATCCTTTTCTTTTACAAAGTAAACTATCTAATTTTAACCTTATATCATCCAAGGGCTAAGGTTACACTAATGAGCTCCTTTTATTTACTCTACCTATCTAATGATCTGCCAGGATTACACTGTTTGGTCAGATTTTATTGTCTAACTATAAATATAAAATTCAAAGCATGGTATAATCAAGATTAAACAGTTTGATTACCATGGACTGTGGCATGAATAACAAGTTGCACACAATCCTTATTATGTATAAAAGTAAATAGTAGTGGCATTTTGACTGGCTCACTTTCATGGTCTCTTTTGGCTTTTGGGGTTCATATATTTTCATTTTTTTGACATTTTCTTATTCTTTTTGTCCTTTGGTTATTCTTTTAGGACATATCCTCTTTACATTTTTTAATTTTTTTAATATGGAAAACATTTGCAGAAAGCAAAGGTATGTACAATATTACAAGGCTTAACCTTAGTCATTCAAAATTACGACTCCTATTGGTATATGAACCTAACAGGATCGAGGCTAGCGATGGGGTGGGAGGGTCGGGCATTGTTGACTTGCCCTCGCATGTTGGGCGTAGCGTTTGTCATTACTTGTATGGTGGTCAAGAGATACAGGACAGGAGGACCCAATATGGGCATGTCAGATTGCCAGTTATGACTAGAGAGCCACAATGTCAACTTGGTAGTTTCCTTTTGCAATCAACACGGCATCTCGGCCTCTCAAGGCTTGGTAGTTCAACCACATGCAAGAATGTGCTCGTTTCTACAGTGGAAGATCATACAGGGCATCCATTGGGTTTCGGTAGCACAGCGAGTAGTTTGCCCCCTAGAGGTTCGCTGATGACATGGGGCACTGCGCTCGTATGGCAGGATGATTTGCACATGTGGTTCTTGGCAGTCATTGACACTACTCAATGGAAGGCAATAGGTATGGGGAGTGATAGGCCTCCAATCCGACTGTGGGATCCAGGGATCCTTTGGGGTAGAGGACTACCTTGTTTTAGTAGGATCGTGGGTATGGCAGAGGCAGGATTGCACCTTCCTTCGGATTACAGGTCGGAGACCATAAGGATGATCACTATGGGCCGAGAAAGGCCATTCTCACTATTATTTTGACAGGAGATTGCTCATGGATCAGTAAATGGTAATCTTGGCGAGGTGCCCTGATAGGATAGTCCTGCGTGCAGTGGAGTTGCCCCTCATTGGATTTGTAGTGGAGGTTTACTCGAGTGGATGACTCTGCAGCAGCATGATAGGGTCACAGTTATGACCAGACCAGGGCAACATCCACATGGTGGACTCACTTTCAGATTAGTTTGGGACTTGGGAGCTACAAGCCTGCGCAGTTGGGTTATAGATTGGGTAGAGTGGCTTCTCACAAGGGGAGGTCACCTAGACCTGCCATTGGGACTTCATTCGATAGCAGGGACTTCACTTCCTAGAGACCAGCTGAGTCATGGTAGCGCCTCACTTGGATGGCTATATGACTGGCAGGAGGTGATCGAGATTGGCATGCGAGGACGAGGGATCTATTTTTTGGGACTTGTGTTGTATCTTTAGGAGTTCCCTCTTGAGGTACCCAAGATCGATTTTCCGATGGGACAAATTTCCGTGGAGTTGACAGGGGTTTGGCATTGAGGTGCTCTGCTTAATGATAGGAGGTGGGAGGACTCTCACATTCCTACACCTTGGGTTTGCGCAAGGAGTGGGTTAGCGCATGGATCGGGAGTGGCTCAGTGGCACAATTGGAACCCTGGTATTGTTTGCAGAGGTAGTTGGGTCAGCAGGGAGAGAGTGGTTGTAATATCCCTTCCAATAAAAATCTCCACAGAGGTAGTCGGGGAGGACTGTAATATCCTTGCCAATAAAAATCTGCTAAGTGCCTTTGTCAATTCTTGCAAATTTTGGGTGAAGAAAAGTTTGGGTACAAGCTTAGGAAAAGTGGGTGAAAATTAATTAATTTAATTTTGTGTGGTAGGGGAGGCCTGAAACATTAGACAAAAGGAAGATTAACCACATAGTGGGATGTGGGGACTACCCCATGAGGATATACACACCGCTTGGTGGAGAAGTTCGAATGGCTTAGGAGGGAGTTCGATTTACTTGGTGGAGGGGCACACATGAAGTGAGGAAGCAACAACTATAAATATGAGGAAGATAGCGGTGTTTAGGGCTTTCTGATCATTTGACTATCTAATTGTTGCACCCTTTCTTTGGTGGACTTCGAGTGCCACCCTAGGAAGTCATTTTCATTATCTTGTGGAGGCTGGGAGAGGAGTAGTAGCAGGTGCCACAAATTCCCTTGATCAACTTGGACGTAGAACTAAGAGCCACACAGTGCCTTGGAGATAAGGTGCCGAGAATTAGAGGACTTACACATTGTTGGGCATTCCTTGTCTAATTTACAGGTGGATAGAAGGGAAATTTTAGAAGGAAAGGAAGTCTACATCAGCAGATTGAATTTCTCTTGCAGGGCTGCACTATATGGTCACAGGACTGCGCAATCTTTGGTGAAGCTATAAGTGGGGGTGTCTTGAGCAGAGGATTTTGGAATTCGGGTTGATTGGGGTCTAATAAGAGGCGAATTAAGGATAGTTTCAACATTTTGGGGGAGCTTCACACACTATATTTGCTCACAGGTTATCATTTATGGCAGTGGAGGAGTGCTGTGGAAAATAGGGGTCATTTTGGAGCATCAAAACTAGGGAAAAACCTTTCTATGTTTTTCGCAATAATCAAAGCCCTAAATTCACAGAATTTTATGGGTAGTTTTGAGGAGCTAAATCAAGGGGCCAAGTCATCCAGTAGTGCAGAAAAACTGGGCCAGCGCAGATTTTTGGAAGGACAAACTATTGCAGCAGTTGACCATTTAGAGATTTTGATCACGTAGGGCTTGTAGCTTTCCTTGAGCAAGCCCAGGTGCACTCCTTCCAATTTTTATTGTACTCCAACAGTTTACATATAATAAAATTGGCCTTTTTGGTGTTCCGGAGCATTTTCTATTGATGGGTGTGTGTTGAAATTTGTTGTGTTGTTATTTCTGTGTATGTATTTGATTATTGATGTAAAATTTCTGTTTGGAACAATTACAGTGGTATCAGAGCATGATGTTGGCCAGCTGTTGTGGAGCTAGCAAGATCATGGAGGTTTTGGCCATGCATGGATAGTGACTGGTGAATTTATGGGCATTCCAATGACACAGAAAGGGAAGAGTACACAAGGGATCATGGAGGAGTTGATGCGGTAGAACCAACAATTGAGGAGGAAAAACCAACAGGTGATAGAGTGGATGCAACAAATGGTGGGGATGTTGAGTCATACAGAACAAAGAAGCCATGTACATGCACGCACAACCCCGTTGTACAACACCCATATGTATGGCCAATTTGGTTGTCCTACCATGCCTCATTTTCTGGATGAGCCAAAGGAGAAGCACTGGTCAAGGACGAGATCATCCTGTAGAGGAGGGCAGTTAGAGGGTGAGATGAGGGGGCGTTTATGCTGGTGGAGACCAGGCTTTAGATGTTAGGAGCCTAAGGAGGAGGTTGAGCATGAGGACACGTAGGATGGTGAGGGGCACATTGATATACTCAGTGAGGCGGTGGATTTACTGTTGTTAGTGACCTCTTTGATTGCACCGGTTGAAACGTTGGTGGAGAGAGTAGAGCCTACACACTTAGAGCCATATGTTGATGAGGTGTCGTCCCTAGGTGAGGTGCTAGGAGACACAAAGGTACCTGGAGCCATGACTGAGTTCCCTGATGGCAACCACCTATAGCAACATGGACAACACCTTGAGGAGCGTGAGCTAGATGAGGATGTTATGCTTGAGGAGCTACCTGTGGTGGGGAAGCTCAGGACTCCTGTTGAGTGTGTGATGGAGGAGGATTGGAAATCATCTTTTGGGCCTGCCATTGACAGGGAGCAGATAGATACACAGGCAACAAACAAAGTTTCATTACTTCCAGTCAGTATCTCTCTTCAGGTTTACATAGAGGGGGCTTGCAGTGTTGTTAGAGTTGCAGTACTTCCAGTCAGTAGCTCTCTTCATGCTTACATAGAGGGGGCCTGTAGTGTTGTTAGGCTACCTTTGCATGTTGGAGGGAGAGTGGTTGAGTTACCTAGATAGATCGTATATGCTGACCAGGACAGTGAGACGAGGCAACATGAGTTGCACAAGGCGTAACTCTCACAGGGTGAATTTGTTACATATATTGGTGCTCTCGCATTTGATCCCTCTCATGGGGTTGGATTTCAAGAGGTGTTGAGTTGGTTCCTGATGGAGCGGGTTAGGTGTTGGGATGTATCCATGGCCATAGTTCGGTAGACGTAGTGGGTTACCAGAGGGGCTCGAGGGCCAAACTATTTTTGGGATCCAAGTGGGATTCACCATCACATCATGGAGTCAGTTGGTGATGGTAGTAGGTGTGTGCTGGATTCAGGGATTGAGGGTACATATGCCCACATTTTTCTATCAGAGTTCCGAGCATCTCTACTGGCTCGCTGGATCGACAGGAGAGTAGATGGACTCCATGAGTTGTCCTGGCAGGTGGATTAGGCGTGGAGTTGCAGGATGATCAACATACTCTTGTAGGGGTTGATCGGAGGAGGTGGCATCAATAGGCCACCAGATAGAGCATTGTACAGGGATGAGGCTCTCCTACGGATATGTGGGGTGCAGAGGACACCAGGCAGCAACACCTTAGTGACACCGCGCTGGCACGTAGGGAGGTTTTCCTGTTATATCACTCTGAGAGGATTAGGATGGGAGGTGCACCCATTCGAGGTCATGGAGGTGTGGTAGTTGAGATGGAGACCCTGATAGGATGCAGGTTGTTGCACACTGACTCAACCTCTGGCCATGGCATTCTGTGGTGTATAGACTCCAGAGTGAGAAGTACACGACCCTACATTGCGCCAACTTAACACTCCATCAGCAGCAAGGTTCACATAATCCTCTCGACAGGTTGTTACATTGTAAATATTATCCAACTCTTCCTTTCTCAACTCACCTTTAACCATCTTAGTGTATCGGTCTCCTTCTAGCGATTCCAAAGGTTCTGTAACCTGAATGTCACTAGCTTCGAAGATCATATGTCTCTTCTTCAGGCTGATAATCCCTGGATTATCAAACGCCCAATCAGTCCTTAACAGAGAAAGGTAGGATCGGTGTCATCAATGATCTCTATTACTTCAAAATTAGCAATACTCGTGACTCCATCGATATCTACCAGCACACCCATATCTCTTAATCTCGTGGGGGAGCTAAATATCTCTAACCCCATATCTAGCAATAGGTGATGTAGGGGAGCTACTACTCAACTCATCCTATTGCCTACCAATCTTCCCAACAGTGAATCTCAATAATCATGTGGTAGAACACCTGCATCGTAATCAGCTTGGTTTGTACAACCCCAAGTACCCTCTCAACCCGATTGCCAAACCCGGAGCCGTAATCCCAACAAGTCGAGCTTGTGGGTATGATTCTAACTAGGGTATATTCTGCAAAGACCAAGATACGGGAGAAACATCTCCAACCCTATGGGTAACAGATAGGGGAGAAACATCTACGACCCTATTGTCTAGAGATCCCTCAACCCCAAAAGCCCTCTATCTCAATTCCTCATTGGGAGCTCATATAGGAGGAAAGTGTTGGCATAGTTTTCTTGATCAACAATGCTCTCTGTAGATCAACAACATATTATCGTGATCATATTTTGTAATTACCATATCTCAATAGCAGTTGTCTCATGCTCATACAGGAAAACAAATATCATATTAGAACAAAAATATATATACCACGAAAATGATACCATAGTGATTCTCCCTCTCAAGGAGATGTCCACCACAAGCCTGAGCTTGTCTCGTACAACATCATTGTCTCAATATATTAAGGTATCTCAGTCCCAGCTATATATGGAATTCTCTGCCAATCGGATCCACTCATTATTATCGCAATGTATCTTGTCATATTCAGAACTTGCACAAACAACTTCCTAAGGAGCGTTTTTCATACTGCCTCATAGCTAGGCATGCTAGCAACGTCGTACTCAACCACGGTCACGCTTAAAGTTACAAACCTCTCATCCAAAAACATCATGGCAGATCTCATACTGAGCTGACACTCATATGTGCACATCTCGTCAATAATGATCCCAATCATCATTAGTACATTCAAGTAGTCATATATCATAGGAAGAATATCTTAGATTAGAAATTCTTCATCCCATGCAAATGTCTCGAAATATCAAGTTAAGTTCAGCAATATCTCTTCACAACTTCTTGAAATTTAATCGGAGTGTCCAAGGATTTGCATTTCGACTTTCCAAAAACTATTCAATAGCTTTGCAATATAGATTTTCTTTTCCAAACTTCATAAATCGATTCATCATACCATGGTTCATTATTGTGAGCTTCAAAAGCCATCTCCCTCTTAATTTGATCATCAGAGGCTCATTACCTATCAGGAGTAGACCATCAATATGTAAAAGCAAAATCAAAGACATACCTTGGACTCGTTTTGAAGTTGAGGTTCAGATCGACACATCTTCTTGGCTTCACCAGGAAATTGTCAATGTGGACATACTCGACTTGGGGAGCTTGCTTCATACAATTCTTTCTGCATAACACTTTACCAAACCAGTATGTTTAGCCTTACACAAATCAATATTGTGCAATCAAATCAACTTAGTCAACTTATCAAATTTTAGATGCCAGATCAAAATTAATGTCAAACTCATCAATATCACTGAATCATTAGACCAGGTGACAGGTAGAGCTTACATCAAGTTGTGACTTCATCTATCAACAAATTGTCATTTATCAAACAATATCAAACCAGACATCAAGTCATTTTCATGATCAAGAATAATTCATGTAGGTTCCATCCATTTATTGTGAGATTACCTCACACTGAATCAAACATGTTTATACTTCAACGAGGCCAATACAAAACCATTATCAAATACCAATATTAGTCATTGAAAGATGCGACACCCATTTATCATTGTTATAAAGGCAAATCATCAGTTGTCAAATCAAATCATTAGTCATCAGGTCAAATCCAAATTTTCTATCATAGAGAGATCTATAGCCCAAAACATATCTCAACATCAAGTCAAAGTTCTGACTTATTATCAATAACTGTGTCAAATACTGCTTTTCTATATCAATCAGCCAAAATCGTAATGTTATATTGATATGCATATCCTGGTCACTTGCAAACACAAGTTTAGTCAACATATTCACATTATAGTAAGTCAAACATTCAAACTTACCTGCTCATAGAACTTTTTGTTGTCTTCCTCATGTCTGTAGCACTGACATCCTTCAGGTGTACTTCTGATTTTATGCACAAAGCTTCATGCTTGTGTCCTATAGGCATAATCGCATCCATATGCCTTCCTCTGAGCGGTTTAGAGGCTACAGTCGCACCCTTAAGCTTGCTTCCATGCGAGTGAGGCTTAGAGTAACGGGAAACTCTCTCCTTATATCAGAACTTTGCTGCAGACCAACAATAGCAGATGCTTGTCTATTCATTTCCATAAATCATACTTCAAGAATAAATAATATACATATAATGCAAATGATAATAGGAGTAAGGGATCTTATTGAGAGATTGTCCCTCTAAATGGGAAGCCACTTCAGTCATCTTTGTTCAAGACATGTTATCATAAAGTCAGACTCTATCATATATTTATCATGATCATATCATGCTAGCATCAACTAATTCACCATTACATCATGACATCAATCTTTCATCAAGGGTTAGTGTCAAATAGCTAATAGGAGTATACTTCAAGAGTCATGATCAGAACATTACTTATTTGTCAGATAATTCACTCCATCAAGTCAGGGCATTCAATTTTACCATATGCCATAATTACTAAACACAAAGCTATCAGAAGGAATCCTCATAACAGTTGCAGTTGTGGCCAGAGCGGAGCAACGAGGACCCTCGATCGAGCGCGCAAACCATTGGCCCATGGTAACGCGCATTGGTGCAAAATGGCAAAACCGGAGGCCAAATCAAGAAACGGGGGTGGTTTCTGATACGCGATTACGCAAGGCATCACCTTCAGTGAAGGAAAGCCCCAAAGCACCCGGACCCGAAATCGCTATAAAATTCGGAAAAGTAACTATTTCGGTTCCGTACGGTGGGATTCCCCAAACCGGCAAGATATCGGAAGGCTTTGAGGCGGTAAGCAGTTTTGACTGAGTCTCGCCCGATGCCACGCATCGAGTGACACGCGTCCGGTGGATGAGAGAGAAAACTGCCCGCATCGGGCAGGTAAACACCGTGCGACTTGTCCACCCAATATGAAGGACGACCGTAGGATCTGGGGGGCCCAGATCAACAACGGAGATGCGTCTCGATGACTGACCAGATTTGACAGGTCAAAAAGCAAGATGACAGGGGATTTGAAGTCTGACGTGGATGATGAGTTGGCAAACGATTCATGATTTGCAGGCGATCTTGAAGCAAACAGAATTAACAGCCATTCAAAAATGATTCAAGGAATCTGACACCCAGTTTGTTGGGAAACAGGTGGCCACCTCCCTGTGAGGCGTTACCTGGTGATGATGACGCAGAGCAGAGGATTTCGAATGGATAGAGGACAGGGAAACCAGAAGGCCGGGAAGCTGAAACAAGCAGTCAAAGCGCAGAGTGGCTTTAAAGCCGTGACCTGACGAAGCAGGAAAAAAACACAGAGAGGCAGACAAGAGTTATCTAGACGCAAGAGGCTAATAGCAGAGAACAGAGAGTAGAAGCCGAGCTAGCCTGAAGGCAACATCAAGCCAGACAGAGCCAGAGAGAGTCAGAGACTCTGTGTACTCTATTGAAGGCTTGAGAGGTTCAAGCAAACTCCTCCGCATAGGCCTATCATACTACTGTGACCCTCAGAGGTCGAGTTCCAGTAAGGAGAGTCCGCGCACTCCATGCTACTGACTTCATTCTGTTTAAGTGAGTCTCGAATCAAGCTCATTGTTGTCAAAACTCTGCTTGAAAACATAATAGAGAGGTCACAACTGAAAGGCTGGACTAGGAGACGTAGCCCAGGAGCATTGGGTGAACTCCTTATTAAACCTTTTTGTTTACATGTTTGATTGTTATGTTTTCTCTGATATCCTCAGTGTCTATGTATTTTAGCAATCTTATCGATCCGTTGCATAAGTAACATAGGCACATACATGCACATGAGTCTGTAATACATTTAATTCTTTGTCCTGGATAAATTCCAGATCAAGTGGTATCAGAGCTTTAGGTTACTAAGGTTAGACAAGCTTGTGCTGGATTTTGTTGTTGAATGCTAACTAGATCAAAGCTTAAATTAGGAGAAGGAGAATTGGCTGAAACTAACTCGGAAATTGGAAGAGTCTATTCTAAGAGGAAAATGTCAAAAGAAAATCCGTTGGAATCAGACCCCCAGTTCATGGATAGTTTTATGACCCTGAGATCCATGGTGGAGGAAATGTATAGGGACTTTAAGAAACATAGAGATGAAGATTCATCAAGCTCCAAACAAGACAAAGGAGTAGAAGAATCTCTCATCCATGACCACTCTAAAGGAAAAGGGAAAGAAGAAAATTTTCTCATGCCTTCCAATAGCCTTGAAAATAAAAAGAAGACATCTTTGATTAAATTAGATGTTAAATTTGATTTACCAATATATGATGGAGAGTTGAATGCAGAGAAGCTGGATAATTGGATCAGACAGATTGATGTTTATTGCAGAGTGCAGAGCATTGACTCAGACAAGAGTAAGATTTAGTTTGCTAGCCTACGCCTTGGAGGCACTGCCTTGGTATGGTGGGAAGGCAGGACACAAGATGATATGAAGAAACATGGTAAAATTCTTTCTGTCTAGAGTGAATTTGTTTCTGCAATTAAAAAGCAATTCTATTCGTTAGCCTACATGCAACAAGCCATGATGAGCTGGCAAACTCTTCGACAACTAAAAGGGCAAAGTGTACAAGGTTACACCCAAGAATTTAGGAAAAGAGCTTTGATTCTAGAAATTTCTTTAGACTCTCCTGAGACTCTGTTGAAGTATATAGGTGGTCTACACAGCTACATGAGGCACACTATCCTCATGTTTAATCCCACTAGCATAGATGAGGTATCCATTCAGGGTACGCATCTGGAAGCTAGAGGTAAGAATGGGAATCCAGAGGTTGGGGGATCATCCAAACCCACTGCAAGCAAGAATAAGGAGAAAAGAAAGCAGAAATGGAAAGAGAGGAAGACAAACACTGTACAGAAAAACAAGTCTTCATGCACCCACTGTAAGAAGGATGGGCATGATGATGAGCACTGCCGGATTCTGCATCCGGAGCTGAAACATAACAAGTTCGAGGGCAAGAAGAAGAAGACTCTCGCAACTATTCAAAAGGATTTGGGGTCAGACTCAGGAGATAAAGCAACAATCGCAGCGACAGGTATAAAAGGTAAACATTCTGAAGCATCTACTAGTAATTCTGCACAATCTATTGATAATGAAGAAAATGAGAGAAAAAGACATGAGCTTTTTCATATTTGAGTTATTTCCAATCATCAAAAGATTGATACTTTGTTTGATAGTGGCTCACAAGTAAATTTAATTTCTGAAGCAATTGTAAAGAAGTTGGGATTACTAACCACACCTCACAAGAAACCATATCCATTAGGTTGGTTATGTGATAAAGCAAAGCTACAAGTGACTAGACAATGTAAACTTAAGTTTTCTTTTGGGTCAACATTTGTAGATGAGGTTGAGTTAGATATAGTTGCTTTGGATATATGTGGAATTGTGTTAGGAAGTCCTTACTTGTATAATAGAAAAGCTATTTTCTATAGAGCTGAGAACAAGTATCTACTCAGTAAAGATGGAATCGAATATATTATAAGAGCTCATAAGCTCAAGAATAATTATACTCTCAGAAACTCAGGGCAGATGAAACGAATTGTAAATTCACGCAAACAAGTTTTACTGATGGTTGTAAAGGAAAATAAACCTGATAAAACCAATGTATTTGAGGGCTATGATGCTAAACAAGACGCTGATTTAGAAAAGGTTGTTTCAGAATATGATATATTGTTTCAAGAACCTAAAGGTCTGCCACCCAATAAGGAAATAGTGCATGATATTAATTTGCAGCAAGATGCTCCATTGCCTAACATCGGAATGTACAGGTTGTCTACTTTAGAGAATACATAAATCAAGAAGCAGGTACAGGAGTTGGTCGAGAAGGGGTTCATCAAACCTAGCACGTCACCATGTGGGTCTTCAATTGTTTTGGTGAAAAAGAAATATGGCTCGTGGAGAGTGTGCATTGATTACCGAGCCTTAAATAAGATAACGATCAAAAATCGTTATACCCTTCCTCGCATAGATGATCTATTGGATCAGTTGAAAAAGCTGTTTATTTTTCCAAGTTAGACTTGCATAGTGGTTATCATTTGGTCAGAGTTGCAAAGCAAGATGCATGGATGACATTCTTATGTTTAGCAAAACATGGGAAGAACATTTAAAGCATGTTAAACAGACACTAGATGTTTTGGATAGAGAAAAACTTTATGTTAAACTCTCAAAATGTGAATTTGGCAAGACATCTTTGAATTATTTGGGACATATAGTAGGGGGTGGTGAATTGAAGATAGATACCTCTAAGGTTGTAGTAATTGTAAACTGGCCTAAACCCAAATCTGTTACAGAAGCTAGAAGCTTCTTAGGAGCAACACAGTATTGGAGAAAGTTTATTTCTAACTTTTCCTTAATTGCAGCTCCCTTACATGCTTTGACAGGATTGAACAAGGTGTTTCAGTGGGGAGGCAAACAACAGAAAGCCTTAGACACCTTGAAAGAAAAGATTAGCACAGCAGCAGTACTAACACTGCCTGATCTTCAAAGACCATTTGAGATTGAAACAGATTCCAGTGACTATGCCATGGGAGCAGTGTTGATGCAGCACGGTAAACCCATATGTTATCATTATGAGGCATTTAATTCTGCAGTAGTTAACTATCCCACATATGATAAAGAATTGCATGCATTAGTATAGAGTGTGAAAAAGTGGAAACATTACTTAATGGGCAAAGAGACAGTTATACATACTGATCATCAACCACTTCAATATCTACACTCCCAAACTAAGTTGCAGCGATCAAGACACTACAGATGGATGTGTTTTCTACAACAATTTCATTTAGTCATCAGATATAAAAAGGGCATACACAATAAAGTCGCAGATATGTTGTCCAGACCAATTATAAATGCATCTACTATACTTGAGCATAATTCAGTACTGCATGAGAGCTACATTGAACAATATGCTCAAGATATAGACTTTAAAGATGTATATGCAACTTTAAGTCAAGGTAAACGAGTAGAAGAATTGGATTATCATGTTAAGGACCAACTTGTATCATTTTGGGAAGCTATGCATTCCACAAACTGAAAGAGTAAAGATAATTCGAGAAGCACACACTTCTCTAATATCAGGTCAGTTTGGTGTAAATAAAACGGTTGCATAGCTTCAAATATTTTGTTATTGGCCAAAAATGAATGAGACAGTTTCTAGATATGTAAGAGGGTGTACCATGTGTGCTAAAAGCAAGCCCAACAATTGAAAACTATGCTTGTACACTCCACTACCAGTTCCTTCTCATCCTTGGGAAAGTGTTTCCATGGACTTTGTTGGAGGACTGTGTAAATCTAGGAAATGTCATGACTATTTATATGTTGTTGTGGATAGATTCAGGGAAATGTGTATTTTAATACCTTGTAACAAACAGAGTACAGTTGAACAAACTGCAGAGTTGTTCTTTCAGCATGTATGGGTTCATTTTGGATTACCCACTTCCATAATATCTGATTGAGATACCCGATTCGTTGGGAAATTTTGGTCAAGTTTGTGGGAATTGATGGACACCAGGCTGAAGAAGAGCACAACTTTTCAGATGCAAACTGATGGCCAAATAAAAGTGGTCAACAGGACAGTGATCCAGTTGTTCAGAGGCTATTGCAGCAAGAATCCCAAACTTTGGGATGAATATATATGTTATGTGCAACATGCTTACAACCGAGCTAAACATTCTTCTACACAAAGATCTCCTTTCGAGACCTGTTTTGGTTTCACACCAAGGTCTCCCTTGGATTTTGTCTTTGGTAAAGACATAGCAGTTGATGGACACAGTGATGTGGACAAGGCAACCAAGTTCATTGAACAAATCCAAGAGATTCACCAGGCAGTACAGGAACAGCTGGAAAAGAGCCAAGCCAAGTACAAGGCAAGGCATGACAAGCATCGGATGGAGCATAGTTTCCAAGTTGGTGATCAAGTCTGGCTGTATATCAGCAAAGATAGAATGCAAGGTGAAGGTAAGAAGCTGAAGCCAATAAGGTATGGACCTTTCAAAATACTTGAGAAAATTGGTGAGAATGCTTTTCGCCTTGATCTACCAGCTTACATGCACATCTACTCAGTTGTTAATGCAGACAGCTTGAGACTATTTGAACCTTCATTAATTGAAGATCCCGAAGAGTAGAGTCAATTGTGTTCTATTGATGATCTGTTACCTGAATATCTTAATGAGTTGCAGGAAGATACAGTTCTGGACAGGAAGGTAAGAACTACACGCAGAGGGGAGGTTGATTACCTCAGGATTGGACTCAAAGGTTCAAAACCAAGCAATGCGAAATTGATAGAAATTGAGCAAGCGAGGAAGCAATACCCTCACTTGATTGATGCTTGAAAGAAAACCAACTTTTGGTGGTCCAAAAGCTTTTTCAGTGGGAAGGCCGTGATCCGAATTGGATCCTAAAAAATCTCTAAGTTTTCATGACTGTTTCAAATTATGCTAAAAGATTCAAGTCCTAGAAAAGATCAAAGCTATCAGAAGGAATCCTCGTAACAGTTGCAGTTGTGGCCAGAGTGGAGCAACGAGGACCCTCGGTCGAGCGCGCAGACTGTTGGCCCATGGTAACGCACATTGGCGCAAATTGGCAAAACTGGAGGCCAAATCAAGAAACGGGGGTGGTTTCTGATACACGATTAGCGCTAATCTCGTATTGCAGGGCGTCCCCCTCAGTGAAAGAAAGCCCCGAAGCACCCAGATCCGAAATCGCTATAAAATTTGGAAAAGTAACTGTTTCAGTTCCGTAGTGCGGGATTCCCCAAATCGGCAGGATATCAGAAGGCTTCGAGGCGTTAAGCAGTTTTTACTAAGTCCCGCCTGATGCCACACGTTGAGCGACATGCGTCTGGCAGATGAGAGAGAAAACCGCCCGCATCGGATGGGTAAACACTGTGCGACTTGCCTGCCAGATATGAGGGACGATCGTAGGATCTGGGGGGCCCAGATCAACGACAAAGATGCATCCTGATGACTGACCAAATTTGACAGGTCAAAAAGCAAGATGACAGGGGATTTGAAGTTTGACGTGGATGATGAGTTGGCAAACGATTGATGATTCGCGGGCGATCGTGAAGCAAACGGAATTAACGGCCATTCAAAAATGATTCAAGGAATCTAACACCCAGTTCGTTGGGAAATAGGTGGCCACCTCCCTGCTAGGCATTGCCCGGTGATGATGAGGCAGAGCAGAGGAATTCGAACAGACAGAGGACAGGGAAACCAGAAGGCCGGGAAGCTGAAACGAGCAGTCAAAGAGCAGATTGGCTTTAAAACCGAGACGTGACGAAGCATAAAAAAAAAACACAGAGAGGCAGACAAGAGTTAGCTAGACGCAAGAAGATAAAAGCAGAGAATAGATAGTAGAAGCTGAATTGACCTGAAGGCGTCATAGAGCCAGAGAGAGTCAGAGACTCTGTGTACTCCATTGAAGGCTTGAGAGGTTCAAGCAAACTCCTCGGCATAGGCCTGTCATACTACTATGACCTTCAGAGGTCGAGTTCAAGTAAGGAGATTCTGTGCACTCCGAGGATCTGGGGGGCCCAGATCAACGACGAAGATGCATCCTGATGACTGACCAAATTTGACAGGTCAAAAAGCAAGATGACAGGGGATTTGAAGTCTGACGTGGATGATGAGTTGGCAAACGATTCATGATTCGCGGGCGATCGTGAAGCAAACGGAATTAATGGCCATTCAAAAATGATTCGAGGAATCTGACAACCAGTTCGTTGGGAAACAGGTGGCCACCTCTCTGCGAGGCATTACCCGGTGATGATGACGCTGAGCAGAGGAATTCGAACAGACAGAGGACAGGGAAACCAGAAGGCCGGGAAGCTGAAACAAGCAGTCAAAGAGCAAACTGGCTTTAAAGTTGAGATGTGATGAAGCATAAAAAAAAAAACACAGAGAGGCAGACAAGAGTTAGCTAGACACAAGAAGATAGAAGCAGAGAATAGAGAGTAGACGTTGAATTGACCTGAAGGCGACATAGAGCCAGAGAGAGTCAAAGACTCTGTGTACTCCATTGAAGGCTTGAGAGGTTCAAGCAAACTCCTCGGCATAGCCCTGTCATACTATTGTGACCTTCAGAGGTCGAGTTCAAGTAAGGAGAGTCTGTGCACTCCATTCCTACTGACTTCATTCTGTTTAAGTGAGTCTTGAATCGAGCTCACTGTTGTAAAAACTTTGCTTGAAAACATAATAGAGAGACCACCACTGAAAGACTGGACTAGGAGACGTAGCCCAGGAGCATTGGGTGAACTCCTTATTAAACTTGTTTTGTTTACATGTTTGGCTATTATGTTTTCTCTGATTTCCTCAGTGTCTATGTATTCTAGCAATCTTATCGATCCGTTGCATAAGTAACATAGGCACATCCATGCACATGAGTCTGTAATACCTTTAATTCTTTGTCTTGGATAAATTCCAGATCAATAACATTATTCTTCTTTATATTAGTACTCAACAACATATGCGACTATATCGAAAGAACAATATCATGATCATCAATGCAGCGAACATAAAGGAACAATAGAAGAAAATCATTGACACATAGAGACACTAGGATTGGTCAAAGACAAGGGAAAAAGCCACTATGGGGAAAACCCTCTAAAATTATTCTTCTTATTAGATTGTCATTGAATGGTTCAGCAAAAGAGAGTACAATGATCCATATCTTCATCCGTACAACTATCCAGCATAACCAACTACAGAATATCCATGAAACGTGTTTGATTATGCTTGTATTCAAAATTCTGATTCTAAGGCCTGTAATGAACTATCCCTGTCGTCGGTCAATTGATGAAGACTGCGGTCACTGAGCGAAATATTCGGACAACTTAAATTTCATCATTTAGGTCTCGATCGCACAGAAGAGGAGTGATGCGTGTCACTAGGAAGCTCCCAGTCGCTCCCTGGAGCCTATAAGCCAGCGATTGCAGTATGCGGCGAAGACTCAGAAACCGTAGATGGCAGTCGCACGGAGGATGAGTTGTGTGTGTGACTGTGATCCAGGTGGATGTGGGTCGCCACCTGCCTATTCCACTTGGACCCTCACTACTGTCTCTTTCAGTATTTCAATTTCTTTAATTGTAGCACAATTTACTATTTTTCGCAATTTTTTCGGGTCTTGAACTTCTGGATCCGTTTTGAGGCCCTGAACGACGTTATTTGGGAAAACTAGGGCCAACATGGGTCCTAGATTCATGTTGGCCACTCGAAAGTTGTAGTCCTCGGATAGATATTTCTAACGAGGTATGGTGTGCATCAAATGGAGATCTTATGTCATCTTAGATCGATGTTGGCCACTCGAATGTTGTAGGCTCAGATAGATCTTTCTAACGAGGTATTATGTGCGTCAAACAGAGATCATATGCCAAAGTTACGACGTTGAGAAGTTGATGTACCAATTTACCCAAACGGGGCCCATAGTTTGGCGCTTCATCTCCTAAGGTTAGGTTTTTGGATGTTCAGGGTTTCCCATTGTTTCTCAATAATAAATTGGCCTCTGAGCTTCATTGTAACACAGTTCAGAGGCATGTAGCCGCCACATCTCTTTTCAGAGATAAGCTACCATCGCCTGAGCTAGTTTATTTTCATTATGTATGTAAGCATATTTTAGTTCTTTGATATTAATGAAATGATGTATTATTTCCGCTGCATCTCTGTATTTATGGTTATATCTATAATTTGTTGCGTTCCTATTTAAATCCAAATCACACTGGGATGCTTCAGTTGCATGGATGAGCGTGCTAGCGAGCGACTGTGGCCCAATTCTTCCTTTGTCATGTCTGTGATTGAGGCCCAAAACCCTAAAATAGAGATGTGAGCTTCGGACCATGCAATTTCATCTTCAAGCGAACCCATTCCTCCGCGGATGAGCCTCAGACCTATGCGAGCGAAAAACCAAGAAAGAGAATAGAAGAATGTCTCGTGATGATGTCCAAATGAGGTTGAGGTCACTTGTATTTATAGCCTTCCAAGCGTATCCAATTTTCTTTAGGGCCGACCTTATCAAATATGCACATTTGGGCTTTTCTTCATATGTACAATTTCCCTTATCTGATTTGAGTGATATTTAGGTTGATTGTGGTCCTTTCGAAAAAATTATTCAGTGCAATCATTATCTCCATCGAATGAGCTGTCCAAAGTGGAATTTGACCGCAATTGCATATTTTAACAACGCTCAGTGGCATGGTCTAGTGCTCTGCAATATGTACACATACAACGAGAATTAGGGCAATCTTGTGTAAGGTGTCCTTGCTGGCCATAATTGTAGCAAAAAATCATTCCCTGACCTCTTCGAAATGCTCCTCTTCCTCAGGTTGGTCCTGCTAAACCCCCAGTTGCCATGCCTTGTCCTTGGCCAGGCTGATTGTATTGTTTGGTCTGATTATATCCAGGTTGAGTAAAGTCGACTGTCACAGCTTCGTCTCCTTCAGGTCCCTGTACTAGAAATGAATCAAATGTTCGTTCGGGCATCATTTCTAATGAGCAACAATGGTGGATATCATGCCCCATTGATTTGTGAAAATAGAAAAATAAAGTGTGGGCAGTCTCCTGATACTTTTGCATCATCAGGCAGTTTTGCAGGGCATGGCCCCATACTTGACAAACTTTGCACCACAACCCTCTACCCTGAGCAAGCGGATTAGTTGTGTTGGTCACCATATAGTCTGTCAACAACTTGCATTCATTTCGATGATGACCTTCCATTTGACAAATGGTACACCACACTTCCTATCGCTTCTCTTTCCCTTTGGTCAGATCTTGTAGCTAAAGAGTCAGCTATCCTAATGCGTCGTATAAATTCATGTTAATTTGGCAACTCAGTGGCAAATTCCGATCATTGGACTAGATACCTCTTTTTGAGACAACCAAAATTGACCTTTGAAGCAATGGATTTGGAGAAGGGAAAGTTTATTTTTGAAGTGAGGCCCACGATGTCACATTCGATCAACTCAGCCTAGAGAACAAATTGCCCCTCCAACGCTTATTAATTCAAGTCACCTCAAGCTCATTTGAACATCAACTCAACATAAGCATCTCTTCTATATTTGGTTCAATACATTTGAAAATTGTAGATCTCTTCACACGTGCGAGCAAGAGGAAGGAGAAATTTCAGCAGGTCAAAATTTGTTTTGACCAGCACTTTGACTAAGTTTGACTTTTGGAGATTGGGCATTACTTCACTTATTTTGACTTTCTTTTTTGGATTGTTTTGGAGGGCCGAATTTCTTGGTGCAAAATTTAGATTTTCTGGGCACATTGATTGTGGTTGACTTCAAATCTACAACTAAGGTTTCGGTTGCCTTTGACTTCGACCAAGATTGAAGGAGAAGTTTTTGGACTATTTTTGTGGCACTTTGACCAGTTGATCAAGCCGTTTTTTTATTGTTGATGAGTACATTTGGAGGATTGTTTATTGTTGATCATTGACCACTTGTTGTTTCTATTGTTGCTGTTGACTTTGACCAACATTGACTTTGACCATATTTGACTATTGGCTCATGTTTTGGAGTTTGGTTGGTTTTATTGTTGGATAAGTCAAGCTTTGAATTTGATTCTTATTTATGGGCTTGGGCTCATTGTACTCTCTGCGAAACATTTTATTACAATCTAATAGAAGAAGAATTTCAAAGGGTTTTCCCCCTTGTGGGGTTTTTCCATGGTCTTTGACCAAATCGGTATCTCTTGTTGATGTTTTTGATTATATCCTATTGTCATTGCATTTACGTTTCTATCTTCAATTACTGTTGATGATTGGAAGAATTAATTATTGTTGAAAACACTGCTAATTAAAGAATTGAATTAGGCTAAAGTAATTGATATATTATAGAGCAGTGCAAAATTAACAATTCAAGGATGAATCACTCCTTATGTTGCCCGTCGTGAATCCCAAGTGTCATCTTATCCTTAAAAATATTAAATCATTGGTCAAAATCTCACTCTGACTCACTTGAACCTTGCTTGATCTCCTTCAGCTTGGTAATACATTGAGATTCAAAGTTTGGCTTCTGAAACTCCCTGATAAAAGCATTCTTATTATCATCCAGTGTCAGTTTTGTCCAGTTGGTGTTGCGCTTTTAAATTTCATGTTCCAGGTTAATGTGCGATCTCTAAAAGTAGCTTCCAATTGTGCAATCTTCAATGCCTCATCTTGAACCTGCTTCAATATCCAAATAGCTGCACAAAAAACCAAATGTTGTTTTGGGTCCCCATTCCCAGCACCATGAAACATAAGCATTCTTAATTGTACACCTGCCATTGTATTGTGCAGTACTTCTTGACAAAGTACTTTCAGTCGCACTCGCTGCACTAGTAGAGAGCTATGCACTTGTTTTCACACTAAGCTGAACTTGAGTAGCTTACGACTCTCCACCAACTATTTGACTGACTCCACTGCTACTAGCACCTCCACCCCCTTGACTATAATTACCTTCTACATTATCTGTTATAGTGTGTTGAGTACTTACCTATATATTTGTAGACGTGCGTGAGGTCGTGGGTTCAACACCATGCATGGTCTGACTTTGTTGTGTAGGGTATAGGGACTCCGTGCTGCATCGACTAAGCTATTATTCTTCCTCCGCTTTAGTGCGCGGGGTACCAAACTGCGTTACCTCATAACTCTAGTCACTTGTGCTATTCCTTGTCCTCTAGTGATCTTTCCTCACCCTGCCCTGGGCTTCTCCTTGTGGTAGGCATCGATGCTGAATCTCCATCCACTCCTCAAGGTACCATGCTCAAATCTGTCTATCTCCATATTGTCTCTTTGTCTTCACCCGTGCAGTCATGTACTTACTGTTAGCCATCACCATAGTTTTCCCACCATTTGCCCTTCGTCTTCCTTAAGACTACCTCATGGTTCTTCCGCACTTTCCCCTAGTGCGTGGGTGGTTTAGTTGCTCATGCCTCTGATTCCAAAGGCAGAAATCAGTGGTCACACAGTAACATCTTAATGGATAATGGCAGTGATCGTATGAATCTTCATCGCGGTTCGTTTATGAATGTGCTTTGTGCTGCACTAAGGATACGGTCGTTTCTATTGCGAGTTCAACAATATAACCTTCCAACATGATTTCAAACCAAAAGTCCACAACATGTGAAATTTTATTGTTTACCGCTTGAAACTGATGTACCTCCTCCGAAGTCCATTTTCCTTGTCCATCGTGATGATTAGTCAAATAATTATCCTTCAGCCATTGAACCCAATTTGTTAAAATATTGAGGAATTCTCCCAAGAAAGCTTCATGAATTCCGGTAAACACGTACTTCTGCAACTGTTTCTCCATGCTCAATCTTTTATCCCAAATTTATTTTGCTGGAAATTCATGCTCCTTCCATTTAAGCCACCAAGTAATTTCTTTCTTAGTGGGATTCCATGGATTCCACATCTTTGTCACAGAACAATCCCATCATACAACGATCTCGGTCTTTAGGGATGGGGCCATAAGTTGGCGTGGGGGATTCTAATAGACCCGAGATTTACTATGTAGTCGCCTAACAAGCTCGCTTAACACCGTCGTTTTGGCATCACCCATAGAGTGGATGAAGTCTCACCCAAGGTGCTATAGGGGACTGTTCGAACTAAGTTTCTACAGTCATATGTAATGTCCCTTCTCAATAGATTTTGCTAGGGGAGATTCACAATTTTGCAATTTTGGAGTTAACACAATTATGGATGCCAAACCAAGGGAAGTGGGTAAATATTAAAAGTTTGGTGAGAGGTGGGGACCACCCCTCAAGGAAATACGCACCCTTTTGAGGAAATTCAAATTTGTGAGGAGGTCAAAATAGTAGGATGAAGGACCCATAGGGAAAGGTGAGGCAACAATTCTAAAGAGAGGATGGAAGGCAACATTTGGGACCTTTTGCTAATCTGACATCTAAACCATTGTTGCTCAATTTCTGTATTCGAGCTTCTGTGATCCATAATGAATTAAGCAAAGTCTTTCGGTAGAAATCACATAACAACCGTTTAATATAGCTGTTACATATTAATATTTTTAATAAATTAATAAACTAATATCATTATTTAAATATTATTTTTCAAAAACTAGTAATATTTACTTTTAATAAATTAATTTAAATATTATTTTTCAAAGACTAGTTGTTTAATATAGCCGTTACCTATTAATATTTTTATTAAATTAATGAAATAATATCATTATTTAAATATTTTTTTCAAAAACTAGCCGTTTAGTATAGTCGTCACTTAATAATATTTGTTTTTAATATATTAATAAATTAATATTATAATTTAAATATTATTGTTTAAATATAGTCGTTACTTGAAATTGTGTCTCTACATTGCTCTCTATTTAAGCTTTTGCCATGGTCTGCCTTTTCATCTTGTCCTGATGATGAACCACACTTGTTGGTTCGAAATACGTCGGCCAAAAAATTCTCTTATGTGATTTCTACCGAAAGATTTTGCTTAATTCATTGTTGCTCAAGCTGTTTAGTTGGGCCACGAAGTGTTGTTCTGCATCAGAGATTTCTAAGGGGAAAGCTCACTCCTTCGGTGGACTTGAGTGCCACCCCAGGGGAGTGTTGTCATAATCCTTGGATACATTCCAGAGATATTATAGGAAAACTGGGCTACACTGTGGAGCAATCTAGGCGCAGAAAAAGGGACCACGTGCTCATGTGGGGAGGTGTTTCGGGCTAAGATAGTTCAGGGGTTTTGCAGGTGAAATCCTTGGACTTTCTACAACAAATTTTAAGGGAATTTGTGTTGAAGTTTCTAAGTCTACCAATTAGAAACCCTCCATGCACTTTATTGATTTATTCCTACTTGTTCCGTTATTTAACAAGTTATTTACAATATAAATACTGAAAATAAACACTAGTGCATGCTCAACATATTACAGATCATCAACTAAAGGAAACACAAACAAGCACACAAAATGACACCGTTATTTTTGGACCAATGTCCCCGGAAAAACGCAATGCGGGAAAACCGATGCAGCTATCTGAGTGTTTTCTTATTAAGCAATTTTAGAGTACAATTTGGGCCCCAAATCCGGCTTACCAAACAGAGAATTTCCTTGGCAGTAGTACCTCTCAGTCTGAGACAAATGTCCCGGCTGAAACCCCGTATACACCTTCCAGCAACTCCTCAGCTCCAATCTGCCCCAGAAACCCCAGCATCTGCCTTTCTGGACTGCGTCAGCGTCTCTTTGCCCAATGCTGGCCCTGCGTCACCCTGAATGGGCCTGCGTCAGCCTCTCTCTTCCCAACCCTGGCCCTGCGTCACTTTGAATGGGCCTATGTCAGCCTTCTGGCTCTCTGCATCAGCAACGTTGGCCTCTCTGAAGCACTGCGCAGCTCCTGGCTGCCTCTATGTGGCCCTGTGTGAGCCCTGGCTGCTACAGTGTCACTCTCTCTCAGTGTTGCAGGAAGCGCCCCCCCCCCGGCGCTCGGAAGCGCGCCCCATACGGAAGCGCCGTAAGAAGCGCCTTCCGAAGCGCGATTCCTAAAAAAAATTGCGCTTCCTGGTTTTTCTGAAGCGCCAGCTCTGAAGCGCGCTTCGTACGGCGCTTCGGGCCGCCGAAGCGCCACGCTTCGGAGCAAGAAGCGTGCGCTTCACGCACGCTTCCGTACGCTTCGGTGGAAAGGGGCGCGCCCAAGAGAAAAACAATTTTTTTTTTTAATTTTTTTTTAAAGTTAAGTTAACTAAAGCTTAAGGGAGTGGGTTAGGGTGAGGTTAGGGTGAGTTTAAGGTGAGGAATGAAAAGAATAAAGCCCCCGTTCATTCCTCATTTTCTCACTTTGAGTTTATGAGAGTTGGAGAAGAGAAGAGAGGAGAGGAGAAGAGAAGAGAGGAAAGGAGAGGAGAAGAGAGGAGAGCTTGGAGGAGTGAAGAAGGAGGAGCTAGGAGAAGGAGGAGGAGCTTGGAGCAAGAGCTTGGAGGACTTCATCTACAAGAGCTAAAGAGGTAAGTTCAAACCCCAAACTCCCTTGTTTTTTTGAAAAAAAATTTGTATTTTTCTCCTCCCTCTCCTACTCTTTCCCATTGTTTCTACTTGCTCCTTTATTTACAGGTTGCCGTTGTCCACCACCTATATCCATATTCCAAGATGGTGTTCTTTTGGCTTCTATGTATCATTCCACTCTTGGTTTTAATGATGGCAAGGGTGAGGAATAGAAGGGAAGAAACAAAAGAGGACATTGGTGATGGTCCTAATAGTAGTGACCCAATGTATGATGAGGAGGAAGGGTTTGAAGAGGAAGGGGATGAACTTGAAGGGGACACTGAAACACAAGATGGGAAAGCTACATCAACACCCTTGTGGAACTATGTGACCAAACTTGATGGGGGAAAGGGTGGTGGATCTTACAAATTTGTGTGCCCTCATGGTTGTCATGGAGGAAAACCATATTGTGGTTCATATACCCATCTGAGGAGGCATCTTTGTGGGGTGCTGGACAGTGATGAAAAAAAGGGTTCTGTGGGGGTACAAATTTGCCCAAACATTTCAACTGAAGAAAGAAGAAAATACATCCAAATAGAGATGGCTGCACAACAAAAAAACAAGAAACAAAAAACTCATTCTGAATCAAGTGCAACCTCTAAATTTGGTAGTTGCTCATCTCCTCATGGTACTTCTGGAAGCTCTGGAGGTAGAAGAACAATAGGGGATTTCCTTAATGTTGCTGGGAGGGATGATGTGGATGGAAAGATAGTCTGTTTTCTTTGTGCTTGCGGTGTACCATTCAATGTGCTTCGCTCTCCCTATTGGCATGAAATGGTAAAGGCCATCAATGAAGCCCCAAAAGGATACAAGGCCCCAACTATGAGAAAGCTAGAACAGTGTTATTAGAAAGAGAAAAAGCTAAGGTTCAAAGAGCTTTGACACGTTTTACAAATGAGTGTGTAGATTCTGGGGTATCCATTGTATCAGATGGGTGGACAAATATTAGAAACCAACATTTGATAAATGTTCTTGGTGTTTCTTCTAGTGGTGCAGTATTTATTGCATGTCATGACTCCTCCTCCATCACTGCATCTGCACAAAACATTGCAGATCTCCTATTGAAATCAATCAAAGATGTTGGTCCGAATAATGTGGTTCAAGTGATCACAGATAATGCAGCAAATTGTAAGGTAGCAGGAAAAATTATTGAGCGTACTCATCCACACATCTTTTGGTCTGGGTGCCTGGTTCACACATTGAACCTTTTGATGCATGATATTGTGAAACACAAAGATTGTGGGTGGATTGCTGAGGTTTACAGGAAAGGGAAGCAGCTCATTAAATTCATCACAGGGCATACAAGGGTAAACTACTACTATGGCACTTACTCCAAGTTGCAATTGCTTAAAATTGCAAAGACAAGATTTGCTAGTTATTACCTCACCTTTAGGCGGCAAGTGAGGGTGAGACAAGCTTTAACTAATCTGGTGTGTGCTGAAACATGGGATGAAATTAACACTGACACAGATGGTGCTAATGCAGTCAAGGACACTGTTCTTGACAGTTACTTTTGGTCACAGGTTAAATATGTTTTGCAATTCACCAAACCAATTTATTACATGATCAAGTTTGCAGATTCAGATCGACCAGTAATTGGGGAGGTGTATGAGCAAATGGATAGCATGTTGGGACAGATTAAAGACATTGTTGAGCCTAGAGATACCACCTTGTACAATTATATTCGTGTAGAGGTGCAAAACCGATGGGAAATGCTAAATATTCCATTGCATGCATTAGCATATGTTTTGACACCTAAATACTATCATCCATCATGGCTTTCAACACCAGCACCTGGGGGGGGAAGCAGGAGAAAACCACACCAAGATAAAGAGGTTCACGAAAAATATATGGCTGCATTGAGTAAATTAATCCCTGATGAGGAGGACGCTGCATTGGTACGGAGACAGGTGAGCAACTATACGCTCAACACTGGACCATTTGGGAGCATGCATGCAATTAAAGATCGAGAGACTTTTTCTGCTCTTGAGTGGTGGAACATGCATGGAGGGGGTACTCCACTTCTACAGAGTTTGGCATTGCGGGTGCTATCACAGGTGGTAAACACTTCTTCTGCAGAGAGGTGTTGGAGCTCTTATTCTCTCATCCACAGTGTTAAAAGGAACAGGCTGAGTTTAGACCGGGCAGAGAGCTTGGTTTATGTTCATTACAACTTGCGATTGTTGTCCCATTACTGTGAAGATGCAAAGTCTAATAAAGACTTGTTGATTTGGGACAAGAATCCAGAGGAGCCCAATTTGGAGGATGGAGTGTTGTGACTAGAGCAATTAGAGGATGCTCTTATCCAGGTATGTCCATTGTGGTATGAATTTTCCAATTTTCCCTTATAAAGCATTTCTCTAATTCATGTTTTTAATTTTTTTGTTAACTAGTGTTTTTTTTTTTGCATGAATTTTTTGAGCGATTCTAGGATGATGATGACCGTGTTGATATGCCACCACCCCCACCCCCATCTGGTCCCTTGGTTCCTAGGTTCCATGGTTCAACACCAACAACAGGGGGTTCTTCTTCATCAGTTTCAGTGCCACGACTTACACAGGCACCATCTTCTTCATTGCCACCACGTGGAGGCGCGCCACCACGTTCTATTCGTGGTGGAAGGAGGAGAGATTAGTAGATATATTCACAATCTACTACTTTTTGTCATAGATTACTCATTAGACTTGTAGACTTGTGAATTTGAATTTTGAACCTTTTTGGCTTGGCGGTGACCAAGTGACATATTTTGTAAACATTATTATTTGAATTTTGGACATGACAAATGTTGACAGTTGCTCACTTGCTAGATAAATCATAATATGCTCTATGTTTTATGTTTTATAATATGCTTAAATGTTTTATGTTTTATAATATGCTTAAAAATTTGATGTATGTTTGTAATAGCTAGAATATAGATGATTGTTGTACATACTAGTAACTATAATGGAATCATGGATGCCATATCTATCTTGATTTATGCAAAAATATGCATGTTTTCATGTCTTCTACAATTAATTTGGTATTTGGGATGTTTGTTTTGAGTATAAATGCAAAAAAATATAAATATATATATATATATATATAGCAGACACTTCCGCGGATGCTTCGCTTCCTAGATTTTTGGAAAATGACGCTTCCGCGCTCCCGCTTCCGCTTCCGCTTCGCTCCCGCTTCGTGCAACATTGCTCTCTCTGGCTCCTACGCTGATCTCCCAGCGTTATCTCTGCCTCTCTGTCTGTTTGTACTCAATGCCCCTCAACCGCAACTCCGATCACTGATTCTATCTCTTTTAGCAAACCTCGCTCTAGAGAATAGAATGACTGATCATCTAGTGTACTCTCCAAGTGACCCTCAAGCCTCCTCTTATACTTTTCTCGTTGACATATCAACAAACCAGATTAAGTCCCTAATTGGCGGCTAAGATTAGATTTGGCTTGATCCATGTCTTTTGGACCATTCTAACATAGTTTTATATTAATACACATTAATATTTTATTTTCCTTAAGTTTAGACTTAGGGACTCCATTAAAAATATTAATTATTTTAATATGTCCCAAACTGTTTAGAATCTGCGCAAACTCTTTTTGGGTATTGGAGATCTGATGTGCCCCAATCTCTCCACCAAATGTCCTGGCTAGAGCACATCCGATGCTACCCCAAATCAACACTCCCTCTTAGCGAAGACTGTTCTCTAGCAATACTCCTCACTGAGTATTACTCTGATCATCCGGCATTGGTCCCTGTGCTGATGCTAGGCCTGTTGCCCACCATCTTCTGCACTGTTGTATCCTGTACTGCTACCCATGGCTCTGCCACTGCCACTGCTGCATCTGTACGACAACCCCCTCTGCATCCGTGCTGTTGCTAGTCCTTTCTCCCAACACTGGATCTGCACTGAAACTCCTCTCATCATGCTGCATCGTGTTGCCCACTGCTGCACTGCAACTTAGTTACTGAGAAGTAGGTAATTGATCTCCCAACTCTGACCTCTCTGTTGGGCTAGAGACCTTCCTGATGCTGAAGCTCCCTCTGTCACTGACAAGTGCTCCCTCTCTGACCTCTGCGCTGCTGCAAAAACTCTCTGCATCTCGCACCGTTGCACACCTCTCTATGCCATCTTGCACTGGTGCAACACTCCCATGCCTCTCGCACTATTACGGTCTGCTAGCCTCGCGCTGTCCTGGAAATCCTGCACTGTAGCTCCCTCTATCGCTCCATCCACATTCGTCTCTACTAACATTGCCAGTACTACTACTCCCCTCCGGGGCTCCCGTAGCAAGGTATAATCCAAGAGGCTAGGTACCTCAAGGATCCTGCCCCTCATCGCATGTAGTCCGCCTGACTATAGCTCGATGTCTCCCCACTTCCGCTCAAGTGGTGCATGTGAACTCATGGCACAGTCATCATCCGTCTCACTTCCTTCTCTGCCGTTGCTGGCGCTGCCTTAGTCTCGGAAGACTCTCCCTTACTCTTCTTCGTTTGACTTTGGGTCGCATAATGACCCAGCTCCCCATAGTGGAAGCACTTGATCTTGGAGAGATTCTTCTTCTTCCGCTTTTCTTGCTTTCTCTCATATGCTAGGGCAACATCCTCCTCCTCCTGCTTGACTCTGATCCCCTTGCTGCTGCTTTCCACCTTTGACTGCTGTCTGATCTCTTGTCGGCGAAGAGTCGCCCACATCTCATCTCAAGGTGGAACTATCCCTCTGCCCTGTATGCTCTGGACAAATACCTCCCAGTCTTCTGAGACAACATTCAGGGCTGTCCTCACCATCAATTCATGATCCTGCATGGTCTCATTCAGTGCTTTGAGGAAGGTTGCAATCGGTTCTTCTTTCTTCATCTGATATGATCTCGGCTGATTTTCTTGTAACATTATTCTTTGCACAGAAGTATGCTGGTATAATTTTTTTAGGGCCTCCCACATCTCATTTTCCGTTTCCTTCTCGGCAATGTGTGGTACTACATGATCCTTGACCCCGTCAAGGATGATGCTCTTGGTCGTCGCCATTGCCTCCTCATACTTGTCGTTCTCAGTTCGGTCGACTGGGATAGCTATCTTCTTTAAGGAGAAGTGCTTGACATGATTTCTGTCAAGTACAGATAAGATTTTGGCCTTCCATACTGCGAAGTTTGATGCTCTGTCTAGCTTGTCCTAGTCTCTTACTCCGTGTAGTGCCATGATGCTCTTCTACTTCCCTCCTTGAAGTTCTCGATGTGACTCCCTCTGAGTCTCGATTTCCCTCCTGGAAATTCTGTTGCCGATGTCGAGATGCCCCCTACTCGGATCGTCTGTTCAACCGCACCACTGATTTGGATTTCTCGGCTACAAATCCTCAGTAGCAACTCCCTCCTCTTGGCCTTGCCCTGTCCAGTACTGTTCTGACTGCAGTTCCTCACCAGCTCCACTCTGCAATTTTCCTACAGCCTCCTGAACCCCAACAACTTGAAGGTGAGAGCTCCTAGGCTCTGCGCAATCCCGGCACCGGCAACCCGACCTCCTCAGCCAACTACGTCAGACGTCCTAGCTTCTGTGTGGCTCTGCGTGAGTCTCCCTTTCCCTCCCTTAGCCTTTGTGCTGCCTCTTCTTCGCTCACCCTTGATGATGCAGACACTGCGTCACCCTTCTCTTGTTGCTGCTCTGCTAGGAAAAACTTCTGTCACTCAGGACTGCTGTTTTCTGCTGCTATTGCTCTGCTCCCCTGATGTCCTTAGTTCTCCTGTGATCTGCAACCACGCTCTGATACCATGTTGAAGTTTCTAAGTCTACTAGTTAGAAACCCTCCATGTACTTTACTGATTTATTCCTACCTACTTGTTCCGTTACTTAACAAGTTATTTACAATGTAAATACTAAAACACAAGTGCATGCTCAACATATTACAGATCATCAACTAAAGGAAACAGAAACAAGCACACAAAATGACACCGTTATTTTTGGACCAATGTCCCCGGAAAAACCCAATGCGGGAAAATCGGTGCAGCGCTCTGAGGGTTTTCTTATTAAGCAATTTCAGAGTACAATCTAGATGCCAAATTCAGGTTACCCAACAAAGAATTTCCTTGGTAATAGTACCTCTCAGTTTGAGACAAATGTCCCCGCTGAAACCCCGGATAAACCTCCAGTAGCTCCTTAGCTCCAATTTGTCCCAAAAACCCTAGTGTCTGCCTTTCTGGACTGCGTCAGCCTCTCTCTGTCCAGCGCTGGCCCTGCGTCACCCTAAATAGGCCTGCATCAGCGTTCTGGACCTCTGCGTCAGCAATGCTGGCCTCTCTGAAGCACCGCGCAGCTCCTGCCTGCCTCTGCGTGGGGGCCCTGCGTGAGCCCTGGCTGCTACTGCGTCACTCTCTTTGGATCCTGCACTGATCTCCTGACACTATCTCTGCCTCTCTGTCTCTCTATACTCAATGCCCCTTAGCTGCAACTCCGATCACAGCTTCTATTTCTCTTAGCAAACCCCGCTCCAGAGAATAGAATGATTGGTCATCTGGTGTACTCTCCAAGTGACCCTCAATCCTCTTATAGTTTTCTCGTTGACATATCAACGGTCGAGATTAAGTCCCTAATCGACGGCTAAGATTAGGTCTGGCTTGATCCATGTCTTTTCGACGATTCTAACACGTTTTATACTAATACACATTAATATTTTATTTTCCCCAAGTTTAGACTTAGAGACTCCATTAAAAATATTAATTATTTTAATATCTCCCAAACTGTTTAGAATCTGCCCAAACCCTTTCTGGGTATTGGATATCTGATGTGCGCCAACCTCTCCACCAAATTTCGTGACTAGAGCACATCCGATGCTACACCAAATCAACACTTTGTGGGTTGAGGGTGTGACTACTACCCAGGTCCAATTATTCTTCCTAGGGCTAGGGCCTGGGCAGAAGGAGTTATGGAATGTGAAATTCTTTGTGGGGTTTAATTTTGGGGAAGACATAACTGGGGCTTTTGGAGCTGGGATTGCTAGGAGGAAAAAGGAGGATTGTTGAGGGAATTTTCCTAGCATTTTGGAGGGGTTTTAGAGGTTGATTTCCGGTAGCACGAATTACCAAGTCAATGCAGGAGCTCACAAGAATTGGGAGTGAGTTTGGAAGGTTGGAACTAGACCAAACCCTTTCAGGGTTTTTCTGGGTTTGTGTTGGAGAGTCCAATATTAATTTGGCAGAATTTTCTAAGCACTCTAGGGGGCTGTTACTTCCAACTAGCAGTTACAGAATTTGTAGGGCCAACACAGAGCTTGAGGAGAAATCATTTCCTTGCATCCAGGTAACACTTTTCTCACATGGCATTGTCTAGCTTGCTTTGCAAGCCCAAGTGGACACATTCCATACATTTGCACTCTCCTCTTGATAATAAAATGGCTCAGTTTGGCGTAGTTTTGGTGCAATTTTATGGATGTTTAATTGTTGTCTGAATTTTCTTTGTTGCATGTGTGCTTTGCTTAAATATCACTGTTAATTTTCCTAGCATGATCATTACAGTGGTATCAGAGCATGTTCTTGGATATTGTGGGAGATAAGAGCAAGTGATGCCACATAGATACCAAGGAGTTGTCTCTCAGAGGGTTTGTGGAAGAGGAAGAGGTAGAGTTCGAGGTAGAGAGGGAGCACGAGACCCATTTTCTGATACAGAGGTGGAAAACATAAGAGGGCACATGGAGAACCAATAGGATACGGAGCAACCTAAACAGGGAGGAAAAAACCAGATCCTGGAGGAGTTGCTGAGGACCAACCAACAGATGTTGAGGCAAGGTCAACTCATGATGGACATGATATAGCAGGTGATGGGCCTACATGTGAATGATAGACTAGGGGAAAATCTCTAAGGTGATGGGGGTTCCAAAGCAAGGGGAGGAAGACGTACATACCACTGCGTGGCCAAACAGGTCGTCCTACAATTCCCCATTTCATGGATGAGCCGGAGAAGGAGAGGGAGCTTGACCCTGTTGCAAATCTGGTGAAATCAATTGCCTCGAGTATTAATGAGTATGAGGGGCTAGACCCCAGGATCAGGAGGGTGATATCTTTTGGGGAGTACCTTCACCTCAAGGAGAGGCATGCCACAGGACCTAGGGCTCATTACCGGGGAGGGAAATCTAGTCAGGAGGTGCAAAAAATAGCAAGGAAGGTTACAGTCCAAAATTATGATGGGTCAGCTAAGAGTTCAGCTAGGGCTTGGGTTCGAAAGCTAGATACTTACTTCCTCCTAAACCCGATGTGAGGGACAAATACGCTAAATCTGGAGGGAGATGCACATGAGTGGTGGTACCATGGCCTAATTACAATAGGGGACATCCAAATTACCTCTTATATCGAGTTCACTAGGTGGTTGATCGAGATTTTTGACAGGATGGACCCAGAACTACATTTCAGGGGGTTGGCCCATTTGAGAAAGACAGGCAGCGCTGAGGTTGATATCATGGAGTTTTAGAGGTTGGCCGTGATGGTATTTGACATTTCAGAGGCCCGGTTGATTATGTTGTTTGTGGAGGGGTTAGTTAAGCCCTTGCGTGGTCGGGTGAGGGCCTATAAGCCCACATGATTGATGGATGTTATCTCTAGGGCCTGGGACATGATTGATGTAGTGCCCAAAACCATGGCCTTCATACCCGCTAGACCTATCGCTCCTCAAGGAAGTCGAGACATTCGTCAACCTCTAAGGGAGACTGGATGTGGCCAATTGGATGATGAGACTAGGAGGGACCATAGGCGGAGGAAGTTGTGCTTGATGTTCTAGGAGCCTTTGGCACCAGGGCATAAGTGCACCAAGGGAAAGGCCCATTACATTGAGGTGTACTTAGACAGTGAGCTAGAGGAGGCTGAGTTAGAGGCAAGCCATGGAGATGAGGGCCCATAGTATGCAGGAGGAGCACCACCACCGCCTCAGGGAGGGGGACCATTCGCTCCATCTGGGGTCGTACTAACTTCACTTTAGGGGGTTTTGAAGTACTTAACACTTCGGATTAGAGGCACAATGCAAGGGCAACGTGTATCAGTGTTGGTGGACAGTGGGGATACCCACAATTTTATTGATGCTCGGAAGGTAGAGCAGAGGGGCATATGTACAAAGACATTTGAGGGATTCTTGGTGTTGGTACCTGGAGACCGAACGATGTAGTGCAGGAAATACGTTCCCAGCTTGACCATGACTATGGGGAACTACTTTGTCACTGACCATCTCTTTGTATTCAATGTTCCTGACACCAACGCGGTGATGGGTCTCCAGTGGTTGTACTCGTTGGGACGGATCACCATTGACTTGCAGAATATAGAGATGGAGTTCATGGGCCAAAATGGGAAGTTGGTAGTACTGAAGAGTATGCACTCCTACCCAGCTTAAACGGTGTTTGCTCACCGGAAGGAGGCAGACTTGCGACGTGGAGATATAGTGTGGGCAGTGGAGCTCAAGATCTTAGAGGCAGGGACACAGGCATGACCAGTGCACCTGGACATATTGGCCTTGTTGGAGAGGTATCAGGGGGTTTTTGGAGAGACCCCACCTGGCATGCCACCAGATTAGGGGTTTGAGCACACCATCGAGATGGAGGAGGGGATTCACGCAGTGATCACCAGCCCTTACAGGCATGACATACAAGGATGAGATTGAGAGGGGGGCACTAGGAGCTGTTGGCACCGGGACATATCAGGCCGAATATTAGCCCTTTTGCTTCATTAGTGGTATTGGTGAAGAAAAAGGATGGTTGTCTTCGTATGTACATTGAATACCAAGCATTGAACAAGAATATGTTGAAGAATTGGTACCCCATACCTCGAATTGACGCGCTGATGGATGAGCTTAGAGGGATCCAAGTACTTCTCTAAGATAGACTTACTCTCAGGGTACCATCAGATCAGGGTGTGTGAGCAGGATATTTCGAAAATGACTTTCAAGTGTCATTATGGGCATTTCGAGTTCTTGGTGATGCCTTCCAATGCTTCTGCGACATTTCAGTCTTGCGTGAACCAAGTGTTCTGCAAGTGCATGTGCAAATTTGTCCTAGTGTTCTTCGATGATATACTCATTTACAGCAGGATGTGGGAGGAGCACCTACATCACTTGAAGTAGGTCTTAAGGATCTTGGAGTAGCAATAGTTCTATGCTAAGATGTCTAAGTGCGAGTTCGGGATGAGTGAGATGTTGCACATGGGGCATGTGATTAGAAAGGATGGAGTCGAATTTTACCAGGAGAAGATCCACACCATCATTGATTGGCCCACACCCAGGAACATTACGGAGTTGAGGGGGTTCCTAGGCATATACACATATTACAGGCGCTTCGTGAGGGGATTTTCATAGTTGGCCGCACCGCTTACAAATCTCACAAAAAAGGGAGCATTCAAATGGGCATATGTAGTGTAGGAGGCCATTGTGCGCCTCAAGGTGGTTATGAGCACTTTCCCAGTTTTGGTGTTGCCAAATTTTTCTTAGCCCTTCGTGTTGGAGTGTGATGCATCAAGGAAGGGCATTGGAGTAGTGTTGACACAGAGTGGCCATCCTATTTCTTTGGAGAGTCGGAAGATACAGTCACATGAGAGGTTATACTCCATATATGATAAGGATACGCTGGCCATCATGCATGCATTGGCCAGGTTCAGATTGGTGGGTAACAGGTTCAAGGTGAAGACTGACCATAACAATCTTCGGTTCTTCTTGGAGCAGAAGAAGCTGGAGGAGAGGTAGCAGAAATTGGTAGGAAATATCCAGGTATATGAATTTGACATAGAGTATGTGAAGGGCTGGCAGAACATGGTGGAAGATGCATTGTCTAGGAGGCTTGCGGCCCTCTCACTCATGAGCATCACCCCTAATTAGAGAGCGCAATTATTGGTTGAGTACTCCAAGTATAAGCACGCATGCAAGATCCTTGATGATGTGGCAGATGACGAGCAGTTAAGGGTGATGCATGAGGTAATTTACTACAAGGATAGGATCTACTTACTGCGTGGCTCCCAACTGAAGGAGAAGATCTTACAAGCAGCTCACAACTCACCTTTGGTCGGACATCAAGGGTTTGGGAAGACTTACTGAGCCATCAGAGAGCGCTTCACATTGAAAGGCCTCAAGGAGGACGTGTTGAGGCACATTCGAGAGTGTGACAGCTGTCAAAGGAACAAGGTGGAGTAGATGCACCCAACAGGACTATTGCAACCTCTCCCTATTTCTGAGAGGAAATGGGGGAGCATCTTGATGGACTTCATCAATGGGTTGCCAGTAGTGCAAGGTCAACACTGTATTTATGTGGTGGTGGACGGGTTAAGGAAGTACGCCCACTTCCTCACCATTCCAACTTAGTATTCAACCTCACAAGTGGCCGAGTTGTTTTTCAGAGAGGTGTTTACGCTCCATGTGTCCCCAAGACCGTTGTGAGTGACAGGGACAACTAGTATATTGGCAGCCTCTGGTAGGAGTTGTTTAGGTGTGTGGGGATAGAGCTCACTCCCAGTACAACCTATCACCAGTATATGGATGGCCAAACAAAGGTAGTAAATAAATGGCTCCAGAGTTACCTACGCAACTATGTGACCGAGCATAAGAGGGCATGGGTGAAGTGATTGCATTTGGGCAAGTACTACTACAACACTACCCACGACATGCCCATCGGTATGACTCCTTTCTGTGCCTTGTATGGTTATGATGCCCTGACATTTGCTGATGTGGATTGTGGAGCGAATAGGGCCCTAGGAGACAAGGATTGGATACAATAGAGTCACGTTATCCCTAGAGCCCTCAGGGATAATCTATAGACAACACAGAACCAACAGAAGCTCTACGCAGATAGGGGCAGAGTGGACAGACGCTTTGAGGTTAGTTTTCTTGAGGCTCCAACCTTACAGGTAGGCTATTGGGAGAATGGAGTCTAATGTAATCAATGTTTAGGGATGCTTTTTCCTAACCAAATGGTTCCCCAGCAACTTCGTATGGCCTAGAAGCAACAACTAGGTTACTAGGAAAATTTATACTTCTTGATGCTGCAATTGATGACTTATCAAGATAAATCATGAAAAATCATGTACCCTTAGCACAATAATTCACCTGTTGTAGCGGCTACAACCACACTCCAAAATTTTGGCTCACATGCAAATTTTAGAGCCTACATTGGGTTCTGCAATCTATCGTCCTTGGTCACTTGTTGGTAAGCTGATGATCTCAAGCTTCCCCTCCTTGATTTTAAGAGTTGTTCATGTTCTCATATTTATGCAGCATGTCTCATCTTTGGGCATAGGGATTGTTGTTTTTCATGCAAAGGGGATGTTTTTCTTCAAGAGAAAGCATGCGATATGTTTAATACACTTTGGATGGTCTATGTTGTATCACTAAGTGTTCGTGTATGATCATAGTCAAGTCTTATCACTGTTTACATCTATGTCCCTGATCTCACGCTTAGCCATTGCCCAAGCAACCTAGCCTCGTCCAGTTTCCCCGAATCGTGCACTTTTTTTTTGCAACTCTCAAGCTTTCTCCCTTGCCAGTTGGAAATGCGCAATGCGCAAAGACCCCAACCTCCCTGCGCATCCAAAACTGCGCCGTGGTTTCCTCCATTGTCCTTCCCCCAGGCAGAACCCACTGTCATCAGAAAATGTGCAGTATTGTCCCTCAACTGCTCAAGGTGCATTGCACTCAGAAAATGCGTAGCGGTGTCCTCCTAGTATGCCATCTCGCAGTGGTGTCTTGCATCTCAAAACTGCGCAGTGTTGTGCCAACTGCCTAGCAGCGTTGCTCCCAAACAATTGCGCAGAGCAAACAACCCAATCTTGCTATGGAAAATTGCACAGTTCATCCTAGCAACAGCCAGTGCCCGTTGAGATTGTGTTGATATATCTCTCAGTGACTACAGGAAAATGTGACATGCTACATCACTTTCAAGGAGTTGGGGAGAAGGAACAAGAAACCAGGTTATGATTGGGACCTCATGCAAACTTTGTCAGATGCATGATCATCTCGAGGGTAAGTATGGTAAGTAAAGAACACCTTTCAAAGTACACCTTTTAGTTGAGTTTGTAGGACTGCTTGTCATTGTCATGTCATCCTATCTTCAGTAACATGCATGTGTACAACACAAAAAATTCATCTCATGTATTTCCTTGACATGTCTTGCTTCCTTTTCGCTTGTTTGAGCAACTATCATCTTCAACATGTTCACTGCTATGTCATGCTTGTGCCCTTGTTTTGGTGATGTTGAAGGTTTGCCTTGGTGTGTATGAGTTGTGTTCGCTATGTAAACATCTATCGCACTCACACACGAAGTTGTAAACAATGTCACGCAAGTGTCGTCATGGTCGTTCAAATGATCTATCTCAAGTGTCACACTTGTCGCTCTTAACCTTTAGACAATCACACTGCGACATGTTGTCTTGTTGGTTTGAGGTGTCGTGTCGTCGAGTCATGTTGAGTGTGTGTTCGCAAGGTCATGTATACACTAGTTCACTCGCTCACACACTTGGCCTTTTTTCTGAAAATTTGTCGACCAGATCACCCTTCATCAGCCGGACCTCCACTGAGCTGCACTGTGCAGTGTTAGCCCTCAGTGACCAAGCACTATTGCCCAAAAGTGTGCAAAGCTTGAGGTTGTCCTCTAGGCAGTCTACATTGCACAATTTTGGAGTCAGCTCGGCTAACTGTCACCCAGATTAGCGCAAAAGTTGCCGAAGAAACAATGTCACGCAAGTGTGGTCATGGTCGTTCAAATGATCTATCTCAAGTGTCACACTTGTCGCTCTTAACCTTTAGACAATCACACTGCGACATGTTGTCTTGTTGGTTTGAGGTGTCGTGTCGTCGAGTCATGTTGAGTGTGTGTTCGCAAGGTCATGTATACACTAGTTCACTCGTTCACACACTTGGCCTTTTTTCTGAAAATTTGTCGACCAGATCACCCTTCATCAGCCGGACCTCCACTGAGCTACACTGTGCAGTCTTAGCCCTCAGTGACCAAGCACTATTGCCCAAAAGTGTGCAAAGCTTGAGGTTGTCCTCCAGGCAATCTACATTGCGCAATTCTGGAGTCAACTCGGCTAACTGTCACCCAGATTAGCGCAAAAGTTGCCGAAGAAGCCATCTCAGTGTACGCTCCCTACAAGCTTATCCATCAAGCCTCCCACTGGTCAACCAGAGAATTTGACTTGAGCAGTGCCATAGGACTGCACTCATCTCCAAAACTACACAGAAGTTGTCCAGCCTGCCTGGCTTCTCTGCCTGAAGAAACTATGTAGACATAAGGGACAGGCACCCGCTGCCTGTCACTGCACTGTCTCGGGAAATTGCGCAGTTTTGTGAGGCAGTGCCCTACTGACATGCTCTCCACTCCTCCTGAAAACTGCGCAGTCATGTCTTGCTTGACTACCTCCCAAAACTCTGCAGTTCTTACTTGTTTTGCTTTTGCTGTACTTCTATTTTTTGCTTTTGTTTTCTTTTCTTGCTTGTACCCGTAGGTTAGCCTCTCATGAAACCATGTTTGGCTCTCGAGACAAGTCGGGCAAATCTAAGAGGACTTGTACAGCGATCAACATCTGGTTATCTGTTGTCCTCTCTCTTTATGAAGAGCTTGTTGTCTTCAGTTGATGATGCCTTGATGGAAAATACGTTATGTTCAGATGGAGTCTTGGTGAAAACACAACGCTTGCATTGTTAACTAGTACCGCGTACTCTAATCGATTCTTTTGGGTTAACCCTTGTCAACTCGGTCAAGTAGAGTAAGCTGAGGGGGAAAACCTTAACAAGTATGTCAGAGGTATATATAACATATTTCTCTGAAGGAACAACCTCTTCTGCTCTCAATAAGTTGAGATCCCTTTTCCTCCTCTAAAATAAATAAGTGGCTACGCACAGTTCTTTGAGAAATGAAAAAAATGAAAAATGAATAAGGCGAAAGAAGAGAAAGGCTTCCTGCGTAGAGAGGTGATGCAAGTAACTCCGTTAGGGTACTGACTAGGCTCGTTGGTAGCGGAGTGATGCTTGTGTTCCTGCGGACCAATCAAGAGAATGGTAGGGACTACATCTTTCACACAAGCTAGTGCAGAAGCCATCACGATCAAATAATCGAACAATATTTCCGGAAGAGTTAGACTCGCTTTTCACGAAACAAGGTCCATACAGAGAGTTGGAGTTCTACCAATGTGTTGGAAATGTTGTAGCGGCTACAACCACCCTCCAAAATTTTGGCTCGCATGCAAATTTCGGGGCCTACCTTAGATCTTGCGATTAATCGTCCTTGGTCACTTGTTGGTAAGCTGATGATCTCAAGCTTCCCCTCCTTGATTTTAAGAGTTGTTCATGTTCTCATCTTTATGCAGCATGTGTCATCTTTGGGCATAGGGATTGTTGTTTGTCATGCAAAGGGGATGTTTTGCTTCAAGAGAAAGCATGCACACATGAGTTGTTATCATCACATAGACATGTTTCACACTCACTTCACGCATTCTTGTCACGAAGGTTGTTGCATCAAGAAGAGTATGTTTTATACATTTTGGATGGTCTACGTTGTATCACTAAGTGTTCGTGTGTGATCATAGTCGAGTCCTATCACTGTTTACATCTATGTCCCTGATCTCACACTTAGCTGTTTCCCAAGCAACCTAGCCTCATCCATCTTCTCGGAACTGTGCACTTTGCTTCTGCAACTCTCAAGCTTTCTCCCTTGCATGTTGTAAATCCGCAATGCGCAGAGACCCCAGCCTCCCTTGGCATCCAAAACTGCACAGTGGTTTCCTCCATTGTCCTTCCCCCAGGGAGAACCCATTGTCATTAAAATGTGCAGTATTGTCCCTCAGCCGCTCAGGATACACTGCACTGAGAAACTGCGCAGAGGTGTCCTCCCAGGACCCCATCCCACAGTGGTGTCTTGCATCTCAAAACTACGCAGTGTTGTCCTAACTGCCTAGCATCCTTGTTCCAAACAATTACGCAGAGTAGGTAGCCCATCCTTGCTCTGGAAAACTGCGCAGTTCATCTTGGCAGTAGTCACTGTCCACTGACACTGCGCTGATCTATCTCTCAGTGACTACAGGAAAAGGTGACATGCTGCATCAGTCTCGAGGAGTATGCATGATCATCTCGAGGGTAAGTATGGTAAGTAAAGAACACCTTTCACAGTACACCTCTTAGTTGAGTTTGTAGGACTGCTTGTCATTGTCATATCATCCTATCTTTAGTAACATGCATGTGTGCAAACACAAAATAGTCGTTTCATGTATTTCCTCTACATTTGTTGATTCCTTTTCTCTTGTTTGAGCAACTGTCGTCTTCAACATGTTGACTACTATGTTATGCTTGCGACCTTGTTCTGGTGATGTTGAAGGTTTGTCTTTGTGTGTATGAGTTGTGTTCACTATGTAAACATCTATTGCATTCACACACGAAGTTGTAAACAATGTCACGCAAGTGTCGTCACATCGTTCAAATAAACTATCTCAAGTGTCGCACTTGTCACTCTTAACCTTTAGACAGTCACACTAAGACATGTTGTCTTGGTGGTTTGAGGTGTCGTGTCGTCGAGTCATGTTCAGTGTGTGTTTGCAAGGTCATGTATACACAAGTTCACTAGCTCAAACACTTAGCCTTTTTTCCAAAAATATGTCGACCGGACCACCCTCCATTGGCCGGACCTCCACTGAGCTGCACTGTGCAGTCTAAGCCTTCAGTGACCAAGCACTGTTGCCCAGAACTGCATAGAGCTTGAAGCTGCCCTCCAGGCAGTCTGCACTGCGCAATTTTGGAGTCAACTCGACTGACTGCCACCCAGGACAACGCAAAAGTTGCCCAAGAAGCCATCGCAGTCTGCGCTCCCTGCAAGCCTATCCATCAAGCCTCCCATTGGTCAATTGAGAATTTGACTTGAGCAGTGCCCCAGGGCTACACTCATCTCCAAAATTTCTCAAAAGCTATCCAACCTGCATGCCTGCACTGCAACTTCGCATTAGCATTAGGGCAATTACAGTAGCTTCACGAACGAAATTTTTTCATAGATCATTAAATGAGACAAAGTTTAAGATAAAACATGAAAAGAGTACTGACAAGTATAACTGAAATTATTCCAATCATCAAAGTGCAAGAAAATCGAAGCTCCAAGATAAGATTTAAGCTCTTCCAAACATCGAAATACATTAAGAAACCAATTCATCCATCAAGTGGTTATAATGCCCCAACTAAAAATATAATTTTGAAAATTCCTCACACTCGGGAACTCGTACTGCAGCACTGATGATATTTCTCCTACTTGTTAGATTTACATAAACAAGTTATTTGCAGTTTCCTTTAGCAAACATCGAAATACATACACTACAGCCTACACCAATTAAAAATTATATGCCAACACAAGAAATTGAACATTAGAGGAAGATAAAACACAAATGACACAGTGGTTTTTCGACAAATGTCCCTGAAAAAACAAATCCAGGAAAACCGTTGCAGCAGATCTTAGGGTTTTTATTATTATGCAGTAGTTTTTTAATACAACTTCTGGATACCCTTTCGGCAATCCAGTCACAGAGAAATATGACTGGCAGAAGAAATTTGTTAGATTACCTCACTCTACCTGACAAGTCCTGTCTAATCCGGCAGTTGAACCAAAGTGTCCCGGGCGATTTCTGCACTGCCCCTGCGTGGGCCCTACGTCAGCCTCTAAGCAACTACATCAACTCAATGCTGGATTAATTTTCTCTCCTAGAGCTTTGAAGTCAACCCTCTCGGCTTAGAACATCAAACCCCAACGAAATTTTGGGCTTTTGCTTGGAGGATTGTGCTGCCTCTGCGTGAGCCCTTTCTGGCTCAGTGTCAACCCCTCCTGGGTACTGCGTTGCCTGCTTCTAGTGTCTCTCTGCCTCTCTGTTGTGTATACTTGGCTTAGGAGAATATTCTCCAACCAAACTATCCCTCCCCCTCACTGCAAAAGCTCACTATCCATATTCTCCAGGCAGCTCCTCTGCTTCAGAAAATCGAACTTTTGAACTCACTCTGTGTCTTTCCAAATGGCCATCAAGCCTCCTTAAATAATCTCTTTGTTGGCATTCAATGGCCCAGATTAGAAGTTAATCAATGGCTAAGATCATTTCTGCTTGATCCTTGTCTTCTTCTAGAAGTTACACCCACAGTTAGATTAATACCCATTTATTATTTTATTTTCCCAAGTTTAGACTTTAGGGTCCCATTAAAAATAATTAATTATTTCAATAAAATTGTTTTTGGGTGGAATTTCTCGAAACGATTTCTAGATTCTTTGTAATACATGTGCCCAAGTCTCCCTGCAAAATTTGAGACTTAGAGCACATCCAATGCTAACAGAAATCAACATTCCCTCTCGAGGAACGTGCTCTAGCAATGCAACTTGCTGAAGCATCACTCGGTTCTGTAACATCTCCTTCTGCGCTGGTAATGTCTGACATGCTATCCACCAACCACTGTGCAAATGTTGCATCTGTATTGCTGCTGACCCTGCCACTGTCAACACTGCATCCATACTGCAACTCCCTCAGAATTTTTCCATCTGTGCTAGCACTGCCACTGCCATCTGCCCCTGCACTGCAAATTGTTATTGCTACAGCATCAACAACGGAAAAACGTCCCAAATTATTGAACTAACTGTGTTCAGTATGATACCATGTGAATGTTGGAGACTGACTGCTACTAGTCTCTGCGCTGACCCTCTGAATCTTTTGCGTTGTTGGTTACCTCTGCTTTGTGCCATCTCCACTCTTCCAACTCTGCTTTGCGTTGTTTAGTCTTTGGCGCTCCTAGCCACTGCAACTGTTACTTCAACGCTTCTCAGCACCATTCAACACTAGTTCGTCCTGCTAGTTCTAATCTGGGCCCTCGTAGCAAGGAATTGATCCGAGAGGTGGGTTCTTCAAGGATCCTACCCATTTGTAGCTCTTTCGAACTATAGATACGAATCAACCGACCTCCCTCCTGGAGGTATCTCGCCTATCATGGCGAACTCCTCCTCTATCTTTGCGGGTGTAGCCTTCAGATCGTGCTTCTCAGCGTTGTCCTTCTTCCTGAGAGGACACTGTGTTGCATAATGACTCATCTCACCACCCCTGAAGCACTTTATCTTCGAGACGTCCTTCTTCCGCCTCCACTGCTCCTGCTACCCCTTCAATGCAAGAGCTACATTCTCATCCTCCTCCTTGGGCTTCGACCCACTGCTGCTGCTTCCGTCAAGCTTACACTTGACCAAGTCTCTCCTAAGCTCCTCTTGCTTGAGAGCTGCCCACATCTCATCCTAATTCGGCGAAGTCGCGCTGCCGAGCATAATATGGACAAAGCCTTGCCACTCATCTGAGACAGAATTAAGGGCCAGTCTAACCAAGTCGGACCCTTGAGGTGTAGACACCACAATTGCTAACTCGTCCCGGGTCTCTTAAAGCTTTGTGAGGAACGGATCTATGCGCTCCCCCTTCTGCATATTTGCAGATTCAGTTTCTGCTCTAAGTACATCTTTCGCTGCTCAGAAGATCATTGATATAGCGTTGCCAAGGCATCCCACATCTCCTTAGCAGTCCCTCTGCTAGCGATGTGACAAACCACGTGATCCTTTACTCCATCCAGGATCATCCTCTTGGCCTTCTCCATTTCTGCTCGGTACTTCTTTAGCGGATCCTGATCTGCAGGGACATCCACCACGCTGTCGACATAGGTCTTGAGAGAATGCTCATCTAGAAGGAATGACATTCTTGCCTTCCAGATGACGTAGTTGGATGCCCCATCCAACCTTTCCTTATCTCTCATCCCACTGGTTGCCATCTCTGCCATGAAAAATGTCAAACTGCTTCTCTCTGTCTTTTACTGCTACTACTCAGGAAATAAGAAAACATACTTCTTGGCGGGAAGTCTACTGAGGAAAAATTCCCTCACTGTGCTCCTCCTCTCTCTTCTGACGATTTTCTGCCTAGAGTTTGGCAGTGTCCTCTGTTATGATACTCTTCTTGCAAGATGCCAATATAGCCATCTTAGAAAATTAGTCCACGACCACAAATACACAGTCATTACCATGCTTGTTAGAAGGGAGGCCAGAAATGTATTCGATGGAGATGGATTCCCAAGGCTAGCTAGGAGTAGGCTACTGGGTGTTCAGGCCTTGCTTCTTGGGTTGGCTTGGAAATGGCACAGGTAGTGCAGGATTTGATATATTTTACAACATCTTGTCGGAGTTTTGGCCAATAAAAATACTTTTGTAAAACTGCGACAATTTTCTCCACGCCAAAGTGTCCTACGACTCGACTATAGTTTTCCTCCCAAATCAGCTTGGCACGCTCACTTGAAGGAACACAAAGGTGGCCCAGGTAGCATATTAATGCATCTTAGAGGTGGAAGTCTGAAACTTGCTTGCCATCCACTAGCATATGGTATGTGGTGGCGAATTCTGGATCATTTTATTATAGTTGCGGCCATCCATAGGTCTCATGGTCACAAGAGTTGAGAACAGTGATCAGTGTTGCAACCATGGGCCGACTGAGGCAATCTGCAAAATGATTGGTGCTACCCTTCTTGTATAAACTGAAGACAGTGTTTTGTGTGGATGACTGTCTCCTTCCCCGGAATGTAGTGTTTCCATTACCGACAAGCCTACACGATGGAATACATCTCTTTATCATAGGTGGGGTATATCCAAATTGTATCAGAAAGTGTCTTACTATGATAGGACACTGGATGCTCTTGTTGGGTGAGAACTGCACCAGTAGCATATGTTGAAGTTTCTATGTCTACTTAGTTAGAAACTCTCCATGCACTTTATCTGATTTATTCCTGCCTACTTGTTCCGTTACTTGACAAGTTATTTACAATGTAAATACTAAAAATAAACACTAGTGCATGTTCAACATATTACAGATCACCAACTAAAAGAAACAGAAACAATTACACCAAATGACACCGTTATTTTTGGACCAATGTCCCCAAAAAAACCCAATGTGGGAAAACCGGTGTAGCTATCTGAGGGCTTTCTTATTAAGAAATATTAGAGTACAATCTGGGTGCCAAAACCAACGTACCCAACAGAGAATTTCCTTAGCAATAATACCTCTCAGTTTGAGACAAATTTCCCGGCTGAAACCCTGGATAATCCTTCCGGCAGCTCCTCAGCTCCAATCTACCCCAAAAACCCCAGCGTCTGCCTTTCTGGACTGCGTCATCCCCTCTCTGCCCAGCACTGGCCCTGCGTCACCCTGAATGGGTCTGCGTCAGCCTTAGGAGGCCTTGCGTCAGCCTTTTGGCACTTTGCTTCAACAACGCTAGCCTCTCTGAGGCTCTGCGCAGCTCCTGGCTGCCTTTGCGTGGCCCAGCATGAGCTCTGGCTGCTACTGTGTCTCTCTGTACTGAATGCCCCTCAGTTGCAACTCCAATCACTAATTCTATCTCTCTTAGCAAACCTCGCTCTAGAGAATAGAATGACTGATCATCTGGTGTGTTCTCCAAGTGACCCTCAAGCCGCCTCTTATACTTTTCTCATTGACAAATCAACGGCCTCTTAATTCACGTTAATATTTTATTTTCCCTAAGTTTAGACTTAGGGACTCCATTAAAAATATTAATTATTTTAATATCTCCCAAACTGTTTAGAATCTGCCCAAACCCTTTCTGGGTATTGGAGATCTGATGCGCCTTAGCCTCTCCACCAATTTTCGTAGCTAGAGCAAATTTGATGCTACCGCAAATCAACATCATAGTCAGAGGCATCTATCTCAAATTATAAATAGTTGTTTCAGATCTGGCATTGTGAGTACTGGTGCAAAGCAAAGATGATGGTTCAGCTCAACAAACGCTTTCTATTGGGACTCAGACTAGGAAAGTTTTTCTTTCACTTCGCCCTTGGTAACTTGACAGAGAGGCCAAGTGATATGAGAAATTTCCAACACAAACCTCCAATATATATTCTCAAGGCCCAAAAAATTGCGAAGCTTTATTAGAGTGGTCGGGTTTGGCCAATCCCGAATGACTTGGATCTTCGCCAAATCCACATGCACACCTTGCTCATCAATGATGTAACCTGGATATTGGACTTGGCTCATGCCAAAGGTGCATTTATCCAAGTTGGCACATAGCTTGTGCTACCGCAGGGTTTGAAGGACCTGTCAAATGTGCTACAAGTTCTCTTCCCGATTCATGTTGAAGATGAGGATGTCGTCCAAGCATACAACCCCAAACTAGTTGGTATAGGGCTGGAAGATTTCATCCATCAGCCCAACTCTTTTGGGGTTGTATGCTTGGACAACATCCTCATCTTCAGCATGAATCCGGAAGAGCACATTTAGCACATTTGATAGGTCCTTCAAACCTTGCGGTAGCACAAGCTATGTGCCAACTTGGATAAATGCACCTTTTGCATGAGCCAAGTCCAATATCTAGGTTACATCATTGATGAGCAAGGTGTGCATGTGGTTCTGGCTAAGATCCAAGTCGTAGAGGCATGACCAACCACTCAAAAAGGCCATCCTTGGATTTGAAGGCAGTGTTCCATACATTTGTGGTCTCTATTGGAACCTAGTGATAGCTAGAGTTTAAATAGATCTTGGTGAAGTACTTGGCCCCCTTGAGTTGGTCAAGAAGGTCATCAATCATGGGATTGGATACCTGTTCTTGACAATGATTTTATTTAGTGCCCGATAATCAATGTAGAGTCTCTAGGTCTCATCCTTCTTCTCTACAAGTACAATCGGGCTCCCACAAGGTGAAGATCTTGGTCGGATGTGCCCCTTTTGTAGAAACCACTAGATCTGTTGCTTGATTTCTTCATTTTCTAGAATAAGGCAGCAGTATATCGGCCCATTGGGTAAGGGCACTTCGGGAGTTAGATCGATCAAATGCTTGATTTGATAGTGCAAAGTTATCCCTATGGGTAATATTGTTCTTTGACGACGTTTCAGAAGGAATTCCAAGTCGGTGCGGTTGAAAATAGTGATGGTTTCGACTCATCCCTCTACTCATAGTAGGTTTCCCACTAGTCCTAGATGTGGGGGTTGGCCTTAAGGAGTGCAAAAATATTATTTTCACTATCGGAAAAAATATGGATTGAAACTATCCTTCCTGCAGATCCAACCATTTATTTACGACATCTGCATCTATTCAACCTTCAAATATAGGGATGTCAAAGTTAACTTGACATCCCTATATAGATATGTGGTGCCAAGCGAGATGTCTAGGAACTCCATCTCGTCTTGGATGTATTTGTGTAGACAGTCGCGGTACTTTATTACTAGATGCCACTCAGAATCCTTTATACCCAATTGCGTGCGAAGGGTATAAAAAATATTTGTGAACTCTGACACGTCTTGGTTGAAGGTTCCTTCCCTACCATAGTGTGGTCTATTTTTTTTACTTATCTTCATAGCTCCCAATAGGGTAATATTGTTCCTTGACAGCGTATCGAAAGGAATTCCAAGTGGGTGTGGCTAAAAATAGTGAGGGTTCCGACTCATCCCTCTGCTCATAGTAGGTTTCCCATTAGTCCTAGATGAGGGGGGTGGCCATAAGGAGTGCAAAAATAATATTTTCTCTATTGGAAAAAATATGGACTGAAAATATCCTTCCAGCAGATTCAACCATTTATTTACGACACTGCATCTATTCGACCTTCAAATATAGGGATGTCAAAGTTAACTTGACATCCCTATATAGACATGTGGTGCCAAGCGAGATGTCCAGGAACTCCATCTCGTCTTCTCGTCTTGGATGTATTTGAGTAGACAGTCGCGGTACTTGATTACCAGATGCCACTCAGAATCCTTGATACCCAACTACGTGCGAAGGGTATGAAAAATCCTTGATACCCAACTACGTGCGAAGGGTATGAAAAATATCTGTGAACTCCGACACGTCTTGGTTCTTTCCCTACCGCAGTGTGGTCTAGTTTTTGTACTTATCTTCATAGCTCCCAACAGGGTAATATTGTTCCTTGACGGCGTATCAAAAGGAATTCCAAGTGGGTGCAGCTGAAAATAGTGAGGGTTCCGACTCATCCCTCTACTCACAGTAGGATTCCCACTAGTCCTAGACGTGGCAGGTGGCCTTAAGTAGTGCAAAAATAATATTTTCTCTATTGGAAAGAATATGGACTTAAAATATCCTTCCAGCAGATTCAACCATTTATTTATGACATTTGCATCTATTCGACCTTCAAATATAGGGATGTCAAAGTTAACTTGACATCCCTATATAGATATGTGTTTCCAAGAGAGATGTCCAGAAACTCCATCTCATCTTGGATGTATTTGTGTAGACAGTCGCAGTACTTGATTACCAGATGCCATTCAGAATCTTTGATACCCAACTGCATGCGAAGGGCATCGAAAATATATGTGAACTCCGACATGTCTTCGTACCTTCCCTACCACAGTGTGGTATATTTTTTGTACTTATCTTCATAGCTCCCAACAAGGTAATATTGTTCCTCGATAGCGTATCCGAAGGAATTCCAAGTGGGTGCGACTGAAAATAGTAAGGGTTCCGACTCATCCCTCTGCTCACAGTGGGTTTCCCACTTGTCCTAGATGTGGGGAGTGGACTTAAGAAGTGCAAAAATAATATTTTCTCTATTGGAAAAATTATGCACTGAAAATATCCTTCCAGCAGATTCAACCATTTATTTACGACATCTGCATCTATTCGACCTTCAAATATAGTGATGTCAAAGTTAACTTGACATCACTATATAGATATGTGGTGCCAAGCGAGATGTCTAGGAACTCCATCTCATCTTGGATGTATTTGTGTAGACAGTCGCGGTACTTGATTACCAGATGCCACTCAGAATCCTTGATACCCAACTGCATGCGAAGGGTATGAAAAATATCTTTGAACTCTGACATGTCTTGGTCCCTTCCTTACCGCAGTGTGGTCTATTTTTTGTACTTATCTTCATAGCTCCCAATAGGGTAATATTGTTCCTTGATGGTGTATTAGAAGGAATTTCAAGTGGGTGGGGCTGAAAATAGTGAGGGTTCCGACTCATCCCTCTGCTCACTGTAGGTTTCCCACTAGTCCTAGATGTGGGGGTTGGCCTTAAGGAGTGCAAAAATAATATTTTCTTTATTGGAAAAAATATGGACTGAAAATATTCTTCCAACAGATTCAACCATTTATTTAGGACATCTGCATCTATTCGAACTTCAGATATAGGGTTGGCAAAATTAACTTGTACCTTGAAGGAGGTGGCGCCTCCTAGGTGGTTGCCAAATGAAGATGTTAAGGCCCGTTGATACCCGCCGAAGGATCTGGGAAAAGTTATCCATCATCTCGTTCCTATGTTGCTCGAGGGCTTCTTCGAGCAACATTTTGAAAGGATCTCTTGCTCCTTCATCTTCTTTTCTTTCACCATGGGAGGTCGTCAAGGTCAGTGAGGCCGGTCTTGGAAAGGTTCAACTAGTTCAAGTCCTAACTGCTTATATCCCGACCTCGTTGGTGACACGCACAAGAAAACAAAGAAAGAACAGACAACTTTGATATCACTGGTCCAGATTTATGCAAAAACGAAATGTAATACAGATTTAAACAAAAATATAGAGCTACCATGTAAACCGAACTTCATTTCATTAATAACGAAATATTGAAACTGTTTAAATGCAGAATGGAAATAAACTAGCTTAGGCGATGGTAGCTTATCTCTAAGAAGATATGTGATGGCTACATGCCTCTCAATTGTGTTACAATGAGGTTCCAAGACCTTTTTATTATTGAGAAACAAGGGAAAACCCTAAGCATCCGAAAACCTAACCTTAGGAGATGAAGCACCAAAAGTTTGTGGGCTCCATTGGGGTTAGTTGGTACATCAACTTTCCGGGGTCGTAACTTTGGCATATGATCTCTATCTGACGCATGTGATACATTGTTAGAAATATCTATTTGAGGACTACAACGTTCGATCACAAACCCTTGTCACAAATGATGGGTTTGCCCTTTTTCCAAAAAACATCCATGAAGGCCTCAAAATGGCCCCGAAAGTTCAGGACCCAACAAAACTACCAAAAATAGTAAATTGTGTTATAATTAAGGAAACCGAAAGAAACAATGTCGGGGTCCAAGTGGAATAGGCGGGTGGCCACCAATATGCACCTGGATCATTGTTACAGGGAAAAGTGTCTACACAGAACTACTTATCCCACTAATGTGTGATAGCTACGTTAGAAACAAACAAAGTAAAGCTACTTTCGTTTTTCCTTTATGAAGGATAGATGAGAGAAGAACAAAGAAGACCAACGTCCGTCTTGCGCTAATCTCCTGGTTCGATTCCTCTCTCTCTTGATAGTCTTTCGCTACTTGTTCCCTTGCACACCTAGCTTCACCAAGTACCTGTAAGATCACAGTAGCATAGCACTATACAAGAACATGGATCTATAATCATAAACAATCTAGGATCAGATGTAAATTGACCATACAAATGCAGCAAACATGAATGACACAAGAGTATGGAGGAAAACTTGAATAGCTTTTATTGATAAACAAGAAAGAGCCAAGGGGAGTTACCCCAACAATCTGATGTTGTCTCAAGAAACCAACAACAATTCCTTATAATATGCAAAATTCCAGCCTCTGGATCTCTGGGATGAGGGATCCATATATAGATATCTGTAAGGGAGATGAGTCAGCTTGTGATTTGATTAGTGTCTTCCCTCTGATAGTTCTTGCTTCCACTTGGAGATTGATGATCTCTTACTCATCCTTGGTCGAATTCAGAGAGGCAAGTGTCACAGGAGAAGTTTCTGGAAGTTTCCATGCCTCTCCACCTCGCGGAATGACACTGCCATTTGTCACTTCTCGCCCATCGCACCCCATAGAAGGGCTTTTTGAAATGCAACGCACCAACACAGTGTGTTTAGGTGAGATGCAACGCACTTTGCCTATGGAGCAGCTGAAATGATCCTGTTTTGACCAGTTCTGAGCAGTTTTTCATGGAGAACTTCTGGGAGAAGCTGTAATCAGTTGACTGTTGACCTTGTTCCTTTAGCGGTTAGAACTACACTTTTAGGGACTTAGGAGCCCTTGGTTTATGGACATTTCATGCTTGGGGTTGTGGTGCCCAAAAATGTCTATAACAGTTGCCCCCTAAAGCATGAGGTCGTTAATCTTTTGATGTTGGGTGAAATGCTTTATTATGAGGATCCGAAGTTCTTTCAAGCCGGGAGGAGACCTGTAATAAGATACAATACAATACATTATCTCCATAATATTTTCATGATCTAGCTGAGGCGGGCATTCCCATGCTCAGCTTTATAAATTCATTTTCATGTACATAGGACAGACAATCGTCTGAGTGTAGACTGATGATTCTGGTAGAGCCATTATCCCTTTGATTGGATGATTATTTGTGTACATTTAATGTCTTTATTTCCCTGAATATATATCGCAGCCCGGATGGATGAAACTAGATCCGGGGTCTTCAATCTCGTCCGATCTTCACTCGAAGTACAAGTCTATCCATGTGAGAGATGTTCTGGAGTCGAACATGGAAAGACATCGCCTGATTACCAGCCAATGATGTAAGCTGTTAACAGGCGCGAGAGGAATCACCGATAATGATAATGACCCTCAAGGTACTGCAGTACAATTCACGTGGTGTGAATAAAGGACTTGGCGTCGAACACCACGCAAAATCTTTCGGTCGAAAGCCATTGATGTAAACCTGTCGCTGGAAGTGAGAAACTTGCCATTGAGGCATGCAAGCTTCAAAGTACTGAACGGGGTGTTCCTAGATCGACTTCTTGGATAATGAGCTGATGTCGACAAGAAGTGATCTATCACAGGAGGGCCTTAATGAATCCCACATCAATGACACGGAATGGAGCAAATGATTTTAATGGAGGTGAAAACGATCTGATGACATACGGTTCAGGGTGGCGGTCATGAAAGAATGGAGCATGAATGTATTGTAGCGGGTGAGACACAGGTGAATTCTTTGAATGACTTCTCTTGAACATATCGGCGACACTGACATGATGGATCGGTAGCATTACCCCAAATGTGGATGGTGTGATGGGACCATGGTGATGTGACCGGTGAATGAAACAACCCAACCCGACTTGGATGTGGAGTGAAAGTGTCATGTTCAAGAGCGACTTGCTACCAACGAAGTTTCTTCAAGTTTTCTTCCCAATTTTCCCTAGTCATTGCTGACCAGTACCTCTTTATTTTTGTCAAGCTTGAGGAGGATAACATATGCTTGTTCTATAATTTGCCCTTCGGGCAAACTCATCGCTATGTTTTAACAAGCCTGGCGATAGTGAAACTCGTTCTTGTCTAATGAGTTTAACGACAAAAGATAACTCGGTCCTTTTCAATTTTAGAGAGTCTAAAAAGGAACGTAAAGGAAACTCCAAAATTCCTTTTCCGTCATCTAATCCCTTAAGTCCGAAAAAGTATAAAACAATACAGAAGGGATGAATTTTCGATACTTTTAACGAGCCGAACAAAACAAGCGCTCGATCTTTTTGTGTAATAATCCCTCAGGTCCAAAAAAATTAAAATCTAGAGGAGGGATAGCACTTCCGATCTCTTTAACGAGCTGGAGAGGCCAGTGGCTCAACAATCTGTTCATATTTTACGAGTCAGTTGAAAAGAGCTTAAAGGAGACTCGTCTTTTGAGGAACGAGTGATAAAATTGGGTAGCAGCTGATTCTAGGTAAGGTTTGGAATTTTCCAATCACGGCAGTGTTACAAGGATGGCTAATGAGATCACTCTTCGCAGCTGTTCCTCAAAAGGGGTAAACAATCAAATGGAGGTGAATGATCGGCCAATACAGAGTGGAGGTGATGATGAGAGCACGACCAGGGCTTTAAAGGCTGAAGTACTACATTCACAATGGTTATTTACCGGAAAATAGTTCATTTTTTAATGAGCTTAAACGCGGGGGGAAACATTTGCTCATGGCTTATGTTTATTTTTTAACGAGCTTGAACTATGCGCTAAAACTGCTCGATGCGGGTTTATTTTTTAACGAGCTTGAACCCTGTAGTAACACTGCTTGTGATAAGTTTGCATGCCCCCAGCATAATAACGCAAATCGAGGTGCATGCCCCTCAAGCTTCATTGCATTCAACTCAGTGGTTGGAATGAAGGTTTACCTTTGAGATTTGGAAAGGGGATTTGTTTCATTTTTTAATGAGGTTGACACAATAAAAGAACTATCCTCGTAATCCATCGTATTTACAGTATTTGATGGAAAATCAAAAACTGAAGGATGATTAAGGTCATTGGAATAATCTTCGTTGTAATCCGGGAGATGGGAACGATGGTGGTGATCTTCCCATGGTGCCTCTCCTAACATCATTGACTGATTGATTCCTTTGTCTGTAGAATGTACATGCGACCAAGGATCTGAAGAGGTACCATATTCCTTAGACCTATCTATCCAAACACTCGATGAGCATTGATTTGGGTTTGCCCCCCAAGCCAAGAAAATTGATTGCTACAATATTTCTAAAATGGCGATGATCCATGCTGACAAAATGTTTAGGAATCTTCTGAATCCATTAGATATAGAAGATTTCATATTGCGGGTTTCCAGTGGGGCCACTTCTGCCAAATTCCTCGGAGGCGGTAGGGCAAAAGTACCCATTAAGGCAGGGTCTTTTAGGAGACCTACTCCAATATTTTGAAGCGAATGATTGCTTCCATGGATCATTAGAATGCTTTCCGTAACTTGTGAACTGTTGGGGGGAAATGTTTTTTGGTCGACGATTGTAATTCCTCCTTGAAAGGGAAATGCAATCTTCCTGAAGTAGGTCGACACAACTGCGGCCATGGCATATATCCAGGGCCTTCCCAGTAGGATGTTGTAATCGAGGTTTCCGTCAATTACTTCAACATCAATTTCTACTGTTTTTCCCCCTAGTTCAACTTGCAAGTTACTTAAAATCCCGTATGGAGTGTATGATCGTCCATCGAATGCTTTTAACATTGTTGATGATCGTGACAAGGGTGGTGAGCCTAAATTTTTCCAGCAACTCATCGACATAATACATGTAGATGCCCCCTCATCAATAATTGTACGATGAACAGTTTTGTTGAGGGCTTTCACTTGAATAAGGAAAGCTAGTTGCGCTGGTAACTCAAGGTCATATCCTTTGTGATTAAAGGATACAAGATTGGAATCCGTTGGGTCAATCCCACCTATTACTGATAATAGAGTCTGCGTTTGGGAGGGACAATTTTGCGGTACCTCAAGTGTCGACATAGTGAATGGCGATTGGGTCGGGTCCTCTACTATATTATAATTCTGTGCTACTTTGGCACGAGGATTAAATGTCGATTTGTGTACTACTCCCTTTGGCGGCTTTATCATTGGTTCAGGAATGATGGGTGGCACAACTTCAGTCAAAGTTGTTGTCGAACTACTAGGTTGTTCATTAGCCTTGTTATTCGACAGCTGTCGATTCCTGTAATCTTTATTCCTTGTCAAAGCATCATTTTGCTGCTCTGAGATAGACAACATAAGTACTTGGGATCGGGAAGCATTTCCACTGTCAACCAGATTTGTTCCTGGATTCGGAAACGGATCAGTTAATACTGCTGAGGTCTTTGTATTCTTGAAGAATTTTTTAAGCTCAGCTTTATACGGACAATCTGATGTCCAATGATCCTCATCGCATATAAAGCATGGATGATTTGGTTTCTTATTTCCAGAAGGGTTCGCAGAAGATTTTTCAGGTGATGATTCTTCCTGTTTCTTCTTTTTTCCCTTTACCCTTCTTCTTGCCCCCTGGTTGTTTGGTTTCTTTGCCTTTATCTGTCGATACGGCATTTACTTCCGAGGCAAGAAGTTCCTCTTTTGCATTTTGACCGGAAATCTTACGGGCCTTTTTAGATGTAGCCTTTGTCGATTTCGTGTCTGTTGCGCCAATCACGCCATCGCCGGCATGAGAGTCATTGTTTGATTTAGGAGGAGGAGGAACTGAGAATTCCGGTCTAGGAGCGTCAGGTATTTTATTGTAGAGCGTGTCGGACTGAGTGTAAATCAAGTCCAAATATTGCGCACGAGCGATAACCTGCTCTTCGGTGACGACTCCCCCTTTTGCCACATCTTCCGTGATGGAAGGCAATAATGACTTAATAAACCATTCAGCTAAAAGCTGATCGGGAACATATGTTTTCACCATTCTACGATGACATCGCCACTCATGTATATGATCAGATATGTGAGTGGCCGTCGTTTGTTTGAAATTGGTAAGAAGTTCTGTTCCCGTTTCGTACCTTATCGGTAACTAAAAATAGGTTAAAAAGGTTGTGGCTAGGGTACTGAAGTTGTCAAATGAAGCTCTAGGCAATTCGATATACCATTTTGCTGCCGGACCAATTAACGTCCTCTGAAAAAGGCGAAGCCTAATCGAATCATCGTTTAGGGTGTTTGATGAACACCACAGATGAAAGGTCATCACATGATTCGACGGATCTTCACCCGGATTCCCATTAAATTTAGGAATATCTGATGGAAGTTTATGTGGAATCGTTGGCCACCAAGGGGCATAAGCGATTGGATCGTTTGTTAACCGATTTAAATCAGGTAACTCTAAAGTCACCACGAAGGGTAACTGTTGATTCAGGTTAGGTGAAGCATACCCAGGATAAGATGGGATTGCCTGAGCAGTTGGTCTTTGCATACCAGCGTAATGCATTTGATGCTGGTAACTCTGGTAAGGTTGGTGGGCATGACCATCATAGAATGGTTGATTTTGACTGTTTTGAATATACGGTTGCCCACTATTTGCAAAGATTTGTTGCTCAGAACCTTGGTATACTTGTTGGAACTGTGGTTGTTGGTATTGTACTAGCCATGGTTGTGAAGCCATGTGCTGTTGCTCGATACTAACTGTTTGACCAAGATGAGGGGTAATTGTACCCGTTTGAACCTGTGTCATTCCACCAGTCGGTGATTGTGGTTGAGTTGCAGGGTCAAGGGGCTGTCGCATTACAACCTGAGAAACCTGAGGTTGGCATACAACAGGCAGCGCTTGAACTTGTGACACAGCCACAATAGCTGGCGTAGTTGGTATACTTGACATAGGTAAGCATTGTTGCATCGAATATACAACTCTTGGTTGTTGAGGTAGTATCGGTACCCAACCGCTTGACGTAATTCCAGCATAACCCGAATTTTGTTGTGAACTCCCGTATGGCTGTCCTCCCAGAGGGGATAAAGAAAGGGTATACTGCCCCCCATACGGTGGTAATCCGGTACTTAAGGGAATGGTTTGCCCTTGAGGGCCGAACTGCCCAAATTGACCTCGAAATGGATCAATTTGTTGAGACTCAACATAAGAGTTTCCGGATATTGTTCCGGATGAACAAACAGTAACAGACCATACTGTCGAAATGGCCCCTGAGTGGGCTCCTTCTAGCGATTGAGAGCTAGTTGGGACAGATGGTATACCGGCGAACATTGTTAGAGTGATATCAGGAAGTTCTGCCGTCGCTGTGTCAGACGACACAGTCTTAGATGTTGACAGTTGTTCAGACATTTCTAGTCTATCCAAAAGATTACCTAGCAATTCTACAGGAGCTTCCGCTGGCGGTAGACTAATTTCTGATGAAGAAGGATATAGAGTGATCCCGACTCCAAATTGCGATGGAGTACTAGATGGAGGATCTTCCACAATCTCTTCTATAGCAATCAGACCAGGTGGAAGGGGTAGACCGTCAGGTCCGTAGAATATTTCTGGTGCCGAAGAAGGTATGGAATCTGCAACAACAGATGTTTTGGGAGAAACACTCTCCGAAGCGGTTGTAGATGGAACTGGTTCAGTGATACAAGTGTTTACCCTCAGACTAGGATCAGTACTACTGTCCTTCTGTGGCTGCTGAACTTCTTTTGTAAAGGCAGGGATACCAGAAATGTTTGGAGTAACCGGAGTCTCTGATGTTGTTGGAACACTTGTTCTAACTTTACCAGGAGATTTGGAACCGGTTAAACGAGTTCGCTTTGTCCGTACTTGTTTCGATTTCGGAGACAAAGACTGTTGACTCGTAAGCCTCCGCGAACGACGGGGTCTCAATTGACTCTCTTCCATGATTGCGGATTACTCGATCAACTAAAAATCAAGGGGAAGTATGTTTCCGAATTAGATGAATTTTAGACACTTTGACACAACTTGTTTTTTCAATTTTTAAGAGTCAAGAAAAAACAAAAGATGAGTTTAGTCGCCTTAGATTTTTAATGAGCCTGAAGTGACAAGTGCTCAGATGGACCTTTTCTGTTAAGGAGTCTGAAAAGGAACGAAAGGGACTGCTCTGGAAATCTAGGTAGAGAGATTACCAAACCAATCGCAAAACTGCAGAATACTTTCTACGGTACGGCAGTCAATCTTCCCGAATGCTGTGTTCAGCGCATTGCGATCGATAGGGCGGCAGACACGGCTTCCATGGATAAAGGATTAAGCCTATTGTGGTCTCCCAAAATATATTTGACGGTATGTGGGAGCACAAGTCTGTACTGGCACTTATCTTCTCAAAGTGGAGGAATCACCCAACCATCAGTGAGAACAACAGTTACCAGGCTTTACGACACCGGAATACGTCTCTAGCCTAGACTTCTAAATGTTGTGCTTTAGGTTCCAAGGCGTTGTTAGATTCATTGAATTTATTTTATAGTTTATCTTGTTTATGAAATTTGCTTTTCAGGTTCACCGCGAGATGTAGATGTATAATTCCTAAAATGCAATCTAAGATGATAAACAGTCTTTTATCTTCTTTGTGCAATGAAAATCCTAGCTACTAAGGAAAGAGAGACAGTAATCTTTCACAAAGAGCAAAGAGCACACTCTAAATGCACTTTCCTAAATCAAACCAATCAAACAGTCTAAATGCAAATGCACATGCATGTATTTGTTTTCGGCTTTCTTAGTATGTGAATGGTAAAAAGAAAGCTAATGCACAAATCTGAATTACTTTTCAAGCGACAATTACTAACAAGTTTCTTTTTGAAATAAAAAATGGAGACAATCACAACACTTTACGATTTGGAAATGAATACTTGCTTTCGACACTAGAAAAATTACAAATTCAGACCAAATACAATAGTAACAGGATAATCGACTATCTACAGTAACCAAACTCTTTCCTATGACTGAAAACGACTCTTGCGACACTTTCAAATCAAAGAACGACAGTACGATTACGTTACTTTTTGCAAAGGAGAACTGAAAATGACTCAACAAACACACAAAAACATTTACCGTTCTTTTGTACAAAGGAGGCGGAATAACAGTAAGGAAAAGGGGTTTCAAACAGAGATATACTGATCACAGGCAGCAAAATTCATGAATAGAACTGGAAAGAATGAATCACAGAAACCAAAACTGAAAAATGCCTAGTTTGATCAGCGCACCTGTAACACAGGGAATTTGAAATGCAGCGCACCTACTACACTTGGGAAGTGCGTTGAATTTCAGATTCACAGAACAGTACCTGCACTGGGCCAGAGACGAGACTTTGCTTGGGTTCCGGGTCACAGTTTGCAGTTCAGTTCATGGGTTTTGGCCGAGCAAATGGTAATCAGTAATGCAACAATCAGGGGTAGATCTAAGGAGGATCTAAGAGCTACCACAATTGGAAATCAGAGAGTTTGTAAATCAGTTGTTTAATTTATAAACAAATCCCGGAGATTGACTGAAGCGGCATTTATCTACTTTATGCAAACGCAACTCGAAAGCTACCTGGCTCGACTTCAGGCTCCGTTTGCAACTCGAAAGCTACCTGGCTCGACTTCAGGCTCCGTTTGTAAGTTTATAAAATAGACAACAAGGAAGATAAACAAACAAACTAATTCGCCCCCAGCGGAGTCGCCATTTTGTTACAGGGAAAAGTGTCTACACAGAACTGCTTATCCCACTAAGGTGTGATAGCTACCTTAGAAACAAAAAAAGTAAAGCTACTTTCATTTTTCCTTGATGAAGGATAGATGAGAGAAGAACAAAGAAGACCAACCTCTATCTTGCGCTAATCTCCTGGTTCGATTCCTCTCTCTCTTGATAGTCTTTCGCTACTTGTTCCCTTGCACGCCCAGCTTCACCAAGTACCTGTAAGATCATAGTAGCATAGCACTATACAAGAACATGGATCTATAATCATAAGCAATCTAGGATCAGATGTAAATTGACCATACAAATGCAGCAAACATGAATGACACAAGAGTATGGAGGAAAACTTGAATAGCTTTTATTGATAAACAAGAAAGAGCCAAGGGGAGTTACAACCAGTTGTTCTGACCCAGCATCATCCTCTCAGCATAGAAGCCCCTCTTCACCTCATACAAAGCTTAGATCACCCAACAATCTGATGTTGTCTCAAGAAACCAACAGCAATTCCTTACAATATGCAAAATTCCAGCCTCTGGATCTCTGGGATGAGGGATCCATATATAGATATCTGTAAGGGAGATGAGTCAGCTTGTGATTTGATTAGTGTCTTCGCTCTGATAGTTCTTGCTTCCACTTGGAGATTGATGATCTCTTACTCATCCTTGGTCGAATTTAGAGAGGCAAGTGTCACAGGAGAAAATTCTGGAAGTTTCCATGCCTCTCCCCCTCGCGGAATGACACTGCCATTTGTCACTTCTCGCCCATCGCACCCCATAGAAGGGCTTTTTGAAATGCAACGCACCCACACAGTGTGTTTAGGTGAGATGCAACGCACTTTGCCTATGGAGCAGCTGAAATGATCCTGTTTTGACCAGTTCTGAGCAGTTTTTCATGGAGAACTTCTGGGAGAAGCTGTAATCAGTTGACTGTTGACCTTGTTCCTTTAGCGGTTAAAACAACACTTTTAGAGACTTAGGAGCCCTTGGTTTATGGACATTTCATGCTTGGGGTTGTGGTGCCCAAAAATGTCTATACAATCATGTCTCATGATGCTGTCAACATGAGCAGCAGGATGTAGGCGGCTCACCTGAGACAGTTGGATGGGACACAGTGCATTAGGAGAGAGAATTTCTATTAGTTTTTGTAGCATTGGATTGTTCTAGTCACAAAATTTGGTGGAAATGCTAGAATACATGAGATCTCCAAAACCCAAAAATCGTTTATGGAAATTCCACCTAGAGATGGCTTAATTATATTATTAGCCGATTTTTAAATATTTCCTAAGTCTAAACTTAGAGAATATAATTAATTAATCAGAATCAATTAATTCAAGCTGAGAATAGTCTAGAAACTCACACAGATTGACTTCAGGATGATCCTAGCCCTTGATTAAGTTTTAATCTTGGCCGTTGGAGTCCCAACAAGGGATTATAAGAAGAAGTCGATGGGAACTTGGAGAACACACTTCAGCGGTTCGATTTTGTTGGCAGATAAATTTCCGGAGAGCAGCAGTGATTGCCAGAGAGCCATAGATTGACGCAGAGACAGTGAGGGGTTGGGATAGTGAGGCTAGAGGAAGTTTTCTAGATCTAGCAAGTGCATTTGTAGAAAGGCCGAGATTTCTCCAAGAGGTTGTGTAGAGGCAGTGCAGATCCTCAAGAAGGCAGTTCAATTCACTGGGAAGTAAGACGTTTTCAGTTCCATAAGTTGGGAAGAGGTTCTAGAGTGTCGGAGAGATGTTTTCCCAGACAGTGGGTAGGACAAGTAGATTAGCAGTCAGTTTGGGAAGCAGTTGCAGCAGGCAACATCAAGTTGATTCAAAGCCTGCGCAGGCCCAATTAGATGACTTGCTTTTTAGAGGAAATCCATTGTCAAAATTGCCTGGAGTGAGGGTAAATTCCCTCTAGATATTTTTGCTAGTATTTTCTTTGCAGAATAGCTAGATTTTGACATCAAGATTATCGTACTCAGAATTTCTCAATGCTGCATAATAATGAACCCTTAACTGTTGCACCAATTTTTCCAAGTTGTGTTTTTTTGGGGATAGTTGACCAAAAATAATGGTGTCATAATTCTTTTGTGTGCTAGAATTTCTCAGTTTCCAATTTTTTATTTTCCGCGGTATTTTTATGGTGACAATTGCAGCTATGATTTTACTTTTTGTTTGTTGTAGCAAACAAACTGCGTAATTAAATTTACAGTTAGGAGAATAATTTCCAGTTGCTACAATAGATGAAATTTTCACATGGTATTAGAGGGTGAGTGATCAACCACGAATCTCAGAAGCGGAGGAAATAATTTCGCTGCCCATAGGGAGGAGCAGGCCGAAATTCTTAGAGGTAGCGCAGTGCTCAGATAGGCAGGCCGAATTGTTGGGGCAGGAATTCAATTTTCAGTTGTAGGGTTGCTGAAAAGTCTAGTCGCCTGGGATAGTGATTCCAGCAGTCAGAGGGAGCAGTAACAACTCAGATTTTCGTTGAGCAAATTTTTGGTTGGACGCAGAGGGTGTTGCAGTAGTACAACCAGTGTCTGGTGGAAAAGAAAAACACACACAGCCGAAGGAAAAATTCTCTAAGGAACTTCGAGTTTCAGAAGTTCGATTTTACAAGGAAGATTGGCGGTAGCAATGAGCAGATCTACGCATTCCAGAAGGGAGTGCGAGTAGTAGAGAAACAACCAAGCAGAGGGAAAGAGGTAGTTTTTGACTTGATCAGAGATGGCCACAGTTGGGCTTATAGATCATGATAGGGTGGAGGGTGCCTCCAACTACGTCATCTAGAAGGCAAGGATGTCCTTCCTTCTAAATGAATATGGCTTGAAAGCCTACATAGATAATGTGGTGGCAGTCAACTCAAAAGAATATAGGAAGGAGTAGGCAAGGGCGAAGCAGTTGATCTTGGATGGAGTTCGACATCATATAGTCTCACATATGGCAGATAAAGGAACGACCAAGGAAATGTGGGATGCTTTCTCAACACTATATCAGGGTACTTTCAAGCAGCAGAAGATGTTCTTGGAAGAATAGCTGAGATGCATCAGGATGCAAAAGGGAGAAGGCATTGACCCCTTCCTCACCAGAATTCAAGAGGTTTGAGATCAGCTGTTGGAGCAACACCTCAACCATCAGAGCTAGTGTGATTGGCACTAAACAGTTGGAGGATTGGAAAGTGTTTGTCCAAAGTATATTGGGCAGAGACACTTTTCCAAGATGGGACAGGATGTGGGCCAATTTGCAGTAGGAGGAATTGAGGCGAATTTTGCTTAAGAGCTCCATCAGTGGCAATAGTAGTAGCGGATCGAAGAGTGTCAAGGAGGAGGAGAATGTGGCCCTAGTATCTAAGGGTCTATGTCAGGGGCAAGGGGAGCAAAAGAAGGACCTATCTAAGAAGTGCTTCAGGTGTGGCAAGTTTAGCAACTACAGTACCGAGTATCCTCTCAGAGAGAAGGAGAAGCAAGAGAAGTAGGACCAAGCGACAAAATGTAATGTTGAGATAGATAGGTTGTCCTCAAGGTTGGAGGAATATTTTTTGATGTTCGCAGATATACTTCTAGGAGTGAGGTGGGGTGATTTGGTGTTGTAGCCCAAGAGAGTTACAGAGATGGGCAGGGTCCTTGAGGAGTCCACCTCATGGATCATTACCTTGTTATAGGGGGCCACAGTATTCAGTAGCGGGATGGATCAGTGTCAAGAGATGCAGTCAGATATCAAAGTGATAGTTGTAGACTAGTAGCAATCAGGTGTTGAGGAGCGCAGTGCAGTTTTGACAACAGAGTAGAAGGCTAAATGCAAACTTAGCAACAATGCAGATTCTTCAGTGACATTGCAAAGGCTAGTAGCAGTCAGGACTCAAGAGACAGATACAACAGACACAAATGATTTAGTATTTCAAATGCTTCTCAGTTGTAGTAGTTTCAGTTGTAGCGACAACAGATGTGAGGGAGTAGTAGTGTTGATTTAGTGTTGGCAGCAGTGCAACAAGATCAATAGCGAGACAATTGCAACATCAAAGTTGAGCAGTGGTTGGTGGGCGGTGGCAGGCAGTCACAGTGGCCAGACATCAGCAACATGATAGATGGATGATACAGAGACATAGTGTTGTGGCAATGTGTGCAACACTAGAACACAATCTTCACTAAGAGGGAGTGTTATTTTTTGTAGCATCGGATGTGTTCTAGCCACAAAATTTGGTGGAGAGGCTAGAATACATGAAATCTCCAAAACCCATAAATCGTTTCTGGAAATTCCAACTAGAGATGGTTTAATTAGATTATTAGCCGATTTTAAATATTTCCTAAGTCTAAACTTAGGGAATATGGCTAATTAATTAGAATGAATTAAGTCAAGGTGAGAATAGTCTAGAAACTCAGACAGATAGACTTCAAGATGATCCTAGCCCTTGATTAAGTTTTATTCTTAGTCGTTGATGCCCCAACAAAGGATTATAAGAAGTCGATGGGCACTTGGAGAACACACTTCAGCAGTTCAATTTCATTGGCAGATCGATTTCCAAAGAGCAGCGGTAATTGCCGGAGAGCCAAAGATCGATGTCCCAACAGAGGATTATAAGAAGAAGTCGATGGGCACTTAGAGAACACACTTCAGCAGTTCAATTTCATTAGCAGATCGATTTCCAAAGAGCAGCGGTAATTGCCGGAGAGCCAGAGATCGAAGCAGATACAACGAGGGGCAGGGACAGTGAGGCTGGAGGAGGTTTTCCAAATCCAGCGAGTGCATTTGCAGACATGTCGAGATTCTCCATGAGCTTGAGCAGAGGCAACGCAAAGCCTCAAGAAGGAAGTTCGATTTGCTGGGAAGGAAGACGTTTTTAGTTGCAGAGGTCAGGTTGAGGTTCTAGAGTGTCAGAGAGACGTTTTCCCAGTTAGCAACAGGCAGGACGACAATATTAGCAGTCAGCGCGGGCAACAGTTGCAATAGGCAGTGTTACCCACCACTTTGTGTGTGATATTCCCAAGAGAAATTTTTCTCTATGATGAGCCTCAACGGGCAGTTGGCATCCCCTTGATGCTTCCTACTAGCTCGTTGTGCTATTTCTCTGCCACCTGAGCCAGCCATGTGGTCCCTCACCCACCTATATTGATCGTATGTTTGAAGGTGGGCCTCCTAAATCTAAAGGTATGACTTGTCATTTGGTAATCGAGTATTGAGTTTACTTATCATGGATATTTCTAGGTATAGATTGATGGGGGGATTTCGCGGAAAGAGTGGGCTTAGTTTGTTCTCTTATCCTCTTGATCTCTTTTGGTTGTTATCCTAGGATCTTAGTCCTGTGGGATCTCCTTTATGGACCATTTGGTTCTAGGGTGTTACTACTCGGGAAACCCCTACTTTGGGTGCGTCGTCCCGCTCCATTACCCTCACATATGACTCCCTTTCCACTCACTATACTCCCATTCATCTTTCTCCGACCTAGGTCCACATTTCCATTTTGGGTCCACATAGGGCCATCGTCCATATCCCCTTGCCCCCACCTTCGGTCAGGCCTAGAATGATGCCCCATTTAATAGGAAATTGTACCAGATTTAAAAAGTGAAAGGCATAACTGGCCACATTTAATAGGAAATTGTACCACAAAATGAAAAGATGGTCAGGACAAAATAATCAGCACGTGGGCAATAGCCAATGCATGAGCTCTACCCCAATCCATGGCCATTACCCTGGTTCCAGAAGCCCTAGATGAGCCTCCTTTATCATTCAGGAACCCATGATTGTCCCAACCCCGAGAGGGCAATGAGTCGCTCTACTTGAAAAGTGATAATCACTGCTATATCTTACATATCATGCTCGTGTCCTTTGAGCCTCGAGCAGTGAAGTAAAAAAATTCATAAAAGGCAAAAGACATATAAAGAAGGGTGGAAAAGTCAAGGTCAATGCACCTAATGTACCGAGGTGTGGGCTTCTCCTTACACATTACATACCCAGGTGTGGGCTTCTCCTTACACATTACATACCCAGGTGTGGGCTTCTCCTTATCTAGCTACCCATATGCCCCACTATGTGGTCCAGGATTGCCCCTCTCATTTCCTATTCCATTCCACTTATTTGTCACTTGCCACCCCCATTAGAGGGATGTACCTTTGACATACTATCTGCTTTAGGGGCTGAACACACCTAATAAGGTACTTGGCTAACCCCCTTTGGAGCTTGGAGACACTAGCACATGCCAAAGCCCACTACAGAAAGGCATGCCATTATGAAGTGGGCACTTTGTTATTGATGATTTGCAAGCTCTTTTACCCAATTCTTTTAATGACTGGTTGTATTGGAAGCCTAAGGGACGTATTGGATCTCATGCAGGATTACAGGTGTTTCCATTTGGGATTGGTCTGCCTATATGGGATCCTAACCCCCAGAGGTCTACAGTGGCACATGTAGGGTGTGCATAGAAAGCAATGGGCCTCCACAGTAGCAGACAACACTCCACGAATCTTCATGAATGCTCAGATACTACTAGTGATCCACTTTTGGGATGATGGTGATATGCTTGGTGTTAGTGTCAGTCCTCCCAGCCTTCCTCCAGTGATCAAACATGCTCTTACAAAGTGATTTTGAAGTGTCAAGGTCAAATTTTGTCATTTCAGTGAGTCTTCAAGCAAAATTTGGTCACTAGGCGTTAGGTCTAGGGTTTGCTTTCACTCCTTCTAAAGTTGTCCAAATGGCGGTCCATGTCATCATTCAGCTGAGTCTATCATCGTTCATAGGGTTTTCATTGTCATGTCAGTGTCTAATGAGTCATTTTACACCTTGTTCATGCTTCGGTTGCGCCCAGGCAAGGTCATTTTCCTCTCCTAGGGTTTTGAAGCCAATTTCTCTTGGACGGTCAAATCATCGGCAAAACTTGTATCCTGATGTTCATACACCTTCCCCTATCCTTAAAGTACCTTACCAAATGCTTCCCATCACTGAGATCCCCCAAAATCCTCATTTTTGCACAAACCCTAGTTTCTAGCTACAACCTGGCAATTTTCTAGGTTTGGCCTGTGTTTTGCCCTTTTGGACCCCTTCCCCTCACTTAATCTCTGAGATTCCACTTTCCCTTGCTTCCTAACATCCCTCCCCACTCCCAAAAATTTCCCCAAGAATTTAGAAGCCCCTTATCCCCTTCATTTCGCTTCATTTCGACAAAATTCCTTGTTTCACACATCGGGGCAAGTTTCACTCAAATGATGTTTCAGAGCAATCAAAAATGAATTTTGCAAAACTGAGAGAGGTTTTTGTCCACAACATGCCAAAGAAGAAAAACCTCCTTCACTTTTTGCACAGGTGTCATGGTTTTAGAGAAATGTCAAAATTACAATCGCCGGATCCAAGGAGGTTGGCCAAGGCACTAAAACGACGGAAAAGGCCCGATCCACTCCAAATTTTGGTCAAAGCCTCTTTGACTGAGCATGGTACTTGATTGGGGACTCCCAGCCCAAATTTCAAGAAATTTGGAGAAAATTGTCATTTGTAAATTTTTTGTTCAATTTACAGGTTTTCTCCATTAACGGGTCTCACCCCCCGTGCGACCCTTCATCCTGGCAACTCCATTTTGCAAAAACTCAGCATTTCCAGATTTGTCATGAGAAGTTACATATGCTCATCCATGAACAAGAGATTTTATGAAGTTTTGGGCCTCCAGAAAGTCAAAAAACAAGCAAAAAATGACTTTCTGCCACATTTTTGAGACACAGAAAGAAGTCTTGGGAGATTGCAATTTTGGAGGGGCAAATGACCACCAAATTCAGAAATTCCAGTTGGGTTGGAAAGTAGACTCACAGACCTTTCCAACAAGCCTACTCTTGCTCAATTTGGACACCTGGAAGTGCCCCAAAAGTGGTCCCAAAGGCGCGCGACCCGTCAGGCAGAGGCGCGCGACCCGTCAGGGAAACTTCTCCAAATTTCAGTGTACAGCTCAGAAAAACGCAGTTTGACCCTGTTTGACTTTTTGGGGTGGATTATTATCCTCTTTGATGTAATTAATGTACTTTCATGACACTTTTACTCTTATGTATCTCTTCTAGAAGATTCATTCATGAAATAGGTGAAAATTAAATGAATGAATTGGTTTCCTAGCTTATAGAGGCAAGTTGTTTTGACTGCCTAGTTTTCAGTGCTTAGTTTAGAAGTGGTTGAAACAGCTCCTAGGATAGTGAGCTCGACCCATGGAGGCAGGGAAAGAGGTTAGATGATCTATATTATGTACTTTCTTGCTCATTTTCATGGTTGGACTCTTGAGGGAGAAGCTATCATTGTATTATTCACTGTATCTCTGCAATTTTTCGCTAAGGAAGACCAGGGTTTTGCAGTCTTTTTTTGGGATTCTTGTGGTTACATGTATTGATGGTGTGTTTCTCTATGTACCTGTAAGTGTGTTATGTGAATCATTTCCTTTCTTTTCGTTCTGCACATTAAACAAATGAAGTGTTAAAGTAGAATTCATGACTGTCATGCTCTGCTTTTAAGTTTGTTTAATTTCAATGTTTTCTACTGTTTAAGGAGAATTCAAAGTTATTGTTTGCTCTCCTTAGCTCCTCACCTGTCTTTCTCATCCATTCACCTCAATCTAAGGCATCAACATTGTATCCTATCTCGTCCCAAAGAACCCCTTGCAGAAACTGTGTCCTATCCCCGCACCCAAAATTGCCATTCCTCAATTTGCCACCAAAAACTCTAAAAATCCCAAATCAACCCTTTTGATCAGTTTACTAGCCTAAAATCAGTGTTACCCTATTGGTCATCTCATCCATTGAAGATTTCACCGAGATAGACCGGAGAGAGCCCTCTCCAGCCCCGTAGGGCTAGCTACGAGGCTAAGTGGTTTGATGTTGCCTTGAGGTTTACCTTTCTCAGCCTGAGGTGAAATTTCAAGCGCTAACACTTGGTACATTATGCCCAACGGGACCTCATAGGAGCCCCACACTCTTAGCAGGTGTCTCGGGACTTGTACGATGTCATGGAAGAATTCATTCCACCACTTGGACCCTTGCAGAGGATCTGCAACTATCTCTGATTCATATGGAGTCCCATGGGGTCATTTATGTGCCCTCAGATCCACTGGGAGCACCACAGGTCTACTATTTGGAGAACAAGGGGCCACCCCCTTGTCCATCATATTTCGAAGAATTTATTCCTCAATATGGCACTTCTGGATATTATTATGCCTTTAGAGGGCCCTACGACATGTACATATTATTATTTGGCCCATTGTGAGACTTATTTTTAAACTTGTTAAACTGTTTGGTGGGTTTGTCACCAATAGGGGTTTTATTTGCACATTATTTTATCATTACGGGCTAATGTAGGCCCATAGGTTAATTAGAACTCGTTAGGAGGCTATAGATTGATATTAGATGCATTCATTTGGATCATCACTTAACTGGGGATCTCTCTAATATAGAGAACTTTGCATTTTTTCCTTGGAGGATATTTTTGGGAGATGGATGAATTTTGACGTATGTATTTGGGCTATTTATCTTGTCTTGGAGATTTGTCTTGTAAACGAAATTCTAGTTGGATATACTCTATAACGTTGTAAGTGAATTTTGATGTTATTATTCTTGTTGTTGCATACTGCTAAAATTAGGGCTAGTTGCTGCATGATTGAAATGTGTAATGAGCATGTTCAAGCTAATTTAATGTATGGGCCAATGTTATATGAATGAAATGTCATAGAGATTATTTGTCTCGATAAGCTTGCATCATTTGTTTTGAAGTATAATTGCTTGAAGGTCACTTTTCTTCTCTTTCTCTCAACATTGGATGAAGTCCACTGTCTAGGCCTCCTTGATCAAGAAACCAAGTTCTTACTCATCATCATTCTTGACTCCATATCCCCAAGTGAATTAGGCATTGATCCCTAAAAAAGGGTGGTCATCCCCGTCAGCTTTTTCACCTTTTGTCACTTTTCTCGGGTCTAACCCTCAAAGGTCACCTAGGGCATCAATTTCCCAGGAATTGACCCAAGGAAAAACTTCGATCTCCTAAAGGCTGCTACGCTGGTGGGTCCCCTCCCTCTCCTCCAAATTTGAGGCAATTGTAATGGTGAAATCGCCAGGAATCCCAAGCCCTAGCTCTAGGATCGAATTTTTCCTAGGGATCCCCAAGGCTAGACCTCAACAGGATCAATTCAACCTTTTGAAGTAAACATTCTTGTTTGGTCCTTTCCCTTCACCTTGTCCATGATAGGAACATCATTGGTTGCTGCATTCCATCTCCGAACCTGGCCTGGGTCCACTTGGCCTCATGTGGTCCCACTTCTCAATAAAAATTATTTGTCAAGGACCATTTGGGAATCCAAGTTTTCCAAGGATTATAGGGATTGAGAACCTCGTTCGTAAGTCCATTCCTTCTCCCTCAACCCTCCAATCCTCACCCCTTACCCTTGGAAGACCATGTCCCTTGCTTAAAGAGAAAGTAAGTTCCATTCTTCACTCCATCCTTGGGGAAGGGGTTTCTAGGGTCACCTTCCATCTATTCGTTGACATGTACTTTATAAATGACCCCTACATTACCAGGACTCCTCCCATCGGTGAAACTCTGTAAAGAGCAGGAAGACTTAGTTGTTGTGACAGTGGGCTAAGCCTCCACCGTTTCCCTTAACCTAGTCGCTGCCTTCTTAGGAACCCCTTTTAGGTCCCCTATTGGTTTGGGTGGTAACAGAAAACATCAAGTTGACGTAGAGCCTATGCAGGCCCAGTTGGACGACTTGCTTTTCAGAGGCAATCCATTGCTGGAATTGCTTGGAGTGGGGGTAAATTCCCTCTAGATATTTTTGCCAATATATTCTCTGCAGGATAGCTAGATTTCGGCATCTAGATTATTGTACTTAGAATTTCTCACTGCTTCATAATAATAAAACCCTCAACCGCTGCACTGGTTTTCCCAAGTTGGGTTTTTCTGGGTACATTTGTCCAAAAGTAATGGTGTCACAATTCTTGTGTGTGCTAGAATTTCTCAATTTCCTATATTTTATTTTCTGCAGTATTTTTATGGTGAAAATTGTAGTTGTGATTTTATTCATTGTTTTCCATAGCAAATAAACTGCATAATTAAATTTATAGTTAGGAGAATAATTTCTAGTTACTGCAATAGATGAAATTTTCCCACTTTCTAGCTGTGGCAAATGGTCAGGGCACGAGTTGGAAAATACAGGTTTGGGGGTGCCCCAATCTACTGCAAATGTAGCATATGTTCCATCCTTGAGCTCACACTTAGGGAGATGTATGACACACTTTTGGCCGAACATTTCGAGGTATTACATGAGCATGTACAGCGGGTGACAAAACTTTCTTACAAGAGGATGTTTAGACTCCAAACCGTATTAGGGTGCATCATCAGTGTTGTCACCTGTCATACCCTCTTGTAATTATTTCAAATGGTCCTATTTTTCATCCCTAATATAGAAGAGGATGGTCTTGGTTAGCCAAAGGAAGAGTTGAAGTCTGAAAACCAAAGCGAAAGTCAAAAAGGAAGGGCCAAAGTCCGATATCCAAAGGGAAAGTCAAAAAAGGGAGGGCCGAAGTCCAAATTCTAAAGGAAGAGTCGAAGTCCGAAAGTTGAAGGGAAGGGCGACCATCGGGACTTGATATCGGAACCTCAGAGCAGAAGGCATATCGGGATATTGGAGGTCGGAACTAAGGGACCTCGGCGGTCTATTCAAAGATGGACCCGAAATGGAATATCGGAGTAGGCAGCAGGAAGGAAGGTATATCGGGACCCGATATCAAAACCTCAGAGTGATCTAATTTCAGAGCCTAGGGCTTCCGAAACCTCGGAGTTTCGTAACTCCTTAACAATTGCAATTCTTTAGAAACCTTGAGGTAGCGAGGAAAAGAGATTTACAAAGGAAGTCACATTCGAAACCAAAGACTGGGGACCCTTCTCTCTCTCCTCAAGATAGGACACATGGCAGCTGGTGATTGCCCCTGAGACGCTGACGAGGTAGAAGATGTCAGCATGACATGGTGGTGCGAGACACGTGACAATCAGTTTTAGTGTTTTTAGGTGGCCTAGCGAGGCATATCCTTGTGACACGTGTCCCCACTTAGGAGGCGCCATGTGGAGATGATGACCCTAGCATGATGTCATCTCGGAGCTCGACATTTCAAAGGGAAGATATTTTGGGACTCTTGTGTATTTTCAGTTCAAAAAAGTTCCAATTAAGGGGATTTCGATGATTAACTAGCACTTGGTAATAGGGATCCAAAAGAACCAAGGGCGTAGAGTGGGTTGAGCACCTAAGTGCTATAGAGAATATCGGAGGAAAGAGGCATCGTAACTTTGTTTTAATTCCAATTGGGAGAATTTTCGATGAAAGGAGCTTCGACGTGTTGGTGGCACTTGGTTATGGAAACCCAAAGAACCAAGGGTAGAGAGCCTAAGTTCACATAACGAAATGAAAAGAATCGGCATGGAGATATTTTGTTGTGTCGACCATGACACCTCCTATTTCTCATGTGTTGTTAATTTTGCATTTTCAAGAAAAGATCGAGTCGGTTAGGTAATCATTAGGATAGTGAGGCTAGTCGCGCGCTCAGGCAGCTGTGTAGTTCAGATAGTTGTAGCATTTTCAGATATTTTGTAAGTTGTCCTTATTTTGATTCTCCCTATAAAAGGGAAGAACAAACTCAATTCAATGGTTCCCAAATTCTGTTCTCAGTGGTTCTGAATTTTGTGTTTTCAGTGATTTTGAATTCTATTTTTAGAGAGAGGTTCCAAGTTTGGGTTCAATTTCCCGTTCTTGAGGTGGTAATTGTTCTTCAAATTTCATCATTTTGAGCCTATGGTATGGACACCATTTTTGAAGATTAATGAAGAAGATTTGGTGATTCCAAGCATAGGAATGTGTAGTATGTGTTCTTCCCTTGTATGTCACTTCATGTGTGTTTTCTCTTCATCAAAAATTGTGTAAGTTGTAGCTGTTGGATTCACTCATAAATCATAGATTTACTTATGTTATGCTATAGCAGACAATACCTGTGAGATTGAAGATTTACTATGTTATATTGTAGCAGAAAGTACCTGTGAAATATTGAGTTGGAAACCTTAAAATGTGCTCCATAATTTCTGCACTTCATTTCCTTATTCTTTCATGATTCTATTGGGATTTACCGCTTAGGATTCTGGGTTTGTCCAGCGCTTTATACAGAGTTCCTTCCTTATTTTACCCTTTCCCGTCTTTACTGCAACGATAAATTAAGCTGCATTTACTGTGTGTGGGCCACTAAACCTGAACATTTATTCTTGGGAATAATCTATATTGTTGATGTGTATATTTGAATATGCCTCTGTGAAAGGTAATTGAACCAGATTTAAAATCATTTTACATTTATCTTTTGAGCAACAATGAATTATCTTTAAGAGACACTAAGGTGTCTTAGGCACTGACCTCTCCTCAACTTGGGGGTTGTCTCTAGGAGCTACAACAATCAGGAAATATCATAACAAATTTATCTGTGTGATTTGGCAGAGGAGCAGGGAGGTTTAACATGCTCCCGGCTGATTATCGATACATTGCATTCATCTATTGGTTGCAAATAGGGATAAGAGATGAGGCACGAGCGGGTCTCAACAACTTCTGCACTATACAACAACAACTAGTAGGGATTGGGTGTTGTGAACTCTCGATTTGGCTAGGGGGATCCAGGGATCTAGTTGATTGGTGGGTCACTCCATTTTTTGGTGAGTAGGGTTATGATAGCAAGTGATCCAATTCATCCACGGGATGACACATGAGGGATCGTTGAGGCCTTCATAGCATGGCGAGGAAGGTTTCCCATGTTGTTGCTCAAGTTTGAGATTAGTCATGGATGGGTAGGCTATGACATCGTGGAGATGCCTAGGCAAGATATGGCCTTTGCAGATTTTTCGCCATTAGGTTTTAGGAGAGGAGGATACAGTATGAGCACAATGGGCAGTTAGTTATAGTCAGAAGGACAATGTCAGTGTGGTGGTATCCTTTTGAGATTAGCATGGGGCCTCAACATTAGAGGGCTTGGCAGCTTAGCTACCATTATAGATGAGTTGGTCTGTGTGAAAATTCTATCACTGCAACAACTGATTTATTTTACCTACTTATTTCTCGATAAGTTATTTATGAAAATCCTTCAGTAAACATTAAAATAAATTATGTTGTAGATATCACATCATAATACAGAAACAAACACATGCACAAGAATTAACACATAGATACAAATATTTTGGACAATCAGTCCCCAGAAAAACCCAATGTGGTAAAATCGATGCAGCAAGGGAGGATTTTATTATTCAACGATTCTTCAGTACAACTGGGTGCCAAACTAGCTTACCCAATAGAGAGAAAATTCTTCAACACTTCTTCCAGCCTCAGCGTCAGCGTGGATGACCTTTGTGTTGCTCCCAGACCTTCTGCGTTAGCTCCAACCTCTCTGCGTCAGCACTGGGCCTCTCTGCGTCACCCACGCAGGCCCTCCAGTGACTGCATAGTCTGCAACCTTTACATCTGCCTCTCCAACCTTTGCGTTGTTCCCCTGGTGTTGTTCTCGACTCTCTGTTCTGTACTTGCTGCTCTCTAGACCACTAGTTCAAATTTCTCAGCTAACCCCGCTCTAGAAATCGAACTGACTAGTCTCCCTTAGTATGTTGTCCAACTGACCCTTAAGCCTCATCTTATACTTTTCCTGTTGGTCCTCCAACGGCTGAGATTAAATCACTAATCAGTGGCTAAGATTAGATTTGGCATGATCCATGACTTTTGGAACTTTCTAACCCAGCTTTATATTAATACCCATTAATATTTTATTTTTCCTAAGTTTAGACTCAGGAACTCCATTAAAAATATAATTATCTTAATATCTCCCAAACTGGTTAGAATCTGCCCAAACGATTTCTAGGTCATGGAGATCTCATGTGCTTTAGCCTATCCACCAATTTTCATGGCTAGAGCACATCCGATGCTACCCCAAATCAACACTCCCTCTTAGTGAGGATTGTGCTCTAGTAATACTCCACAATGAGCATTACTCTCATCATACGACATCGGTACCTGTACTGATGCTAAGCCTCCATGCTCAACATCCTCTGCACTGCTACATCTTGTATCGCTGCCCATGGCTCTATCACTGCAACTGCTACATCTGTACTGCAGCTCCTTCTGCATCCGTGCTACTGCTGGTCCATCTTCCCAACACTACATCTGCACTGCAAACTCCTTCTCATCATGTTGTATCGTGCTACTGCTGATTGCTACTGCACTGCAACATCATACCCATTTCTTCTACTGAAATGGATTCTTTATCATCCCCATCTTCTCCCTGAAATAATCAAACTTGGTTCTTCCAAGGGCCTTGGTAAGGATGTCTACCACCTGTTCTCCTGTAGGAGTGTAGCTCAATTGTACGACTCTTCGCTAGACACAGTCTCTGACAAAGTGACATTGAATATCAATATGCTTTGACTGATCGTGAAACACTGGATTCTTAGAGAGCTTGATGCAACTCTGATTATCACACATGATCCTGGTTGCCTCCATCTTTCTTTTGAATAGGTTCACAAGCAATTTTCTGAGCCATATGGCCTCGCACGAAGTTGTGCTTGCAACCATGTATTATGCCTCAGCTAAGCTCTAATCCACGGATTTCTGTTTCCTACTGCACAAGGTCATTCCTGATTCAATGTTGAAACAGTACCTAGAGGTACTTTTCCGATCCATTCAACTTCTTGCCCATTTTGCATCGGTAAACCCACTCAATCTGATATCCTTACCCCTGGTGTACAAGACTCCATAATCGAATGTTCCCTGTAAATACCTGAGAACATGTTTGGCCGCTACCCAATGCGCCCTCTTCGGCTCCACCATGCACTGACTCCGTGCTACTACTGGTCCATCTTCCCAACAGTACATCTGCACTGCAAACTCCTTCTCATCATGTTGTATCGTGCTACTGCTGATTGCTACTGCACTGCAACATCATACCCATTTCTTCTACTGAAATGGATTCTTTATCATCCCCATCTTCTCCCTGAAATAATCAAACTTGGTTCTTCCAAGGGCCTTGGTAAGGATGTCTACCACCTGTTCTCCTGTAGGAGTGTAGCTCAATTGTACGACTCTTCGCTAGACACAGTCTTTGACAAAGTGACACCGAATATCAATATGCTTTGACTGATCGTGAAACACTGGATTCTTAGAGAGCTTGATGCAACTCTGATTATCACACATGATCCTGGTTACCTCCATCTTTCTTTTGAATAGGTTCACAAGCAATTTTCTGAGCCATATGGCCTCGCACGAAGTTGTGCTTGCAACCATGTATTCTGCCTCAGCTAAGCTCAAATCCACGGATTTCTATTTCCTACTGCACTAGGTCATTCCTGATTCAATGTTGAAACAGTACCCAGAGGTACTTTTCTGATCCATTGAACTTCTTGCCCAATTTGCATCAGTAAACCCACTCAATCTGATATCCTTACCCCTGGTGTACAAGACTCCATAATCGAATGTTCCCTGTAAATACCTGAGAACATGTTTGGCCGCTACCCAGTGCGCCCTCTTCGGCTCCACCATGCACTGACCAAGGGTGTTGACATTGTAGCAAATGTTTGGCCTAGTATTGACCAGATACATCAAGGACCCTATGCGCTCGCTGTACAAGGTGGGATCAACATCTTTGTCTTCTGATGCATCAATCTTCTTCTAGTTGGTTATCATTGGAGTAGCCATGGGTCTACAGTCCTCCATCCTGAATCTCTTCAGGATTTCTGTAGCATATCTCCCTTGCCCAAGGAAGATCTCCCCCTTTTGCTGCCAAACTTCCAACCCTAGGAAATAATGCATTCGTCCCAAATCCTTCATGTCTAACTCCGTGGATAGATTCTTCTTGCTATCCCCTATGAGCTTAGATGATCCTCTCAGGAAGAGATCATCTACATATAATACTAAGATTAGAGGCTCATTCTCTACAACCAGATAGTAGAGATTTGGATCTGTGTGACTCTTGACAAATCCCATTTCCTACAAGTAGCCATCGGTTCACCCATACCACGCTCTAGGTGCATGTTTCAGTCCATACAAGGCTTTCTTCAATCTGCATACATGACGTTTTTTCTCATGTGTCTCAAAGCCCTCTGGTTGTTCAATGTATACCTCTTCTTCTATCACACCGTTCAGAAATGTCGTTTTGACATCTATCTGATGAATCTCCCACCCCATTTGTGTTGCAAGAGATATCACGGTTCTAATAGATGTATAGCTAGAAATTGGGGCGAAGGTATTTTCATAATCAATCCTTTCCTTCTGAGCATACCCCTTAGCCACAAACCTGGCTTTGCATTTCTCAACACTATCGTCTGCAATGTATTTGATCTTGTAGATCCATCTCGAACCTACCACTGATCTGTCTTGAGGCCTTGGCATCTCATATTAACTTTAGGATCTGCACTTCATGTAAGATAGTCATTCATCCAAGCAGTTGTTGCAAATCAATTACTTGGTCCTAAATTTCCTAGCAAGATAGTTGACTCCATAAGGCACTGGCATCAATTGCTTAAAATCTAATCAAGTCCTATAAATCCTGCTAAATCTAAATCAAGTACTTGGTCTCTTCACTGTGTCTCCCGAACTAGTTGGTTTCCAACTAGTTCTCCTTCATTCCATTTTTGTAGGGTCTACCCCCCTTAGCCTGTTGTAGGAAGACAGCTTAAACGGAGACATTGGGGATCAGGGTGACAACCCCCGATCTAAGCCATTGTCGCGGTGCGTAGACATTTTTTGCGACAACATTTTTTGGCACCGTTGCCGAGGATATTTTATTCTCGATGCTTCAACGACATTTTATCTTCATTCTCCTCATATTGTCTTTATCATTTTTACTGGCAACACCAACATTTTTTGGCGTTGTTGCTGGGGACATTTTATTCTCGGCGTTTCAACGAGATTTCCTCATCATTCTTCTCATTTCTCATATTTTCATTTGAGCTGGCAACGACAACATTTTTTGGCACCATTGCCGGGGATAGAGTTTTTTCTATCCTTAGTTTTCTTGACATCATTTTAATCATCTCATCTTTTCCGCCATTCATTAGCCTGTCAAGCGGCACAACATTTTTTGGCATCATTTGATATTTTCATCACCCTATCTTTCGTCATCTCATTAATCGTTTCATCTGCACTTTTAGCACCTGGACATTTCGGTTCATTTCTTGTTTGGGTGGCGACTCCACTTCTTTCATTTATTATTTCTCAAACAAGAAGCCCTCCCTTATATCCAGTTGTTTTTGCCTTTTGGATCCTAAAGTTAGATTCATGTTCAAGTGGCGATTCCACTTCTGTCATTTCTTACAAGAATTTCTACTAGAAGCTCGTTTCTTGTTGATCTCTTGATTTTCTTGAGAAGGGATCTCTCTCTAGCATCCATTTGGTCCCTCTTTATCCTTTTAAGCAAGTCACCATGGATGACTTGTTTACCCCATGTCATTTTACTAATTTTTTCCATGATATGCCGGAAGAGGCCATTCATAAATTGCCTTTGTTTTCGAGTGGTGATTCAGCTGCTGTTAGAAACCATCTATGCAGGTTTACTCATACAATATTCAAATATTGTGGTTCTCACCAATATAAACATGAAGATGTCAAAATGCGTCTATTTGCATTTTGTTTAGAGGGTGATGCTTTGAATTTGTTTCATAATTGCCCTGAAGATTCTTTCGCTTCTTTACAAGACATCATCAATGAATTTACAGATAGATATGGTGATCAAGGTAGCTCGCCTTGTGCCCCTAACATTATGCAACAGAATGAGAGTGATCTTGTAAAGGATCTAGCTGTCAATGAAAGATTTCAAGATAATTCTCCATATCAGAATGTGCCATCCACTTGTAATGTTGCAGGATGAATTCATAATAGTGGAAAAGCAGGAACAAGTTATCAAATCACTGTCAATAATGAAAGGGAGAATGATAAGCATCTTATAGAAGAACTAAAGCAGTTGGTTAAAGACATGCAATTCAGTCAAACCCAGTTGGTAAAAAATATGGAGCTTAATCAAGAAAACTTCATAATTGATTACGTAATGGATATGAGAACTTTGTACACTCAACTGGAAAAACATGATGAAGAGATGGAAACCATTAAAATTAAACACTCTGATCACGTAGCCACCGTAGTAGAAAAGTGTGCTCAGAATATGGAGGATACGAGGACCAACATGAAAAGTCAGCATGCTATGGAAAGGGAAATTAATTCTATGCAAAACAAGTTATTAGCCCTAGAGGAAAATATGACGATCATGGAATTTAATCATTCAAATCACGTCATTGCCATGGAAACAAGTTATCAAGAAGAAATAAGTTCGATTCAGAACAGATTGTCAACTATGGACGAAGAAATGACCATCATGAGATTCGATTATAATAATCAGTTAGCTATCATACAAGCAAATCATGAAAAAGAGATAAACTCTATGGAACACTGCTTGATGACCATAAAAGCAGATAAAGACAAAGGAATAAAAAATATGGAAGTTGGTCAGATATGTCTTCAGAATAAGTTATTGGCCATGGAGGAAAACCATCCCAAGGAAGTCAGTGCTATGAAGGTTGAACACTCTACCTAGATAGATGCCATAACAATACAGGTACAGAAACTTCAGCATCAGTTAAAGGATGAAAGAAACAAGGAAACGTCAACAAATCATAAGCCTCCCTATCTGTTGCGGCAAGCTCCATCTTTTTATGAGGTCATTTGTTCCATTGGAAAGTGGTTAATTGAAGGTGACTCGGATAAAATGGAAATTAATAAGAATCAGGTTGATGCTTGCATGTTTGATCCACCAGTCATAAAAGATCAAGTTATAACTCATGACACCTGTGAGACTGATCCATCATTCTTAACAGAGCAGATGTAGAATGAAGAAAGACATGTCATGCATATCTTATATACTTCATCTGAGTGTTTTGAAGCAGAATGTTCCACATCATTAGTGATACAACCTGCCACAAAGAAAAAGAGCAATAGAAAGAGAATGAGAAAGCAATTTGATGCATCAGATGGCCACGAGCAGCTTGATCTTTTGGATAGGAAAAAATCCTACTGTGTGCAGGATTGGACATGAAACGTTTGAGAAACATTCGATAGATTTTCCTGAAAGCAGGAAAATGTTTAGTATGCACTATATTGAATGCATCTGATGCCATGGGGCATCTTTGTGTTGTATTTCTAACCTTATGCCTTGTTATTTCAGTATTTCATTTTGTAGTTAGATTTATGTTTTCCATGTTATTAGGATAGTTAATAAATGAAGAGCTTATATATTCCCTATGCTTAACGTTATATGATGATTTTTTGGATGGACGCTACTTATGTTATATTGTGTGTTGCGTGGATGCAGATTTTGGATTCTCACATTCCTCCAGTGCAACAACGTGTCCCCAAGTAGAGCCAGATGTTGACCACTATGTGTCAACGACCCATAACAGTACACCCCCTTTTTTTGCAAAAGGGATAGCGCCTGATCGATGTGTCTGTGTCGTCCAGCTATCATCATCAGTCTGATCTTCATGTTATAATGTAAACCCATTCTGCATGTATATGATGTAAATAATCTCAGCAGATCTGTGTCATGTAAGTAATTGCCTAGGTAAACCTAATTTTTTGGTGACGACTTACATTCTGGGAGGTTTTTTGTCTCATCGATCCATTCTCAGATGGTCGGTAGAGTTTTCCTTCAGTCCTACCCTAAGGCCGGAATGTATTTTGTCACTAGGATCTTAGGCGAGTACTAGCGTTATAGATCGAGTCTATATAAAAGTGTTTTGGGAATAATCTTAACTATTTGGTTAGGTTATTTTATTACAAATTGCTTGGTCTGTTAGATTATATTTGTGTCGTAGAAATGGGTAGTCCGTGAGGCTTTTTTTCAAATGGGTTTTCCCCCTTATGATGTAAAAATATGAAAATTATGATGTAAAGTGTCCTAAGGGTTGAAAAAAATAATTTATCCCCTCATTATTTAATTAATTAAATTTTCTGGCCAAAAAATTAATTAAAATCCCAAGCAAAAAATTTAATTAAAAATAGGTCCCAAGTAATTTTAAATTCTCCAAAGGCAAAATTCGTCGGTCCTTGAAATTCAAATTCTAAAAGGTTCGGGGACTATGGTAAATCAATAAATTTTAAGCCTTTCGTCCCTGGGGTTAAGTCAAAGTCAAAATTTTGAGGAAATTAATTGAAAAAAATTAATTTTTGAATTAATTAAAATGCATTTAATTGAAAAATTGAATTTCTTCAAGAATTTAAAATTTCGACGGATGAGATTAAAAGAAATTTTGATCCTCATCAACCATCGAGATTGGTTTGACAAGGATCACTCGAACTAGCCGTTGGAAGATTTAACTTTAAATAGGGAGTCATTTGTCAGTGAATTCATCCGATCTCTGGATCGTTTGCTAAGATCTAAAGCTCTCTTGTATACTTTTTTGAATTAATGCAAAAGTCTTTGGACTTTCAACGTGTTGTAGTGTTCCTCTTCATGAATTTATTGTAACATTGTTTTAATTTTTGCGTAATACCAGTGTTGAAAATATCGGTATCGGAAAAATATCGGTGAGGGTCCAGAAAATATCTTATCGGCAATATCGGCGAAAATATCGGCAAATATCGGCAAGCATAAAAAATAATTTTTTCAAATTTTTAAATATAGCCGATATTTTGCCGATATTTTCAAAATATCGCGATATTTTGCCGATATTTTCCGATATTTGCCGATATTTTGAAAATATCGCGATATTTTCAAAACAGAAAATATCGCAATATTTTCTCGGCGATATATCGTTTTGCCGAAAATATCGCGATATTTCCGAATATCGCCGATATTATCAACAGTGCTTAATACTATGTGAAAACTATCAATCAATAGCTTTTTTAGAATAATTTGAATACAGGTACCTTATTCAGTTTGTTGGATCTAGGGTAACATTTTTAATTTTGATTGAAGTAACAGGTAACTCTGTTTCTTCATAATTTTATTGTTGTTCTATTTCTCTACTTGATTTGATGGTTGATCTATTGTTTGCAGAAGATCTTTCAGGTTCTCAGTGAGCGTTTGGGGATAATCTTCGGTTGGATCAGTCAACTCTCAACACATATTTTCTGAAAAGCCTACTTCATATAAGCCTCGGGATTTATCTAACGATAATCTTTTTTCTGCAGGGTGTTTTTGCACTAGTACTTCTCTAAAGTTTCAAAATCTTTTAAATATTTTGTGGAATTTCTAATAGATCTGGCTATTAAGAGCCTTAGATTTTCAGATCTTGGAGAGGAGTTGAACTCATACTCCTTAGTTCTGATAGATCTGTAAATTATTTGTATAGATTTGTTATTTACTTGTGTAGATCTAAAATTTTGTAACATAATTTTAAATTTTAACACTTGGGTTTTTGGGATTTTCTCTATTTTTGTACATATTGGGTATTGGGTTTTTCTGAATACCTCTCTATTCAGAAACAGGTATTCAGAAAACTTGTCCCACGAAACCTTCTGCGGTGACTCTTAAGCTCAACACTGGCCCTTATAGCCTTTGCGTCAGCCTTCTATTGCACCGCGTCAGCCTCGAGACCCTCTGTGTCCGCCCTCTGAGGCACTACGCAGCCTGTGGGACCCTCTGTGTCACTCCCTTTGCCCTCTGTGTGGATGACGCAGTCCCTTTGGGCTCTACGATGTCTCTACTGGGCTATGCTTGGCCTGCTTTGGCTGCTGCTCTCGCTCTCTGCTTTTGCGCTGGTCTCTTGGCACAGTCTCTGCCTCTCTGCCCAGTACTCACTACCCCTCGTTGTTGATCACTGATTCACTTTTGCTTAGCAACCCCGCTCTAGCAAAATGAATGACTGATCACCCTAGTGTGTTCTCTAACTAACCCTCAAGCCTCTTCTTATACTTTTCTCATTGGTCATTCAACGGCCGAGATTAAATCTCTAATCAACGGTTAAGATTAGATTTGGCTTGATCCATGACTTTTGTAACCTTCTAACCCAGTTTTATATTAATACCCATTAATATTTTATTTTTCCTAAGTTTAGACTTAAGAGCTCCATTAAAAATATTAATTATTTTAATATCTCCAAAATTGGGCACAATTTGTCCAAACCATTTCTGGATCTTGGAGATCTCATGTGATTTAGCCTCTCCACCAATTTTCATGGCTAGAGCACATCTGATGCTACCCCAAATCAACAATCCATTTATGAGGTAAAGAATGTCATTTGTAACTTGTTTGTGGGTGATAGGCCTTACATTGAGGTGGCCATACTCTTATGGATGGAACTTCTTTCCCTTGCTATTCTATGATTGTGTTGCTAAAATATAGAAGGATTGTGAAAGCCATATTATTAGACTCGGATGAGTCAACTTAACTTGCCAGATTTAAATGGTTTTTTTGGCCAAAACTAGTGCAACTCAAATGCCAACTGCTCGAGAGCTTGAGTCAACATTTGATTCAATCAAGTCACCTTCACATGGATGATTTAGAAAAATATGACTTGGTCAAGTCTGTTTAGTTGATGCATCAACATAATTAAAAAAATAGAACAATGAAGGAAAAAATAGAATAATAAAACAATAAGCTCTTTATAGGTATAGAAGAGGGAGAGCCTTGGATGTTAATTCCTAAAATTGATGGATATATTTATCATTACTTTATTTAAACTATATTTCAATGTTACAATCGGAGGATCCGGCCAACAACCAGATCGTGTAGTAATAATGAATGCAGATAGGGAGTCCTCGGTCATACTCGAAGCTGATCGATTACAAATACCTATCGTATTAAATGAATAACCCCATTCTAGGAGGTTTTATGGTTGAATCAATTCCATCAGACCTCACATAGAGAGAGTGTGGATATATTTTTGGCTTTCAACATATATGCAAAGCAAAGCCTTGTAAACCCTAAACTCATTTATTTGGTGATGTAAGATTAGATGGACTGATACACCTTGTATATCCTAGAGGATGATGTCTGTTAGATAGACTTGGGGTCATTTAATTTATTGGAGGTGGTTGAGTCAAGTGGTGGACCTTCAGGGGCACTCCTCAAGAGGGGAGCACATCCAGTGCAAACTTTTATCTAGAGGGCATTTTAGAGGATTCAACATATGCTAATGATATTGATGAGTCACGAGTCATGAATTGCGAAAATTTTGAGAAATCTTTGATCAATGCAAATTCAAAAATTTCACCTCAAGAGTCAACCTTGAGGTTTCCTAGATCAATTTCCTGTGAAGTTTCAGCCTTAGTGTTTTGTCTGAATCTCTGAAACATAGAATATAGCATTATATATATTTCATTTATGTCCAACCAAATAATTAATGAAGCCCAAGAAAATAAACACTGTACAAACTTCAAGGGAGTTATGTTTCCATCCCTTAGGGCACATTCCTCAAGATATAACAGATCTGAAAATAACTTACTAACAGGTTTGTTACAGATACAATTTTTCCGTCTACGCTTCCATACACTTGTTTAATCACTCAACAAAATATGTTAACTGTTTATGATAAATCAATATGCCAAGCAGCATTATAAAATATTTGTTCACAATGGGAAATATGCTGAAAATCAGATCTACAAGTACACAATGTTTGGAGTCTAGGCAGCAAAGTGTGCATAAGAATTATGTTTGATGTACATATGGATAACTTATCACAAGGTCCACGATAGTTCTTCAACCTTATCACAAGCTAGGACTCTCAAGTTCCTCCAAACCCTAGCTAGGGCATCCACCATTAATAGCAAACCCTAACCAACAATACAAATGCCTAGCAAGACATCCCACCAAATTATCTAGTCACACCAAAGACTCCACAACAAGCTAGCATCAATACTAACATTTTCATCCTTCTTCTTTCACCAATCTTGCCTCACACAAGCTTTCACCTTTGATCTTTCATCAAGCTATCCTCACACAAGCTCTCCAAGCAAAACGTTCCAGGTCTTTCTACAATTTCTTTTCCACAAACCCTTGGTCCTTCAAATTTCCTTTAGGTTTTGCCTCACATAAATCATAGTGCCTTTCTCCCTTGTGTAAGACAAGTCCATCTTCAAGATACAAATGATGTAATGAACTCTTGCATGCTTACTACATGAATACTACAACTAAAGTTTATATTTTCCCAAATGTGCCCAAGAAAAACAAGCATAAACACCCAATTACATAATGAAAAATCATAACTTTGGGATTGGATGGCCCACCTTCAAACATACAATCCTAACAAATGAGTGAGGGTACACAATGGTTGGCTCAAGTGGCAGATAAAAAGTAGCATGTAAAAGCTATTAGGTGGCTCGCAAAGGGTTGCTGACTGTCAATTGAAGACAAATCTAGGAGAAAAAATATCCTATGGGGTCACCCACTGGTGGTGAATAGCAGGTACATAAGCAACCTAATCTTTTCCTCAAGATAAGGTTTCCAAGTGAAGCACTCTCTCTTCAAGCTGTACATGTGTGAAGTTAAGTCTCCTCATGTGGTGTACCCTCAAGCATAGGCTCCAAGTGTCAAGTGCTCCTCATTTCAAGGCTTCTTGCTCTCCAATACAAGTATTCATTGCTCCAGTGCTCCTTGTAAACATATGTGTTCCAGGTCTACATACAACTCTAAGCAATGCACCCTCAACCCTATTGTCGTCAAGTCAAGCACTTGTCCTCTTAAGGCATGCCAAGTGGTCCCAACATCCCTAGAGCTGAGGGCCCTCCTTTTTAGTGGGAAATGCTCCTCCTCCAAAGTAGATCGAATGACTCCCTATCTTACCTTCCCAAAGACTCGCTTTCCTCTTCCACTCTTGGATTCAGCGCCTGTGTTGCTTCTCCAGCAATCTTTTTGGTGGTTATTATATTATTTATTATACTTTGGTTGTATAATAGTTAAGCATAACATAAAAACCTAGCCTGCCTGCCATTTGGACTCATGACAATTCACTAGTGGGGCCTTTGACTTGGGCTTCATTTTTTATATTTTTTTGTATATATTGGGGTTTTGGAAACTTTTCTCATCATTTGTACAGGTGAAATACTTCAAGGATCATGGAAGAAATTGCCATTGGCGACCTCAAAAACCCTCGACATATAGGGTTTGAGGCTGAATTTCCTGAAGGACGTTAGCCATTTTTGGCTCATTTCTAGAGGGTTGTATTTGTCCGAAGGCTAGATCTGGCCTAATTGGGCAGCCGCATCCCTAAAGAGGCTAAATTAGCCTAGCCGCATCCAACTTTGTTTTTGCAGGCCTAAATGAAATTTATCTAAGGGCTTTTGGCAATATTTTCTAGTGAAAAGGAAGAGTTTTGAAGCATTTAGGCCAAACGTTGCTATAGGGCCTTGAGGTTTTGGTTCTCTTCCCCAATCATCTATTGCCAATTGATTTCTCTTTTTTTGCAGCTAAAACAACTCACTGTATGACTGTCATAATCCTGGATCAGATCTGAAGTTGATCATATAGTGGTATAATTACATCATAATTGTTCTAAAGAGATCCAAAATAACAAGAAGACTTGTCACAAATGTTTGGTTGTCACCTTACGTAATTTTGATGACTGATTGAGTCTATTAAAAGACTAACATTATCGTTGCAGAACTCTGATACAAGTTTGCAGCATTTTGATCTTTCCTTGCAGTGATTGTGCAGTGGCATCTTTACATTGTTTCTACAACATAAGCTTGGATTTTGTTATTGGCAGTATTCCTAGCATCCTGGTGATGCCTTTTTTGCCTTGATTTTCTAACTTGCTTGTGATTCTGGGAGGTCTGATATACTGCTTCTAGGATATGATATAAGTTTGCAGAGGTTTGATTTCACTCTACAGTGGTTTTCTTAAAATCATTATTCGCATAAATCTCTTCCCTTTGCCTTGAGGATAGCCTAGATTTATCATTTGCATTATTGGGCTTGCATTGCTTGGCTTTCCTTACAATTTTTGAAGGACTTTTATGTTAAATTGGAAGTCTGATATATGCATCATTAAATCTGATCATTAATATAGCAGTGGTAAAAATTGGATTCTAGAGTCTCTAAAATTCATAAAGAAATAAATCTAATTTACAGGGACTCTTGTTTGAAGGATTGCAGTGAATTTTGGAGGATTGTTTAGGTCTGATATATCACCTACAGCAGTGATATAAACACCTAACCGGGACATAATAAGCAATCTACAGTCATACCTTTTCATTGGCATATATCTTGTATTGTTGGGTTACTTCACCAATAGGGATTGTATGACATCTCTTGTGATTTGTGGAAGGACTTCCATACCAATCTGAGCTCTGATATAAACACTGTAAGGGAGAGCCCTTCTTGGGCATGTTACAAATGTATTTAAGTCTATAGGATTGTCTAATTTCCCTCCAAGACAAGCACATGTTTCTCCTTTAGTCGGCCTCAAGTTGAAGTGAAACTCATGTCGGCTAACTTATTTTGAAGACACATCCCCTCAATAGATCATGTTGGCTTATTTATGTAGACGAACAACTATATATATGCAAGTATGATCTTCACATTTCCAGTCATAAATTTGGATATCTCTCTGAAATTCGGATAGGATTACAGTCAGTAAGTTCAGATACTTCGGAAGTTCAGATGTCAAAGGAACTCGGATAGGGATGAAGGAGCAATGAAGAGCTTTAGGGCTAGACACAGTTGCAGTGACAAGGAGCAGAAAGAAGTTTGGATCTCTCTGATTTGGATCACAGTTACAGTGACTAGTAAAGATACAAGTTCGGTCTCAATACTACAGTCTACAGCAGAAGCGCACAGTTCGGTCTAAGGCATAGAGATTATACTTTGGTGCTATGAGGGAGCTACAGTTCTGAGATCTATCAGTGTTTAGGTGCTGCTACAGTGATCACATTTTGGTGACATCACATTGATTTGTTTAGGTGCTATCTCTAGTGTATCTACAGTTTGTTGAGGAGATAATCTAAGTGCTAAGAAGGTCAATGTAGAAGAGGATTCAAGAAGAAGAAAAGAGAAGAAAGAGAACTAGTGTCTTGGTCTTGGAGTGGCTAATAGGACAAGGGTCTTGGTGTTGGTATTAGTCAATTGGAATTTCTATAAAAAGAATTTTGTGCATGGGTGGGTCAAACTCCAAAAGTATGCTAGAAGGGCCTGAGGTGGGCTCCCAATGTTTAAGATCCAAACTCATACTAATCTGCTTGAATCCATCCAAACCTGTTCGAAGTTTCATTTACCCCAACTGTTGTAAATGGTTTGTGATCCAAATTATCTAAATGAGGGCATGCGTGGATGGGTCATACTCCAAAAATAAGCTAGGAAGGGCCTGAGCTGGGCTCCCAACGTTCAAGATCCAAACTCATACCAATCTACTTGTATCATCCGAACCTGTTTTGTCCCTAACGGTTGTGAATGATCTGTGTACAAATTATCTGTGTGCCATGAGTGTCTGGATCACTACATTCTTCAAGATTAGTTGGCTTGGGACAATCTACTTATGAATGACCTGTTGAGGATTTTGACATGAGTTATCATTAAATTTCTCTTTGATTAGGACATATCCTATAGGCTTTCTGATTAGAGATGCCTTGCATAATCCCTTGCTACACATTCTATCACTTCTTCTCCCATTAACTCTTTTAGTCATTCAATGACATTAATATATTTGTTCTTTTTTTCCTTCTCTACCTGCCATTGCATTTAGTTTTTTGGTGGAAAATTGATGGAGCTTATTTATATACAAGTATCTGATGGGCTAACACGCTATTGTGAGTTGCAACTATGAAACAAGCAATTTTAAAAGCCTTAAGTTGATTGCATGTTAGAAGTTATTTAATGTCTTTTTTTCCCATTGACTATAGTGAAATTTCTTTTATAATTATCATAGGTGAGCGCAAGGACCAAAAGACTCTTGATAAATTGTGTGCTGAAAGACAAGCTAAAATTGATGAACGTTATCATTGCAGAACTCTGATACAAGCTTGCAGCAGTTTGATCTTTCCTTGCAGTGATTGTGCAGTGGCATCTTTGCATTGTTTCTAACGCATAAGCTTGGATTTTTTAATTGGAAGTATTCCTAGCATCTTGGTGATACCTTTTGTGCCTTGATCTTCTAACTTGCTTGTGATTCTGGGAGGTCTGTTATACTGCTTCTAGGATCGGATATAAGTTTGCAGAGGTTTGATTTCACTCTACAGTGGTGTTCGTAAAATCATAATTCGCATAAATCTCTTCCCTTTGCCTTGAGGATAGACTAGTTTTATCATTTGCATTATTGGGCTTGCATTGCTTGGATTTCCTTACAATTTTTGAAGGATTGTTATGTTAAATTAGAAGTCTGATATGTGCGTTGTTAAGTCTGATCATTAATATAGCAGTGGTAAAAATTGGCTTCTAGAGCCTTTGAAATCCATAAAGAAATAAATCTAATTTACAGCGACTCTTGTTATATCAGTGGTAAAAATTGGCTTCTAGAGTCTCTAAAATTCATAAAGAAATAAATCTAATTTACAGGGACTCTTGTTTGAAGGATTGCAGTGAATTTTGGAGGATTGTTTAGGTATGATATATCACCTACAGCAGTGATATAAACACCTAACAGGGACATAATAAGCAATCTACAGTCATACCTTCTCATTGGCATATATCTTGCATTGTTGGGTTACTTCACTTAAAGGGACTGTGTGACATCTCTTTTGATTTGTATAAGGGCTGCCATACCAATCTGAATTCTGATGTAAACACTGTAAGGTCTGATCATATGTTGAAAAGTGTAACTAGGTTCGGTCTTTATAATGACATGTAATTGTGATTTTTGTAAATGATGTAAAGAAGAAAAATAAAATCATCATTATGCTTGCTTCATGGGTTTCATGAGCAAGGGATTTTATTTTTAGATGGCTCCCATTGAGAGCCTTTAGGATTTGTCATAAAAGTCAAAGAGTCAATATCATGTATGGAGAGCCCTTCTTGGGCATGTTACAAATGTATTTAAGTCTATAGGATTGTCTAATTGCCCTCCAAGACAAGCACATTTTTCTCCTCTTCTAGTCGGCCTCAAGATGAAGTGAAACTCATTACGGCTCATTTATTTTGAAGACACATCCCCTCAATAGATCATGTTGGCTTATTTATGTAGACAAACAACTATATATATGCAAGTATGATCTTCAAATTTCCACAATCAGAAATTCGGATATCTCTTTGAAGTTCGAATAGGATTACAGTTAGTAAGTTTGATGTCAATGGAACTCGGATAGGGATGAAGGAGCAGCGAAGAGCTTTAGGGCTGGACACAGTTGCAGTGACAAGGAACAAAAAGAAGTTTGGATCTTTCTAATTCAGATCACAGTTACAGTTACTAGTAAAGATACAAGTTCAGTCTCAATACTACAACAAAGGCACACAGTTCGGTCTAAGGCATAGAGATTATAGTTCGGTGCTATGAAGGAGCTACAATTATGAGATCTATCACAATGTTTTGGTGTTGCTACAGTGATCACATTTTGGTGACATCACATTGATGTGTTTCGGTGCTATCTCAAGTGTATCTATAGTTCGTTGAGGAGATAATCTCATTGCTAAGAAGGTCAAAGTAGAAGAGGAATCGAGAAGAAGAAAAGAGCAGAAAGAGAACTAGTGTCTTGGTCTTGGAGTGGCTAATATGGGTCTTGGTATTCGTCAATTGGAATTTCTATAAGAACAATTTTGTGCATGGGTGGGTCAAACTCCAAAAGTATGCTAGGAAGGGCCTGAGGTGGGCTCCCAATGTTTAAGATCCAAACTCATACTAATCTACTTGAATCCATCCAAACCTGTTCGAAGTTTGATTTACTCCTAACTGTTGTAAATGGTCTGTGATCCAAATTGTCTAAATGAGGGCATGCATGGATGGGTTAGACTCTGAAAATAAACTAGGAAGGGCCTGAGTTGGGTCCCCAATGTTCAAGATCCAAACTCATACCGATCTACTTGAATCATCCGAACTTGTTTTGTCCCTAACTCTCCTAACTATTGTAAATGGTCTGGGATCCAAATTGTCTAAATGAGGGCATGCGTGGATGGGTCAGACTGAAAATAAGCTAGGAAAGGCTCGAGCCGAGTTCCTAATGTTCAAGATCCAAACTCATACCAATCTACTTGAATCATCTGAACTTGTTTTGTCCCTAACTCTTGTGAATGATCTGTGTATAAATTATCCAAATGTGTGCCATGAGTGTCTCGATCACTACATTCTTCAAGATTAGTTTGCTTGGGTCAATCTACTTATGAATGGCCTGTTGAGGACTTTGACATGAGTTATCATTAAATTTCTCTTTGATTAGGACATAGCCTATAGGATTTTTTATTAGAGATGCCTTACACAATCCCTTGCTACACTTTTTCTCACTTCTTCTCCCATTAACTCTTTTAGTCATTCAATGACATTAATATATTTGTTCTTTTTTTCCTTCTCTACTCGCCATTACATTTAGTTTTTTGGTGGACAATTGATGGAGCTTATTTATATACAAGTATTTGATGGGCTAACACACTATTGTGAGTTGCAACTATGGAACAAACAAATTTAAAATCCTTAAGTTGATTACATGTTAGAAGTTATTTAATGTTTTTTTTTTCCCATTGACTATAGTGAAATTTCTTTTATAATTATCATAGGTGAGTGCAAGGACCAAAAGACTCTTGATAAATTGCGTGCTGAAAGACAAGTTAAATTGATGAACTTAAAGAGCGGACAAACTATTATCTGACTCAGTAGCTTATTCACCAGCCCAACTATTGCAAAGGATTCAAACTTGATCTTTACAAACAAGTGCATTTATGCAAACTACAAATGTAATATTGGATAGGCAGACCCATCCATCAAAAGGATAAAGTGCACACAAGAGTGTAGCTTTAACAAGTCATCAAGATTCTTTATCAAAGGTAGGTGATGCTACCACAGCTGAAGTAAAAAGCTTGCAAGTGACCACCTCAACAATGTCATTAAATTCTCCCTCTAGATAATCACTAACATGTGTAGAAGAGAATTGTTGTAAAGATGGACAAACCTCCATAATTCGCAGCCTCTAATATTCATCCTTCAACTCAGTTAGAATATATTCAACACCCAAATGCCACTGGAAAACTTATATCAATTCCTCAATCAACAGTTCCACATGTAGTCACCCAAAGACATGCCAACTTCAAGGCTCACGGGATGTAGCTGTTGTAGGGAAAATAAAACTAAGTTGTCATTCAATGACACCGTTTACAATTTCTTCCTTAAATTATGCTATAGGAAGGGAAACTAAGACGCAAGGCTCTCTCACTCGCTCAAACTGACATTTTAGTCTAATCAATTATCAAAATGCTTTAGTTGTCTTAAGGAGTGGGTGATAGAAATCATTTCAATAAACAAATTTTGAATTCCAAATTAATGTAGTTTTGGCCTCATACTAGTGAGAGACTCTTAGCCTTGCAAGTTGTTGTCATGTATAAGAGTTTGGGTGAATCTGGAATGTCTGGAAATTTAAACTCTCAACAAATTCCTTCGGGGAGAAATCTTGAGCATGTGTTCCCTGGCTCAGGATTAGCACCAATAATTACCAACCACACTAGTCAGTCAAACATGAAAGACGTTGAATCTGCAGTAACTGTGTGAACCCCAACAACTGTGTCATTGCTAATGATGGAGGGCCACATTGCATATTAAGACCACTACTATTTATCTAAAGTAAACATTGGAGCTCCAGTTGCAATTATTCCTAGTAAACGTGAAAAACAATTGTCACAACTCATTTTATGGCATGTACATATTACTCAAGCTTGAGGGCATCTTCCCACTACAAGGTTTTGAGCTACTACCTAGCAAATTCACTTTTGTTTTTGTTGTTAGTATTTTGTGAATTTATATCAATGGTGTTCTTTTTGTTTATTCCTTGTAGTTTGAAATGGTTTATGTTTCTTTATGAAGACTAAGCCAATGTTCATGCTAGGGGAAAAAGTTTTAATTATTGTTGACCATTTATTTTCAATGATGTTGTGCTAGCATGGGCATCTGCAACAAACTGCTTCACAGAAAAGGTTTGGTTATATTTAAGGTCTTCCTATGACTATTTTACTAGTAGTTAAATAATAAAAATGCATCCTTTCAAATTTGAAGACATCATATGAATATCTTTATTCTTCCTGAACCCAAATTATTCCTATGTTGGCTACAGGAGAAAGATGAGATTGATAACCAAGAAGAAGGGGAAGGATCAATACCTCGAGTAAAGAGAAGGTTAAATCTGACAATTTAGCTGATGTAGCAACTAATTCCTCCAATATCTAATTCAATTGTTCATGGAAAAACACGTGTGGAATATGAGAATGCAACATATACTCTTACTAAAATAGCCTTGCGAGATGCATGCGAGTTAGCTTCCACCTCTAATAAAGATATGGAAAAGAAAGCTGAAAATGAAATTTGTATGTATCTAGTTGGCTTCACTTAGAATAATCAATCAACTTTATTTCAATTAGGATTTTGTTAGTTCTACCTATAGTTTTATATCCAGTCTATTGTTTTGTAATATTGACCATCTCTATTAAGCTGCTTTTTCTATCTGAAATATTCAAGTTTTCCTTTTAACATGAAGTCTTTTGAGAAATATTGTACACAATTTTTTACTTATTTGCTTGAATTGTCTATCTCATGGTCAAACTATATTTTTTCAGTACTAGAAGCATTTGATGAAAATCAATGAAATTCACTGCTTCATTTGGCAAGGCCTTTGGGTAGCTTCAGAAACATAAAAGATTGAATGTGAACTACGTTTTGAGGATAGCAGAAAGCTTCATGGATAGAGCAAAGAATTTGGAACATGAGTTCTCCAGGTAGTATTTCTCTTTGAACAAGATCACTAGTCGTAGTGGTTTGTCAATATTTTTAGTTGTTTATCAAGCTTCAACAAAAAACTTATCCTTTTTTATTGATTATTAATTCATGGATTTGATATTTCTACTTGTTGCTCTTTCTTGAAGTTTTTGTGCTAACTAGTTTGAACTAATTGAGCATCAAACATTGGTGGTATTGTTGTAATATGTTAAATTCTTGTTTGTATTGAATCAAGTATTTGTTGTAAAAGATCAATCAATGTGTTATATCTTGGAAATTACAAGTATGGTAAATATGGGAAAACTATTGGTGCTTTGCATGTAAATTTGTAAAACAGATCAAAACTATTATTTTATCTTTTCATTATAATGATCATTGATGTTTTGAGTTTGAGTGATTGAGGATAACCACAGGTGTTCTCTAAAATTGGAAGTTTGGTGTTGGAATTCAGTGTGGATTTTCCATTCAAGAATCATATAGCAACTGGAATTTGAAAGCTACATTCCAAAATAATCCTATTTGGGGGATTACTAGTGTTGATTGCTACATATTTTCGTTGTTGGAAATTTGCTCCAAATCATAGCTAATATATTGTACCATAGGTCAGGAACACAATGGGAATGGAATTGTCTTTCCAATTTATCCACTTATACTATAGTGATCCATAAATATAAGTGAAACATTAATAATTTGATATAGGCTTGTTGGTTTATTCATATGTGATAATGAACCCAAATAGTACTTCTTATTTGAAGAAATGATGATCAAACTTGGGCATTCTTGACATCATCGACCTCCAGCCCTGGACTTGTTCACTTAACTTTCTACATTATCTGGTTATATTCATGTATACGAGGATTTCTATTATTGTATCATTTTTACTTCATTTCATTTTATTTTAGACTTAGCTTTGGCATCTGTTTAGTATCACTTTGTGAGGGATATGGTTGAGGACAAAAAGGTGTTACTGGTAAAGGTGGACACTTTGAAGAATTTTGTTAATGCATTGACGAAGTCTATGAGCACTGAGAAGCTTTATTGGTGTAGAGAAACAATGGGTGTTGCAGGGTTGGACCAATGACTAAGCTCTCTTGTGACCCCTTGTGTAGAAAGAAAACAAGTGGGAGAATTTTGGGTATGTGTTATATTATTTCCACCACTGGCCTTGGAATAATTTTTTTGGGGTTTGGGGAAAAAAGATTGGGCGGTTTTGTGCATGAATTTCGCGCATGGTTTTGGGCGTGATCATTTCATGCTCATGGTATTTTGTAGATTCGATCAAAGGAACTACAGTTATGTTTTAATCCAAGGTTAGTGGATTGGGGTTTATGAATGCTTCTCCATGTATATATATGTATTGTAACATTGAAAGGAATATAATGAAAAATCAATCTGGTAGTCCTAGTTTTGGGATTCAGGGGAAATATTTGTATATATATGTTTTATGTTCTCGCCATTGTATATTTTTATGTTTTAAGAATTTGTTTGCAAGTAATTTCTATACAGGGTTAAAACCTACATTGTGGAAAGAATTGGGATGTCCTAAGATCTCAACTTTCTCATGGTTGATTGCATGGGGACGTTCTTTAACCTGGGATCGTCGTAGAAGGAAGGGATTTGAGGGTCCATCGTATTGTGCTCTTCGTCTCCAAGCGGAAGAAATTGCAGAGCATCGCCTAATCACTTGCCCTTATGCCAAGAATTTGTGGGCTGTTGTTCAACAAGTTTTTAGGTGTACCTTACTTAGTGTCATGAATATTAAATCATGGATAGAACAATGGTACGATCATAAGTATAACAACCCGATGGTCTTACGAGCTTGGAATCTCTCCTTGGGTTTTATGTGGTGGAATTTGTGGAAGGAGCGCAACTTAAGAATCTTGAAGTGAAAGAACGACATATGTCGCTTCTACAGGAAACCATTCTCAAGAACATTCGGGAAACAATGTTGATATCCCTCTCAGATTGGGAGGATGGATAAATGGATGAGTTTGAGGTTGTCATATTAAAAAGTCTTGATATTTCACTTAATATGCGGGTCTCTACTCCTAAGAATAATGGACGTAAGGATAATAACGAAAATGTATTTATGCCTCCCCCAAGAGATTTCGTCCAATTGAGTTTTTACGGGGCGCCAAAGGGCAACCCAGGAATAGTTGGTTATGGTGGTATTTTGAGGGACAAAAACTCATAACCAATACATGTTTATGCCTTCTCATGCGGTATAGCAACAAGCAATCTTGCAAAGTTCTTGGCACTTGATAAATGTTTACAAATAGCTATAAGAGAAGGGTTTCATTTAATCCAGGTTCATGGCGACTCCCAACTAGTCATCCAATCGTAGGGCGCACGTCACACAAACTCATTCACAGTTGGCACCTTCAAGAAGTGGTAAGCAGTGTAATTTTTTTGTTGGTCAACTTTTACTATGTTATTCCTATTCATACGCGGCAGGAAGGAAATAAGGCAACCAATGTATTGGTGAATTGGATTAGCTCGGAGAGGCACGTAGCCTTAGATGAATCTTGTCGGTGGCGGCTAGGAGAAAGGAGGTTTCATCTTTAAAGCAATGGCTAGCACTGGATAAACATTGTGAAAGAGTACAAATCCCTGTATCCCCGACAAGGGTTCTCTCATGTCAATAATTTAGCGTTGGGGGATATAATGGAAGTTTGCTAAGCATTTTGTTTTCTGACGCAATGGCTCTCCGGTGATGTATTCATAGCGGCATCATAATTATTGACATGTGCACAATATGTCTGGTGAATGGGATGGCAACCCTCAATGGTAGAGCTAGGCTCCACACTTAGTGTTGCATGTTATTCACATGGAACATTTTGGTATCACAACCCAGTTCACATCTAATCAAGTCAGAGTGACTTAAATGTAAGTAGGTGGGAGGTATTGTCTTTGTGTACGTTAAGTTGCCTGGTTTCAAATTATGATATTCCTACTCTGAGATGGGTTGCCCCTCTCATGGAGGATTGGTTGCAAGTAAAGTCACCTCTAACAGATGAGGTAAGCTCATTTATGAGAAAATCTTGCTCAAATGTCTTGGAAGGATGGATTACTAGTTTATTCTCTACACTTATCTCGTCATGGAGAGAGTCCCTGCGCCTTACCTCATTCTACATGCTCGCTCCATCACGTCTCTGGCGCGTTATATTTGCATGGCCATGGACTCAGGGTGGCAAAATTATTGGGTCAAGGTCGTTGCCTATGTGTATCTGTAACCATTGTTCTATTCAGGCTAGTGCAGAGGTATCTTGTTTTTGTACGTTAAGTTTCCTGGTTTCAAATTGTGATATTCCTGTTCTGAGATGGGTTGCCCCTCTCATGGAGGATTGGTTGCAAGCAAAGTCACCTCTAACAGACGAGGTAAGCTCATTTATGAGAAAATCATGCTCAAATGTCTTGGAAGGATGGAGTACTGGTTTATTCTCTACACTTATCTTGTCATCATTCTACATGCTCGCTCCATCACGTCTCTGGCGCGTTATATTTGCATGGCCATGGAGTCAGGGTGGCAAAATTATTGGGTCAAGGTCGTTGCCTATGTGTATCTGTAACCGTTGTTCTATTCAGGCTAGTGCAGAGTTATCTTGTTCTTGTATTTCACTTACATTGTTAAAGTACAGTTTTGTCATAGCCTCACAAAGGTCTGGCTATCTCTTTGTAGTTAGGCTAGATTTCACTTACAATGTTTAAGTATGGTTTTGTCATATCCTTACAACGATCGAGCTATCTCTTTGTATTTTGTTCCTATATTTCATTGACATTGTTAAAGTATGGTTTTGTCATAGCCTTACAGAGGTTGGGCTATCTCTTGGTTGATGATTGTAACTGCGTATTGTTTCACAGTTTTCTGGCTCCATCATTTATTATACGTAAGGGTCAATGTTCTTTGTTCTTTTCCTTCACAACTATGGGTCTGGTATGTCGTTTGAACTTGTTGCAGTGTTACCCTTCGTGACTCCTCAGAACTTGGACCCTATCGGGATTTTCTTTAGTTGTCCAGTCTTGGCGTGTGTTGTATGGTACCCAGGTACCTTTTCCATTTGGTTTTAATTGGGTTTATGGTTGTGTCAATATTGTCTTTTTGCAAGTCCCTTCAGCCTCATTAATACAAAATGTACATGAAGGTTGGGATTATGGGCAATTCCCGAGTGCAAGAGTCGTGGGTTTTCACTTCTTGTTTTTTGTTCACATAACAAAACCAATGTTGTAACCTTACTGGTTGTGTCCCCTTTCATTAGCAAACCCTACCATCAATTCGTTCATTCCATTAGAGTTTGTCAGTATACCGCAAGGTTTAGTTCATTGCATTGCAAGATAATTGTTGTCATGGCTCCTCAGTAACACCTTCCTTGTTGCTAGGGTTGTTAATTTTAGATAACAATGGTATGTTCTATGCGTTAGCACAATTTAATTCAATGTTCCTTGAGCATCCCAATGACAATTTCCAATTATATCCAGTAGTAATCGCATTAACTTAAACACATTGATAGTAAATGCAGATAGAACATAAAAACATGTGTAGAAGACAAGCCAAGACAAGAGGACACAACATATGGTGAATGCCAAGGACAAACCCCAATGTGGGGAAACGCTTTGATCAAATCTTCTTATTATTCTTCAATAGTTCAACAGAGGGAGAGAGTACAAATATCAAATTAACGTGCCCAAAACAATCCTGTCAAATCAAGAGTCAACAACGGTCAATTGTAGCCCTAACCAGAAAGTCAACGATGGTCAAATCAACTCCAAAATGTCCTCCAAGCAACTCTGTCAACAATAGATAAATTTAGCCTTCTAAGAGGGTCAAAGTCAGACCAAAACAGTTTGGTCAAACAAGTCCAAGGAGAGAGAAAACACAGCTGCAAATTTGAAGTCAACCCTGGTCAAACTATCCCAAACTCCTCAAAAACTGTGCCAATAAATGCGGCCTTTAAAAATAAGATTTATGCCCACAAGAACGAAGTCAACGCTGGTCAAAAGCACCCTGGTCAAAGTTGTTTTGTTTTCTTCAAATTTTCGGTTAGCAAACAAACCCAGAAATTCGTCCTCCTTTCACACGTGTGAAGTATAGAATGTTACCTCCAAGTTGTGATGATGATGATGATGATGATGATGGTTAATGTCCACTGAGACCAAATTGGTCTATCGGACCTATAATTTTCTTAGTTTTTAATTATCTGGCTCCTCGTCTTTCTTGGCGAGATTGGTGTTGTAGCTTTCTTTTTTTTCTCTACGGTCTTCCAACTTCCTTTATCTTGCATCTCCTTCATCTCTTCTGGTTCTTGAGACATTGGTGTCTTAGCTTCGCGATCTATTGTGTTCGTCCTTTTGAAGATTGTTGGAGAAGAAGTTTGGTCTAGGAGATCTGCTTTGCTGTTAAATGGAGATTTATTTTGTGCGGTATTCAAATCCTCATAACTGTTGATTTGTTGGACGGGGCTTTCTCCCTGCGTGTCTTGAGAGTTGTTTCTTTCGTGCCCGATTTCTTGTGATTCAGAGTTTTCTCTAGAGTATTCTTCTTTGATGACAGTGTAGTGCTCTTTTTGTGCTCCTTCCCACCATGTAGATTTGTGGTGGTTTTTTCTAGCAGAATTTTTCTGGGAGGCTTTTGGGCAATTTTTCGCTAGATGGCCTATTTCAAAGCAAGATCGACATCTAAAGAGGACACTTTCATAATCGAGTTTCTGGTTCCACACATAGTCTTTACTTGTTAGGTTTATTTCAGCTGGGAATCCAGCGCTGAAGTCCATTTCCACACAGATGCGTGCATAGGTGGTTCTGGCATATTCCTCTGTTTCTGGACACCTGCAGTAAAATTTCCCAATTGCATTTCCAATGGATTTTAGCGAGGAGAGATTCCAGAGGTGCAAGGGTAGGCTTGGCAATCTCACCCAAACTGGTGCTGAAGTTATGACTGCTGTAGAGGGATCAAATGATGGGTTCCATGGCTTCATGAATAGGCCTGATTTTTCCCAAAACCAAGGGCCGGAATCTAGAATACATTGTCTGCTTTCAGGATTTTCAAAATCTACTATAAAGAAACCCCTAGCACAGGGGTAGATATTAATTTCATCAGAAATAATAGGCTTCCATACCTCCGAGATCCAATTGTGGAGAGCAGTCAGCCGCGGCCAAAAACCATTGAACCGGCAGATTAGGGCACTTTCGGAAAACTTCAAAGCCTCATCGAGTGAGGCCTGTACCACCTGAACAGTGGGAGCGGGGGCTTCACTGACGATATGGGCAGGAGCTTGCCCTCCAGAAGCTGATGAGCCAGCAACTATTTTCGCGAAGCTGGAAGCCATATTTTACTTGCCCGTAGAACCGAGCCTCAGAGAAATAAGGCAGAAGATAAAATTAGATCTAGATCTAGCCGCAAAAAACTAGATCTGAAACCTAGCGGCCTAGATCTAGATCTAGCCACAAAAGATTAGATCTAGAACCCAAAATGTGCAAACAAAATTTTTTAGATGGCGGTGACTAACCAGATCCTGATCACTATCTTCGTTTTCGTCGGAGATCTCCTCAAGCGACCTGCCTTTTGTCTCCGACACTAGAAAAAGCTCAAGGCGCAGTTAATCGTGAGTAGCAGCAACGCTTTGTTCCTCACTCCAAGCTGCAGATCTCGAGGAGCCGCAGAACTAAGAAGAGCTATAGAACCTGACGAACATACAAATAATCTAGCCACGAGGAGCTGCGAGTAGCAACAGAGCATGTTCCTCACTCCAAGCCGCAGATAATGGCGAGGAGCCGCAGAACCAATCCGAAGAGCTCGAGAACTAATTCGAGGACTAATCCGAAGAGCCGCAGAAAATGCGAGGAGCCAATCAATAGAGGGGAGAGAGAGATATGTGATGAGATGAGTGATCTCCAAATGAGGAGAGAGGTCAATCCTATATTTACACTTTGATGAGGGTGAGGAGACACATCTATAGGGCTTTATGAGCCTACATTTGACTGAGGTCGACCTTGACAATTTGTGCATGAGAGAGAATAAATTCAAAATTCCATTTCTTCTTGTCAGAATGAGATGATCTTTATATAAAAATTGGACCTCTCGAAAAGAGGAATCCAATGCAATAATCATCTCCATCATATGAGTTGTCCTAAGGTGGAATTTGGCCCTAGTTTCCAATTTTAACACACCCTCTCAACTAGGGAGAATTCCACCTGCCAATCCATTTGTCATCATGATGCCATCTTGGCATCCTATACCATCATTGTCATCACTGCCCTGCTTTGCTTTGCTGAACCATGAAGTAATATTGAAGAAAAAGCGATCGAGAGTGAGTTATAAAATCATACCACTCTCAACTGACAAAAGTCAGTGATTGATCCCATATAAAGTTGTTGAACACCATGCATCCTAGTCATAGGGAGTGCGGCAGTACACAATGTATCCATCGATAGTGCTATGGTCCCTGACCATCTTTTCCCAAATCATTAGCAAGATGAGAGGTACTTCCCATGAGTCCTAAACTCTGTGTAAGATGTGTGTTGGGGCATCATTAGGAGAAGGAACCACTCATCCTATGCATATGTGAATCGTAGGGGAAGGTGAAGTCAAAGATCAACACTTAATTACCTTCTAAGAGGGGAAGAAAGTGGCACCAAAAGAGGGGAAAAAAAGTAAGTACGGTCAGAAACATCCATCCTGTTGTGTATGCCTTCGCTAAACCATAATTACATATATAATTCATGCTTGGATCATGAAGGAGATCATCATGACAATAGGATTTCAGAAATTACGTATATAAATGAACAGGGACCCTATCCTGACACAACGAAATTGCTTGGTATGCCAATGGAGTTCTGGACGATCCTCCCTCCAAATATTGTCTGCCCGCCCAGCGCGGCGGGAAAATGGCTCTAATTAGCCCCGAAGGCGAAGTAGAGTGGGGTGAAGACCTTCCCACATTTGACTTTATTGAACTCCCTCTTGCTTTGAGTTTTGCCACCCTTCACCCCTAGGCTTCCTCTGAATGTACCAAAAGTCGGAACACCTGGATAGACTATATATTATTGTACCAAAACCAGGAACAGGATGAGATGCTGGCCCTGCTGACATTGGTATGGAAGCTAGGATTGGATAAGCTACTGTAACTGTTATTGGACCCAAAACTATAGGTTCCGTAATTGGATTTGTTCGATTAGCGAGTGAAAAGCAAGAAGCAACCATTCACCCTACATAAATGTGTCCGGGTAGGGGAAGGTGAACCACTTACCCTACACACATGTCAACCATCATGGGGTATCACAAGGGAAGGTGAAACACTCACCCTGTACATAACACAGCACTAGGGGAAGGTGAACCACTCACCATATGGTCGCTCATAGCTCTAAGAAGTACCCCAAGCCCCCAAGAGCTCCCAGAGCTCAGTGTTCAACTCATATGAGACCCTCATAGGAGGGTCGTTCCATGACTCCAAGTCTCTCTCTGAAGGTTAATAATTTGACCTTCCCCGAAGGTTTCGTGAGACTATTTGCAACCTACTCATATGTTCTAATGTGTTGGAGCATTATTGCTCCTCGTTGTACCATATCCCGGATAAAGTGGTACCTAATATCAATGTGCTTGGAGCGGTCGTGGAACATGGGATTCTTTGATAGGTGAATCCCACTCTGGTTGTCACAGAAGATCATGGTGGTATCTAACACATGCTCAAATAGCTCACTGAAGAGCTCCCTCAACCAAACTGCTTCACAACAGGCCTTACTCGTAGCAATGTATTTGGCCTTTGTGTGCTTAAAGCAACAGATTTATGCTACCTATTCATCCAAGATAAAGAAGCAAAGCCCAAAGAGAAGCAACACCCAGACATGCTCTTACGATCCACCACACTGCCAGCCTAGTCAACATTTGAACATCCATATAGCCTCAAGTTCCTAATAGTGTATCTCAGACTATAGTGGATTGTGCGCTAGAGATATCTCAAGATATTTTTAGCAGCAATCCAGTGAATGTGATGAGGCTCGATGGTAAACTAATTCAACGTGCTTACAACAAAGCATATGTCAGGACAAGAGTTGACCAAGAACATCAAGGCCCCTACAAGTTGATGATACTCAGAGGGGTTCACTAATCTGAGCCCAACAACATTTCCACATAGCTTCTTGACGTTGAGTTCCATCTGAGTAGTCACGGACTTGCAATCCACCATCCCACATCTCTCAAGTAGCTTCACAATGTATTTTCCTTGGGAAAGGAAAATCTCACTTGGCTTTTGCCAAACGTCCAGCCCTAGGAAGTAATGCTTCAGTCCTAGGTCCTTCATCTCGAATTCAGAATCCAACTCCCTCTTGCATTGATGAATGAGAGGGTCATCACCTGTCAGAAAGAGATTATCCACATAAAGGACCAGAATGAGAGGTATGTCATTTTCCAACTTGAAGTATAGGATCGGGTCAACATCGCTCCTTGTAAATCCCAACTTCATAAGATATCTATCAATCCTCTCATACCAAGTCCTAGGGGCTTGCTTCAACCCATAGAGGGATTTCTTCAACCTGCATACATGTGCCTCACGATCTTAAACTTCAAACCCCTCGGGTTGTTCTACATAGACTTCCTCCTTAAGCGAACCATGCAAGAAGGTAGTTTTGATATGCATCTGGTGTAGGCTCCATCCTTGCGAGGTGACAAGGGCTATGATCGAACGGATGGTGGTATATCGGGAAACCGATGCAAATATCTCATCATAGTCTACTCCTTCCTTTTGAGACCACTGACTTGTCCTTGGGTCTAGGAACCACATCCCAGACATCATTCTTCATGATCGACTCATACTCCTCATTCATCGCATCCTTCCAAACTTGGTGTTTCACAACATCTTCGAATGTACACGACTCAGATTGTACAATGTTACTCATCGCAGCTAAGTACCCTTAGTACCTATTCGACTTCTTGCTTTTATGGAATGTCCCCCTCAGTGCAATATGTTTCTCAGCATCTTCAAGAGTATCTTTGAGCCATAAAGGTCTTTTTCTTCAAGTAGTGGACTCACTAGGAGGTGGATCAATGGGATCCATCGGACCTTCCACATCAGGCATCGGTTGATCAGAGGAAGGTTCATCTTGCTTTCTTGTATCAGCGTCATCATTGTCCTTCCTGTGGATAGGAAGATCTCAGACTTTCCCAAGAGCATAATATTCATCGAAAGTGACATCATGAGTTAATTCTACTTCCCTTTGACCAAGTACGTAGATTATGTATGCCTTAGAAGTTTCACTATAGCCCGCAAACATTCCTTTCTTCCTAGATGCATCTATTTTGTTTCTTTTCTCTTTTGGCACATAAAAATATATGGGACAACAAAAAATTCTAAAATGAGAAACATCATGTTTCTCACTGGCAAAAACTTCTTCGGGTGTTTTGAAGTCCAATGCTTGATGTGGGCATCTATTTTGGACATACACCGCAATGCTTGATGTGGGCATCTATTTTGGACATACACCGCGGTGTTGGCAGCGTCTCCCCATAAGAAATTTGGTAGACCTTGGTCATGAAGCATGGCACGGGTGGCTTCTATGATGGTTAGATTCTTCCTTTCGGCAACACCATTTTGTTCAAAAGTATATGTAGTAGTAGTCTCCCTCTTAATTCCAGCTTCTCTACAATAGTCTTTGAATTCATTTGATTCATATTTGGTACCATTATCAGTGCTCAATATTTTGATCTTCTTCCTTGTTTGATTCTCTGCCAAGGCTTTGAAAGAGAGGAACCATTTGAACACTTCATCCTTCTTCTTTAAGAAATAAATCCATGTTTTGCGAGAGAAGTCATCCACAAAACTAGAATAGTACAAATATCCATCCAAAGATGTTATGGGCAACATACTTGATAGATCATAGTGAACCAATTGAAGAATATTGGTGGTATGAGTTTCACTTGAGGGGAATGGTCCTCTTGTATATTTTCCAGCTTCACATCCCTGAAAAACACCTTCATGATCAAGAAGGGATTTGAAATGAAGGTGAGAAAATCTTCGGTGCCATAATTCAAATTGAAGAGAACAATCACAAGTCATTGCTCCCAACAGACTTCCTTCAACTTGATAGAGACCTTCAACCCTGAATCCAAGAGTGAATGAATCTCTTGGGTTCCTTTGCCAAACACGAACCTTCCCATCAGTTAATGTCACCTTGAAACCTTTATCTTTCATCGCAGAAATAGAGACCAAGTTATTTTTCAAATAAAGTACATATAGCACTTCTTGTAAATGAAGAGTTTGACCTTGATTTAAGTGAAGAGTAACAATTCCAATTCCTTTCACGGGATAAGTGGTATTATCCCCAAGTATAATCTCCATATTTGTCTTCTTTTAAATCAAGTTAGAGAAAGCTTCTTTGTACCCAATGAAGTGACTTGAGGCACCACTATCAATCAACCAATGATTCAATGTATCCGGAGGAGAGGCGATGGTGAGGGTAGAAATAAGATATAAACAAAATTGCTTTACAACATTAACTTCTTCATACCTGTAGTTTCTTGACTTCTTGGGAGGGCGACCATTTCCATTTCGAGCAGCGGGAGCATTCCTCTTTCCTTTTTTATTGAACTTGTTGTTCCTTTGATTGCCATTGCCCTTGAAGTTGTTGTTATTGTTGTCATCATCTCTTGGAGTGCCCTTCTTGTGAGGACACTCTCTAGAGAAGTGGCCAAACTTGTTACAATTGAAGCATCTTCTTTTTCTTCCTTCTTTGAATGTCGACTTGAACCCTTGACCTTGATTTCTTGGACCAACATTGTTCTTCCTATTAGAATGAGCGAAGAAGTCGGTAGGATTGTTTCCATTTGAGAGTTTGTCTCTTCCCATCATCCTTATTTCTTCTTGAGTGAATCTAGCCAATAATTCATAAAATCCCGGAATCCTGTCATTGTTGAGAATGGTAGTGTTGAACACATCCCACTCTCTTGTAAGGCCTCCAAGTGCGATAAGAGTAAGCTCCCTCTCACCAATGACTTCTCCAATAGATAAGAGACCATTCTTGATCTCGGTAATCCTCATGAAGTAGGATTGGATGGATTTTCCTCTATCCATCTTGATGTCTTTCAACTTTCTCTTGAGAAAAAGAACTTGATTTGCATTATTTACTTTGAACATCCCAATCAGTGTGTCATACATCTCCTTAGATGTTTCCAAATCAGAAATATAGGCAACCAAAGGCTTGTGAATCGAATCAACAATAATTTATTTAGCTTTAACCTCACCTTTCTTGTACTTTGTTTGTGCAGTTGCGGATGCATTTGAAGTAGGCTCCGCTACTCTTCCTTTGACATAATCCATGGCATCATTATTTTCCAATGTCAAACCTAGAGACATCTTCCATGCATGATAGTCAAATTTGTCCTTAAGCTTGTCCTCATATTTGAAGTAAGATGTAGTCGTCGTTGGGACTAGTTCCAAGTATTTTTCCAACAAGTTCCCTTAATGATTGCTTTTCCTCACTCTTTCTTGGGCTTTGTTTTCCTTTTTTTCGTGTAAGTCAGCTTATGATATTAACAAAAGAAAATATAGTACAAAACTTCTGCAACTGCAGATTACGGGCCGCTTAACAGCAGGCCTAACTTCAGGAGACTAAAATGAGAAAACAGAGCAACTGAAAACTAAGATCAGCACACCGCGCAGGGCGGCAGAAAACCAGAACTGTCAGAAGGACATAATCATAATGATACCTGACAGAAGACACTACATACCAAAAGGAGCAACTTCAGAACCCCTAAGAAGAAAACGGGCAGCCGGAAAGGATAGACTATCCACCTCGGCCCCGAAGAGAGGTCAAGAAGAGAGCAGAGCTGAGCAAGAAGAAACCAGACGAACAAAGAAGCAAGAGCAGAACCACAGATTCTACTCACCGAGGGTAGAATCATTTGTTCGGCCTTTTTTTCCTTTCTTTTTACCAACTTTTACCCAACCAAGATTACTCTGCTGGGCTGGCATGATTTGTAAACTGAGCTGGGCTGAAGGAGAGATCTCCTTGTCTGAATCCGAAGGAGATGACTCATGAGTTCTTTTCTGTGAATTAGGAGGGACCGTGGATACCTCAGGACCAGTCAATGGCGAATCCTGTGCCAGCGTTGCGTCCATATCTTCCTCATCCTCTTCATCTGAGCTGGAAACAAAAACATCCATTGGGGCAGGATCATGAGGTTTCCAGCTTTTGGATTTTGGCTTAGAATTGGCTTTCTTATTTTGGGCAAGCATCGATGGACACGAATTCTGAAGGTGCCCTGTGAGATGGCAGTTTCGGCAGCGAAAGGCTGTGTTCTCGAAATCCAGGGTCTGAGTTGTTATAGACAATTTTGTGCCTTACAGCAATAAGCATGAATTGTCAATAATCCAAGGGATCCAAAGTTCCGTAAACATGATGTTCCTACCCCTAGAGGAACAAGGTCAGCAAACCAACAGCTCTCAGATCAGTTCTCCACCTGAAAACACTCAAAAACAAGCAATCCTGAAATCAAAGCAGGTGCTCCACTAGGCTTCTGCGCTGAAACACAACTGCTCCATGGTGTACCTGCGTTGCAAAGCAGGTAGAACAAAGCCCACCTGCGTTGGGCGAGTTTGGACATGTGGCACAGTGAGTCATTGCTTTGGAATCTTCCAAAAATGACACTTGGGTCAGGTATTTTGCCTTGTGATGAGTCAGAGGCTTTGTTTCTCCAAGTGGAAGCAAGGTTCACCAAGTGGACTCAAGAACTGAAGATCAACTGAAGATTAACTGAAGAGAGAGAGGACACAAGGCAGCTACACATTAGTTGCAAGCTGACTCATCTTTTCTCAATTCATCTATATATTGAGCTCTCTCCTATGAGCTCAGGAGGCTGGAATTTGGTGCAAAGTAATGATATGCTGTTGGTTTCATTCTTGAGTTATTGGGTGATTGTTTGAGAGAGGTGAAGAAGAGCAATTCTTTCTGCTGGGAGGTGTTGCTGGGTTGGAGCCTGCAATGGTTGTAATCCTCTCAGAACCTTTATTTCTTCATTAATAAAAGCTATTGAGGTTCTTCTATGTGCTCTTGTTTCAGTTATATATTGTGATGATTGCATGTTTGGTTTACACTAATCCATGAACCAGTTATGATTGCATGCCTCTTGTAGTTTCCTTCTTTGTCATCGTGCAGGATCTCATTGTAGCTGGGCGAGCAGAAGGACAAAGAGCTAGGAACAAGCAGCCAAAGAGGAGAGTTTGGATTCGACATTAAGCGCAAGGCAACGGTTAGTGCTTTCTCCATCCTCTTTTGCTTTCATAAAGAAGTAAACCTTCAGTAGTTTGTTTTACAGTTGTTGCTAAGGAACTGTCACCCTTAGAGTGGGTTAGGGTCATCCGAGTCGGATACTTTTCCCTACAACAAACTGGCGACTCCGCTGGGGATCGTATCCGTTTGATTGTGTTTGTAGTATTTTGCTATTCATTTCCTGAACAAAAGAGTACCAAATCGAAAAGCTTTTGACTATATCAAAAGCGAAGTAGAGGGGCTGCTACTCTTGCTCATTGTCTGAGCAGATTCATGATTTGAAGAGCTGATCTACAAAGATCCTTGTAAGCTCTTGGTGATAGCTTTGCACCTTCTAAATCATCCCTTTGATTGTGCTTGACTGATTGCTTCTGATTTGAGCAAAAACCGTGCATTTTTGAGAAAATTATGACCCGGAAACTGTGAAAACGCAACTCTCGTTTTCCAAAGCAGGTAGTACACAGGCTACCTGCTTTGCAACGCAGGTCCCGAACTAGCTACCTGCGCTGAGAGCCAGTTTGGCTGTGCAGAGCCTGCGTTGGCCCAAATTTGCCTAGTGCATTTGGGGTTTCCTCCTTTCTCTTGCCTGTTTTCACTTAGTTTTGCTGCTAGGTGTCAGTCTTGTGCCCTGTTTTGAAACCAATATTACTTGCCATCATTCTGCCTCTATTATATAACGAAATTGTACTTGTTCTTTGTATTTCTTACTCGTTTACAATTTCCCATAACGAAAAGTAAACTAGTCATGCTTTTGGCCTCTTAGATCTGAACCTGTGTTAGGCGTTTTGCTGGTCTAAAGAGTTAGCTTGTTTGCTGTCCATAGCTGGTTAGTCGTTTTACTTTCGTTCGTATGGTTTGATTTCATGTATTTCCAGTGATTAAGCAAGTGAATCTTAAGGTGTCTTTTGATTTTGGACAAGCTTGTTTACTTTCGCTTTAAATCGAAATCAAAGTTATATAACCACTTTCTTTTTGTATCCATCCACATTAAGAAAGGGAAAAGAAAATACATGCATTGTGCATTTTGCATTTGACTGTGTGTTTGACGATTTAGAAAAATTTGCATTTTAGTGTGTGCTCTATGATCTGTGTGAAAAGATTTGCCTTTCTTTTCCCTCAGTAGTTAAGGTTTTCAAATTTGAAAGATTGAAAAGTTTGCTTCTCATCTTAGACTGCATTCAGGAATTTGTTATATACATCTCGTGGTGATCCTTAAAGGCAAACTGATAAGCAAGATCAACATTAAAATAAATCCAATTTACATAACAACGCTTTGTAACATAACGCAAACACATAGAGGTCTAGGTAGAGACGTGTTCCGACGTCGTTAAACATAGTGACTGTCGATCTCTACGAAGGTGGGTGATTCCTCCTGAGAGTCGGTGGCACTAATACGGACTTGTGCTCCCACGTACCGTCGCGTATATATTGGGAGACCCCTATAGGCAATTATCTTTTATCCATAGGAAGCCGTGTCGACCGCCCTACTGATCGCGATGCAGTGAACACAGCATTCACGAAGATCGACCACCCGTACCGTAAAACGTATTCTGTGGTTTCGCGAAAAGTTTGGCACACCCTCTGCCTAGAACTCCAGAGCAGTTTCTTTTGGCCTTTTTCAAACTCTATAACTGAAAAAGTCCATCCGAGCATTTGTCACTTCGGGCTCGTTAAAACATCGAAGGCGACTAGATTCATCTTTAGCTTTTTCTCGACTCTTAAAACATGAAAAAGCAAGTTTGTGTCTAAAAGCGTCATTAATAAAATTTATTTTAAGCGGAACAAAATCACCTGTTATTCCCACGTTGATCTTTCAGTTGAAAAGTATGGAGCCCACCAACCAAGGAGGCAACCTTGGCGGAAGTCCAAATCCCTTCTCCTCTTGGGGAGATGTTGGTGCGCCTCATATGGCAACATTGTCACTTCCAGGATTGACAATTGGCCTACCTGTATGGCTCTTTTCAACTAATGTAGTCCAGATCACCACTAATCCTGAGCAGTCGAATCAACAGTCAGACCAGTCTAGGACTACCCACCAGCCTTCCACTTCTTACAATACTTCCTCTAATCCTTCATCTTCGCAAGGTAGAGCTGGCAAAAGTCAGCCTCCCAAGGAGAAGAAGAAAAGGAAGAAGAGAGAAAAGAAGCAGAAGGAGCCTATGGCGAAGGCGACTGGGGGCAAGCAAAAGACCGCTGACAAAAACCCACACACTGCACCGACCGGGCCTAAATCGCCGTGTGTCATTTGCGAAGGGGCCCACTTCCATCGTGATTGTCCTTGTATTCCCCGGATACTAAGGGACTGGTCCCCAAGATTGCACAATCCGGTAGCATCAACCTCTGGCAGTCATGTTGATTGCAGTCCGTCAACTAGCGAGAGTGAAGGACGAAGAGGGAGACCAAGATCGCCCTGTATATTGTGTGAAGGCGAGCATGCCATCCACAGATGTCCATTCTTAGATGAGGCAAAGAGAGTTTTGGAAGATCGTCCGGTTTCGCCGTTACGACTTCCTCCTGGATACCAAAAACTCGCGCCTAATCCCTCGATAGTTGAAAATCCAGCTGACCCGCCCAAGTGGTCAGCTGAAGTGTCGGTCATTGAGAATGAACCTACTGAATCCAGACCAGACGAAAGTCTAAAGGTCGAAACGGCAGTTGACCCGGTTCTTCCTTCAGAGGTTTCATCGTCCAATGACTCCGTCATTGAAGACCCATCTTCAAATGACACCCTCACTGAAGAGGATAAGGATGACACCGTCCATATTCTTTTTATCAACACAGACTCTGATGAGCACCAGGGCAATGCGCCCATTCCTTTATCGCAGGGAGGAACATCGTCAGGGTCGTATCCGGCCGTATATTCGGTCCCACCACCAAGCAACCTAGTTGTATCCTTTGATTGGAATCAACTAGGCAGACCCCGGTTACCGGCCAGTATCCCATTCAGAATCATAGTCCAAATCTACAGAATGGTGATGGCTGGAACTATCATTGATGAAGGGGCATCTGTGAGTATCCTTTCCTCTGTTGCTTGGAAAGCACTGGGTTGCCCGGCGCTTTTACCTGAGATGAGAAATCTATCAGGTTTTGATAAAGGAACCAGTCACCCGTTAGGGATTCTCCCCAATGTTCCGGTTACATTGAAAGGGAAAACAGTTCGCATGAACATCATGGTCGTCCAGGGACCCTTGGCATATAACTTACTCCTTGGACGAGACTATATATATTGCATGGAGGCAATAGTGTCCTCACTCTTTAGAGTCATGTGTTTTCCGCACGAAGGAAGAATGGTCCAACTAGTAGACCAACTTTCATTTCCAGGATCACGCATTGCAAATAGTCAAATACCATCCCTTAACGGTTTATTCGCTCAAGGAATGCCACCGCCCCCGGTTCTACTTCCCGATGAATGCGAGTAATTCGGAAAGAAAGAACTGGGACCCAGGGGGCATGCACCCTGGCCTGCCTCGGGCAGAGAAAACCTTAGGTATAAAGTTAATTTCCGCAGGAGGATGGACTAGTCCGTACCCCGTCCGGCAGAGGAAGAGAGGGTTGTTCTAGGATAAAATTCTTTTGTCAAAGTTATGTGAGCGAAGCAATCGCTCCCTTTGTCTAAAGAAGTGGGCTCTCCTAAGGAGGGGGTCTATTTGTGGCAGCAAGAAGCCACCATCTTTGAATGTCAAGCCTCACCCATTAAAACAAGCTGTTTTGAAGGATAAGTAGGGGCAGTCTTCAAAGAAAGAGATGAAATTGCTGCAACAAGTAGTCACCATCCTTAGCAACCTAATGATAGACATCGCCGAAAAGAGAGTTTAGTTTGCGGCAACAAACAAAACCATTTTTCGGATAATAAGTAAGAGATGGTAGAATCTTGAAATTATACTTTATACCTGGGGGCATGCAAACCTTTTGGAGTGCAAGCACGGGACGACTATTTATTTCTTTTAAATTTTTAGGTCCTCCCTTTAAACCTGTAGGTCTAACCCGTTAAACTCGTAGGATTAGCCGTTTCTAGCTTGCATAAAGAAAGGATGAAGGGCAAAAGTTAAAACCTGCCAATTTGGAGTAATTAGTGAGGTATCGCTCCTTAAATAAGATTACCTCACCTAAAGCATTCCTTGTATTAAGACTGGTATAATTCGAGCAGTTTTAGCAATGTTCATGCTCGTTAAAAAATAAAAGCAATCATCGAGCAGTTTTTGTGCAGAAGTTCATGCTTGTTAAGAAATAAACGTAAATTGTGAGCAATCTTTCCCTAGCAGTTCAAGCTCATCCAGAAAAATGAACCGGTAAACAACCTCGAGAAATGTAACCTTTGAAAGCCATATTAAAAGCCCTTGGTCGTGTTTATATGCCATCACCTCCATCTGTTCATTTGGCCAATTGTTCACCTCCATATGTTTGTTTACCCATTTTGAGGAACAGCTGCGAAGAGTGATTTCACTTAGCCATCCTTGTGACACTGTCGTGATTGGAGAATTCCAACCTGTACCTGGAATCTGCTGCTATCCCTGTTCATCACTCGTTCCTCAAAAGACGAGTCTTCTTTGAGCTCTTTTCACTGACTCGTAAAATATGAAAAGTTTGCCGAGTTTTGGCCTTCCAACTCGTTAAAGCGACCGGAAAGCTATCCCTCCTCTAGATTTTAATCTTTTTGGACCTGAGGGATTATTGCACAAAAAGATCGAGCGCTTGTTTGTTCGGCTCGTTAAAGCAACCGAAAATTCATCCCTTCTGTATTGTTTTAAACTTTTTCGGACTTAAGGGATTAGATGACGAAAAAGGAATTTTGGAGTTAACTTTTCGTACCTTTTCAGACTCTCTAAAAATGAAAAGGACCGAGTTTTCCTTGTCGTTAGACTCGTTAAAATGATTAAATAGCGACAAACTTGTCTTTAGACGAGAACGAGTTTCCCTATCGCTAGGCTCCTTAAAACATAGCGATGGGCTTGCCCGAAGGGCAGGTTATAGAGCAAGCATATGTTATCCTCCTCAAGCTTGACAAAAATAAAGAGGTACTGGTCAGCAATGACTGGGGAAAAATTGGGAGAACCTCACAGCATTAATGGTAGCAAGTCGCTCTTGAACATGACACTTTGTCCTCCGTAGCATATCGGGTTGGGTTGTTTAATTCACCGGTCGCAGAATCATGGTCCTCGCCACACCATCCACCATTGGGGTAATGCTACCAATCCATCACATCAGTGTCGTTATATGTTCAAGAGATGTGGTTCTGTAAAGAGTCAACCGTGTTCCACCCACTGCCATACATTATCCTTCATCCACTTCATGACCGCCACCCTGAATCATACATCACAGTTTGTTTTCACCTCATCATAATCACTAGCTCCGTTCCGTGTCACTGATGTGGGATTCATTAAGGCCCTCCTTTGACGGATCGCTCCTTGTCGACATCAGCTCATTATCCAAGGAGTTGATCTAGGAACACCCCCCTCAGTACTTTGAAGCTTGCATGCCTCAATGGCAAGTTTCTCACTTCCGGCGACAGGTATACATCAATGACCTTCGACTAGAAGATTTTGCATGGTGGTCGACGCCAAGTCCTTTATTCCCACCATGTAGATTGTACTGCCGTACCTTGAGGGTCATCATCCTTATCGGTGATTCCTCTCGCGTTTGTTAACGGTTTACATCATTGACCGGTAATCAAGCGATGTCTTTCCATGTTCGACTTCAAGAAATTCTCACATGGATCGACTTGTACATCGAGTGAAGATCGGAAGAGTTTGAAGACCCCGGATCTAGTTTCATCCATCCGGGCTGCGATATATATTCAGGACATAAAGACATTTGATATGTACATCATTACAGCAGATGATCATCCTTCTCAAAGGATGATAATTTCGGCAGAGAAATATCAGTCTACATCAGACGATCGTCTGTTCTATGTACCAAAATGTATTTATAAAGCTGAGCATGGGAATGCCCGCCTCAGCTAGATCATGAAAAATGTATGAAAAATAATGTATTGTATTGTATCTTATTACAGGACACTTCTCAGCAAATTGAATGAACTTCGGATCCTCTCAATAAAGCATTTCACCCGATAAACGACCTCATACTTTAGGGGGCATCTGTTATAGACAATTTTGTGCCTTACAGCAATAAGCATGAATTGTCAATAATCCAAGGGATCCAAAGTTCCCTAAACATGATGTTCCTACCCCTAGAGGAACAAGGTCAGCAAACCAACAGCTCTCAGATCAGTTCTCCACCTGAAAACACTCAAAAACAGGCAATCCTGAAATCAAAGCAGGTGCTCCACTAGGCTTCTGCGCTGAAACACAACTGCTCCATGGTGTACCTGCGTTGCAAAGCAGGTAGAACAAAGCCCACCTGCGTTGGGCGAGTTTGGACATGTGGCACAGTGAGTCATTGCTTTGGAATCTTCCAAAAATGACACTTGGGTCAGGTATTTCGCCTTGTGATGAGTCAGAGGCTTTGTTTCTCCAAGTGGAAGCAAGGTTCACCAAGTGGACTCAAGAACTGAAGATCAACTGAAGATTAACTGAAGAGAGAGAGGACACAAGGCAGCTACACATCAGTTGCAAGCTGACTCATCCTTTCTCAATTCATCTATATATTGAGCTCTCTCCTATGAGCTCAGGAGGCTGGAATTTGGTGCAAAGTAATGATATGTTGTTGGTTTCATTCTTGAGTTATTGGGTGATTGTTTGAGAGAGGTGAAGAAGAGCAATTCTTTCTGCTGGGAGGTGTTGCTGGGTTGGAGCCTGCAATGGTTGTAATCCTCTCAGAACCTTTATTTCTTCATTAATAAAAGCTATTGAGGTTCTTCTATGTGCTCTTGTTTCAGTTATATATTGTGATGATTGCATGTTTGGTTTACACTAATCCATGAACCAGTTATGATTACATGCCTCTTGTAGTTTCCTTCTTTGTCATCGTGCAGGATCTCATTGTAGCTGGGCGAGCAGAAGGACAAAGAGCTAGGAACAAGCAGCCAAAGAGGAGAGTTTGGATTCGACATTAAGCGCAAGGCAACGGTTAGTGCTTTCTCCATCCTCTTTTGCTTTCATAAAGAAGTAAACCTTCAGTAGTTTGTTTTACAGTTGTTGCTAAGGAACTGTCACCCTTAGAGTGGGTTAGGGTCATCCGAGTCGGATACTTTTCCCTACAACATGAGTCCAATGGAAATCTCCAATTTTGAGAATAATCTGATCCGGTAGACCTTTGCTAATATCTATTTTTGCACAGATTCTGGCGAAGGTGTATATGCTCTTGTCCCCTCTAGAGGTGTTTGTATCGAGATAGCGTCCTAGAGAATTGCCTATTCCTTGAAACACAGCAAAGTGCCATAAATGCACCGGGAGGTTAGGAAGTCTGATCCAGATGGGGAGTTTGGTGATAATTGATGTAGAAGGATCAAAATCTTGGAACCAAGGGGTTAGGAATAAACCCGCTGAGTCCCAAAACCATGGGCCTTCAGTTAAAGCTTTTTGGTAGTCCTCACTGCAAGCAAACACTACAATGAAGAAACCTTTTGAGTAGAGAATCCATTGGTAAAGATCTGTTGTGCGTGGCCATAGCCCATTGAACCTGCAAATAATGCCAAGCTCTGCGAACAGTTGGTATTGCCTATCCATCGTAGGGTGCATTATTTCAATGGAGGGGATTTCCTCCAGTTTGTCCACCAAAAAAGGTTTTGGACCCTGGGCTGGTGGCGCTGTTTTCTTGGGCATCTAAGCATGGACAGCATCTTTGTAAGAAGAAGCTGCAGCTGAAGATGACTGTCCAACAGCTCCCCCTCTCAGACGCAGGGAAAAAATAATGGATGCATTTCTTTGAATGTTGTAAAAAGAAAGGGGATAGAGATCCTCCAATTGTTTACCTTCGTAGAGGAGTCGTTGAGATGCCGAGGGAATCCCCATCTTAAATTCCAGGATTTGTTTGAGGTCCTGCACTAGATCTAAAGAGCTCACCCACTGTAGTAGAGATTTGCCAGAGAGGAGCACAATCAAGATCTGGAAAGATGCTGGGAAATCTAATTCCTGCTTTCCTCTGTAAATCTGAGAAGAGAGGAAGCTGGTGCAAGCATAGCTTACTGAGGGCCCTAACTGTGCTTGTTTTTTATATTCCTTCACAGGGCAGCCAGCGATATTAATCGCTAAGAAAGGCTTGCATGGGTTCGAAGCCTCTCTGAAACCCACGGCTTCATTGTCTGCAGGGCTGAGCAGAGGCCATACGGCAGCTGAACACTTCATCTCACGCAGGTTTCTTAAGATCTCTTCAGAAAAACCATTCTGTGCAAAGAAGGAGATCAGGCCCCTCCAAGAGACCAAATTTCGGTGAGGCATTTCGTCAAACACTTGCCTCGCATCCTCTTTGGATTTGATAAATGAAGGCATCCGTTGCTGGTCCAGGAAGTCCAAGAATCCATTTTCCAGAACCATTATGTTCAACTCCTCTGCGTCACCATAGTTTTGCAACAGCTTAAAGAACCCCATCAGATGCCACTGTTCCACTGAGCTCAGCATTCTGTCCTGGAAAATACTCGCTTGGGAATCCAGCACCGGCATTAACCCTTGGCAAAGTGACGAGTACCTTATCGAGATTAATTTCTGGGTTTGGCCTGCGACGTGTACAGAGGACTCGCTGGCATTCCTCGGCCAAGAGAAAAGCTTGTTGATTACCTTAGGCAGAAGAGGTGCAGAAGAATCATTTTGGCAGCCGTCCGGAGATTTGTTCAAAGCAGAGCCATAAAAAGTGCCCATCAAATCCGCCAACACGGAAACCAGTTTTAACTGCCGAACAGTGGCACGACTATGGGCCTTCGTTCGCGCTTGAAACGCCGCATCTTTGTTGCTCAGGCAGGCATCACTGTAAACCCCCATCGCTGCCATCGAGTCGAGTCTCCTTGTTCTCGTATTCTCCGAATAATTCTTGTCTTCTATCTCAATCTTCTTGGGCTTTGTTTTCACCCGAGCTCTGATACCATGTTAATTTTAGATAACAATGTTATGTTCTATGCTTTAGCACAATTTACTTCAATTCTCCTTAAGCAGCTTAATGACAGTTTCCAATAATATACAGTGGCAATCACATTAACTTAAACACATTGATAGTAAATGCAGATAGAACATAAAAACATGTGCAAAAGACAAGCCAATATAGGAGGACACAAGATATGGCGGTTGCCAGGGATAAACTCCAATGTGGGGAAACCCTTTGATCAAATCTTCTTATTATTCTTCAATAGTTTAGCAGAGAGAGAGTACAAATATCAAATTAACTTGACCAAAACAATCCTGTCAAATCAGGGGTCAACAACAGTCAACTGCACCCCTAACCAAAAAGTCAACGGTGATCAAAGCAGCTCCAAAATATCCTCCAAGAAGCTCAGTCAACCGCAGATAAATTCAGCCTTCCAAGTGGGTCAAGGTTAGCCCAAAATGTTTGGTCAAACCAGTCAAAGGAGAGAGTAAACACAATTGTAAATTTTGCAGTCAAATTTGAAGTGAACACTGCTGTCAATCCTAGTCAAACTATCACTGAGGTCGACATTGACAATTTGTGCATGAGAGAATAAATTCAAAATTCCATTTTTTCTTGTCAGAATGAGTTGATCTTTATATCAATATTGGACCTCTTGAAAAGAGGAATCCAATGCAATAATCATCTCCATCATATGAGTTGTCATAATGTGGAATTTGGCCCTAGTTACCAATTTTAATAGGGGTGGCGCTCTTGGGTCACCTTCGATGCGATGAAGGAATTTGTTTGGTTAGGAATCGATAGCCAATTTTTTCGAGGTAGGTCCTCTAGAGATCTGTAAGGAAATTCTCCATTTGGAAGCAAAAGAGTTTGGGGATAGAGTCTATTTCTCGGATTCATAGTTAGGAGGTAGCAGCCTCAAGTGGGTACCAGACCCAGGGAAGTTTTGTAAGAGAAGGATTCATCTCCTTCATTCCATCAACCTTCATTGACAACTGGAAACTCTTCTTAGCATTATTAGATACAAGCAAGTAGACAACTACAAGTTGTTTGCAGGTCATGAGGATATAAAGAGAATTATGAGGGATATCAGATACAACTTGGATGATATAGTGGTCAGATTATCTCGCATAAAACATTATGTTGTTTGAGACTATGACACAGAATCAAATGAGCATCAAGAAGTGCCAGCGGTCATCAATGCTCCAGCTCAACCCTCTCCTCAGGCCAACTTTACTACCACATCACCAGTAATCATCTTGGACTAGAAAGTCCACGAAGCACTCTGTATGTTGGTCTACGATGGGTGGAATTTTGTGTTTTTTTGTATCTGGATGTTTTGTCAATTTGGTTTTCGACAAGTATGTGTATTATTGTAGCTCTTTTAGTTTTTATTTGGCCTAGTTACACTAGTAGGACTAGAAAAATGAAGAGGGATGTGTCACATTAGTCAGCGCTCATGATATTCTCAAATTGTGTTATTGATAGTCAAGGCATTACCTATGTTTATTCTTCGTTGCAGACAAGACTTAGCAAGTCACTTTGTAAGATGGTTTTTTGGAGGTGTTGTTAAATACACTGCAATGTAAAATCTTTTGACATTGATATTAATAAAAATTTATTGAGCCAATTTGCAAAAAAAAAAAAAAAGATAAATTTATTTTTAATCGAAAAAGCCATAAAATATATTACATCAATAATAAAATCATTCTCAATTGAAGATAACAATAAAATAATGGTAAGAGACTTTTTTTTCCAAAAATCTAAATACAACATAAATATGCTTTTTAGATCTGTTAAATAATTACAAATTAAAATAAAAAATAAAAAATAAAAATTAAAAAAAAAAAAAAAGAGAAATTACATAGTGGAAAAATATAAATATTCAAACAAAATAATGTAATTACAAAGAAAAAAAAAGAAATTACATGCTGGAAAAATATAAATATTCAAACAAAAAAATGTAAATAAAATTTGCAAAATTATAATATAATGTGTTAGCTTCTAATAAAAAATTACTTTTTAAAAATTGAAAATAATAATAATAATAATAGAATAATGGTAAGGGAAACTTTTTTTCCAAAAATCTAAATACAATATAAATATATTTTTTTAAGATCTATTAAATAATTACAAATAAAAAGAGAGAAATTACATAGTGGAAAAATATAGATATTCAAACAAAAAAAATGTAAAGTAAAATTTGCAAAATTATAATATAATGTGTTAGCTTCTAAACAAAAATTACTTCAAAACCAAAACAACTATTAATTTTTTTTAGCTTTCTTGCTTATTGCAAAAGCAAATATTTAGTAGAATGTTATCTAAACTTGTAATAATTTTGAATATATTGAATTTCCCCTTTTTTTTTGTCTGTTTTACTCATCAAATTTGTATATTGAGTTTACCTTTTTTGTTTTCCTCATCAAATTTGTTATGAAAAAATTAGATTATGAACTTTAAAATGCTTTATGATGTGATTTTTATATACAAAATTTATTTCCAATTTTGTTTGAAATCAAATCATAGATTAAACTATAAATTTAAAAAAAAATAAAAATTTAAATTTAAAAAAAAAGGAGTAAAAATTGGTTCTAACACTTTTAACAAACATGAAATTGAAATAAATAATATCCATTTAATATTATGAATACTCTAATATTTTATAGTACTTTCTAATAATGTATAGGTATTATAACTAACTATCATGCTAAAATTGCCTCACATATATTTATATTTTATATTTTTATATATACAAATATATATATATATATATATATATATATATATATATATATATATATATATATAATATAAGTCATGTCCTTAATATAACTATTTCTCTTATAAGTCAAAATTCTTATTAAACTAATAACAGAGTCAACATCTATAATTATTTCTTTTATATAATCTAAATAACTCCCATTAAATTATCATTTTGACTTTTTGACTACAGTCCTTAACTCAAAATTAGTCGTTGATCAAGATAGTCGTTGGAGGCTCTACTCAGACATACGTCGACAAATGTCTCTCTTTATGTGATTTACGCCGAAGTTCTGCTTATAAATTCTTTAATTCTTAAATTACATGTATATGTATATAAAGTAGTTTTAATCTCATGATTTACTTTCAAGAGTTGGAGAGGGGGAGCGGTTTCCTGAGAATCAAGAACATATGTATGCTTAAAGTTTAGGTCACACTTCCAACAATCTTATTGAAGCTTATGCCTTATATTAGGGTTTGAGGCAAATTGTGAATCTAGAAATTTAGGAGATGATTGTTTTTGGCGATTCCTTGAATATAATTCATCATTTGTATTCAAAATCTCTTCCCTCATATACAAAGTTAAGTCTCAAATGGATTTGTCAGTTGTATCAGTTTATCCCAAGAAGAAATGTCTCCATGTTTTGATCAAACAACTCTAGGGATGATCAAATAGATAATTTAGGGTCAAGACTAATTGAAGGTGAACTTTAGTGATAGGGGCCAAAGGGATATGTCGCCCTTCTTTAATTGTTAATCAGGGGACATAGAAATCAATGCATAGGAAAATAATTCTTTATGGTTTAATGTAAAAATTTGATGTTGTGTAAACTTTGGCTTTTTTAGCTCAGTATTGGTGAATGTACAAGTGGAATATTGTAGATATTGTAGTATTTTGTTTAAAATCTTCAAGGTCAAAATTTTCTAGATGGTCGTTGATACATATTCCATTCGAACCATGTCCACTAGTTTCAACTTGCTTATGTAAATTATATATCTAAATTGAGCTTTAGCTCAATGTCTTTTAATATAATAACTATTCGCAGTTCTTGTTAAAAAACAATCTAAACACTTAGTTTGAGTTGTATACCCTCCTAGCCCGCTTACATATAAGGGCCTATACTGAAAGTAATGGTACTAGTCAATGGAATGCTAACATTGAATAGAGGCATAGTCTGCTTACATATAAAGGCCTATATCAAAAGTAATGGTACTAGTCAAGGAATGCTAACATTGAATAGAGGCATTCCCCCCTATTGCAACAAATAGAGGCATTTCGAGTAAGTTCCCTGAGTTGGCGATTAGACTTCCCTAAATATTGGACCATCTTAACCTAGTCCTCTTCAAATGATAAACACTTTAGCCTTTTTCTTCTTTCTTTTTTCTTTTTTCATCGTGATTGTGTTGTTTTCTTTGCATATTTTTCTGTGTTTGAAACATTCTTTTAACACTCCTAACATATTGTGGTGATATCTTAATAATATGTATTTAAATTCAATAGTTTTGCATCCTCTTTCAAAGCTAAAATAATAATAATATATTATTATTAATAAATATATTTATGGTATTAAAATAAATAATATTTGATCATTTATTTGTATAATTAATTATTTATAATATATCAAAACAATAATTTTCATTAACATATAATTAACTAACATTCGTGGAGATCAACCCCACCAAAATTATTCATTTCCAAGAAAGATTACATAGTAACACTATGTGGACATGAGAGTACCACATAGTCATTTAGAGATCACAAAGTGGACATTGATCAAACTAGAATTAAGCACCTTTAATTCTTGTAATCATAATCATAGAGATGACATGGATCCCATCAAATCATGGTATACGAAACCCTAAATTCCTAGGAAGTGTTAGAAATATGTGTTATGAACTCTTGTTGCACGTAGCTTCTGGGATGGAGTCGTGTATAAGAACACATATGGAGGTGGGAGTTGGGAGATCAGGGGTGCTTCTTGCTTTCTGCTATTTAGATTGATCTGCAACTGTAACAACCAAATACTTAAAATGCCATATCCTTTTGGTATATAATTCTATGGCATTTTTATGCACCAAAAGTGCCCTTCCGCTTTGAATACAAACTGGAAAACCACTTGGCATGTTCAGTGAGCTTACATGAAAGAGCTTCTCATTCTCCCTTTTGTCTAATCCTTGCATCTTGGAATATGTTGCAACCCTCCTAGGGTTATCGGTGAAATATATAATTCACCAAGGAGAAGAGGCAAGTGAGGCATCCATCCCTTAGCAAAACATTCAATTTTCGCATAATTGGATTTATAATCTCGTAAGGTTTAAATAATCAACTTTCATTTCATATCACAACTTGCATCCTTTTTGTGCTACGACTTTCTTGATGAGCAAGTGTTGCCTACATCGTTTTTTGGGTTGAATGGTTACTAGTTTCATAGTTTGGCTTGACCTTCATTGAATTTCTTTGATCTCCAGGGCTATTTCTGCTCCATAATAATTATCTCACTTCTAACTTATTTCTAACTTATTTCTTCTTATGGCTATTGTTTGAAAGGTTTTTATGGCGTCTCTTTGTTATTTTGGGGAGAATTGAGCTTATTATTACTTTCCTTGATTTAGCTGAATATAATGGAAGTTGGATGGTATGGTTCTCTAATCTAGTGTCTACTTCTTGTTGCCAGGTTAGGAGGAGCTTTCACAAGGTAGTGAAGACAATGGCAAGACCTTGCTTTGCATACCATCAAATGAAAATTGGTGATAAACTATGGTGTGCATTTAGGTTAATTGCTTAGAAAGTGTAAAGCAATATTGAGTTACATATGGCTTCTTACTTCTGATTTGAGAATTTTCTTCTTCGGTTCCTTTGGTGTATCATTGATTTATAGCTAGCTTTGTTAATAACAGTGTTATGAAATCTTATTTTAACATTTTCTACATTGTTAATTGTTTAATATTTTTGTTTAAAATTTATTGTAAAAGAATATTTATAGAAGGTTTTTTATTTCAATTTAAGGTGGATGAAAATTTGTTGGTTTTTATTTTTATTCAATTTCCTAGGGATTTGAGATTATTTCAATTCTAATAAGTTCCTCCATGATAAGTCCCTCATTATTATTTATAACATTCATTTATATATAAGCAAATTTTATTTAGCAAAATGGTCCATCCCTTCTAATAAATTTAAATAAAAAATTATATTTGTGCCATGTAACTCCCCACCCACCAATTTCCTAGGAATTGAAATTATTCCAATTTTAATAAGTTTCTCCATGATAAGTTTTTCATTATTATTTATAACATTCATTTATAATTCTTTTGTTTTCTTAAATTAAAGTTGATCCATAACCTTTTTATACATTATTATGCATTACAATAGTTTTTTATTATATTTATGAAACTTTTGGCTATATCAACTACATTAATATTTTTAATGTAATTATACTAATTAAAAAATTTCTATTACTCATATACTAACTAATTGTTAAATGTTTAATATCTTTGTTTAAAATTTATTGAAAAAAATTATTTAAAAGATTTGTGCCAATTACTAATTTAATCTATCTATGACATCCATGTAGTTACGTTATTCCGGTAATGATATTTGTCAAACCAATTACTAATTCTACTCTATATGCTCAATTATCCATTTTTCCGTTATTCCATTAGTGATATGGTACGAGTCCATGTAGTTACGTTATTCCGGTAATGATATTTGTCAAACCAATTACTAATTCTACTCTATATGCTCAATTATCCATTTTTCCGTTATTCCATTAGTGATATGGTACGAGTCTAAATAGACAATAGACGTTAGTGATATGGTACGAGTCTAAATAGACAATAGACCATATAAGTAGTATTTGATATATTTTTTGTTTTTGTTGTTTTATATATATATATATATATATTTTGTGTGTTTGTTTTTTAATAACTAATTATGTTTAGAGGTTTTTAACCATCCAATACGGGGAGATGGGTAAATGTAATGTAAAAAATAAACAATTTTAAATTTCGTTTAATTTATAAGAGAAAAGATTGGTAAATATTTATATGTTGAGTTAATTAAATAATAGTAAAAGGTGAAAGTAATATAGAACATAGTTCAATTTGGAAAGATGTTGTACTCTTTGTAAGAAGTTAAATAATAAGAATAATAAAATTCAATTTGTTATATGTGAAGATTCATTCTACTTTATAAATTAAAATAATGATTATATAACCATATTTAAATTTAATTAACAAGTACATAAAAAAAATTAATACTTATAATAAGTTTACAATATAACAATATTTTTAACCATGGTTGTCTGTGTCCACTTTACTATAGATATTATTAGCTTGTAAATAGGCTTTCTTATAATGCCAAGAGCCAATACCATGGCTCATCAATACCACATGCCCAAAAACCACCTCTCATTTCACAATCAAAATAATTTCTAAATATTTTATTTGAATTTAATTTTATAACATTTTTTCAATTAAATCTAAAAGCCTATTATAATTACTTTTAAGATATATGTAAACCCTCAACCACATTAAAATATGTAAGATATAAATAATAGCTATAAATTAAGATTCATTTTACCATAAAAGTTAAAATAATAATTTTGTAATCATATTTAAATTTCATTAATAAGCACATAAAAACTTAATATCTACAATATAACAAGATTTTTAACAACAACAATGGATATTTCTCATTTCACAATCAAAATATTTTATAAATATTTTTTTAAAATTTTATTTTATTACATTTTTGTGTTTAAATGATAATTTTGTAATCATATTTAAATTTCATTAATAAGCACATAAAAACTTAATACTTACAATATAACAAGATCTTTAACAACAACAATGGATATTTCTCATTTCACAATCAAAATATTTTATTACATTTTTGTATTGAACATTCTCAAGCCTAGTATGGAAGAGATATAATGTAATGTTATGTTCTCTAAACATCTTGACTCAATGAAATTACATAAAAATAGAAATATATATATATATATATATATATATATATATATATATTAAACCAGTATATATATATATATTTTAATTCTAGATCTATCAAGCTTCGAGAGGTATCAAGTCTCTCTAGGTGCAAACCTTTTTTCAAAATTTTCACTCAAAAAAAAGGTTTACACCTAGAGAGATTTGATCATTCTTGATGCTTGATAGATCTAGAGTTAAGATGTATCTAGGTTGGTTTAATTCAATGTATAATCTTTTTAGGAAATACAGTGATTTAAAATTCTATTAACTAAAGAGGCTATAAAATAGTCTTATATTTCAAACATATCTTAAAATTTAGGAAAAAAAAGGTCATAAGAAAGTAGAGCTCACATGAACATTGAGTTAATAGTGGAGAATTCTTTACACAATAAACATAGATTAGTGGAGAAACCCTGAAAACCTTTACAAGATAAATTCAATTTTTACAAATATAACTTCAATGCCTTATTGTGGCACCACACATCATTACAAAGAGGATTGAGAATCTTATATATAACAATTAGTACAACGTTAACTATTATAGTAATTATAAGCTATTAAATTTTATATTGATATGGAATTACCAACCCAATTTTAATAAACACAATAATGATAGTTGATATGGTGCTTTATTAAAACAAAATGGAGCATTAATTACATCAAGATCCCCTTAATCTCAACTTGGGGACATGAAGGGACATTACAAGCTATTCTCCCATAATGAGAAATTATTTCATCCCCTTGAAAAAATTGGCCTTTGCTTTACAGATTCAATCAAAATCTTGACACTCATGCTTGGCATTGAAATCCACGAGAGTTTGCAAAATTATGTCCAAGGGCATCATGGGTTTTCTCATGTGTGGGGAAAGTGGGTTAAGTCACGGAGCTTTGCACCCATGGACCAATGGTATTTAGATGACTCGCGGTGTTGCGCCCTTTGGAAAAGTATAAGTACATAGATGTATGATTTATTGTAGTGGTCAACAAGAGAGCATCTTGTGGCAGAGAGGGCTAGTGACAAGCCTAAAATTTATGGAGGGTCAAGAGGGCTTGTGACAAAGGCCTCAAATTTGTGGAGGGTCGAGAGGGGCCTATGGTAGGCCTTAGATATGAGAGGGCTGAGAGTGGAAAGAGGGTGTGTAGAGGGTCGAAAGGCTCTAGTTAACAGAAGAAGATTGAGGAATTTTTGGGGGAGATTTTCGAGAAATTCAAGGGAAGTTGGGCAAGAAGAGAAGGACCTAGCTAAGGGATTGATTTGTTGTGGATGCAAAGTTATTTCCTTGGGATGATTTGACAGATGCGCATGCTGTATGATTTCTAGAGAGGTAATGAGCAGAAAGAGTGGGCCAAGAGCATTCCAAGGAGGTCGAGTTTGTCTTGGAGCCGATTCCAGTTCAACATTTGAGCTTTTGGGCCACCAAATCTCCATGGGATTATGTTACAGGGTACCCTTTAGCTAGAAGTTATCTTAACCTTCTCTTTAAGTTGTCTTAGCCTCCTTTAGAAGCTATCTCAACCTCCTCTTCTCCAACTCTACACTTGAAGAATGAATGATCTCCCTTTGCCTTTTCTCCCGTGTTAGTCTTCGTAATGAAGTGAAGTCCTAACGCTATGATTAATGGTTGAGACTAGATCTCAGCTCTCCTTAATCAATGGTGGAGATCTAATCTCCCATTGACCCCCTTTTCATTTATCCCTTCATTAATGGCTTCCCCTAGTCACTTTTTAACTTTAAGTTGTACCATACACTTCTTCTCATAAAGTCACTTAAATGTTATAAAGTAAATTTAATATAATAAATTACTAAGTACTTTTTGAACCTCATAAAGTGACTAAAAGTCAGATGAATTGATAACTCATAAAGTCACTTACCAAAAAGATGTATCGTGTGTTTTCCTAGGCCAAAGGAAAAAAATACCAAGAACACATGCTTGGCACCCTTTTTCTCAGCACTTAACTTGTAACTTGGTTGTGAAACTAAGTTAAAGGTGTATGTCATTTCCCTACGAGTATACGATATAATCATTAAAATGGATGGGATAGAAGGCTATCAAGGTTTCGTATACTACTTACAAAAAACAGTGATTTGTTTAAATGATGACAAAAGGTCAATTGAGATCTATGGTATCAAGAGGAAAGTGTCCCTATGATTAATCTCAACAATGAAAGTTAAATGTTGCCTCAGGAATGGGTGTAAGTTGTACATGATCAAGGCAATGGGTGACAAGAAGGGACCCTCTTTAGATAAGCATCTAGTTATGTCAAATTCGAGGATGTTTTTCCTGAGTTACCATTGTTACCCCTTGAGAGGGAACTTGATTTCACAATCGAGATAAAACCCAGCATGGATAAAATATCCAAGACACCATACATGATGATGACTCCCAAACTTTGTGAGTTACAGATGTAGTTGAAGGAACTACTAGACTTGGGACTTATTAGGCCCAATTTTTCACCTTGGGTGCACCAATACTTTTCGTTAAGCAAAAGGATGGTTCCTTGAGATTGTACATAGATTACATGGATTTTAATTGAGCCACAATGAAGAATAGGTACCTGATACCTCAGATAGATTACCTATGTGATCATACGAAGGGAGCGATGGATTTCTGAAAAGTTAATTTGTTGCGGGATATCACGAGTTAAGGATTAAAAAGGGTGACATTCTAAAGACTGCCTCCCAAACTTGGTTTGGGAACTATGAGTTAAAGATGGTGCCATTTGGTTTAACCAATGGACTAATAGTGTTCATGAGCCTCATGAATTGTGTGTATGAAAATTTTTGGAGCACTTTGTGCAGGTATTTATGGATGAAATTCTCATATATTCCAATAATGAAAAGGAACATGAGGAACACTTGTGGATTGTGTTGACACGCTTCAAGAAAATAAATTATATAGCAATATTTCAAAGCGTTCTTTCTTTTAGAATGAGATTCAATATCTTGGCCATATTATTTCAGGATAAGGAATTTTGGTGGACCTGAGAAAGGTGAAGGCCAAAATGGATTGCCTAGTGCCGAAAAAAGCTCATGAGGTGTGAAGCTTCATGGGTCTAGCAAGTTATTATTATAGTTTTGTGGAATGTTTCTCAAAGACTATGAAACCCATCACTTCATTACCGCACAAAGGAGTTAGGTATGAGTGGATAGAAGAATGCAACGCTACAATCATCAAGCTAAAGAGATTACTAACTAGTGCACCAATCCTTCAAGTGTCTGGCATGGATAAATAATTCACAATTTGCAAAAAGGCCTCGAAGCAAGGATTAGGAACTATATTAATGCAATAAGGGGGTTAATAACATATTTGTCTAAGAATATGAAGAAAAATGAGGAGATTTATGTTACATGTGGCTTAGAATTTCCATTTATGATGCTAGCTATAAAACTTTAGAGGCACTACCTGGTGAGAAAGAGATTTGAGCTAAAGACAGATCATGAAATCTTGAAGCATCTCTTCACTCAAAGCAATATGAATTATAGACAAAAGTGATGGAGTAATTTCATGAATGAGTATGATTTCAGTATTTAATGCATCAAAGGAAAGGATAATGTGGTGGTCGGTGAACTAAGTAGAAAAACACATATCTTCTACTTGGTGCCCTTAAGGGTCATTTTGAGGGAGTGTGTGGTAGAAAAAGTCTTTGGATTTGGTTGGTATTTAAAGGTTACATCATTTATCTGAAATGGGAATTAGATAGAACAAAAGTTTGAGGGTTTTGTCCTTGAAGCTAATATACTATTGAGACTTCAAGGATATATATCCATGAGGAAGGTGGTATGCGAATAAATATCCTTGAAGAATTCCATAGGGAACTTTATTATGTGCACCCTAGAGTGAATATGTATGTAGACATGAAGAAGATTTTCTTCTAGGTGAGAATGAAGCATTGAGATTAGGATGCAAAGACCTTAAGTGCCTAGTAGGAGCTAGTTGACTGGTAAATCTAGTTGGGTGGTTTCAAGGAGCAAACACAAAAGGAAAACAAATTTAGATCTATTTAATTCAATTCAAATGAAAAAGTATTGAATCATATGTTAATTATGTAAATTTCAACCTACATTTATGTTGCCTTGATTATTTATCTTGCTTATTAAATTATCTATATGTTGCTTAGTTTATGTTGCTATAGAAATTAATATATAAATAAATAATATGTGAAAATGATAGACTATGAAGATATTATGGAGATTCATCATTTCATAATTTTTTTGCGGATATATTCAACCAAATTTTATTATAATATTGAGGCTCTAAGTAAGAGGACTCACAAAGAGCGTGATTAAATTAAGGGGAGAGAATACAATTTTATTTTTATGAATAAAATGATTAGCATAGTTTAAAAGGAAAATTGAATCTAATATTTAGTCGTAAAGGATTAGAAATACTGATTAAAATCACTATGTTATAGAATTCAAAATGATCAAATACTTACCATTTAGTGTGAAATCTAAATAAACCAAAGAATTATCCAAATCATAATCATTAGGTTCACTATAAGAGAAATAACAATTTTGTTAGAAAATATAAATAAAAAAAGTTATAAATATAACATAAAATGCAACATTCAATCTACTTGTAAAAGAAACACAAACAAATCCAAAAACCTCTAAGAAGAAAAAAAATAATAATATATATATATATATAGATATATATATATATATATATATAATCACTTAATCACCTCATTATAAAATCTAAATTAATTTAATGTTGATTACAATATATAAATACTAAATAAAATAAAAATGTTTCCCAATCATAACAATTATGCTATCTAAATTCAACTTTAAATATTTTAAACCAGAAATATACACTACATTTAATAACATTAAAATATATATTTTTTAAATAACATCAATTATAATTAATTAATATCTGAACAGATTTGGGTGACTAATTAAAAACATATTAATATAAAAATAAATATTCAAAAATAAGATAAATCTTTTCTAATGGTACATAGGTAAAATGTCGCATCAAATAATTAAAAACTTTACTATTAACATCAATGTAACCTGATATATTAACTTTCAACTACGTCAAACATGTTATAATAACTTTCAATTAATGTAACAGACTAAATAAAGTCTTCCACATGTATAATGACTTTCCATTATGCGACCAATACTTTACCACTGTGTTGAAGATTTTATTACCGCTTTGAATCAATACCACCAAAGACTTTACCACTATGTTGAAGACTTTATTATTATTGCGTTGAATCTTCTTTGATATGATGTGTGTGTGAAGAAATAGTGTGAATCCTTAATCTCTATGTTTTATAAAATATAAAAGGTTTGGATGGGATTGAAGAATTAGACTTCAACATTATATGAATTTAGCATTGTTAAAAGAAGTTTTCTATTTATTTGTTTCTGGATAGGGAAGATGTTCAGAACAAAACAAGAAAAATAAATTTAGCACTCACATAAATGTTTTTTATTTGTTTGTTTTTGGGTAGAGAAGATGTTTAAAACAAAATATGGAAGAAAAAAATTATAACATATTAATAAAATATATAGAATTTTGAAATTTTGTTTTTAATTATTGTATTCAATATATTCGATATTTTGCTTATATAAGGTATTTATTTTTATATAAAAAACATATAAAAATGTATTAAAAATACAATATATAATATAAAAGAGATGATAATAGAAGTTGAATTTTTGTAATTTTTTTCTTTACTTTTACATCTTTTTTATAACAAGAACCACTTTTAATTGTCACAACCCAAACAATAAATTTAGTAAATTTTTACCCATACCATAGCCAATAAATAAAAACATTAAATTATAAAATCAAACAAAATAAACCCCAAGAAACTAAATGTGAATAATGAAAAACCATAAAATTAAATCTGTACAGATAAAAAGCGAAAAAATTACTTTTTATTAAAAATGAAACTTTGTGCAAAATTTCTTTATATATTCAATAATATTTTAATCGAAACATTAAGCCAAAAAAATGCAAAATAACATATAAATCTTAACCTACCATTAAGGTTTTTTTAAAACAAATCATTAACGTTTTTTAAAACAAATCCCAAAGCGTTTATCACACAATAGCTTTACCATAAATTTAAAGCTTATCCCAAAATGCCTAGACTATTAATGGTATTATCAAGTTCGAGGGCTATGTTTGGCAATGGGGTTTCCAAGGGCGGTTGGTTCTCTGCTTTCTTTTGGTTCGCTGACAAGATCAAATATCTCTACCTGAGACTGTGGCCTTGAGGTTATATCACCTGCCTAGGTCTGTTTAGCATAAGTAAGATCTATTTGGTGCTGACTACTACCTATATCCTTCCACCTTGTTTCTGACTTATACACCCTTTGAGTTTAGATCTGAAACTAGCGCTTTTCCTTATCCTGATCCTTATCTTGGGCCCAATCAACATCAACATCGAACTCGACATGCATCATGTAACCTAACCTACCTCATTGATCGAACCTGATGCATTGGTGGGGTAACCTTCATTGTGTAACTACTGTACTAAAAGAGTCATGTGAGTTATTCCACTAAGCCGGTGAAATAAAGGCTATGTTTTCTGGATTATTAGTGAACCCACTTAACAGGGATTGAGATTGACCTTTCACTGATTGGAATGGAGGGAGATTGATTGAAAGAGAAACAGTTGGAGGTGTACCCGTACCCATTCATTCATCTCACGCTTTACAATTGTTTAACTTCGTACCATAAATATGATATTGTTACACACTGTGAGATTTTAAGAAATGAATGACATGGAGAGTTTCTCGGAAAACATTAATTTTCCTACCAATGAAAATTCTCAGCTGCAACAGTGAATAATCAATGGCGGGGACCTCTATCCTGTAAACTTGCAAATGTGAACTTTTCTCTCCAGCGCCTGGGATGTTCGTAGGGACGACATTTGTGTTCGCAGTTAAGTTCATGCATCTTTTATGCTTCACTGCAATACATCCACAAATTCCTTGCTGCGCCATCGAACTCAATTTCATTCCGAACACATAAGTATTTGGTATCAATCTTTTCACCCGTTGGAACCGAAGCCACGCAGATGTGAGTGGGAGAACTGAGACAGGGTAACAGGTGTTCGAGGAGCTAAATCGTGACCGAGCGTTGGGAGGTCCGATTTTCCCAAACGGAGTACATCTTTGTATATATCCCACATTCAAAGTACTATACAGTCAATAACAATATATGACGAGCCCACAGACTGCCACCTGACATACATCCAGCGGTCAGATCCGGCCAGTCCACAGACCGCCACCTGGCATAAATCCAGCCGTCTATCCGATCTTGGCCGTCCACAGCCGGCCACCTGGCATAAATCCAGCCGTCTATCCGATCTTGGCCGTCCACAGCGCGCCACGTGGCGTCTGTCCGACGCTTAGATCTTGGCCGTCCACAGCGCACCACGTGGCGTCTATCCGACGCTTAGATCTTGGCCGTCCACAGCGCACCACGTGGCGTCTGGCCGTCCACAGCGCGCCATGTGGCGTCTGTCCGACGCTTAGATCTTGGCCGTCCACAACGCACCACGTGGCGTCTGTCCGACGCTTAGATCTTGGCCGTCCACAGCGCACCACGTGGCGTCTGTCCGACGCTTAGATCTTGGCCGTCCACAGCGCACCACGTGGCGTCCATCGGACGATCAGATCTTGGCCGTCCACAGCGCGCCACGTGGCGTCTGTCCGACGCTTAGATCTTGGCCGTCCACAGCGCACCACGTGGCGTCTATCCGACGCTTAGATCTTGGACACCACGTGGCGTCTGTCCGACGCTTAGATCTTGGCCGTCCACAGCGCACCACGTGGCGTCTGTCCGACACTTAGATCTTGGCCGTCCACAGCGCACCACGTGGCGTCCATCGGACGATCAGATCTTGGCCGTCCACAGCGCGCCACGTGGTGTCTGTCCGACGATCAGATCTTGGCCGTCCACAGCGCGCCACGTGGTGTCTGTCCGACGCTTAGATCTTGGCCGTCCACAACGCACCACGTGGCGTCTGTCCGACGCTTAGATCTTGGTCGTCCACAGCGCGCCACGTGGCGTCTGTCCGACGCTTAGATCTTGGTCGTCCACAGCGCACCACGTGGCGTCTGTCCGACGCTTAGATCTTGGCCGTCCACAGCGCACCACGTGGCGTCTGTCCGACGCTTAGATCTTGGCCGTCCACAGCGCACCACGTGGCGTCCATTGGACGATCAGATCTTGGCCGTCCACAGCGCACCACGTGGCGTCTGTGCGACGCTTAGATCTTGGCCGTCCACAGCGCGCCACGTGGCGTCTGTCCGACGCTTAGATCTTGGCCGTCCACAGCGCACCACGTGGCGTCTGTCCGACGCTTAGATCTTGGTCGTCCACAGCGCGCCACGTGGCGTCTGTCCGACGCTTAGATCTTGGCCGTCCACAGCGCACCACGTGGCGTCTGTCCGACGCTTAGATCTTGGCCGTCCACAGCGCACCACGTGGCGTCTGTCCGACGCTTAGATCTTGGCCGTCCACAGCGCACCACATGGCGTCTGTCCGACGCTTAGATCTTGGCCGTCCACAGCGCACCACGTGGCGTCCATCGGACGATCAGATCTTAGCCGTCCACAGCGCGCCACGTGGCGTCTGTCCGACGATCAGATCTTGGCCGTCCACAGCGCGCCACGTGGCGTCTGTCCGACGATCAGATCTTGGCCGTCCACAGCGCGCCACGTGGCGTCTGTCCGACGATCAGATCTTGGCCGTCCACAGCGCGACACGTGGCGTCTGTCCGACGCTTAGATCTTGGCCGTCCACAGCACACCACGTGGCGTCCATCGGACGATCAGATCTTGGCCGTCCACAGCGCGCCACGTGGCGTCTGTCCGACGCTTAGATCTTGGCCGTCCACAGCGCACCACGTGGCGTCTGTCCGACGCTTAGATCTTGGACACCACGTGGCGTCTGTCCGACGCTTAGATCTTGGCTGTCCACAGCGCACCACGTGGCGTCTGTCCGACGCTTAGATCTTGGCCGTCCACAGCGCACCACGTGGCGTCCATCGGACGATCAGATCTTGGCCGTCCACAGCGCGCCACGTGGCGTCTGTCCGACGCTTAGATCTTGGCCGTCCACAGCGCACCACGTGGCGTCTGTCCGACGCTTAGATCTTGGCCGTCCACAGCGCGCCACGTGGCGTCTATCCGATGCTTAGATCTTGGCCGTCCACAGCGCGCCACGTGGCGTCTGTCCGACGCTTAGATCTTGGCCGTCCACAGCGCACCACGTGGCGTTTGTCCGACGCTTAGATCTTGGCCGTCCACAGCGCACCACGTGGCGTCCATCGGATGATCAGATCTTGGCCGTCCACAGCGCACCACGTGGCGTCTGTCCGACGCTTAGATCTTGGCCGTCCACAGCGCGACACGTGGCGTCTGTCCGACGCTTAGATCTTGGCCGTCCACAGCGCACCACGTGGCGTCTGTCCGACGCTTAGATCTTGGCCGTCCACAGCGCACCACGTGGCGTCCATCGGACGATCAGATCTTGGCCGTCCACAGCACACCACGTGGCGTCTGTCCGACGCTTAGATCTTGGCTGTCCACAGTGCGCCACGTGGCGTCTGTCCGACGCTTAGATCTTGGTCGTCCACAGCGCACCACGTGGCGTCTGTCCGACGCTTAGATCTTGGCCGTCCACAGCGCACCACGTGGCGTCTGTCCGACGCTTAGATCTTGGCCGTCCACAGCGCACCACGTGGCGTCCTTCGGACGATCAGATCTTGGCCGTCCACAGCGCGCCACGTGGCGTCTGTCCGACGATCAGATCTTGGCCGTCCACAGCGCGCCACGTGGCGTCTGTCCGACGATCAGATCTTGGCCGTCCACAGCGCGCTACGTGGCGTCTGTCCGACGATCAGATCTTGGCCGTCCACAGCGCGCCACGTGGCGTCTGTCCGACGATCAGATCTTGGCCGTCCACAGCGCGCCACGTGGCGTCTGTCCGACGCTTAGACCTTGGTCGTCCACAGCGCACCACGTGGCGTCCATCGGACGATCAGATCTTGGCCGTCCACAGCGCACCACGTGGCGTCTGTCCGACGATCAGATCTTGGCCGTCCACAGCGCACCACGTGGCGTCCATCAGACGATCAGATCTTGGCCGTCCACAGCGCGCCACGTGGCGTCCATCCGACGATCAGATCTCGGCCGTCCACAGCGCGCCACGTGGCCATAATCAGACGATCAGATCTCGGCCGTCCACAGCGCGCCACGTGGCGTCCATCCGGCGATCAGATCTCGGCCGTCCACAGCGCGCCACGTGGCGTCCATCCGACGAACAGATCTCGGCCGTCCACAGCGCGCCACGTGGCGTCCATCCGACGAACAGATCTCGGCCGTCCACAGCGCGCACAGGACGATAAGATTTCAGCCGTAGACAGCGCGCCACGTGGCATCCATCCGACGATAAGATTTCGGCCGTAGACAGCGCGCCACGTGGCGTCTACCGACGATCATATTTTTGGCTGCCCACAGACCGCCAAGTGGCGTCCATCCGACGTTCAGATCTCGGCCCGCCAAGTGGCGACAATGCCACCCTAACATTTTTGGCTTCCTTGGTTATGAAGGTGTAATGTACTGCCGGATTTAACAATGTGGGACTAAAATCAATCGAAGTTACTGCACAGAGGAATTAATTGTCACTCCTCTCTTAAAAGACTCCATCCCATAGCAAGGAACTGGAACTGGAAGCCTCGTCCACCATTCCATCCCCGATCCGCCTGTTTCAACGATCCATTTACTGGGCTTCCCTGACAGTTCCCATAGACGTATGTCGCGCTGTTCAACCCGTCGATCCAGGTTAACTTCGCTGCCAGAACTCCCACCTTCCGGTCAAGCATTCTTTATCAAATCGATGGGAGGACAACTATAGATATACTACCTTACAATCCCAGGAGGACAACCGGGACATTGGTGCAATTTCTCTTTTCTTAAAAACAATTGTTATTTACTATATATTTTTTTTAATTGAAGAATTTTAAATATTAAATGAAAATAATAAAATATTTTTTATCACTAAAAATTGTAAATGGTATAATATATATAAACGTATAATTAAAAAATGAAAATATAAAATTACAAAAGGTTCATAATTTTATTTTTATTCGTAATTGGAAATGATAAATTTAATTTTAAAAATAATTTTATTTATTTATGATTCTCATATATATATATATATATATATATATATATATATATATATATAATATGAATTTCATCAATAATAAGTCGCACAATAAATGAAATTCAATTATGAATTTCATTCTACCAATACAAAATATATTAATTGAATTGCTTGAATCTATATTCATTAATAAAATTATAAATATGAAGTATACATAAATTTATTTTATTGACAAGACTTTTTTTCAGAAGAAAAAGCTTTATATTATATTGAGAGAATATATACATGATAGATCTGAACTATGGATGATCATCTGAACAAGAGATAGACATAGAAGATCAATTGATCTGAAGGATTTGACCATGGAGCCAGTGAAAACGCTGATAATCAAAATGTAAAGAGACTGAGAATGAGGGGGGGAAACCAAAATGTCAATTATGATATAAATCTTTAATTGTAGGGGCATTTGCTTTTAAGAAGTTTTTGAAATTAATAATATAAGAAATGGTACTTGGATTTTGTAATTTTGTATACATGTCTATTTAAATGTGATATTTTATTGATATGGTAACATTATCCTTTGATACATTAAAATATGAATATTTGAAAATATTTATATTTAATTTAAGAGTTTTTGTTTGAATGTTATGCATCATATTTTTTTTAAGTCAATATAATATCTAATTTAAAATTCCTCAAAGAAAAAATGTGTTTATTATCTCACCCTTCACAACTTTATAATGTCTTGGTTGAGAAAAAAAAAATAATGACATACGTTCCTTGATAAATATCACTCATTAACTTGCTTAAGCAATTATGGTATAATGTCAATATGTGACTCAATAGTTGTTTGATGTTATAGAAATTAGGAAAGTTGTGCCTAATATTGCAAAGAGTAGACAAATATTTGCTTCAAATAGTCTCAAAGCATTCATTGTGTCTTTTTTTTTGTTAAATTAATATCTTCCTCATTTTTCTTTTGGTCTCTTCTTATTTTTTCTCGTCATGTCACATTATCTTTATTTTCGTTATCATGCCAAATAAATTTTGGTTTATGAGATGTATCACGTAGAAGAATTTTGTGGTGTGAACTATAATGCAACATTATGAGTTGATTTCGACCTATCAATTAACAAATCAATCTCACTAGATAGCCCCAAAAACAAAACCCAAGTGTGAGGATATTTCCCACTAAACATAGAGAAACCATCTTAAGTCTATCTCCATCTTAAGTCTATGAGAACCAACTTGGAATTTTCCCAATAGGATCCTAGACAAATGCATCCAACGTTTGCACATGTAAAGGGGGCTTACTATGATGCCATTTTGTAGCTCCAAAAAGTGCTCTAGGTAAGACATGTTTGAGCCCAACCTCATTGGTGGTCAGGTCCAAGTGACCTGGACGTATAATCTATGGATACCCTCTCTAATGGCTTAATTCAATACTTATTGAATCAACAAGAGATGATTCTATGAATTAAGGGAGAATATGAATGGTAGAACGCACTCCGCAGAGATAATCAGCAACTGGAGAAGTTGAGATGCTTTTGAGAACCAACCTCGAGCACTTCATGAAGGAAGATTATCACATTACATAATCAAAATTAAGATAGAGATACAACATTAAATCTCTTCCCTTAACTATCAAAATGGGGATCTACATGATGATACTACCAACAAGGGTTGAGAGATTAAGAAATCTCTTGTGCTAAAGTTCTAAGAAGAACTATGTGGCAGAATCTTATTCAATAGGTAATTAAGAAATCTAGAGATCTACAAGATATAAAAAAGTGTATATACGAGTATTTTATACAAAGGCACCAATATAGTAGCCTTCATGTGACTATTGGCATTCCTAGTTATTAACATGCACAAATTGTTGAATATTTAGGTGTGTGGGGCTTGAACTGAGTGCACTAAATGTTGTTGAAGTTTTTTGGAAGTATGGGCACCATCATCTCCACCCACAAGGCATCTTCCCTTTGACCTCCCCTATCAACAACAAATTAGAGGCTACCAAGGGCATTGCCCTTTTTCACCCTACGGGGGCATTTTGTGGACTAGTATTGGGTTGCTACAAATAGCTAGGGATGCTAAAGTGGTTTGCTTGTAGCCATTTGTGTTTTCACTTGAATCATGCATCATGAGGGCATCATTCATGTAGGTTTGCATCACTTCTAAACTCAAGTTATCCTACATATCTCACTAAAGTATTTATCTTATGTGATTATAGACTACCCTTTATCACATTACAAACATATAGTCTTGTTTGTTTAAAACCTCCTCGATTAAGGCTCTTAGTAGAAGGGGTAGTTATTATGATTTATGAAATTAGTATGGACCCTATCCTAAACATCAATATCATGATGCATTTCAAACTTCATTACCACCCTATTATATTTTCCATGGAAATATCATTGTATCAAGCATACTAAATTTAAACATCTGCTAAAGCAAAGCAACAACACTTAAAAATTGTTCTCAAAATTAGTGTATCGTGGCATTAAATGGACATGGAAAATAATCAATGCACCAAGAAAAGATATGTGCACTCTACAACGTAGGATAGATGAGATGCGTCGTATGTTGATGGTAGATGGGTAGGCGGGTAACACTAAAAAGGTAAAATAGAAGAAGAAAAAAAGGGGGGGCATCTAACATCTAATGTAATAAAAGAGAGAAGAGAAAAAGAACCAAAATAAAATAACAATAAACTAGTATTCATCCTCTACAAAAGCATCAATACTTACCAAAAAAAACTAGCATAGATCCATCTAAACCCAAGATATTTCAAGTATCTAGAGGTTTGCACTTGAGTTTCTTTTTTATCCCTCCATCACTTGATAGATCTAAGGTTAAGATGGATCTACGCTAGTATCACACCACCATGTAAAGAAATCTATTAAACATATATCACAATTTAAAATATTTTTAAATTATGATACATGACTTTTAATATTTAAAATATATATTTTTAAATAAATTATATATATATATATATAAATATGTGAAAATTTTAAATTTCATTTTATAAATTTTATATTGTTTTTAAAGATGGTAATCATTTTGATTTTAATAAATTATGGAAATTATATAAAAATTTAGTTCTTCCCTCTTCAAAAATGTAGATATTATTTTTTAAACTCTATTTTATATTAAAGATTTTAAACTTAATTATATATATATATATGTATAATTTAATTCTTTCTTTTATAAAATGAATTTTTATATATAATTTTTTAATATTAAATTAAATTAATGATAAATATTAATGGATAGATTTCGTGTTCATAAGTTGACGGAAACAAGAAATAATTGTGAACTAACATGATATATATATATATATATATATATATATATATATATATATATATATATATAATATTGTATTTTTCTTATGCTTGGTTAGGTATGACATGAGATTTTCAAATACATTATTTCAAGTGAATTCAAACTAGTTTGTGTTTTAGTTGACTAAGATTTTGTAAGACCCATGGAAGCCCATGTTTTGACATGGTAGATTGTTTTAGTAGCTTCTCTCACCCCATCAGTTGATATGATACTAATGCCATTAGTTCTAGATTATAATCTTGATTGATGGTCAAATGCTAGAGAGAAACAATTCAACTAATGATTTCATGCACATGCATATTTATCATAAGTATTTAGAGAATGTTGTTGAAAGATCAAATTGTTATATGTTCTAAAGTTTCCTTCTAACTATTTCTCTACAATGGGTTTTTTTTCCCAAAGTCTGGTTTATGTATTTAGGAGGATATAGGGAAAATGATCTTGGAAGTGGAGATATATATGATATGATTATTTATAAACAGCACAAAGGTATGAGAGAGATAGCCCACAAGAGATTTGATGAGTAGAGGTGCTATTTCATGAGCTATGAGAATGGGCACATAGAGATGATAACACATGAAGAGAGAGTTGAGCAAAGGCTATGAATGTAAGTTAAGAAGTCTCAAAGATTGAGCATTTAGTAGGGTTTTGGATAGAAGGGAGAGTCCACAATGGAAACGAATAGGAACTTGATGAGACTTTTCAAAACAATAAATGACACAAAGAAAAATCCTCTAACACAAAACTTGATCAGGGACTTGACCTAACCAATCCTAACCATGACATACATTTCGTCAAACATATGGAAGACATGTAATCTACAGGTCATGAATGCATATTTAAACACAGGGGTTTGATACTTATCTAAGATTCACCAACAAGGTCTAATACCCTCTCATAATAGTTGCAATAACATTTGGTATTACGCATTTACTTGGTCCCGAGCTCTGGTTTTGAATCTCTCGCGCGCTCCTGCCTTCGCCCCCCAGGCCCTGCCTGGCTGGGCCTCTGATCCTCGATCCCCCCCGTGCCTGTCGTTTTGCGCTGGTCCCTACCCTCGGGGTCCCAGCCCCCCCTCCCGCTTTGTTCCCTTCGTCGTTCCCTGCGGGCCTGCAATGGCAGGGCCCGCCCCCCCCCCCAGCTTCGGAGAATCACGAAGAAATCTTTGCCTCACTATTTTCTAAACCCTCAGATGACAGACCTCGCCCCTCAGTAACAAAGTTCATTAAAAAGTTGGATGAAATCCCTGAGGTTAATCTACCTCCCTCCCTTCCAAGGAAATCGGCAATAGCTCTTGCGGAAAGAGGCCTTGTAGGCCAGTTCACCGGCCTCTGGCCCTCCCCGAGATCAGTTCAAAAATGGGTGGAGTGCAACTGGAGTGCAATGATCCCAGGAAAGATTGCCATCAGATTCTGCGGACGTGGATACTATACTTTTCTTTTTGAGTCGAAAGAAGACAAGAATCTCATTTTCTGTAATGGACCTTATTTCATGGATACAAGAGGACTCTATTTGAACAGATGGACTCTAGACTTCGACCCGGAAATGGATATTCCAAACGCAGTTCCAGTTTGGGTGCGGCTCCCCCATTTGCCGCTTCATTGTTGGGGAGATGAATCAGTAAAAGCAATAGGTAATGCAGTAGGAAAATACATTGACAGATCTGAACCAAGGGAGAACATGCACGCGTGCGCAAGGATCTGCGTTGAAGTAGACCTAGGGAAAGGCCTGCCAGAAGCTATAAAGATAAAGGTGGATCAATGGATGCACATTCAGTAGCTGGACTACGAGCAGCTCCCCTTCAAATGCAAGGTATGTCACGAGTATGGCCACTTCGCCAATAGATGTAGTAAGTTAAAAGCAAATGAAGTTGAAAATAATGAGGAAAATGCTGAGGGAACATGGGAACATGTAAAAAGAAAAAAGCCCTCCCCTAACCAGGGAATCAGCTCTAAAACCCCTTCGGCATCAAGCCTCCCCCCCCCTCCAGCTCAGCCTTCCCTTCATCCTCCAACCCCTTCGAATCCTTATCTGCTGAAGAACCTTCCTCCGCCCCCCCCCCCGTCCCCTCGTCCAGCCTCTCCCCGCTCGAACCCTCTCCCCTCCCCCCCTCCCACCATTGAAAGAATCCTCACTAGAAACAAAGCGAAAGAAGCCAATCAGCCCTCAGATCCCCCGAGAAAAGTTGGTAGGAAGACAAACAAAGAGCTCAGAGATGAAATAGCTGCTAAGGAGATGGCAACGGGAACACAGCAACCTATGGACTCATATCTAGGAAAGCTAAAAGGGAGTGGAGAAAAGGCAAAGGAGAAGTCCGGATCCCACCCAACAAACGGTAAATAATGATCTTGGTCTCTTGGAACTGTAGGGGGATGGGCTCTTCCGTAAAACTGAAAGCAATCAAGGATTTACTAAAACAGGAGCAGCTAGACTTTCTCCTTATCCAGGAGACCAAAATCACCGAGCAGGACTTTCATCATCAAACCCAACAATTCAAAAAAAATTCAGGTTTATCAAAAGGCTCAGATGGGGCTCCAGGAGGTATAGGAACAATATGGAGCAAGAACAAATGGGAAATCATCAACTCACAACTATGCAACTGGTGGATCAGAACAGACTTGAAAAATAAAAGCACTCAGGAAGTTTATCACATCTACAACATATATGCCCCAAATCACTACAGGGACAAAGCTAGCTGTTGGAATACCATAGAGGCAGATCTCCTCTCTGTCCAAAATAGTCGGATAATTCTTGGGGGAGACATGAATTTAATAAGACATGTGGAAGAAAAATTTGGTGGAAATTATCATGCAGATTCCTCACGAGATAAGCTAGAATCCATTATTCAGTCATTCAATCTGATCGACACCCCTCTGTCAAATGGCAAATATACATGGAGCAATAAAAGATCAGGATCTCACAATATCAAGGAGAGATTGGACAGGTTTTTACTTCAGGAAGGAATAGTAGGAAATTTTCAGTCCATCAGGAGTCACTTAATTCACGCCTCAGCTTCGGACCACAAGCCTGTGATTCTCATTCTGGACAAAGGAACAAATTTGGGGCCACTTCCCTTCAAATACAATAAAACTTGGGACCTCCAAGAAGACTTCCGCACCCTTATACAAAACCAGTGGGCTAAGGAAGTAATAGGATCGCCTCACTTCGTCTGGGAAACAAAATTAAAACAACTACGGACAGTCATAAAGCAGTGGGCAAAAGAGGCGGCGATCTTTGAAAGGAAAAAAAAAACAGACCTGCTTACAAAGATGGAGCTTTGGCATAAAGAGAAAGAGCACATTCAATACACAACCGAGGATTTAGAGCAGGAAAAAAATATGTATAAGGAACTCTACCGACAAAACCGCGTGGAGGAAGAGGAACAAAGAGTGAAATCCCGCTGCCTATGGCTGAAAGCTGGGGAGAAAAATACCACCTTCTTTCACAACAATATCAAACTCAGGAGAGCTGGCAACCAAATTGATAAAATTGAGGCTGATGGGAAAGTGCTGAAGGATCAAGAAGAAATTAAAAACGCAGCCTATAATCACTTCAAGGCCCTCCTCTCAGCAGCTCCTCAACAAACAGATAGTGTTGACTTCCTCAGTACAATAGAGAGCAAATTATCAGAGGATCATAATAGAGAGCTGGAGCAAGACCTCACAGAAGAGGAAATCCGAGTGGCGACCTTCAGCATGCAGTAAGATAAGGCTCCGGGCCCGGACGGTTTTACGGTTGCATTCTACCGTCAACACTGGGAAATAATCAAAAAGGATTTTGTGAGAATGATAAAGAATGTTTTCAGAAATCACAAGCTGGGAGAAAACACAAAATCTTCCCACATTGCTCTGATCCCTAAGGAAGCAAATCCCATCTCATTTGACAGATTTCGCCCCATCTCACTTTGCAATGTCTCCTACAAGATTATAACAAAAATAATTGCCAACAGGCTCAAGAAATTTCTCCCTCTTTTAATCTCTGAAAATCAGGGAGGCTTTGTTCCAAGCAGGCAAATAACAGATAATGTCATATTAATTCAGGAAGCCATACACAGCAGCCTTAACAGAGGAGAGCGAGGAATGATAATCAAACTAGATATGGCTAATGCTTTCAACTGGGTGGACCACTCTTTCCTAACTGCAACACTAAAAAAATTTGGGTTCTCAACCAACTTCATCAGCATCATCAATGGGTGCATCTCCAACCCTTGGACCGCCCCTTTGATCAATGGTCGACCTAGCAAATACTTCAGAAGCACCAGGGGGCTGAGACAAGGTTGCCCCCTCTCCCCATTCCTATACATAATCATGGCTGAGACCTTGAGTATTCATCTAGAACATCTTCGCAGCAATAAAGAGATCACGGGAATCTGCATAGAAAGAGGGATAAAGGAGATAAATCACTCGCTCTTCGCGGATGATACTCTCTTAATTGGGGGAGCCTCTAGTCTAATGGCAAGGAGATTTAAAAGAGTTTTGGATGCTTTCCTCTCAGTCTCTGGGGGTAAATTGAACAACAGGAAATGCAAAATATACACATGGAATGTTCCTTTCCATATTCAACAAAGAATATCCTTGATACTGGACATCCCAATGCAAAGGAATTGGAGCTCTTTCTCCTACTTGGGTTTGCCTCTGGCTAAAGAACCTGTCAAAGCTGAGGTCTGGACAAAACATATAGAAAAGATGAGAGGTCTCCTTCAGAGTTGGGGAGTCTCTTGGCTCAACTTAGCAGGCAGAACCATTCTCATCAAGGTTGTCCTCTCAGCCCTCCCAATCTACCAGTATGCGGTAATCATGGCTCCGGCTAGCATCCACAAACATATGGAACTCATCATGCGAAGTTTTCTCTGGCAGGGAGGAAAACAGGAGTCCAAGAAATTCAGCCTCGTCAAATGGGATCAGGTAACCCTCCCTTATGAAAAAGGAGGCATTTCCATTAAAATTCCAAGTCTTTCCAACCAGGCTCTGGGGCTCAAATTGATCTGGAAGATTCTCTTAGGTAACGGATCGTGGTGGGTGGAGACCATAAAAAGAAAATACCTCAGAGGTTCGAATTCTAGCATTCTCACTGAATCAATTGTGGACAGGCCTTGCACCCCGATGTGGAGACTTATCAAAAAAGTTCTGCCTCACTTTAGAGAAAATGCTTCCAAACTCCCAGGTAATGGAAAGGACACCAAGATCTGGTCTGACAGAATTATGGGTTCAAAACCGAGAAACCTCCTCCAAGGCCTCCGGCCCCTGCAAGAATGGATGGATGAACGAAAGTTAACCTCTTTGTTTGACATATCTTCTTGGAATCAAAACAGATGGCTCGACTGGAAGGATTTGCAAACCCCCCCCCCGGCCTCAGAGAATTATGGCTCAATCTTAAGCAATCCCTTTCTGGTTCTGCTCCAACCAATAAGGGGACTGAAGATAGATATATCTGGGACTCCTGTGGAGGGAACTTCACGGTGAAAGAAGGATACAAAACCTTGCAAAACATAACCCCCTTAGCAAACTGGAATCTCCACACAGCTGCTTGGAAGTCAGAATGCCTTCCAAAAGTGAAATATTTCAATTGGACGCTTCTTAAAGGGAAAATTCTTACAACTGAGAACTTAAGGAAAAGAGGAATTCAAGGTCCTTCGATATGCTGCTTCTGCCGAGCAGAGGAGGAGTCCATCCAACACACCCTTCTACTCTGTCCCTTCGCTCAGAGTTGCTGGAAGCAGATGACAAGCCCCATGGAAGCCCGCGAAAGCTTTGATCAGATCTCCAATCTTCAGAAAAATTGGAAGAGAGGCTACCCCTTCTCCAGGAAAGGCAAGCTCAATCTAACCAGAGTGTGGAAATGCATCCCAGCCACCCTCTGCTGGCACCTCTGGCTAGCCAGAAACAACCACGTTTTCAACAAAAAACAGCCCAACATGGCCAGTATCCTTGCAAAGACAATCGCGAGCATTTCTGAATCTATCAGTACAAACTACATAGCTCTTCCAGATCAGACGAGTTGGGCTCAAGAAGAGAGAAATTGGTATAATAAATTCAACCTCAACCACACCCAAAATCATCTCCCCCAGGCCAAAGATCATAAGAAACGGCCTAATTGGAAACTCAGAGGATCCAAGGAAGAGGTAATTCAATGGATCCTCAATCAGAAGCGCCCTTTCCTCTTCTTTGATGGTGCTTCGAAGAACAATCCTAGGAAAGCCGGAGCATGGGGCATCATCAAATATCACAATGGGAAAACCATTCTATGTTACGAATGGGGATTGGGGAATGCCTCCAATAATGCTGCTGAAGCCTATAGCCTCCTATTGGGCACCTCAATTTTGTCTAGATTGGGAGTTAGGAATGTAATAATACTGGGGGACTCGGCCATCATCATCGCCGCTATGATTACAGGCAAAGAGTTTATTAAGGAAGGCCTTAACAACATCAAGACCAGGATTCATGGCAATCTCAGGCACATGGGAGACTCAACCTTCCTACATGTTCTAAGAGAAAACAATACAGAAGCAGACTCCTTAGCAACCAAGGCTGTCAACAGGCAACAAGGACAAGTTCGTGAGAATGAGAGGATAATATATGAAAAGGCAATCCCGTAGGAGATCAAGCTGTCAGATAGCTCACCCGATCAGCACCCTCAGAACTCGTCCTTATTTCAGTCATTTCATCAGTCATTCCTTCCTCGATCTTCTCTACGCCTCCATTATGCTGCCTCTCCTCTGCTCCATCGCGACCAGTACAAAGTATTATTTCATATCCCGCGCTCTCCTTCCTATGATTTCTGGTAAACGTCCCCTCCTCCTCCTCATCGACTGCATCAAGAATCTTGAGCAGGATATGCACTCAGTCCCTTTAAATAAAAATAATTCGACTTCTCATCATGGCTGGCCTCCCTCATTCCTTTATAACCATTTCCCTTCTCCCGACCGTCTCAGAACACCCCTGCTTCTTCAGAAACAGGCTTGGAAAGTTGCGCGTTCAGAGAGGAGCCCGATTGTTCTTAACAACAGAAGCAAACAGTGCGCTCATCCTCCCAAGACACTGTTGTCTCTCTCTCGTGCTCACCTCCCCAGCACCAAGCGAGGCAGTTACCAGAGCAACCACGAAGAGCTCGCTCCCTTCACAGCTCTCAGGTATAAATCGTGCCATTCCCAGATTATTTGTTTGCTAGCTCTCTCCTTCTTAGCAATGGCAGAGCCCTCTGAGAACAGAAAGCAGAAAGAAGCTCAAGAGGGCCATGAGCAGTAAGAGAACCCGCTGGATCGAGTGCTTGGAAACAACACATGCACTCTCTGTAAAGAACATTGCTTCATGATCGCTCGGTTCATCAAACACCACAATGAACTCAAAGAGGACTTCCAAGCAGACAGCAGGTCCAAGAGGAAAAAACTAGAAAAGCAAAAGACAAAGATAGAGAGCCTCAAGGAGAAATGCCAACACCTGAAGGAGGCCATCACCCACATAAAGAATCTCGCAGAGAGTATGCAAGCAGAGGCATCTACCAAGGAAAGCAAAAAGGAGCCCCAGGTGGAAGACTCGGTTAATCAGTTCTGGTAAATAATCATATGTCCAGCAAAGTTTGCCTTCTAGCTGGCCTTTTTGTCCGACAATACAGTCGCTATCTATTCCAACATATTTTCTTTAAGTTAAACTCTCAGAAGTCAAGGGCTGCGACCCTATTTTGGACTTCTTCTCTCCTTCTTCCCGCATCTTATGTAACAGCACCTGCTCAATGCAGTTTTTTATAATATAAGAGTAGACGATCATGTTAAAAAAAAAACAACATTTGGTATTCCATGCAATCATAAACCATTCATATATTCATCAAAAATTTCAAGAGCCATAGACAATATGCATCCTATAACCAACATATAGCCAACCTATAAACCATCAAATAACCAACATATAAACCATGGCAACTCAACCATGAGATCAACATCATAATCAATACATATTCTCATAGATCACAATAGAATGTTGGCATTATGACACAGATTTGGCACTATGACATAGGTGTTGTCCTTGATGGCAACTCACTCAGATGACAGATCACAGTTCAGACTCACAGAATGAAGAAAGAGAGGTATACGCAGCTTCCCCATTGAGCAAGCCGCGTGTACACGCGGATTCGCAGATCAAAAGGTGCGTATAGCGTACAGACACATTTTCACGGAAGGAAAGGCGCGTACATGTTGGAAAACTAAGTTTTGGTCCATGGTATTTGGTCCATGGTATTTTGATCCATGGTATTGGTCCAAGGTATCTGGTCCAAAGTGTTGACCCTAGGTATTTGGTCCAAGGTATTGGTTCTAAGTGGTTTTGGTCCATGGTATTAAGGCCTAAGACTATAAAAGGAGGAGAAGATCATTAGGCAAGGGCACTCAAGTATTGAATATATGATGAAGAGCAAGATCCAAAATACAGGTTATTGGGTTATGGTACATGGCTTGATCTGAATCAAGGATGAACCTTAGTGCTTGATGAAGGATAAGATCTAATGATGGGTTAAGATCTTAAGGCTTGAAGAGAAGTATCTTTGTGTGGTTTTGATCTTTTATCTGAATAACTGGTGCATGTTGTAATTTGTAAATATGATGATATGGGTATAACTGATGTCTGGAATTGTTGTAAAGTTTAAATCATCATTTACATATTTGTACGCAGGTTCACTCTAGAAGAGGTGTGTATACACGTTGTTTCTGCATATCAAAACAACGTATACATCTTAAATTTGTTCTGCAGATCTGTACGCAGGTTCGCCTTGACAAAAGTGTGTATGCACGCAAGTTCGACACAGTGAAGTAGCGTATACCTCATAAAATATGCTTTAGCTACTTCTGTTTGTTGTTGCAGTGTTCTGGGTTTTGGCTTGAGTTCTGGTTACTGTTACTGTATTCTGGTTACGACATTCTGAAAAGTGATTGATTGATTTAGCTTTGTTTGGTACAAAGGAGATTGGTTGATGCAGATATATTTGATTTTTGATTAATGTTATTGATGGATCCAGTCTGAAAATTTATGAAACGTGGTCCTTGGAAGAAAAGAGAAGGTTGTAGCCTTCTGTAGGCCGACACCTACATACTAGTAAACATATCAACTAGTACAAGAGCTAGGAGGTTGTAGCTCCCTTCCAGGAGAAGCTGGAGAACGAGAGAAGGTTGTAGCTTTTTGCAAGTTGAAGCCTGTGTACTGGTATAAAACTGCACCAGTACAAAAACTGTAAAAAGAAGTTTCTTATTAAAAAGAAGATAGAGATGATTGCAGCAGGTGGTTTTCACCCACATTGGGTTTCCACCTTATATCTTGTGTTCTTGTGCGTGATTTTCTGTTCTATTTTACTTCACTTGGTTACTGTTTATATGGTTCTGATGCACTGATTAAAGATCAACATATGATGAATTAACTGAATCATAAGTTTGTAGGATATATGCTAGTTGCCTTAAATACAGTTGCATATACATGCAAGTTCCATTAACTGAAGTAGCGTATATGAATCTGATTATGGAAATGAAATATTATTGACTTGCTAATACTGATTCACCCCCCCCCCTCTCAGTATTATTTCCAACAATTGGTATCAGATCAGGTCCTTTAGAAGAAGCTTGATCGCTTGAAGGAAGATCTATCATCATGAGTAACTACGAAAGAGAGGGATCCATTAGACCACCAATATTTGATGGGAGAAACTTCGTTTATTAGAAGGTAAGAACCACAACCTATCTTCAATCTCTTGGAACAGATGTCTGGGAAATCATGGAAGGAGGATATACATTTCCATCAACAATTCCTACAGATACGACAGGTAAAAAGAAATATGAAACCAATGCCAAGGCTGTCAATACATTATTGGGGAGTCTATCACAATCAAAATTTTTCAAAGTTATGCAGCTCAAAACCGCCAAATAAATATGGGACAAGATTGTTTTAAGCTATGAAGGAGACAATCAGGTAAAATGTGAAAAACTGCAAACTCTCAAAATTCAATATGAAAATCTCAAAATGCAAAATGATGAAAGTATAGCTAGTTACTTCTTACGTATAGATGAGACTGTTAATTGCACGAAGAACTTGGGTGAAGAGATAAAAGAAGTTACTTTACTTGAAAAGGTTTTAAGATCCTTGTCTACTAAGTTTGAATCAAAAGTATCTTCCATAGAAGAAAAGCAGGATCTTCAGACTATTACTATGACACAGCTGCATGGAATCTTAACTGCTTTCGAAATTAGAAAAGGAGGTCCATCAGATATGAGAGAAGTCGCATTCAAAGCTTCAAGAAGAGAAGAACTCAATGAATCAGGACATATTTCAGAAGGAGAGGAAGAAGCAAACTTTGTCAAGAACCTTCAATGGGGTTCCAGAAGATTCAGAGGTAAACTACCTTTCAAATGTTTTGCTTGTGGAAGAGTCGGTCATTATGCTGCCAAATGTCCTCATAAAGATAAGCTTGATAAAGGTAAGGAATCAACAAAATGGAATAGAAAACAAAGTGTAAGTAAGAAGAGCTACTATACGCATGAAGATAGCGATGGTTTATCAAATAGTGATGAAGATGAAAATAGTAATGACTATAGACTTCTTATGGCTTTTGAAGATGATGATTTCTTGGATGCTTTAGATGAAGATGACCTTTATGAAGAAATATCTAAACTCAAAATTTGTCTAGAAGAAAAGAATATGATTATAGATACTCTGACATTCCAACTTGTTGAAAGAGAAAAACACAATGAAAAACTGGAATGTGAAATTGTGGGTCTAAGAAAGGATATTGAGAAAACAAATGCTCGTAACCTTAGATTTGCTAAAGGATCAGAAGCCCTAAATGAAATTATCAAAGTGCAACGTTCTCCTCTGATAAAGACAAGTCTTGGATATACTGGAGAAGCATCCCAAGCACAGAAGTCGTTAACCTCCACTAAAAGCTATCTTGATGCAGCAAAGAGCAGTGAACAGTTTGACAATTGACAACAAAGGCATAAAGCAGATCACCAGGTAAATCGAGCTCAATTTACTTCAAGGATAAACAGAAGCTACAACCAACCTCAGGAAAATCATACTCAATCTGTTTCAAGAATGAATAGCAACTACAATCACCAGCTCAGTAGATTCGATAATCGCAAGAATTTCTTCAATGGCCAATGTTTTTCATGTCATAACTTTGGACACAAAGCTGCTCAATGTGTTGCTTACAAGACCATCATGACTAGAGAAGCACAAAATCAAAGGAATGTGGCGGGGATCATGAAACGAACCTACAATAACTTTTCTCTTCTTGAAAATGAAATAGAATGCTCTATCTGCAACAACTTCGGTCATGAAGAATTTGAATGCACGAGTAAATTTCGACAAACATCTTAGAAGGAGAAAACTTCATTAAATCCCAAAATATGGAGAAAGAAAGTGTTAGCACTTGAAATTTCACCTCAGGCTGAGAAAGGTAAACCTCAAGGCTACATCAAACCATTTAGCCTCGTAGCTAGCCCTACGGGGTATGAGAAGGCTCTCTCTCAGGTCTATCTCGGCAAATTTTCAATGGGATGAGATGACCAATCAAAGGTAACACTGATATTAGGCTAGTAAACTGATAAGGAGGGTTGATTTAAAGTTTTTGGGGTTTTTGGTGGCAATTGGAGGGAGTGCAATTCAGGGTGCGGGGATTGAGCTCAGGTTTTGCAGGTGGGTCTTTGGGGCAAGGTAGGAGTTTGTGCTGATGCCTTTAGCTGAGATGGATGACCAAGGAAGAAAAAAGAGAAGCTAAAGAGGGCAAACAATGACTTTGAATCCTCTCTAGACAGTGGAAAACATAAACATTAAACAAATTTGAAAGCTGAGCATGGCAAGCATGAATTCAAACTTTATCACTTCATTTGTTTAATAAGCTGCAGTAAAGAAAGAGATGGAACACATAAACACACTTACAATTACAATAAGAGAACACACCATCAACACAAGAGTCCACAAGAATCCCAATGATGTCTGCAAAACCCTGGTCTTCCTTTTCCTCAAATTGCAGAGATACAAGTAAAATATACAATAGGAGCTTCTCCCTCAAGAGTCCAACCATGAAAATGAGCAAGAGAAGGCATAATATAGATGATCTAACTCCTTTCCCCACCTCTAGGGGTCGAGCTCAGCTTCCTAGGAGCTGTTTCAACTAATTCTAAACTGAGCACTAGATAATAGGCAGTCAAAACAACTTGCCTCTAAAACTTAGGAAACCTATCCATACATTAAATTTTTACCATTTACATTCAAGAATCTTCTAGAAGTGATCAAGGAGAGTAAAAGCATCATAGAGCCATGAAAATTACACAGAAATCCATCATTTACATGCCCAAAACATTAAACCACGTGAAAACAGTGTTTTTCTGGCCGAACTGGTCAAAACATGCAAAATTCCCTGACGGGTCGCGCACATGTGCCTGACGGGTCGCGCACATTGAGAGGCCTGTTTGGGGGCCTTCCTGGTGTCCAAATCAGGTGCAAGATAGCTCATTGGAAATCTCTGCGAGTCTACTTTCCAACCCCATCGGAATTTTTGAATTTGGAGTTGATTTGACCCCTCAAAACTCAATTCTCCCAAGACAGCTTTCTGCAACTCAAAATAGGGGCAGAAAGTCAAAATTTGCATGTGTTCTGACCTTTTGGAGGCCCAAATCTCCATAAAAACTGAAGTCCATCCACAGGTAGGTGTAACTTTGCATGACAATTCCAAAAATGTTGAGTTTTCCCCGTTCTGAGTTGCCCCCATGTAGGGTCGCGCGCGGGGTGAGACCCGTTAAAAGGCCAAAACCTGTCAATGTCCCAAAAATGCCAAAAATGCCTCAAAACTTTCAAAATTTCTTGTGCTAGCTGCTAGGAAGAGGCTAATGAGTATCATGGTGAGTGAGAGAAGCCTCGGCCAAGATACGGAGTGGGTTGGTCTTCTTCTTCCTCTTGCGGGCCTCAGACAACCTTCTTTGGAACATTTTCATCTTCGCCTTGCAAACATGCATCCTCGCCCAATAATGATTCTTCATGTTCCTTAGCAGCCTCTTGTCCTGGTTGGCCTTCTCCAACAGCCTCTCCAAGCGAGCATTCTCCTGAATGAGCAAAGACTCCCGGTCAGCAGGCAATGGGTCACCGGGCCTCCTACGGTTCAAAGTTCGATCACTGCGGATCCTCCATAGCTCATCAAGTTCTTTTTCCTCTTCTAATTGTTTGTTGCGTTACTCCAGATAAGTGATGGTCCATTGAGCCATTTGGAGCTTTTGCTGCAACACGAGGTTCTCCTCCTCTCTCTGTCTGATAATCTCATAAAAATCTGAAGAAGGAGAGCGGGCATCAAGGTCAATGAAATCATCATGTGTATCACCGGCTCTCTCATCCTCAACCATGGGCCGCTTGCCCTCCCGCACTGCCTCTGCTGATGAAGAATGCGAGGCCCCTTCCACCTGGTGTGGAGATAACACTCGCTGCCCTGAAGATGATGACGAGACCCCTTCCACCTGCTGTTGAGAAAGTACTCGTCGAGCTGCTGCAAACAAGACCCTGTGGCCTCTCTGGTAGGTGACCTGAGGTGAGGAAGCAACATGTTTCGAAACAATGATCTCGGGCTGGTGAGATGGACCTCCCTCCTCATAAATAACCTCTGGCTCCGGCTGTGGCTGTGGTGTCGCTGTGAAGAACTCATGGGAAATGAACTCTTCCCATGGAATGCCCTGCTGACTCAACTGATGGGAAACAATGAGCTGGATGAGACCATAGTGACATAAACTCCTAAACTGCTGGGCTGGGGTCTTCCTCTGTAACATAGGCACCATCCTCTGAATATTCTGGAAGAAGAAAACCGGGATGTTCATCATCCTCACTCGGGTAAAGTGCATCAACAGGCGGATGTGATAAGAGTACACTTGTGAAAACCTGCCCTCACATGTAAAGTAATGCATGATGAGTTTCAAGATCGGAGCATACTCCCTCCGGAGAAATCTGAAAGGAAAGACCCCCGACAAGTGTCTCATGAAGGTTGGCATGACATATGGCTCAAAATGAACAAAATCCAACACTTTGCGCTTGGGCCACACCTCACCCACATTTGGTATCCCGGTAGCCTCTGAAATCACTTCCGGAGACAACACAAAGTTCACTCCTGCCAGAGTGACCTGCCCATCATGAAGGTGCAAAACAAATAAGCGGGCCAACTCCCTGTGGTGCTGGATCTGAGCAAGCCTCTCGCAAAACTGAAAACATGACATATACCGAAAGCAATTCACTGCCAAAGGACAGGCCTGCAATTCTGCCAATGAGGTGGGCTCCTCTCTCTTATGATGACCACCTTTGCCCCCCCACGAGGCCTCCGCTGTACCTCAACCTCTGTAGAAGAAGACTGGTCATCACCTTGCTCATAGGTCTCGGTGGTTGACATGGTGCTTTTGAGCAAAGTGGAGAAAATAGACAAAGTAAACTGCTGCCCTTGCCTGCAAAAATGTTGAGTTGTATGCTGGTTTCAAGGGGAAAAAATCATGAAGGAAATGTTAGGGGAGGGGATTTTTTAATAAGGAAAGGGAAACATATGAAAACAGGGAATTTTCAAGGGACAATTCACAAACTGTCAAACATATAATCTCATCTTAATCAGCGGGAAATCATTTGCAAAGAAATGTTTTTATTAGGGAAACATGGATAATAATAACCAAGGGAAATGACATGTATGCTCAACAGGGGGATGGGACAGCATAGATAACTTGCTCATTTGATTTCTGCCTTTCAATGTACATCATGAGGCACACTCTGTTTTTTCAAAGGGGTTCATGTACATTTGATGCTAGGGGAAAAGGGCTTCATTGACATTTTTTCAAAAGGGAAAAGGGGTTTCATTGACAAAGATATTAGGGGATAGAAGGGAAAACATGGTTTTTGCTTTTTAGGACCACAGCAACATCACTTTTGATCAAATATACATAGCAATATTTCCTTTGCTTTTGTTTATATACACAGCCACATTTTCTTTATTTCTTGTTTTGGCATTTTATCATCATATTGCTTTCTTTTTTGCATAATCATTTTGTTTTTCTTTCATAGCATTTTGTTCTTTTTGCTGTGTGTGTTTTTATATCACAATGGAGGGTATTAGGGTTTTGGGAATGTGTTTAGGGAGGGATAGGGTTTGATACTTGGAAGGAGGAAAATTTCATATTCTTTGCAAATAAGATAAGATAGAGACATATGATGACAATTGTGAAATCAATGGGGAAACATGGAGGGAACATAAATGGGAATTAAAACCTTGAAAAAAAACACCAAACCCTAGCATTATGCCTACATTGACAAGCAATCACCAAAATCGATTTTCTTTGCATTCTTAGTGATAAAAACATATAAATGAAAGCTCATCATTCACCATTCATCAATTCATCAAGTGTATAGACCCTACCTCGGTCGATTTTGCAACTTAGAGGGCGATTGGACAAAATTTGGGGCAGTTTTGGTGTCAACAGCTTGACGGGTTGCGCAGGGTACCCAACGGGTCGCGCACAGCCCGACGGGTCGCGCCCGTTACAAATTAACGTTGCTGGGAGGCGCCTGACGGGTCGCGCACCGCCCAACAGGTCGCGCACAACCTCTGACGGGTCGCGCACCTGAAACTGGTTCAATTTCTCTGCACTTTGCCTCCTTTCGCCTCTTCGCCCTATCACTTCTTCTTGCAAGCTCTTTGGATGCACAATGAGGGTATTGAGAGGGAATTTGACTCTTTATAAGCTCAATTTGAAAAAATTTACTTACCAAACCCACTTTCTAATGTTTTGCCTTGACACTTTCTTTTAACACTGTTTTGAGTTTTCTTTTGTTCTGAATTTGACTTTTTGGGTGCTTTAGCTCCGTTCTTTTTGCAGGTAGACCATCTGATGGACTCTCCTTCTGGCTTGCTGGGGACTCATGGACCTCTGACTCATGATCTTGCAATGACATTTGACTGAAACCCTAGACCTAAGACTTTGGACTTCAAGACAAAACAAAACAAGTGTGACACAAGCTCATTAACTGATATGACCTGATCCAGCAAAGCCAAGAAGGGAACAAGGACCAGCTCCTCCATCAGTTTTATGGCATGCCTAATGGGATGCAAAACTGACATTGATGAGACACCTACTTATGCATATGCAAAGAGTTTTTTGATCACTGATGGAGGGCATCATGACCGACAGTAACAGAAAGAACCGCAAACAGAAAGATGTGGTATAGCCTTGTATGCAAAAGGACAAGAAAATCATTGGTACATCGACAGTGGATGCTTGAAACACATGACAGGTGATAAAGAAAAACTTCAGTCATATAATGCCTTAGAAAAGGAAAAGAAGGTCTCATTTGGAAATGACACTCCTACTGTCAGAAAAGGTAAAGGTTCCGTTCTCTTAAAATAAAAAGTTAAAGCTGAGAATGTTATGTATGTTGATGGTCTAAAGCATAACCTATTGAGTGTCAGTCAAATGTGTGATCAAGGAAATGAAGTAGTATTTTTATCAAATGGATGTGTTGTTCGTGAGATTGATATAGGAGAAACCATGATCAAAGGTATAAGAACTCCAAACAACTTACACATACTCAAGGGAGGACAACAACAGTGCTATCTAAGCAAAAATGATGAACACTGGCTATGGCACAAAAGATTGGGGCATATAAGCTTCTCTCAAATAAGAAAAGCATGTAGATTCCAGGCTGTTCATGATCTTCCTGATATCAGCATCCCAGAAAATACAATATGCAAATCATGTCAATTTGGTAAGTAAACCAGAACGCACTTCCCTGAAAAGGAAGGATCAGCTAGTAAGCCTCTTGAACTTGTTCATACTGATTTATGTGGACCATCAAGGAAAAATTCACCTCGTGGAGAGGAATACTTTATATTGTTCATTGATGATTATTTCAGAATGTGTTAGATAGGGCTTCTAAAGCATAAAGATTAAGCATTTGAAAAATTCAAAGCCTTCAAAGCCTTGGTTGAAAATGAATCAGATCACAAAATCAATGCCTCAGATCTGATCGAGGAGGGGAATTTACCTCGGATGAATTCTTTGACTTTTGTGAAGAACATGGAATAAAAAGGCAATTATCCACTGCAAGGAATCCTCAGAAAAATGGAGTGGTAGAAAGGATAAATAGAAATGTTCAACAAATGGCTCGTGCTATGCTAGATAAGTTTGGAACTCCTGCAACCTTCTGGGGTGAAGCTGCATTCGCTACTGTCACTATTCTCAACCAAGCAAATGTTCGGGTAAACAGCGCTCAAACTCCACATGAACTTTGGTATGGTAAGACTCCTACTGTAAAATACTTCAAAGTTTTTGGAAGCAAATGTTACATCAAAAGGACTGATGAAAAACTTGGCAAGTTTGAACCCAGAGCAGATGAAGGCATTCTCCTTGGTTACTCTTCCCGAAGTAAAGGATATAAGTGTTATAATAAAAGACTTGGGAAAATCATTGAAAGTATTGATGTTGTGGTTGATGAAGCAGGCAAAAATCCAAAGCAGGTAAAAACCAAAGATTGTGGAGAAGATGAGGATTATCCTTCCACGTCAAATCAGACTAATTCTGAAGAAGAAACCAATGAAGCACCAGAAGAACAGATAACGACAAAAGAAAAGACTCCATCCAGGTATGTTCAGAAAAATAATCCAGAGACTCAAATTTTGGGACAGAAAGAGGCAGGTGTGCAGACAAGAAGAACTATTACAGAAGATTCAAGAGATCTAACATTGTTTTCCTCCATCAAACCTCAAAATGTAAATGAAGCATGCAAAGATGAATGTTGGGTCAAGGCCATGAATGAATAACTTGAGCAAATTGAAAAGAATAATACTTGGGAATTAGTTCCTAGACCTCATGATAAGAATATCATAGGAACCAAATGGATATTAAAAAACAAGCTGAATGAAAATGGAGAAGTTATTAGAAACAAGGCCAAACTTGCTTGTAAAGGGTATGCTCAACAAGAAGGTATAGATTCTGAAGAAACTTTTGCACCTGTTGCTAGACTTGAAGCCATAAGAATGTTTCTTGCTCTTTCTAGTTTTCGGAAATTCAAAGTATACCAAATGGATGTAAAATCTGCCTTTCTTAATGGAGACTTAGAAGAAGAAGTATATATTGAGCAACCAAATGGATTCATCCTTGGAAATGATGCAAAACTTGTATGCAAACTCAGAAAAGCTCTCTATGGTCTAAAACAAGCTCCAAGGGCCTGGTATTACCGTCTTGACAAATACCTCCATCAACAAGGTTTTTCAAAAGGATCGGCTGATAGCAATCTATATACAAAGATTGACAATAATAAATTGATAATACTTGTGTATGTTGACATGATAATATTCTTCTTATGCTTGGTTAGGTATGACATGAGATTTTCAAGTACATTATTTCAAGTGAATTCAAACTAGTTTGTGTTTTAGTTGACTAAGATTTTGTAAGACCCATGGAAGCCCATGTTTTGACATGGTAGATTGTTTTAGTAGCTTCTCTCACCCCATCAGTTGATATGATACTAATGCCATTAGTTCTAGATTATAATCTTTATTGATGGTCAAATGCTAGAGAGAAACAATTCAACTAATGATTTCATGCACATGCATATTTATCATAAGTATTTAGAGAATGTTGTTGAAAGATCAAATTGTTATATGTTCTAAAGTTTCCTTCTAACTATTTCTCTACAATGGGTTTTTTTTCCCAAAGTCTGGTTTATGTATTTAGGAGGATATAGGGCAAATGATATTGGAAGTGGAGATATATATAATATGATTATTTATAAACAGCACAAAGGTATGAGAGAGATAGCCCACAAGAGATTTGATGAGTAGAGGTGCTACTTCATGAGCTATGAGAATGGGCTCATAGAGATGATAACACATGAAGAGAGAGTTGAGCAAAGGCTATGAATGTAAGTTAAGAAGTCTCAAAGATTGAGCATTTAGTAGGGTTTTGGATAGAAGGGAGAGTCCACAATGGAAACGAATAGGAGATACAAATTTTGAGACAAGCCTAATGGATGTGAGCGTTTTTTGATGGATTTTCTACAAACATGAATGAAAAAGGAAACATGCATGCATATGGTTGAGGGAATGTTAAACTAGAGAAAACAAATAAGATGGGATCATAATGGCCGATTTGATAGTCTTAGAATGGTAGAGTAGTCTCATAGGTTCAAATGGAAGAGCCACATATTTAGTACATTAGAGGAAATTTCAGCCTACAAGTGGCCTTCTAAGGAAAAATAATAAAGCAATAGTTAAAACCATAAAATGAGAATTATGAATTTTGGAGGGAAAAGAAGAAACTACTTTCTTTAAGTGTATTTTTGGCTTATCTCCTTATAGGTTTACTCAAATTTCAAGTGTAGACACTCGTTGGATGCATAATCAAATTTGCATCCAACGAGTATCCATTATGCATACTTTTGAGAAGACCCACATTTATTAAAAATAAATAAAAATGGAGATACATTAAAAAAAATTGTGTTAAACTATGGGTAATGGGTACTCGTTGGATGTGAAATTTAATTCTGCATCCAACGAGTGTCTACACTTGAAATTTGAGTAAACCTATAAGGAGATAAGCCAAAAATACAACTAAAAAATAGTTTTTCTTCTTTTCCTTCCAAAATATTTACATGTACCTCTTTTTAAATTTAAAAGATTTTGATTAGTTTACATATTATGACACATAAATTACATAAAAAAATTATGGGTAGTTTTAGGCTGAAATTTCCTCTAATGAGACTCATAATTATAGAGTGGTAGATCTAATGGGAATAGATATAGAGACACATATTTGAGTAGGGATCATGGAGTTAGAACTGTCTACAATACCATTATTTTAGAGCAGAATAACTCTACTCTTGATTGCATTTCATGAAGGTGATACATTGATAAATACATAGTTTATGACATTTAGTTTCATTTCCAAGTTTTGATGACTACCTATTTTCCTAAATCTTCATATTTCTCTTAGTTATCCATAAATATTTACAATTACCTCAATCCCTAAGCATTAGTTATCTAATACGTGAAGTACACATGCAAGAAATCAATGGCAAAAACTTGAAGCCCAATTGATATTATCCTAGAATTTTTAACCAATTATGTGAGATGCAAACATCACCAAATTTATGTCATTTAAGCCAATATTGGAAAATGAAATGATGGTGACCAATGTGAGTGTTACAAGTAGTGTTACTACTGCAAATTAATTCAATCACCATAAACATAAAGAGTTTCACCATTCCATGAAATAATTCATAATCTTCATAAGCTTAAATGCCAAAATTTCAAGTTGTAGTGCCAAATGTTGCTCACTTAGAGGGATTCACAATGTGTTACAATATCAAATTCTTGGAAAAAAAGATCTTTAATTATATCCCATTCACCAAAAACATTTAAATTTATGTCCAATGTCATGAGATCATCTACCAAATGAATGCTTACATGAGAAGATAAGTTCCAACTATTAGGTTAATAGTTTATTGTTGCTATGTTCAGAAAAAATAGATGTACTCAAGCAAAGAGAAAAATATGTTCTTTAAAGCACTAGTATTTAGATTGAGTTGTAATCAAAATTTACAACAAAATGATAACCCACTTACAAAATCATTTAACATAAAAAAATTAGCAAGTGAAAGTGCTAACAACCCAAATGGAAAATGATCAAGGATTCATGGCATATAATGGATTCTTATTAGAAACCTAGAGTTAAAATAATGTATGATAGTAGTAAAGAATTAAGATGGCAAGCAATGAGGGTGTAGAAAGTTTATTTATTTATGCACATATTTATTCACATGTTAAATATTGCATCAAAGAGAACCTTTGTAGAAATTTTGAATAATATAACACTTATTCACAGAGATTATCCTGATTATACACTATTTGCGGAATGCATGCATAATACATAACCTCCTCCACGTTGATCATCAATTTTGCGGAATTAAAGACAATGAAACATCAATCACATGCGCACATTAACACAGTATGTACTGGGGAAAGCATATAGCTGAAAACCCCCAACTATCTGAATATTATAATGATAGAGAACATGTAACAATACATAGTACAATACTCCTCACAAGTACTCAGTACTATCTCCACCTGCTACACACAAACTAGCTCATATCTGAATCAAGTCACAGGTTCAACTCTCCTCCGCTGTCTGCCTGCCTCTATTGCGCAATCCAATGTGAGAATAGGAATGATCCAAGAACGAATTCCCTTGGCTTGTACTGCGCAATCCTCATTGGAAATCTCTACAATTGCATGTGCAAATCTCATGCACAGCTATAGTCACAACTGATAGCAGTCTCACTCTTTCACCCACCTCTAACACTTGTCTCCACTGAACTGTCCATGCACTGAGTTAACTGATGTATGCTTTAGTTGATTTATGAGTTAATAATTAGTGAATTAATTAATAATTAATTCACATCACTCATCACTAGTGTATTTGCAATTAGACTAAATACAACTAGTTCAACTAAGTCAAACTGAACACAACTCCATCAACTCCTCAATCAACTCCACCAAACTCAATCACTTGAGTTCTAACTGAAGTCCATCATGCAATAGCTCAACTAACCCATAAGAAAAGCGTATTTCCTTCTGTCAGTTGCATGTGCCACATCCGTAGCTCGAACTGAAGTGCTGCAAGAGGATAAGATAATGTTTATAGTCCAAATATTATTAAGAGATAATAATATTCGACTGTTCTATTTTTAGCCTAGCAGTCTAAAAATAGACTCTGCCCATATGTCTAAAAATAGAAGTCCATCTATTTTTACCAACATGACCAATCATCCACAAATAGCATCCTGCAACTCATATACCATGATCCATATGTCTAAAACTAGACATAGTCTAAAAATAGACTTTGCGCCAAAAATAGCCCGCAGGCCCACTTAGTGAAGGCGACTTCTTTCCACTAAGCTCCATCATATTGTTGCATTTTCAACACTCCCTCTCAACAAGATATAGATTATATGCAACCCCTATCCTGCAACTCTGGAATGTTCTGCATGCAACACATTTGCCCGGACCACTTGCTCCAACAACACTTGGAACAAAAACACTCCCAACTGACCACTCTGTTGGGCTAGGAACATACTCTGATGCTGAAGCTCTACCTGTTGCTGACAAGTGCTCCCTCTTTCACATCTGCGCTACTGCAACATCTCCATGCATCTCGCACCGTTGCACACCTCTCTGTGCCACCTAGCACTATGCAAAACACTTGTGCCTCTCGCATTGCTGCAGCCTGCTAGTTATGCGCTGTCCTGGAATTCCCTACACTGTTGCTCTCTCTGTCGCTCCATCCTCATTTGTCTCTACCAAATCAGTCAGTTCCTGCTACTCCACATCGGGGCTCCCGTAGCAAGGTCTCATCCAAGAGGTTGGGTACCTCAAGGATCCTGCCACTCCTTCTTGGGACGATCACTCTATATCGCCCCACCTCCTACCTGGAGGTATGGCTGCATGTGATCCCTCAGCCCACCTACCTCAAAGTTTCCCCCTACTGGAGGTCTCTGCATGAGTAGATGTCTCTACTCGATCTCCTCTCAGCTTCCCTTGTTATGGCTACTCCACAACCTCCTGAAGCTGTTGCACCAATCGTGGCTCCTCCACAATCATCTGAGACTTCTTCTAGCTCTGCATGTTGAGAGGTAATATACGCTCCCTCTCAACCACCAAGTCTCCATCAGTTGCCTCACTGCTCAAGGCTTTGCATGCATCTTGAACCTCAAGAGCATACAGGTTCTTGACCCGTGAACCAATCTGCTTCACCTGTCTAGTGATGATGTGTCCAAGGAAAACCTTTCCCTTACTGAAGACTACATCATAGCCTCTGTCTTCCAGCATCGCGATCGACACCAAGTTTCTCTTCAGCCCTGGTACATACTTGACATCGGTCAAGGTAAGGCGAGCTCCATGCTCCCTCTGAAAAATAACCGTGCCTACACCTGAGACACTATACTTCTCATCATTACCCATTGCTATGAGTATCTGGAGATCTTTCTCCCCCAAAGTACTCAACAAACTCTTGTCACCGGTCATGTGGAAAGAAGCTCCACTGTCAACAAACCAACCACTTCCCACCATGGATGAAACCATGCATGCAAAGAGTGTGAAATCCAACTCAAACTGTGAAGCAAGTGCCTCACCTTCAGATCCTTCCCCAGATCCCTTCTTGGATTTCCTCCGTGGACAATATGAAGCATAATGGCCCACCTCATGACAACGAAAGCATCGCACTTTGGATTTGTCAACCTTCTTCCCATCATTGGAAGAACTGGATTCGAAAAGAGAAACCTTCTCCTTCCCCTTCTTTGCTTTGGCAGCCAAAGCGAAATTTTCTTCATCAGATGCCTTTAATGAAGATCCGTCCCTGGTATTCCGCCTGATCTCCTCTTGCACAAGATCCGACCAAAGTCTCTCCCATCCTGGCAATTTCTCCCGACTATTAACAGAGTCCTGATAGGAATGCCAACTCTTCGGAAGACCAAGGAGAGCCAAGCTCACCAAGTCCTCATCATCGACAGTCACCCCCACACTTCCTAGCTCATCCCAGCATTGGGTGAACTTCGTGAGATACTCGGGCATACTGTCTCCATTCTCACACTTAATGTTTCTAATTTTATCCTTTAGCGCCAACTTCCTCTGGTCGCTCTTGCTTTGGAATAAATTTGTCAATGCTTTCCACATCAAGTATGGAGAAGCCTTTCCATGCAGGCTGGATATAATGTGATCCTTCACACCCTCCAACAGAATCCTTCGACACTTTGTTGTCTTCTTTTGCCAAACCTCAACGTGAGCAGCATCAGTAGGCTTTGGGACCTCAGCATCTATGAACTCCTTCAACCCATTGTTATCTAACACCGCCTCCATCCTATCTTTCCATGCAATATAATTCGAGCTGCCTTCAAGGGCATACTCCAATCGCAATCCGTTGAAAGACATTTCAACTTTGACACCAAGAAAACACTGCTGCAAATTCGAATTCCACCAACTCAAAACTCAACCGCTTATGATCTAAAATTCGTGAGAACAAAGTTTTTCTCATACAGAGATTGACTGTATGGGCGTTTACCGGATATCTCACCTTCTAAAAGAAGGATGAATCCAGAGGTTACCTGGCCCGATTACAGACTCTGCCTGAAGAAATAAAATGTAATCACTTTCTGAATAATAGATATGATGATCAACTCTACTCTGATACCATGTAGAAATTTTGAATAATATAACACTTGTTCAATCCACAACAGTGCAGGGCTCTAGAATATTTGTCAAATCAAGGCTCTAGGATTAGTAACTCAACCCACCAAGGGCTCTAGAGCTTTTGACTAACCAAGGTTTCCAAGGCTAGTATCTCAACCCAAGTTGTTTCATGGCTTCTAGAGCGTTTGTCCAACCAAGGCTCCAAGAATTAGTAACTCAACCCACAACCATGAGGAACATGATCACTAATCAACAAACAAATGGAAAGACCCACAACACCATGGTTATCCAGTAAATTTCAAGGCTAGGCAAAACCATTATCAATCCAGGCAAACCTCCATGCCCATGATAGATCATAACCAACAAACCACATGCATGTACCATGTATGCCAAAACTAGCAAGGAAACCATACATGCAACTCGATACCTGCAAAGAAATCTCATTGTCACCTTTGATGCACATGTTCCTTTGAGCTTTCCCACTTTCCTTTGCCTTCTTTCTCCAAATCCAATGTGCTCCAAGAATGCTCTAAGAAAACTCTAACTGTGTAAGAGTATGATTGAGAGAGAATATAGAGAAAGCTCCCAAATTGAATTGACAAAAGCCCATGAACTGATCCTGAAAAGCCTTTTTATCATTGAGGCCTCTATTTTCTTCATTTTCCTTCATTTTTCCTCCTTATGCGAATATGTATCCTCTCAACTTTCTTTTCTCCTATTTTCCATTATTTTCATAAATAAAATGCCAATTAATGCCTCTTTGCCTTTGCCAATTTCTTTAGCCATAATAAACTGAAAGTGACACCCACTAGGATGTTTTTCCCACCATTCAGCTTGGAATATGTGTCCCATGACCTTGGTCTTATATTTTTTACATGGAAATTCAACCACGGATTATTACAGAATCCTCCCCCTTGGGGGAACACTGTCCTTGGTGTTCTATGACACCTATAACAACCACATGTATACTCATACACATTTCTTCAACCAACAAATAATCATATTATCTATGGAGCTTTATAAACATAGCTTGATACAATATTTAAAATAATATACACATTTGCACATTTTCTCTAACTATCAAATAAAAGGATATGCTTCTTGCATTAATGACAAGGGAATCCAAAGGCTCACACCTCCACCCTCAAAAGTAGTAACAAGATTCACCTTCTTCCCAGGAAGTCCAGAATCCACTGCCAAATTCAAACCTGCATCCAATGTCCAGTGCTACAATCCTTGTGCTACGTGTCCTCTTAGTGAACAATTACTGACTCATTATTCTAGGGCACACTCCCAATGTGCTTTTGATTCCATTTGGAAATACTAATGACCAAAATCAATGTATTCACTATCCTTCCCTTCTCTGCTACACAATCCCTCAGGCAATCCAATCACCCCCTTCTGTGAATTCACACACCTCCAAGTTCTGCGGGCATCCCCTTCTCAGCTACACAGTCCCTCGAGCAACCCCTCACTTGGCAAGGTTTCCTCGCATCGAAAGGTCCAAAAACCAAGGCATATCCCTACCTTAAAACCATCATACTAGTCATGGCATGCTCATGGAAATAAATGTACACTATTGGGTACCAGTGTCCCACAATGGCCCTACTCTTGAAGTGCTTTACCAACATACCACTGCTTGTAAAAATTCCTTTTGTTGTTGTTGCTAATTCTTGCAGTCAATTTCAACCACCTACCCGAGCATTTTCATGCTTTCCTATACCAAGCACATAATTATGATTAGATTCAAAACGCACAGAAATAAATTCACATCATACCTCATTAGTATCTTGTAAACAATGTACACCTGCAATCTTGTTTACTTCCTATCACAACAAGTAAAACTAGTTGTTTGATCAAATCATCATGTATATATCACATCTGGTTAGCTCAAAACTCAATCTTCATAAAACAAAATCATTCATCACTTGTAACCATCATAAATCACATGTAACCATCATAAATCAACATCATAGATCATATGCATAATAAAACTGGAATAAATATTGATACTTATCCTTAAATTAGTCCTTTTCTTCTACCTTTGTCCTTGTCCTTTTTGTACACACATCGGATCGGTTACCACACATGACAAGCACCCAGTGCCTTTTATTCAACCATGTACACACACATACAATGTGCATCACATAGATACACCCACACACGACATACAACACCACTTAATACATGCACCTATACCCGATGGACCCCATAACACAATACATACACTTACACCCGGTATACAACACAATACATATACATACACATAGTACAACACAATGAATACACATGTTGCAACACAATGATTGCACAATACACATAACACTTTACCACATGTGCACAACACAACATGTATGATGTGTACACAATACCACATGTACAAAGTGCCACCTACACAACGTGTACACAACACCACATGTACATAGTACCACATGTACAACGTGTACACAACACCACATGCACGATGTGTACACAAAGCCACATGTACATAGCACCACATGCACGACATGTCCACAACACCACTTGCACACAACACCCCATGTACAACATGTACACAACACCACATGTACAATCACACACACAGCACCATATGTACAACATGCACATACCACCATATGTACATAGCACCATTTGTACACAACATCGCATATACCACGCGTACACAACACCATCTATACACAGTACTGCATATACCACACGTACACAACACCGCATATACCACATGTACACCACACCATATGTACATAGCACCATTATACAACATGTACAACATATATACTGATGAAAAATTGACTAAACTGAGAGGGGGGTGAATTATTTTAATCCATTCATGAACATTAAAATTATTTTCATTAAAATCATTAACTGAAACATTACATGATAAACTTAACAAATAATGACCAGCAAATTGAACATGTGAAGAAAAAGTAATAATCAAACCAAAACATCACACCAACACATATTAACAACACATATTGACACCAAATATAATTGGGAACCCATAAAGGGAAAAAACCATTGTTTTATTATTTTTGTGATGCAAAGGCAAGCTCCTACTCCTTATTACATCTGATTTTCTATAGGCTCCAAACTATAGGAGGATGATACCTCAATTTTTCAAGTTACAACATGTAGGGAAGCTCCAACTCCCATATGTTTTATGCAGGCTACAACCCACAAGAGGCTCCTACCTCAACCAGCTCCAACTGGATATTTATCAAGCCACAACTTGAAAGGAGACTACAATCCCCTTATACAAACAAGAAACAATAATGTGTTGGTTTACCTGGTCATAAATTATGCATATCTCCATCTTCATTTATGCCTCTTCTTTCCTTCAAATCTGCTTCACATAAGCTTCATATGTGCCAGGTAACTAATGCATAACACCTCAATCATCTCTCACACATTCTCCAACTCTCTAACACTTCCATGCCTTCCAAAATCACATCTTTTATAAAGATAATTTGTTGGTTGTTTGTATCCCACATAATAATATGAAGTGAATAGGCTTGACTCTTTGCCTTCCACTCATTCGTTCCCAAACTCTTCATATCTTGAATATTAGAACACAAAAATAAATAATCCATCCAATATTAATTTTAACCACATGTAATGATTAAATGTGTCAACCTAATGCCAACATCATGTAAAATTATAGGAATAACATATGAGCATTCATTCCTCATGATCAATAACAACAGTTATCATCAATGCATTACAAAAATCTTTGCAACACCTTTGCCTTTTCCTTGGACTTGCATCACAACATCTTCATGTCATTGTCTCAGTGACCTTGTTATCATGGAGTCTTACCTTGCCTTTTCTATCATGGAGTGTTTCCTTTTCCTTTCATCACAACAATTCAAATCAATCAACAATTTCGCATCACCCACAAAGTCTTCATTATAGTAATATCTGTAACATCTTTCATAAAGAATTTTCCATCACCCTTGCTCTTGTTCTTGCATATCAAACATGCCTTCCTACAGACATTTTTCCTTTGTCAATACCTTTCATGCTCTTGTTATTTGTCTTTTATTTTTCCTTTGCTCCTTTGCCTTGTTTCTCTCCTTTTCCTTTGTTGCTCCTTTTCTCCTTTGCCTTGCTACTCTTTTGCTTCTCTTTTGCCTTGCTTCTCTTTTGATGCTCTTTTTCTTTGTTGCTCTTTTGCTTCTCTTTTCCCTTGTTGCTCTTTTTCCTTGCTGCTCTCCTTTTCCTTTGTTGCTCCTTTGTTCTTCCTCTACCCAAGCTACTCTTGTAGTTATTTTGCCATCAATGACAATAAGTCCCTTAAATGGAATATATTAAAAAAAATGCCATATTTATGTTTGCCCTCCAATAGAGAATGAATGATAAATGTCCATATTTATGTCTTTCCAATATATGAATAACTGCCCAACCAGGAGGAATAAACATTGCTCCAGATAGACATTTGGAAATAAACATTTGGATTTTTAACATTTGGATCCTGTGATCGGTCATTCCTTATTTAATTTTTGGTAAGCTGATGATTTCAGGCTCCCTCCTTCGATCTCAAGAGTTGTTCACACTTTTATCTTTATATAGAACGTGTCATCTTCGGGCATGGGAGTTATCGCTTGTCATGTAAAGGGAAGTTGTGGTTTTATACAAGGGGAAATCTTTCTGGAAATGAGTTGTTCTTGTCATATAGACATGTTTCGCACTCATTTCCAAAGTTTCGCGCACTATTACACAAGTTTCATCATTATCCTCAAAAAGTTTATCGTCAGAGCGACACTTATCGTAAGTTGACACAAAGGTTGTTGCATTAAGAGAAGTATGTTTCCATATGTTCTGGATGATCAATGTTGTATCACTAAGTGTCCAAGTGTGTGGGCACAATCAAGTTCTATCATTGTTCACATCGATTCCACTAATCCCACTCTTAGCCAAATTTTGGATGATTTCAGCTAACCTAGCCTCATCCAACCTTCCTAAACTGCGCACTTCACATATGCAACCCTCAATCTTTTTCCTTGCCCGTTGAACCGCGCAAAGCGTAGAAAGACAAACATCCCTTGCCACCCAAAATTTCACCAAGGCTACCTCTAATGACCCTCCATCAACTGGAGCTCACTACATTCAAGAACTGCGTAAATTTTTCCTTCAGGCCTCTTTGCTTCCCAGTTCCCCTTGCCTCTAAAAACTACACATATTTTTCCTCCAGGGCCTCATCCCACAACAACCACTGCCTATTTGAAATGCACAATTTTTTCCCTCAGTAGGCACTACGTAAATATTTCCCTCAATGGGCACTGTGGAGTCTTATCCCTCAGTCTAGCCCAGTCATTGAGCCTTCTCCCCCTGACCTTATACCAGTTTTGGCTCAGTAAGTGGATTATCACGCAAAATCTTAGACTAGGGGTTTATCAAACTGATGTTGTCTTGTCATGAGTGGATTACAGATACATGAATTCTACCAGGCTATGGCAAGATGATTAAAAAGGATATGAAGAATGAGGACATGCTATATGATACTTAAGGAGCTGAGGAGAAATGATAACTATCGGATAAGAAGACCAAGAACCTAGGGTATGATAGAAGATCACGACAGCATGATGACTCCATCTGATTCACAACCCTTCAGAGGGTAGGTATTGTTAGTGTCAATCTTTCCAGCCTTCCTCCAGTGATCAAATGTGCTCTTACAAAGTGGTCTCAGAGTGTCAAGGTCAAATTTTGTCATTTCAGTGAGTCTTCAAGCAAAATTTGGTCACTAGGCATTAGGTCTAGGCTTTGCCCAAATGTCAGTCCATGTCATCATTCAGCTGAGCCTATCATCATTCAGAGGGTTTTCATTATCATGTCAGTGTCTAATGAGTCTTTTTACAACTTATTCATGCTTCAGTTGTGCCTAGGCAAGGTCATTTCCCTCTCCTAGGGTTTTGAAGGCAATTTCTCTTGGGCGGCTAAATAATCAGCAAAACTCATATCCTGATGTTCATACACCTTCCCCTATCCTTAAAGTACCTTATAAAACACTTCCCATCCCTTAGATCCGCCAAATTCCTCATTTTTCCACAAACCCTAGTTTCTAGCTACAACTTGGCAATTTTCTAGGTTGGGCCTGTGTTTTTCCCTTTTGGACCCCTTCCCCTCACTCAATCACTGAGATTCCACTTTCCCCTGCTTCTTAACATCCCTCCCCACTCCCACAAATTTCCTCAAGAATTTAGAAGCCCCCTATCCCCTTCATCTCGCTCCATTTCGACAAAATTCCTTGTTTCACACATCGGGACAAGTTTCACTCAAATGATGTTTCTGAGCAATCAAAGATGAATTTTGGAAAACTGAGAGCGTTTTTTGCTAATAACATGCCAAAGAAGAAAAACCTCCTTCACTTTTTGCACAGGTGTCATTGTTTGAGAGAAATGTCAAGAATATCGTCGCCTCAGGAGAATCAAAGACACCTCTGAAGTGACCTTGGGAAAATCAAGTTTCCTCCTAGCTGGATTGGCCAAATGATTTTCTTGATGGGTAAAATGATAACTAGACACAAAGATATTTCCAATGAGCTATCATGAGCTCAATTTGGGGTTGAGGAAGGCATTCAAAAGTTGACTGCAACAGTACTCTTCTTTCAGGCAACCTCATTTGGCACTTTTTGACCAGTCTTGGGAGATTTGATTTTTTACAGGTAAAATCAACTCTAAATTGAAAAATTCTACTTGGGTTGGAAATTAGACTCAAAGACCTTTCCAACGAGCCATCCTGCACCCGATTCCGACACTGGGAAGGTCTCCAAAAGCCTCCTGCAAAAGTGCGACCTGTTGAGAGGTGCGCGACCCGTTGAGAGCCCTCCTGCAGTGTAAAAATTCAACGCGCGCGACCCGTTGGGAGGTGCGTGACCCGTTGAGCTGTAAGCTACAAATTCACTTCAAACTCACTCAAATCTTCTTCAAATTTGCAAATTGGGTTGAGGTAGGCTCTCTACAAATTGTTTTGTTGGTTGATGATGAATGATTGACCTCCATACTTGTTTTAAAGCCTCCAAAGATGCAAGTGAAAAAATCATTCAGTGGCTGCTTGTTGATGTTTGAAATTTGCTAGGGTTTTATGTGGTTTCAAGAAATTTCCCTTTGCACATTGTTTTTCCCTTCCCTTATCACTCATATGTTCATTTGCCCCTATTTTCCCATGCCATGTTGAAAATAAAAGTGCAGGCCATCCCTTGTCCCTAGTCACCAAAAAAGCAAAAACCCTACCCCCTCCTAAAACAGCAAAACTGTAAACCCTAGCTGGCCTCACTATAAGCATATTGTAAACAAGAAAAGTTGATGAAATTGCAAAGGACATTGTGGACAAACTTCCCAAAACAATCCCCATGATTTTCCCTTTGTCCACACATGTATTTCCCTTATTTCCCTTATTTCCCATATCCCTGCATATATACATTCAGATCTTCATGAGATTATCAGGCAGAGAGAGGCGGAGAACCGCTTGTTACAGCAGAAGCTTGACATGGCTCAATGGACTATCAACTATCTTGAGCAGCGCAACAAGCAATTAGAGGAGGAAAAGGAACTTGATGAGCTATGGAGGATACGCAGCGACCGAGTCATAAACCGTAGGAGGCCCGGTGACCTATTGCCTAAGGAGAGAGAGTCAATGTTCATCCGGGTGAATGCACACTTGGAGAAGCTGTTGGCGAAGGCCAACCAAGACAAGAGGCTGCTGAGGAATATGAAAAACCACTATTGGGCTAGGATGCACGTTTGTAAAGCAAAGATGAAAATGTTCCAAAGAAGGTTGACCGAGGCTCTTAAGAGGAAGAAGAAGACCAACCCACTCCGCATCTTGGCCGAGGCTTCTCTCACTCATCATGACACCTACTAGCCTCTTCACAGCACCAAGTACAAAAATTTTTGGAAGTTTTGGCTCATTTTTGGTCAATTTACAGGTTTTGGCTTCTCAACGGGTCTCACCCCCGGTGAGACCCTTTGTCATCGTAGCTCCGTTTTGCAAAAACTCAGCATTTTTGGATTTTTCATGAAAAGTTACATATGCCCATGTATTACCTTGAGTTTTCATGGAGTTTTGGGCCTCCAAAAGGTCAAAATACAGCCAAATTTTGACTTTCTGCCCCTTTTTTGAGCTGCAGAAGTAGTCTTGGGAGAATTGACTTTTTACTCAGCAAATGACCTCCAAATCCAAAAATTCCGATTGGGTTGGAAAGTAGACTCAGAGACCTTTCCAACGAGCTATCCTGCACCTGATTATGACACCAAGAAGGCCTCCAAACAGGGATCCAAAGTGCGCGACCCGTTGAGGATGATGTGCGCGACCCGTTGAGGAAGTTGTGCCAGATTTGACCAGTTCAGCCCAGAATTTGCAGTTTAGCTCCAGTTTGACTTGCTGAGGTCGATGGTGGTCCTTTTGACTGTACTTGTGGCACTTTTTGGATACTTTTACCCTTGTTTTACTCTTCTAGAAGTTTCTCTCATGTAAAAGGGTAAAATTGACTGTATGAACTGGTTTCCAAGTTTTTAGAGGCAAGTTGTTTTGACTGCCTATTTTGTAGTGCTTTGTTTAGAAGTTGTTCAAACAGCTCCTAGGATAGTGAGCTCGACCCATGGAGGCAGGGAAAGAGGTTAGATCATCTATATTATGTACTTTCTTGCTCATTTTCATGGTTGGACTCTTGAGGGAGGAGCTATCATTGTATATTTTCACTTGTATCTCTGCAATTTTTGGCTAAGGAAGACCAGGTTTTTGCAGTCATCTTTGGGATTCTTGTGGACTCATGTGTTGATGGTGTGTTTCTTCATGTCATTGTAAGCTTTGTTATGTGATTCATTTCCTTTCTTTACTGCTGCACATTAAACAAATGAAGTGATAAAGTATGAATTCATGCTAGCCATGCTCTGCTTTTAAATTTGTTTAATTTCAATGTTTTCTTCTGTCTAAAGAGAATTCAAATTCATTGTTTTCTCTCTTTAGCCTTCTTATCTTTATTTCCTAAATCATCCACTTCAGCTAAAGACATCAATACAGGCTCCTACCTCGCCCCAAAGACCCCCCTGCAGAAACTGTGTCAAATCCCCGCACCCTAAATTGCAGCTCCTCAATTTGCCACCAAAAACCCCCAAATCAACCTTCAAATCAGTTTACTAGCCTAATATCAGTGTTACCGTGTTGGGCATCTCATCCCATTGAAGATCCACCGAGATTGACCGGAGAGAGCCTTCTCCTGCCCCGTAGGGCTAGCTACGAGGCTGAATGGTTTGATGTAGCTTTGAGGTTTGCCTTTTCAGCCTGAGGTGAAATTTCAAGTGCTAACAGGTATGAAAAACAAAGCACATATTTCATGAAGTTTAAATATACCTCTTAGTGTAGGATGAATGGTAGCTTATCATTATCATATCATTATGTCTTCAATGACATGTATGGTTGAAAAAACTGAAAGTCATTCCATGTGTTTTCTCTAAGTGTTTTTCTCTCTTTCGCTTGTTGGATCAACTGTCGTCTCTTTGCATGTTTAATTGTTATGACATATTTTCGAGCCTTCTCTGGTGCTTTCGAAGGTCAACCTCTATGTATATGAGTTTTCCTAACCATTTAAACACATGTCGCACTCATACACAAAGTATTGAGCATTATCACACAAGTGTCGTCATGGTCGCCCTAAATTCTATCTCAAGTGATCCGAATCAGATCCATAGAAGACTGTCAAAGAACCATGACTATATCAAGTCGGAAAAAATCTCTAAAGAATCCAAAATAGCGATCAAAAACACCCTGAACTAGTGGCAATGGTAGCCAATGTGGAACAACGAGGACCTCAATCAAAGCGCGCTGACCGAGGCCCATGGAGACCACGTGGGAGGTCAAAGTAGCCCTTGGGAGCCCCAGATCAGGAAAATAAGGAGGTTTTTGATGCGCGATTAGTGCTTAGCACTAATCATGCATCGTTGGGTGAACAGGGCCGTGAAGGAGGAAGCCCGAGAACATGGACACATGGTGAACTAGAGAACCGCAGGCAGAAAAGCAAAAAGCGCTAAACGTACAAAGGTGGGACCAGCGCTCTGGAAACCGGCGGTATTGATTGGGGTGCCCTCAAACGGTAAGAGGTTTTGGACAAGAGTGGAGCAATCCCATTCATCGATCGACATGTGGCAAGTGGAGGTGAGATAAAATCGATGTTGATCGCGCGCAATCGGTCGAGCAAGTCAACTGCGTGAAACGTGTGTATGACGTCGGATCTGGAGGCCCCAGATCGGACGGTTGAGAATGCACCCGATGGAGGAAGCAGAACCGACGAAGGAATAAACCACGATTTAGAAGGATTTTGAATCCATTTGACCGCCACGGTGGAGGAAAGACTTCAGCCATGACGTAACTGAAGAAACGAACCAATGAAGCATGTTGGCGCCGTTTAAAGGAGGACATGTGGCCACTCCCTGAGCGCTGATGATGACGCCAAACAGGGAACTCCAAGCGCAGCTGCAGAAGGTGAATCAACATAGGCGGAAGAGGAACCGAACATGCATTGGAATGAATGGCTAAAAGCCATGAATAGAGACATAATACACAGTTAAGTCAGAACAGTTGGACAGTTAGTTAGTCCGAGAGACAAAGACAGGGAGACAAAAATCCTGAGAGGAGGACGGAACACGGAGAACAGTAAAGCAAAGCAGAAGAGATAGAGGGCCAAGCTAACCAGAGGCAACATCGAGCACCAGAGATCTTGAAGATTCGAGCCATCCCATAGAGGATCTGTTCGGGCTGAGCACCACATTGTGCTCTTGCCACTGTAGACCAGAAGGTCACAGAGCTGGTAGGAAGAAGAAGTCTTTGTACTCAAGTGGCTTGGGGAATCCAAGAACCACCCTGCCAAGCAAAACCTGCTTTAGGAGAACTCATTGAGTCCCTGTATTGTAATTATCTGCTTAAAGGCACAATAAAACAAGGCCATCACTGAAAGCTAGACCGGAGATGTAGCCCTGGAGAATAGGGTGAACTCCTTATCAAAGTTGCTTGTGTCTTTGTGTTTGCTTACTGTATTTCTCTGATGTCTTTCCATTTTATTGTCTGTGTATTAGCAATTTGATCGATCCGTTGCTTCAATAACACAGAACACACACCATCACATGAGTCTGTAATACCTTTAATCAATAAATCTTTAACTGATGTCACTCATAGGGTGAATATCAGATCAAGTGGTATCATAGCCCTAAGATGTAAGGTTAAACAAGCTTGTGTTGGTTTAGTTGTGAATGCTCACTAGATCAAAGCTCAAATTAGGAGAAGGAGAGTTGGTGGAAACTAATCCTGAAATTAGGAGAGTCTATTCTCGAAAGACAATGTCAGAGGAAGGTTCTGTGGGGCCAGATCCTCAATTCATAGAGAGCTTCCTAGCTATAAAGTCTATGGTTGAAGAAATGTACAGAGACTTTAGAAAGCATAAGGCGGAAGATTCATTAGGCTCTAAGCAAGATAAAGAAGAAGATGAGTCTCACTTCCATGACCACTCCAAAGGAAAGGGGAAAGAGGAAAGCTTTCTCACACCTCCTAATAGCCCTGTGCATAATAAGAAAGCATCTTTGATTAAGCTAGATGTTAAATTTGATTTGCCTATATATGATGGAGAGCTAAATTCTGAAAAGTTGGACAATTGGATTAGACAAATTGATGTGTATTGCAGAGTACAGAACATAGACTCAGACAAGAGTAAGATTCAGCTGGCAAGCCTACGCCTAGGAGGCACTGCCTTGGTTTGGTGGGAAGGCAGAACCCAAGCTGATATGAAAATACATGGCAAGGCTATCTCTGTCTGGAGTGAATTTGTTGCTGCAATCAAAAAGTAGTTTTATCCATTGGCCTACATGCAACAAGCCATGATGAGTTGGCAAACTCTTCGATAGTTGAAAGGGCAAAGTGTGCAAGGGTATACTCAAGAATTTAGAAAGAGAGCATTGATGTTGGGTATCTCATTAGACTCACCAGAGACTCTTTTGAAGTACATTAGTGGTATACACAGCTACATGAGGCATACCATCCTCATGTTTAATCCCACTAGTATAGATGAGGTATCTGTACAAGCTACTCATCTAGAAGCTAGAGGAAAGAATGGAAATCCAGAAGTTAGGGGACCATCCCAACCCACTGTAAGCAAGAGCAAGGAGAAAAGAAAGCAGAAGTGGAAAGAAAGGAAGGCTAACACTACACAGAAAGCTAAAGCTTCATGCACTCACTGTAAAAATGGTGGGCATGATGATGAGAATTGTTGGATTCTGCATCCAGAGATGAGACCTAAGAAGTCCGAGGGCAAGAAGAAGAAGACAGCTGCAGCTATTCAAAAATATTTGGGATCAGACTCGGGAGATGAAACAACTATAGCAGCCACAAGTATAAAAGGTAAGAATTCTGATGCATCTACTAGTAATTCTGCTCAATCTATTATTGATGAAGAAAATGAGAGAAAAAGACATGAGCTTTTCCATATTTGAGTTATTCCCAAAAATCAAAAGATTGATACTTTGTTTGATAGTGGCTCACAAGTAAATATAATTTTTGAATCAATTGTAAAGAAATTGGGATTAGCAACTACACCTCACAAGAAACCATACCCATTAGGATGGTTGAATGATAAAGCACAACTACAAGTGACTAGACAATGCAAACTCAAGTTTTCTTTTGGGTCAGCATTTGTAGATGAGGTTGAGTTAGGCATAATTCATTTGGATATATGTGGAGTTTTTTTAGGAAGTCCTTACTTGTATGATAGAAAAGCTATTTTCTATAGAGCTGAGAACAAGTATCTGCTTGTTAAAGATGGAATCGAATACCTTGTAAGAGCTCATAAGCTCAAGAATAATTATACTCTCATAAACTCAGGACAGATGAAAAGAATGATAAATTCATTCAAACAATTATTACTGATGGTTGTAAAGGAAAAGAAACCTGATAAAACCAATGCATTTGAGGGTTATAATGCTGAATAGCAAGCTGATATAGAAAAGGTTGTTTCAGAATATGATGTCTTGTTTCAAGAACCTAAAGGTCTGCCACCCAAAAATGGAATAGTACATGATATTATTTTGTAGCAAGATGTTCCATTGCCTAACATTGGGATGTACAGGTTGTTTGCTTTATAGAATGTTGAAATCAAGAAGCAGGTGCAGGAGTTGCTCGAGAAAGGGTTCATCTGGCCTAGCACATCACCATGTGGGTCACCAATCGTTTTGGTGAGAAAGAAAGATGGCCCGTGGAGAATGCACATTGATTATCGAGAACTGAATAAGATAACAATAAAAAATCGTTATCCCCTTCCTCACATAGATGATCTTCTGGATCAATTAAAGGAAGCTATTTATTTCACCAAGCTGGATTTGCATAGTGGATACCATCAGGTCAGAGTTGCAGAGCAAGATGCATGGAAGACTGCTTTCAAAACAAAGCAGGGATTGTATGAATGGTTGGTTATGCCTTTTGGCTTAACTAATGCTCCTGCTACTTTCATGAGATTAATGAATGATGTACTCAGACCTTTTCTTGATGATTTTGTTATTGTGTATCTGGATGACATTCTGATTTTTAGTAAAGCATGGGAAGAACATTTAAAGCATATTAAGCAGACCTTAGATGTTTTGAAAAGAGAAAAAATTTATGTTAAACTCTCAAAATGTGAATTTGGCAAAACATCTCTAAACTACTTGGGTCATATAGTAGGGGGAGGTGAATTGAAAATATATCCCTCTGAAGTGGCAGTCATTGTGAACTGGCCTAAGCCCAAGTCTGCTACAGAAGTGAGAAGCTTATTAGGAGTAGCACAATATTGGAGGAAGTTCATTTCTAACTTCTCCTCGATTGTAGCTCCCTCACATGCTTTAACAAGATTGAATAAGGTGTTTTAGTGGGTAGGCAAACGTCAGAAATCCTTCGACACCTTGAAAGAGAAAATTAGTACAACACCTATACTAGCACTGCCAGATCTACAAAGACCATTTGAGATCCAAACTGATGCCAGTGACTATGCCATGGGAGCAATGTTGACAAAACACAGTAAACCCATATGTTATCATTCTGAGACTTTTAATCCTACAGTAGTTAACTATCCTACATATGATAAAGAATTGTATGCATTAGTTCAGAGTGTGAAAAAGTGGAAACATTATTTAATGGGCAAAGAGACAGTAAAATATACCGATCATCAACCACTTCAATATCTACACTCCCAAACTAAGTTGCAGCAATCAAGACATTACAGATGGATGGGTTTTCTACAACAGTTTCACTTAGTCAGCAGATATAAAAAGGGCATACATAACAAGGTTGCAGACATGTTATCTAGACCCATTATAAATGCATGTACCATACTTAAGCATAATTCTATACTACATGAAAGCTACATAGAACAATATGCTTAGGATATGGATTTTAAAGATGTGTATGTAACTTTGAGTCAAGGCAAAAGAGTAGAAGAATTGGACTATCATATAAAGGACAGACTCTTATACCATTGTGGGAAACTCTGCATTCCAAAAACTGATAGGATAAAGATAATTAGGGAATCACACACTTCTCTGATATCAGGTCACTTTGGGGTAAGTAAAATAGTTGCAAAATTGCAAAGATTCTGCTATTGGTCAAAAATGAATGAGACGGTTTCTAAATATGTAAGAGGGTGTGCCATGTGCGCTAAAAGCAAGCTTAGCAATAGAAAAATAGGCTTTCACACTCCATTGCCAGTTCCTTCTCACCCTTGGGAAAGTGTTTCCATGGATTTTGTTGGAGGACTACCTAAATCTAGGAAAGGTCATGATTATATATATGTTGTTGTGGATAGGTTCAGCAAAATGTGTATTTTGATACCTTGTAATAAAAATATTACAGTTGAACAGACTACAAAATTTTTCTTTGAACATGTATGGGTTCATTTTATATTACCCACTTCCATTTATCTAATCGAGACACCCGATTTGTGGGGAAGTTTTGGTCAAGTCTGTGGGAATTGATGGACACCAAACTGAAGAAAAACACAGCTTTTCATCCACAAACAAATGGCCAGACAGAAGTAGTAAACAGGACAGTGATCCAGTTACTGAGAGGATATTGTAGCAAACATCCTAAGCTTTGGGATGAACACTTGTGTTATGTGCAACATGCTTACAACAGAGCCAAACACTCTTCTAGACAGAGATCTCCTTTTGAGACCTGTTTTGGTTTCACACCAAGGTCTCCTTTGGATTTTGTCTTTGGTAAAGATACCATGGTTGATGGACACAGTGATGTGGACAAGGAAACTAGGTTCATTGAACATATCCAGGAGATCTACTAGGCAGTACAGGAACAGCTGGAAAAGAGCCAAGACAAGTACAAGGCTAGGCATGATAAGCATCAGATGGAGCATAGTTTTCAAGTTGGAGACCAAGTCTGGCTGTATATCAGCAAGAAAAGGATGCAAGGTGAAGGTAAAAAGCTAAAGCCTATCAGGTATGGACCTTTTAGGATAGTTGAGAATATTGGTGAAAATGCTTTTCGCCTTGATCTACCAGCTTACATGCACATCTACTCAGTCGTAAATGCAGATTTCTTGAGATTGTTTGAACCTTCAATGATTGAGGACCCTGAAGAGAAAAGTCAATTGCCTTCTATTGATGACTTGCTACTTGAATATATTAATGAATTGCAAGAAGACACAGTGCTGGACAAGAAGGTGAGGACGACACGCTGGGGAGACGTTGAGTACCTCAGGATTGGGCTCAAAGGTTCAAAGCTAAGCAGTGCAAAGTGGATTGAGATTGGACAAGTGAGAAAACAATACCCTCACTTAGTCGATGCTTGAAAACTAACTTTTGGTGGTCCAAAAGCTTTTTCAGTGGGAAGGCCGTGATCCGAATCGGATCCATAGAATACTGTCAAGGAACCATGACTGTATCAGGTTAGAACAAATCTCTAAAGAATCCAAAACAAGGATCAAAAACACCCTGAACCAGTGGTGTTACACAGTAATTTGTCACCATTGGTCACCGTCCCTGTTACCCCTTTCCCGTACTTTGGAGGACTCATTCCAGGACCTGTGAGCAATGACATAACTTAAAAACACTTGCATTATGTTCCCCTAAGTATGGACTTCATGTGCCCTGAAGACACCTCCTGCAAAATATCCCTGAAAAGTGCCCTTTTTCCATTAGCGCGGGTCCACAATGTACTACCCGCGCCAATGAATGAGATCCTCAAAAGAAGGTGCGACCATTGGCGCTCTGTCTTAGAGTAACACCCACGCCAACCAAGTTTGGAAAAGATTTTTAACAAACGCGCGCCCAGATATTTTTTCCCTTCAAGTCATGAAGTCTTTTGAGGATAATGCTCATCTTCTAGATGTCGAGAGTCATCATCTATCCCTTACATCTATCCACAGCGACTTTTTGGAGATAATGCCAATCCATAATGGGTGTCTTGATGCATTGTATCTTCCTCCCCTTCTCCATCTATAAAAGTCTGTCCTCATGCATTTGACAAGCTAGTTTTTGAGTAGTAGTGATAACGCTTGTCCTGAGTGATAGTAAGAGTCTTGGAGCATAGGGAGGTTATGCTGCCGAAAGTCTGAGAGAGAAAGGTCTATTGCAAGACATATATAGCTGCTCGCCCAGCCAGAGGAGAGATTCAACGTCAGAACTTTGGTTGTATCTTTCTCTGTTGATTATTCTTTAATGAACGACTATCATTATGGTTCCGATCTTATTGTTTGCTATGATAATGTTTGATCTATATCCTTTCTGACTGATATATAGTTGTATTTAGTGGATTTTATGCTTGTATTCGCTTCGTTCTTTGCATGTGCAGGTATCCATTCGCGGAGATCGTGAGGATCGTGACCTGCCGGAGCAAGGGAACGGGAGTATCAACTCTTCTACGACACTAGCGTTGGACTCCAGGTTGGTTCTCATAATCCACTTTCAGTTTGCAACTAGGAACTTGCATGGTAGCGTTAATTGATTGTTGCTAGACCCATTTTGGGCTAGTGGGATCGCCTCTGTCCGCATAGGGGATTTACCTCTCCAACAATTTGGCGACTCCGTTAGGGATCGAACCCAGAATCTCTGGTTATGCAGACCTAATTTTCCAAAAGGGGGCGCGACATTGGCGCGACTGTTTTGAAAACAGTCGCGCCAACCGCGCAACCTAAGTTTCCCATGGATTTTACCGTTGATTTTGCAAATCCTCTTGCAGGGGATCCGTCTGTGGATGAAAATATGAAAAAATGGAATGAAAATGAAGCTAAGGACAAGACCTCTTACCTGCTCCAGACGGCGGCTCGATTGCTTTCCTGGATTGATCACGATCAACAGTTGAAGTTTGCACCCAAAACCCTCCAATGGTAAACTCACAAGGTGAAAAGTAAAAAGTGAATTTGTTTTTTACCATTTCACTATTTTATAGCATTTTTTGACCTAAAATGCATTAAAAATATTATTTTTTGGGTATTTTTGAATATATTTATATCAAAATGGGTTTTACATTGTTTTTGGTATAATGACAGGTGTTGGTGCAACTCAAGCGACGAAACGAGCTCCTTTTTTCTACTTTTTCAAGCTCGGTAAAACATGTGAAAAGGTTACTTTGAGGTTCGCTTTCAGCTCTTTTCTGACCGTTTAAAGACGAAAAGATTGCCGAGTTACTCCTCTTGACTCGTTAAACGTTAATAAGGGGCGGTCGTTTTAAGTTCTTTTTGTCGACCATTAAAACATAAAAGATTACCGGGTTTTTGTCGTTTCAGACTCGTTAATGGTTACGAAACGACGTGGTTTTGATCGCTTTTTTACTTTTTCAGGTCAAAATCACTATTTATGAAAAGTACTCCTCGATCGTAATGGTCGGGCGGTTCTTTTAAGCATTGTTTTATAATTTTTCGGGCTCGAGAGACACAACTTTACGAAAAAGGACACCCTTGGAGTTTCCTTTCCTGCTGTCTTTTCAAACTCTCTAAACATGAAAAGACGCTGAGTTCTTCCTTTGTCAGACTCGTTAAAACCTGATGACATCAGATTCTGTCGAAATGACGCATCACAAGCATATGCTATCCCCATCAAACTTGTTAAAAATAATTGGGGTACTAGCCAGAAATGGCGGGGGAAAAAGGAACCATAATTATTGTCGTGTCGGCAGTATGTCGCTCTTGAACATGGCACTTGTCTGCTTTCGTGTCTGGGTGGGGATATCTCATCGCATTTTTCACTTGCCTCCGTGGATTTGGGTAATCCTGTTTGACCTCTCATCTGCTCATTGTCTCGTCACCATGACCTCTGATCCATTGATGTCAAATACTGCCAGTTCCACTATCGTGCCGCCGATATGTTCAAGAGAAGTTGACCTCTGTAGAAAAACAACCTCCCTCTGATAGCTCACATAATCCTGATTCACAACATTATCTCTCTGTGTCGTGTCACTGATGTGGGAAACATCATGGCCCACCTTCGATCAAGGTCACTTCCTGTGGACTTCAGCTCATTATCCAGGAAGCTGATCTAGAGACTCCCTTCTGGTGCCTTGGAGCCTGCATGCCTCAATGGCAGGTTCTTCGTGTTCGACGTGAGGTTTTCATCATTGGCCTCCGATCGAATGATTCTACGGGTGTTCAACACCAGATCACTAATTCGCACGTCGTAGATTGTACCTATAGTACCTTGAGGGCCATTGTCATTATTGGTGGTACCTCTCGCGTCTGTTAACAGTTTTCAATATTGACTGGTAATCAGACGATGTTCATGCATGTTCGAATTCAGCTCATATATTTGCATGCTTTAACTTGTACTTTTGTTCGGGTCGAGATGGAGCGCAAGACCCTGGATTTTGTCTGTTGTAATCCAGGCGTGATTCTTGTTACATGACTCATTCACTGGATGGCTGCGACCATACCTGAGTCGATTCATTGATCCTAACCAGATGGCTACGCCCATACTATGGATCTAGATTATTATGTACTCTCTTATGGATGGCTGCGACCATACCACATATATCATGTACTTGAGCTATCAGTTATATCTCTCAATGCAGATTCTCGGCGGCAGCTACATGTGTTCTTGTAAAGCATTTCACCCCTCTCTCTCTCTCGGGCCTCATGCTTTAGGGGGCATCTGTTACACAGTAATTTGTCACCATTGGTCACCGTCCCTGTTACCCCTTTACCGTACTTTGTGTTGAGATTGCAACAAGATGATGGAGCTTAGTGAAAAGAGTCGCCTTCACTAAGTGGGCCCGCAGGCTATTTTTGGCGCAAGTCTATTTTTAGACTATGTCTATTTTTAGACATATGGATCATGTCTATGTTTATGGATGATTGATCAAGTTGGGAAAATAGATGGACTTCTATTTTTGATGAAAGTGTGAGTGATCACAGTGTGAGTGATCAAGTCTATTTTTAGACTGGCTGTCAAAAATAGAAAAGTCAAATATTATTATCTCACAATAATATTTGGACTATAAACTTAATCTTATTCTCTTGGAGCACTTCAGTTTGAGCTACGGAAGTGGCACATGCAGCTGTCAGAAGGAAATTCGTTTTTCTTATGAGTCAGTTGAGTTGTTGCATGCATGACTTCAGTTAGAACTCAAGTGAGTTGAGTTTAGTGGACTGGAGGTACAGTTGATGGAGTTGTGTTCAGTTTAACTTAGTTAAACTGGTTGTAGTTAGTCTAACTGCAGATAGACTAATGATGAGTTGTTAAACTAATTATTAACTCATAATACAACTAAAGAATACATCAGTTAACTCAGTTGCATGTCAGTGCATGTTCAGTTCAACAGGGACAGGTGGTAGAGAATCAGATTGCTATCAGTTGTGACTATAGTTGTGCACCAGATCTTGCACAATCAAAGGATTGAGTATGCCAATGAGCTTGCTCACGTATTTGGCCCGCATTTTAGCCTTTGCTCACGTCCACAAAGAGTGAGTGACTATTTTGCAGGTGAAAATCGAGTTTGGGAAGCAATTCTCATCAGTTCTTGAGCAGGTATTGAGCAGTGGAGGCAGGCAAGCAGTGGAAGAGATTTGGAGATCAGATCTGAGCTGTATTGTGTGTAACAGAGGTGGAGATACTTGTGAGAAGTATTATGCTGTGTAATGTTACATGACTCAATCATTAATATACAGATAGTGTGGGGTTTTTAGCGAGATGCTTTCCCCGTGATACATACTGTGTTAATGTGTGAATGCTCTTGATGTTTTATTGTTATTGATGCTGCTATATTCTTGATCAACGTAGAGGAGATTATGTATTATACATGTTCCGCTTATAATTGTATGATCAGGATAATCTCTGTGAATATGTGTTAAATTATTCAAAATTTCTACATGGTATCAGAGCTAGATGATTTGTAGAAAAAGTTTCTACATGGTATCGGAGCTAGATAATTGTAGAAAAAGTTTCTACATGGTATCGGAGCAGCTTGATTTGTAGAAGAGATTTTTACAGGATATCAAGCGAGGGTTGATCGGAAGCAGTTGAGTTGGTTGCTGGTGGAATTCGAATTTGCAGCAGTGTTGTTGAAAATGTCTTTCAACGGATTGCAAATGTTATTCCAAAGCAAGAGCGACTTGGCGCTCAAGGATAAACTCAGTAACAATAAAGGTGAGAATGGATCTTCATCAAAGGTATCTGATGAAGAGAATCGTGCTTTGGCTGCCAAAGCAAAGAAGGGGAAGAACAAGAAAGCTTCTCGTTCCGGTGCGAAAGGCAAGAAGCAGGATATGTCCAAGGTGAAGTGTTTTCACTGTCACCAGCATGGACACTATGCCACAAATTGTCCGCAGAAGAAGAAGAACAAGCAAGCTGCTGGATCTGCAGGGGGAGAGGCTTTAGCTTCTCAGTTTGAGCTTGATTTTTCATTGATCGCATGCTTGGTTTCAAGTGTGATGGGATCAGTGTGGTTTCTGGACAGTGGTGCGTCTTTTCACATGACGGGAGATAGAGATTTGTTCTCTGATCTGGAGGACAAAGATCTTGGAGTGCACATCGAGATGGGCGATGATGGTAGATACAGTGCGATCGGTATCGGTACCATTTCCTTTGAGAGGGAGTCTGGTAAACCCTTTGTATTGAAGGAAGTCATGCATGTTCCAGGATTGAAGAAGAATCTCATCTCAGTGGCGATGTTAGAAGACAAGGGGTATGATGTTGTTTTCAGCGAGGGAAAGGCCTTCCTGCGCAGCAAGACAACTGGTGAGACCCGGAAGATAGGGGTTCGAGTGAGGAACCTTTATCAGTTGCATGTAGATGGATGCGCAGCAATGGCAGGCAAGGCAGAAGGATTGGTGAGCCGGGATGATGGCGAGTTGTGGCACAGGAGATTGGGTCACCTTCACCATGGAGCCTTGAAGATACTGCAGCAGATCACTACAAGGCTTCCTAAAGGCACACTTGCGCAGTCAGATCAATGCAAGGGGTGTACTTTGGGGAAGTTTGTGAAAGCCACCTTTCACGAGAAGGATAGTCGCGCCACGACGATCCTTGAGAGAATTCACACAGACGTGTGTGGACCTTTCTCAGTTGCTTCGACAGCAAAACACAGGTATTATGTGATTTTTGTTGATGATTTCTCTCGTAAGTGCTGGATCTTCTTCATGCAGAAGAAGAGCGAGACATATTCAAAGTTCTGTGAATTCAAAGCACTGGTCGAGAAGGAGTCGGGGAAGAAGGTGAAGGCTCTTAGGAGCGATAATGGTGGTGAATACATCTCGGACGAGTTCAAGGATTTCTGCAAGGCAGAAGGGATTCGTAGAGAGCTCATAGCTCCCCATAACCCACAGCAGAACGGGGTAGCTGAGCGGAAGAATAGAACGATTGTGGGTGCTGCACGGGCAATGTTGCATGATCAGGGCCTACCCCTTCACTTGTGGGCGGAAGCATGCAATACAGCAGTTTATGTGCAGAACCGTTGTCCTCATAGGATACTTGGCATGAGTACACCCGAGGAGGCTTATTCTGGTAAGAAGCCTGATCTTTCTCATTTGAGGATTTTTGGTGCTAACGTTTACATGCATGTGACGAAGGATGCCAGAAAGAAGTTGGAACCGACTGCAGAGGTTGGGATATTTGTGGGGTACACTGATACGCCCCACAACTATCGTGTGTATTTGCCAGACAGTGGTAAAACTGTTGTGCGACGGGATATAAAATTTCAGGAGGAGAAAGCCATGAAGTGTTCGCTTGAGAGGGAGCTACACTTGCATGCAGATGAGGAGCTATTAGTTCCTAAGGATGAGCTTCAGGACGTGGATCAGCCACAGGACGAGGTTCATGGAGTGGAAGAGACCACTCATGCAGCGCCAACCATCAGAGGGCGAAAGCGCTTGACAGAAGCTGAGCGACTGGCTCAAGATGCAGAGAAAGTTGTAGGACCACCTACAGCCCAACGCAGGCAGAGACAGTCACCTGATCGGTACACTGGATACATGGCTCTTATGAGCAAGTGTGTTGTGACTGAGCCATCCTCTTTCGAGGAAGCTGTGGAGGATCCCGCATGGGTAGACGCCATGGTGGAAGAGTATGATTCTATTGTCAGAAACAGTGCATGGGAGATTGTTCCTAGACCGGAAGGGAAATCAGTGGTGGGTTCGAGATGGATCTACAAAGTTAAGCAGGCAGCTGACGGGAGTGTGGAGAAGTACAAGGCAAGATTTGTTGCCCAAGGCTTTTCACAGATTGAGGGGATCGATTATGAGGAGACCTTTGCACCTGTAGCAAGGTATTCTTCCATACGGACGATTCTTGCTCTCTCAGCGCAGATGGGATGGCACATTCATCAGATGGATGTGAAGACTGCGTTCCTCAACGGAGTCATTGAGGAGGAGGTGTACATTGAGCAACCCGAAGGCTTTGAAGTCTTCAGCAGCGAGTCGCATGTGTGCAGGCTCAAGAGAGCGCTGTATGGGTTGAAGCAAGCACCACGTGCTTGGTACACACGGATAGACAGCTATTTCACAGGACTTGGATTCTCCAAGAGCGAGGCGGATCCGAACCTATACCAGATTGTGGTGGAGGGTAAGTTGCTTATCATTGTACTGTATGTTGATGATTTGATTCTAACGGGTGATGAGCTGTTGATACTGTCATGCAAGAAGGATCTTGCTACAGAGTTTGAGATGAAGGATTTGGGCCTCCTTCACTATTTCCTAGGATTGGAAATATGGCAGCGCAGTGGTGGACTGTTTGTTTCTCAGGGCAAGTATGCTCGGGAGATACTGGAGAAGTTCAACATGCATGGCTGCAAGCCTGTTGATACTCCTCTTCCTGGAGGTTGGAGGAAGGAGGATGCCACTTCGGGAGAAGAAGTGGATGCCACTGTTTATCAATAGTTGGTGGGGTCGCTGATGTATTTGGTCAATACACGACCTGATATATGCTATGCAGTTAACCAGCTTTCACAAGCTATGGTTAAGCCTACCAAGCTCTTCTGGAAGGCGGGCAAGCATGTATTGAGCCACTTGAGAGGCACATCGGGATATGGATCTTGGTACAGGCAGGAGGATGCAGAGTGGGTAGGGAGCCCAACGGACAGAAAGAGCACATCAGGAGGGGTCTTCAGTATCGGATCGACAGTAGTTTCTTGGTACAGCAGGAAGCAGAGATCTGTGTGGATGAGGATGATCTTGGTCGGGTTTTTTCGGGTCCAAGCACATCAGGTACCATCATATCAGAGATTGTGTGCAGCGGAGGATCATGTTACTTTCGTACATTCCAACGGAGGATCAGGATGCTGATATTCTGACGAAGGCTCTCACCAGGAGCAAATTCGAGTACCACCGAGGCAGGATAGGGGTTGTTGATAATCCATATCTTGTCGAGAGGGAGTGTTGAGATTGCAACAAGATGATGGAGCTTAGTGAAAAGAGTCGCCTTCACTAAGTGGGCCCGCAGGCTATTTTTGGCGCAAGTCTATTTTTAGACTATGTCTATTTTTAGACATATGGATCATGTCTATGTTTATGGATGATTGATCAAGTTGGGAAAATAGATGGACTTCTATTTTTGATGAAAGTGTGAGTGATCACAGTGTGAGTGATCAAGTCTATTTTTAGACTGGCTGTCAAAAATAGAAAAGTCAAATATTATTATCTCACAATAATATTTGGACTATAAACTTAATCTTATTCTCTTGGAGCACTTCAGTTTGAGCTACGGAAGTGGCACATGCAGCTGTCAGAAGGAAATTCGTTTTTCTTATGAGTCAGTTGAGTTGTTGCATGCATGACTTCAGTTAGAACTCAAGTGAGTTGAGTTTAGTGGACTGGAGGTACAGTTGATGGAGTTGTGTTCAGTTTAACTTAGTTAAACTAGTTGTAGTTAGTCTAACTGCAGATAGACTAATGATGAGTTGTTAAACTAATTATTAACTCATAATACAACTAAAGAATACATCAGTTAACTCAGTTGCATGTCAGTGCATGTTCAGTTCAACAGGGACAGGTGGTAGAGAATCAGATTGCTATCAGTTGTGACTATAGTTGTGCACCAGATCTTGCACAATCAAAGGATTGAGTATGCCAATGAGTTTGCTCACGTATTTGGCCCGCATTTTAGCCTTTTCTCACGTCCACAAAGAGTGAGTGACTATTTTGCAGGTGAAAATCGAGTTTGGGAAGCAATTCTCATTAGTTCTTGAGCAGGTATTGAGCAGTGGAGGCAGGCAAGCAGTGGAAGAGATTTGGAGATCAGATCTGAGCTGTATTGTGTGTAACAGAGGTGGAGATACTTGTGAGAAGTATTATGCTGTGTAATGTTACATGACTCAATCATTAATATACAGATAGTGTGGGGTTTTTAGCGAGATGCTTTCCCCGTGATACATACTGTGTTAATGTGTGAATGCTCTTGATGTTTTATTGTTATTGATGCTGCTATATTCTTGATCAACGTAGAGGAGATTATGTATTATACATGTTCCGCTTATAATTGTATGATCAGGATAATCTCTGTGAATATGTGTTAAATTATTCAAAATTTCTACACTTTGGAGAACTCATTCCGGGTCCTGTGAGCAATGACATAACTTAAAAACACTTGCATTATGTTCCCCTAAGTATGGACTTCATGTGCCCTGAAGACACCTCCTGCAAAATATCCCTGAAAAGTGCCCTTTTTCCATTAGCGCGGGTCCACAATGTACTACCTGCGCCAATGAATGAGATCCTCAAAAGAATGTGCGACCATTGGCGCTCTGTCTTAGAGTAACACCCGCACCAACCAAGTTTGGAAAAGATTTTTAACAAACGCGCGCCTAGATGTTTTTTCCCTTCAAGTCATGAAGTCTTTTGAGGATAATGCTCATCTTCTAGATGTCGAGAGTCATCATCTATCCCTTACATCTATCCACAACGGCTTTTTGGAGATAATGCCAATCCATAATGGGTGTCTTGATGCATTGTATCTTCCTCCCCTTCTCCATCTATAAAAGTTTGTCCTCATGCATTTGACAAGCTAGTTTTTGAGTAGTAGTGATAATGCTTGTCCTGAGTGATAGTAAGAGTCTTGGAGCATAGGGAGGTTATGTTGCCGGAAGTCTGAGAGAGAAAGGTCTATTGCAAGACATATATAGCTGCTCGCCCAACCAGAGGAGAGATTCAACGTCAGAACTTTGGTTGTATCTTTCTCTGTTGATTATTCATTAATGAACGACTATCATTATGGTTCCGATCTTATTTTTCGCTATGATAATGTTTGATCTATATCCTTTCTGACTGATATATAGTTGTATTTAGTGGATTTTATGCTTGTATTCGCTTCGTTCTTTGCATGTGCAGGTATCCATTTGCGGAGATCGTGAGGATCGTGACCTGCCGGAGCAAGGGAATGGGAGTATCAACTCTTCTACGACACTAGCGTTGGACTCCAGGTTGGTTCTCATAATCCACTTTCAGTTTGCAACTAGGAACTTGCATGGTAGCGTTAATTGATTGTTGCTAGACCCATTTTGGGCTAGTGGGATCGCCTCTGTCCGCAGAGGGGATTTACCTCTCCAACAAGTGGCAATGGTAGCCAACATGGAGCAACAAGGACCTCGGTCAAATCACACTGACTGAGGCCCATGGAGACCGCACAGGAGGTCAAAGTAGCCCCTAGGAGCCCTGGATCAGGGAAATAAGGAGGCTTTTGATTATCATTGGGCGAACAGGGCCATGAAGGAGGAAGCCCGAGAACACGGATGCATGGTGAACCGGAGAACCGCGGGCAGAAAAGCGAAAAGCACTAAACATACAAAGGTGGGACCTATGCTCTAGAAACCAGTGGTATTGATCGGGGTGCCCTCAAACGATAAGAGGTTTTGGACGAGAGCGGAGTGATCCCATTCATCGATCGACGCGTGGCAAGCAGAGGTGATAGAAAACTGTTGTTGATCACACGCTATCGGTGGAGCAAGTCAACCGCATGAAACGTGCGTATGATGTCGAATCTGGAGGCCCTAGATCAGACAGTTGAGAATGTGCTCGATGGAGGAAGTGGAAACAACGAAGGAATAAGCCGCAATTTAAAAGGATTTAGAATCCGTTTGACCCCCACGGTGGAGGAAATACTTCATCCACGACGTAACTGAAGAAACAAACTGATGAAGCATGCTAGCGTTGTTTAGAGGAGGACATGTGGCCACTCCCTGAGCACTGATGATGACACCGAACAGGGAACTCCAAGCGCAGCTGCAGAAGGTGAATCGACAAAGGCGGAAGAGGAACCAAAAAGGCATTGGAACAAATGGCTAAAATCCATGAACAAAGACAGAATACATAGTTAAGTCAGAACAGTTAGACAGTTAGTCAGTCCGAGAGATGAAGACAGGGAGACCAGAATCCCGAAAGGAGGATGGAACACAAAGAACAGTAAAGCAAAGCAGAAGAGACAGAGGGCTGAGCTGAACAGAGGTAGCATCGAGCACTAGAGAGCTTGAAGATTCGAGCCATCCCATAGAGGATCTATCCGCACTGGGCACCACATTGGGCTCTTGCCACCGTAGACCAAAAGGTCACAGAGCTGGTAGGAAGAAGAATTATGTGTACTCAAGTGGCTTGGGGAATCCAAGAACCACCCTGCCAAGCAAAACCGCTACGTCTAGGTCTTACGCATAGCGAAGGTAAGGTCCCTCAATTTACTTCTTTGGTGAGGGGCTCAGGAGAACTCACATTGAGTCCCTGTATTGTAATTCTCTGCTTAAAGGCACAATAAAACAAGGCCACCACTGAAAGCTGGACCGGAGATGTAGCCCTGGAGAATAGGGTGAACTCCTTATTAAAATTGCTTGTGTCGTTGTGTTTGGTTACTGTATTTCTCTGCTATCTTTCCATTTTATTGTTTGTGTATTAGCAATCTGATCGATCCGTTGCTTCAATAACATAGAACACACACCAACACATGAGTCTGTAATACCTTTAATCAATAAATCTTTAACTGATGTCACTCATAGGGTGAATATCAGATCATCAAGTGTCGCATTTGTTGCTTCTTGACCTGAGATAGTCACACAGAGAGTAATGCTTTGTCTGTTGTCTCGGTGGTCTATTTTGTCATGTATTTGAAGTATGTTAAGTGTGTGATCACATTTCAAGGTCATCATGGGTCAATCTCCCTCCCACACTTAGTCATTTTCGCAAAATATTCCCGACTGGGAAACTCACCTTCACCGGGCCTTGTCTGAGCTGCACACTGCGTAGTCTCGACCCTCATCGATGTGACCTTGCTGCTTGGAACTTTGCAGTGCACAATCACTGTCCTCCAGGGTTGTTTCTCTTTGTAATTCTTGAGTCGAGCAACCTTCCTTGACCCCCAGAATTGCAAATTTGTGCCTCCCAGTCTGCCTTGAACTGCGCACTTCACACTTTCAGTGCTCAATATTTTCCCTTGCCTATTGGAACCCCATAATGCATAGATATTCTAGCCTCCCTTAGCCTCCAGAACTGTGCCTATGTGTCCTTTAGTGACCCTCCCTCATCTAGATTTCATTGTCTGCAAGAACTGCACAGATTTTTCCTTCAAGCCTCTCTGCTAACCAGTCCTCCTTGCCTCTGGAAATTGCGTAGATCTGTCTCCTAGGGTCTCATCTAGAATCAACCATTGTTTGCCTGAACTACGCAATCCTAACTCCCAGTGGCCACTGCACAAGTTTTCTCCCTAGTGGGGATTGTGCTAAAACATTCCTTAGTCAAGCTTGAGTTGCGCTCTACACAACCTCAGTGGTCAAGCCCTCTCCTTGTCACCTAGAACTGCACAATGCACAATTACTAGGCCCTCTCTCCCAACCTAACACTTTTCCAGGGACCAGTTCATGGATAGTAATGCATCATCTTAGACTAGGGAGTTTTCAGATTGATTTCATTGTGTCATGAGTGAATTGCAGGAACATGTACACTATTAAGTCATGGCAAGATGATGAAGAAGGAGAAGAAGGAGGGAATAATTCCTAGATACTCACCTATAGTTGAATGAATGAGTGAACCTGTTGTTGGAGAGGTAAATCCCCTCTGCGGACAGAGGCAATCCCACTAGCCCAAAATGAGTCTAGCAACAATCAATTCACGCTACCATGCAAGGTCCTAGTTGCAAACTGAAAGTGGATTATGAGAACCAACCTGGAGTCCAACGCTAATGTCGAAGAAGAGTTGATACTCCCGGTCCCTTGCTTCGGCAAGTCACAATCCTCACGATCCCCGCGAATGGATACCTGCACATGCAAAGAACGAAGCGAATACAAGCATAAAATCCACTAAAATACAACTATATTTCAGTCAGAAAGGAAATAGATCAAACATTATCATCATAAACAGTAAGATCGGAACCATAATGATAGTCGTTCATTAATGAATAATCAACATAGAAAGATACAACCAAAGTTCTTACGTTGATTCTCTCCTCTGGTTGGGCGAGCAGCTATACATGTCTTGCAATAGACCTTCTCTCTCTCAGACTTTCGGCAGCATAACCTCCCTATGCTCCAAGACTCTTACTATCACTCAAGACAAGCATTATCACTTCTAGCATTACTCAAAACAACTAGCTTGTCAAATGCATGAGGACAGACTTTTATAGATGGAGAAGGGGAAGAAAATACAATGAATCAGGACACCCATTATGGATTGGCATTATCTCCAAAAAGCCACTGTGGATAGATGTCAAGGATAGATGATGACTCTCGACATCTAGAAGATGAGCTTTATCCTCAAAAGACTTCATGACTTGAAGGGAAAAAACAGCTAGGCGCGCGTTTGTCAAAAATCTTTACCAAACTTGGTTGGCGTGAGTGTTGTTCTAAGACAGAGCGCCAATGGTCGCACCCTCTTTTGAGGATCTCATTGATTGGCGCAGGTAATACATTTTGGACCCGCGCTAATGGAAAAAAAGGCACTTTTCAGGGATATTTTGCAGGAGGTGTCTTCAGGGAACATGAAGTACATACTTAGGGGAACATAATGCAAGTGTTTTTAGGTTATGTCATTGCTCACAGGTCCCGGAATGAGTCCTCCAAAGTACGGAAACAGGGGTAATAGGGACGGTGACCAATGGTGACAAATTACTGTGTAACAGATGCCCCCTAAAGCATGAGGCCCGAGAGAGAGAGAGAGGGGTGAAATGCTTTACAAGAACACATGTAGCTGCCGCCGAGAATCTGCATTGAGAGATACAACTGACAGCTCAAGTACATGAAATGTGTGGTATGGTCGCAGCCATCCATAAAAGAGTACAGAATAATCTAGATCCATAGTATGGACGCAGCCATCTGGTTAAGATCAATGAATCGACTCAGGTATGGTCGCAGCCATCCAGTGAATGAGTCATGTACCAAGAATCACGCCTGGATTACAACAGACAAAATCCAGGGTCTTGCGCTCCATCTCGACCCGAACAAAAAGTACAAGTTCAAGCATGCGAATATATGAGTTGAAGTCGAGCATGCATGAACATCGTCATATTACCAGTCAATATTGAAAACTGTTAACAGACGCGAGAGGTACCACCAATAATGACAATGGCCCTCAAGGTACTATAGGTACAATCTACGACGTGTGAATTAGTGATCTGGCGTCGAACACCCGTAGAATCATTCGATCGGAGGCCAATGATGAAAGCCTCATGTCGAACACGAAGAACTTGCCATTGAGGCATGCAGGCTCCAAGGCACCGGAAGGGAGTCTCTAGATCAGCTTCCTGGATAATGAGCTAAAGTCGACAGGAAGTGACCTTGATCGAAGGTGAGCCATAATGTTTCCCATAATGTTTCCCACATCATCGACACGAGACAGAGAGATAATGTTTGTGAATCAGGATTATATGAGCTATCAGAGGGAGGTTGTTTCTTTGCAGAGGTCAACTTCTCTTGAACATATCGGCGGCACGACAGTGGAATTGGCAGTATTTGACATCAATGGATCATAGGTCATGGTGACGAGGCAATGAGCAGATGAGAGGTCAAATAGGATTACCCAAATCCATAGAGGCAAGTGAAAAAATGAGATGAGATATCCCCACCCAGACACGAAAGCGGACAAGTGCCATGTTCAAGAGCGACATACTGCCGACACGACAATAATTATGGTTCCTTTTTTCCCCCGCCATTTTTCGCGAGTACCCCAATTATTTTTAACAAGCTTGATGGGGATAACATATGCTTATGGTGCGTCATTTCGACAAAATCCGATGTCATCAGGTTTTAACGAGTCTGACAAAGGAAGAACTCGGCGTCTTTTCATGTTTAGAGAGTTTGAAAAGACAACAGAAAAGGAAACTCCAGGGGTGTCCTTTTTCGTAAAGTTGTGTCTCTCGAGCCCGAAAAAGTATAAAACAATGCTCGAAAGAACCGCCCGACCATTACGATCAAGGAGTACTTTTCATAAATAGTGATTTCGACCTGAAAAAGTAAAAAAGCGATCAAAACCACGTCGTTTCGTAACCATTAACGAGTCTGAAATGACAAAAACCCGGTAATCTTTTTATGTTTTAACGGTCGACAAAAATAACTTAAAATGATCGCCCTTTATTAACGTTTAACGAGTCAAGAGGAGTAACTCGGCAATCTTTTCCTCTTTAAACGGTCAGAAAAGAGCTGAAAGCGGACCTTAAAATAACCTTTTCACATGTTTTACCGAGCTTGAAAAAGTAGAAAAAGGAGCTCGTTTCATTGCTTGAGTTGCACCAACCCCTGTCATCATACAAAAAACAGTGTAAAACCCACTTCGACATAAATATATTCCAAAAATACCCAAAAAATATTATTTTTAATGTATTTTTAGGTCAAAAAATGCTATAAATAGTGAAATGGTAAAAAACAAATTTACTTTTTACTTTTCACCTTGTGAGTTTACCATTGGAGGGTTTTGGGTGCAAACTTCAACTGCTGATCGTGATCAATCCAGGAAAGAAATCGAGCCACCGTCTGAAGCAGGTAAGAGGTCTCATCCTTAGCTTCATTTTCATTCCATTTTTTCAGTTTTTCATCCATAGATGGGTCCCCTGCAAGAGGAATTGCAAAATTTTAGGGTTGCGCCATTGGCGCAAGTTTCCCGCTCGGGATCGCGCCAATGGGATTTTTTCCCCAAAGGGGGCGCGACATTGGCGCGACTGTTTTGAAAACAGTCGCACCAACTGCGCGACCTAATTTTCCCATATATTTAACCGTTCATCCTGCAATTTTCCTTTAATTTTGGTTTCATCAGTGATCTAATGATGATATTTTCGACTTTGTGGTTGCAGGGATTCGTCAGAATGGCTGTAGAATGGAGAGAAAGAGAGCATGATGCCATAGATGCCATGGCATTGGAGGATGAAGCCTGCATGGATGCTTTGAGGGACTGCGGCTTGAAGAAATTCTTCCTTACCTCCTATTTGCGTGCACAACCTGAGTTACTACGATTTATCGTGGATGCTTGGGATAGGGAGGATCAGGTATTCCGCCTGAAAGATCAGACATTGGAACTGGATGTTTCCGATGTCTACTTTATCACTGGATTATCGCGGAGAGGTGCACGGCCCATCTTGACTGGTAGTAGGCCTTCCGGGGAAAAGATGGGGGAGTTGATGGAACGGGTTTGTCCTGGCGCAGAGTTTGGATCAAACAGTGCCAAAGTAGATATTATTACAGTCCCAGACCTAGTGCTACGAGTGATACTGTTCACTATCACACGGACGGCTGGGGTACAGGCGCCCCACGAGGCCAGCAAGAATCATTTACTGTTGGCAACTGAGTGTCTCCAACCTACACCGTTTGACTGGGCCACGACAGTGACTACCAACATCAAGAGGCAGCTTACAAAGTGTAAGCGGGGCAACACACAGTTCGGGTATGGATCCATCGTGGTATCCTTCTTCTTGGAGCGACTGCCAATTTTCCGGATTCAGGGAGGTATAGTGGCAGATCCAGTGCCACGGGATCCGTAATCATATGATGTCGGAATTAACAACCCAGCTAGGCTTGCAGCACGATAGTTCAACTGCATACTACCCTCAGTCCAATGGCCAAGTTGAAGCTATCAATAAGATTTTGGTTACAATGCTTCAACGTACCGTTGGCATGCATAAGTCTAACTGGCATTTGATTTTGTTCCCTGCCTTGTGGGCCTACCGAACCTCTGTGAAGGATGCCACTGGTTTCACTCCATTTCAACTAGTTTATGGACTAGAGGCTACCCTTCCAATCGAATGTGAAATCCCTTCATTAAAATTGGCGGTCGAGCTACTTCCCAACACCACTCCGTTAGAAGAATGTCTTCTTTACTTGGAATAGCTAGATGAGACTCGTCGCCTGGCCTCTTTGGCCATTGAAACACAAAAAAAGCGAGTCAAGACTCACTTCGATCAAACCGTACATCCACGTTCTTTTGTTGAGGGAGATTTAGTCCTGCTCTACAATCAGGCAAAAGATAAGCTAGGAGCAGGAAAGCTCGAGTCTATGTGGTTAGGCCCTTACATTGTCAAGAAAGTTTTGCAAAAAGGGGTCTATGAGCTAATTGATTATGAAGGGAACTCTCTTGGGAAGCCCCGAAACGGGCTGTATTTAAAAAAGTACTATGCATGATGCTGGTACATTTTATTTTGTACATACATGTACTCTAGCAAGTGTGTTGTGTGTGTGTGTCAGTTTTAAAGGCGTAACTGCCACTTATTGTGTCTTTCGCTTCTTGTGCAGATGTCTGATGCACCTTATGTTGGTTTCGCTGATGGTGCCTGCCGCAGTACTCGCAACTTGTCCTCTGCGGCGTGGGTGATCTATGATCCTCATGGCGAGTTGATAGATCTTCAAGGTGTGTGTTTGGGTCGTACCACTAACAATGTCGCCGAATATTGTGCTGTAATCGAGCTACTTGTTGAAGCAATTAATCTCGGCATTCGTACATTGGTAGTGAACCTAGACTCTCAACTTTTCGTCCACCAGCTCAACGGGCAATATTCCGTCAGAAACCATCGCATTCTAAGGTTGTATTTACGTGTGATATTGTTAGAAAGGAACTTTGATTTTATCACATATCAACATATTCCACGACAATTAAACACATTATCTGATGCATTGGCTAATCATGTATTAGATAGACATTTGCGTAATTTGTAATCAAAACATTATACAAGCAAGCACATGAAAACACAATAATAAACCATAGGCATATGTATATATATACGTGTGTGTCATAATGTTTGCGCCACGCGCATTACATAAATCCAAAAAATAATACATGTCTGAATCTCATATGGCCGCAGACAACATGTCTCTCAAAATATGCAAAAATGAAACCTAGGCGTCTAATCACGGTGATGCTCGTGATAGCATGTCACCGCTCGCACCAAACGTCTCAGCAGACGGTGGACGCAAGTCGGTACTCCCACTGTGTGCCTCTGGTACTCGAAAGGCACGTCCGCTAGCCTAGCATAGTCCGGAATCCCTTGGGTAAGACCCTCGAGATTCTGCACCAGCAGCTCCTCTCCTCTGGCACCCCTTGCCTGTTGAGGGTCGGTTGCGGGTTGTACCCTTCGTGCTATGTGAGACAGACCAGCTGGTCGCTCTGCACCAACATCTGCATACATATATATAGCTGTTTTCAGAGACATGCATGTATTACAAAAAAAATGAAATACATAAAAAACATCAAAAACACAAAGAGTTCTTACCAAGCTCCTCGTCCCAGTCTTCTCCCGCAGGCAATGGGAGATCTGGGTCTCCAGTAAAATCAGTGCCCGCATAGGGCCAATCCTTTATAACGATCATCTGGTGACTGAGCCATATGAAGAACTCGGGCCTCCAGGCCATCTGCTGGCCCCCTCCTCCTCTGGGCATGAGTGCTGCCCATCGAGCCAACCTCGGTTCCCGTGGCACTGGATCTGCCACTATACCTCCCTGAATCCGGAAAATCGACAGTCGCTCCAAGAAGAAGGATACCACGATGGATCCATACCCGAACTGTTTGTTGCCCTGCTTACACTTTGTAAGCTGCCTCTTGATGTTGGTAGTCACTGCCGTGGCCCAGTCAAACAGTGTAGGTTGGAGACACTCGGTTGCCAGCAGTAAATGATTCTTGCTGGCCTCGTGGGGAACCTGTACCCCAGCCGTCCGTGTGATAGTGAGCAGTATCACTCGTAGCACTAGGTCTGGGACTGTAATAATATCTACTTTGGCACTGTTTGATCCAAACTGTGCCCCAGGACAAACCCGTTCCATCACCTCCCCCATCTTTTCCCCAGAAGGCCTACTACCAGTCAAGATGGGCCGTGCACCTCTCCGCGATAATCCAGTGATAAAGTAGACATCGGAAACATCCAGTTCCAATGTCTGATCTTTCAGGCGGAATACCTGATCCTCTGTGTCCCAAGCATCCACGATAAATCGTAGTAACTCAGGTTGTGCACGCAAATAGGAGGTACGGAAGAATTTCTTCAAGCCGCAGTCCCTCAAAGCATCCATGCAGGCTTCATCCTCCAATGCCATGGCATCTATGGCATCATGCTCTCTTTCTCTCCATTCTACAGCCATTCTGACGAATCCCTGCAACCACAAAGTCGAAAATATCATCATTAGATCACTGATGAAACCAAAATTAAAGGAAAATTGCAGGATGAATGGTTAAATCTATGGGAAAATTAGGTCGAGCGGTTGGCGCGACTGTTTTCAAAACAGTCGCGCCCCCTTTGGGGAAAAAAATCCCATTGGCGCGATCCCGAGCGGGAAACTCGCGCCAATGGCGCAGCCCTAAAATTTTGCAATTCCTCTTGCAGGGGACCCATCTATGGATGAAAAACTGAAAAAATGGAATGAAAATGAAGCTAAGGATGAGACCTCTTACCTGCTTCAGACGGCGGCTCGATTGCTTTCCTGGATTGATCACGATCAGCAGTTGAAGTTTGCACCCAAAACCCTCCAATGGTAAACTCACAAGGTGAAAAGTAAAAAGTAAATTTGTTTTTTACCATTTCACTATTTATAGCATTTTTTGACCTAAAAATACATTAAAAATAATATTTTTTGGGTATTTTTGGAATATATTTATGTCGAAGTGGGTTTTACACTGTTTTTTGTATGATGACAGGGGTTGGTGCAACTCAAGCAATGAAACGAGCTCCTTTTTCTACTTTTTCAAGCTCGATAAAACATGTGAAAAGGTTATTTTAAGGTCCGCTTTCAGCTCTTTTCTGACCGATTAAAGACGAAAAGATTGCCGAGTTACTCCTCTTGACTCGTTAAACGTTAATAAGGGGCGGTTGTTTTAAGTTCTTTTTGTCGACCGTTAAAACATAAAAAGATTACCGGGTTTTTGTCGTTTCAAACTCGTTAATGGTTACGAAATGATGTGGTTTTGATCGCTTTTTTACTTTTTCAGGTCGAAATCACTATTTATGAAAAGTACTCCTCGATCGTAATGGTCGGGCGGTTCTTTCGAGCATTGTTTTATACTTTTTCGGGCTCGAGAGACACAACTTTACGAAAAAGGACACCCCTGGAGTTTCCTTTTCTGCTGTCTTTTCAAACTCTCTAAACTTGAAAAGGCGCCGAGTTCTTCCTTTGTCAGACTCGTTAAAACCTGATGACATCGGATTTTGTCAAAATGACGCACCACAAGAATATGTTATCCCCATCAAGCTTGTTAAAAATAATTGGGGTACTCGCCAGAAATGGCGGGCGGAAAAAGGATCCATAATTATCGTCGTGTCGGCAGTATGTCGCTCTTGAACATGACACTTGTCCGCTTTCATGTCTGGGTGGGGATATCTCATCTCATTTTTTCACTTGCCTCAGTGGATTTGGGTAATCCTATTTGACCTCTCATCTGCTAATTGCCTCGTCACCATGACCTCTGATCCATTGATGTCAAATACTGCCAATTCCACTGTCGTGCCGCCGATATGTTCAAGAGAAGTTGACCTCTACAAAGAAACAACCTCCCTCTGATAGCTCATATAATCCTGATTCACAAACATTATCTCTCTATCTCGTGTCGATGATGTGGGAAACATTATGGCCCACCTTCGATCAAGGTCACTTCCTGTCGACTTCAGCTCATTATCCAGGAAGTTGATCTAGAGACTCCCTTCCGGTGCCTTGGAGCCTGCATGCCTCAAGGGCAGGTTCTTCGTGTTCGACGTGAGGTTTTCATCATTGGCCTCCGATCGAATGATTCTACGGGTGTTCAACGCCAGATCACTAATTCACATGCCGTAGATTGTACCTATAGTACCTTGAGGGCCATTGTCATTATTGGTGGTACCTCTCGCGTCTGTTAACAGTTTTCAATATTGACTGGTAATCAGACGATGTTCATGCATGTTCGACTTCAGCTCATATATTCGCATGCTTGAACTTGTACTTTTTGTTCGGGTCGAGATGGAGTGCAAGACCCTGGATTTTGTCTGTTGTAATCCAGGCGTGATTCTTGGTACATGACTCATTCACTGGATGGCTGCGACCATACCTGAGTCGATTCATTGATCCTAACCAGATGGCTGCGTCCATACTATGGATCTAGATTATTCTGTACTCTTTTATGGATGGCTGCGACCATACCACACATTTCATGTACTTGAGCTGTCAGTTGTATCTCTCAATGCAGATTCTCGGCGGCAGCTACATGTGTTCTTGTAAAGCATTTCACCCCTCTCTCTCTCTCTCGGGCCTCATGCTTTAGGGGGCATCTGTTACACAGTAATTTGTCACCATTGGTCACCGTCCCTATTACCCCTGTTTCCGTACTTTGGAGGACTCATTCCGGGACCTGTGAGTAGTGACATAACCTGAAAACACTTGCATTATGTTCCCCTAAGTATGTACTTCATGTTCCCTGAAGACACCTCCTGCAAAATATCCCTGAAAAGTGCCTTTTTTCCATTAGCGCGGGTCCACAATGTATTACCCGCGCCAATCAATGAGATCCTCAAAAGAGGGTTCGACCATTGGCGCTTTCTCTTAGAACAACACTCACGCCAACCAAGTTTGGTAAAGATTTTTGACAAACGCGCGCCTAGCTGTTTTTTCCCTTCAAGTCATGAAGTCTTTTGAGGATAAAGCTCATCTTCTAGATGTCGAGAGTCATCATCTATCCTTGACATCTATCCACAATGGCTTTTTGGAGATAATGCCAATCCATAATGGGTGTCCTGATTCATTGTATTTTCTTCCCCTTCTCCATCTATAAAAGTCTGTCCTCATGCATTTGACAAGCTAGTTGTTTTGAGTAATGCTAGAAGTGATAATGCTTGTCCTGAGTGATAGTAAGAGTCTTGGAGCATAGGGAGGTTATGCTGCCGGAAGTCTGAGACAGAGAAGGTCTATTGCAAGACATGTATAGCTGCTCGCCCAGCCAGAGGAGAGAATCAACGTCAGAACTTTTGTTGTATCTTTCTCTGTTGATTATTCATTAATGAACGACTATCATTATGGTTCCGATCTTACTATTTATGATGATAATGTTTGATCTATTTCCTTTCTGACTGAAATATAGTTGTATTTTAGTGGATTTTATGCTTGTATTCGCTTTGTTATTTGCATGTGTAGGTATCCATTCGCGGGGATCGTGAGGATTGTGACCTGTCGAAGCAAGGGAACGGGAGTATCAACTCTTCTTTGACATTAGCGTTGGACTCCAGGTTGGTTCTCATAATCCACTTTCAGTTTGCAACTAGGAACTTGCATGGTAGCGTGAATTGATTGTTGCTAGACTCATTTTGGGCTAGTGGGATCGCCTCTGTCCGCAGAGGGGATTTACCTCTCCAACACCCACTAGGATTTTTTTCCCACCATTCAGCTTGGAATATGTGTCCCATGACCTTGGTCTTATATTTTTTACATGGAAATTCAACCAGGGGTTGTTACAAAAACCACATTATTGGCTCATGTATGCTTCATATGCCATCAAGTGTACAAGTAGTGATGCCAACACACTATCATGGATCCTTAGGCAGTGACATGCATCCCAATGCAATGTCATGGATCCCAATAAATGTGGCATGGATCCCAATGTATGCATATATCTCTATCCACTTTTACATGAATCCGGACGTAGTATTATATATTCTGATGTAAGTACATATATCAGGATGCATAGTGCATGGATCCTAAGGTGGAGTGCCCACATATGATATAAAATCAAGTCTCATGTAAATTGTTACGAAAAACATAATAAATAATCACTTTGAACATTTGAACATATGTTAATTTTTACAATTTTTCTAATTTTATGTATCAACCTTAGTTAAAAGCTCATGTAACAATATATAAGGCCACGGTGATGGGACACGTATTCCAAGCTGAATGGTGGGGAAACATCCTAGTGGGTGTTGATTCGGTTTATTATGGCTAAGAAAATTGGCAAAGGAAATGACTAAGGCTTTGGAAAGGCATGAGGCATTAATTGGCATTAATTTATGAAAATAATGGAAATTGGGATAAAAGGAAGGTGAAAGGTCATAGGTTGCTTGTGAGGAGGAAAATGAAGAAAAATAATGGAAAATGAAGAAAATAGAGGCCTCATTAATAAAAAGGCTTTTGAGGATCAATGGGGAAGATTTGATCAGTTTAGTTTTCGATCTCTCTTATTATTCTCTCTCTCTCTCTCTCATACTCTTGGATACTTAGAGTTTTCTTGGAGAACTCTTGAAGAGTGTGGCATACTTGGAGTTTTGGAGCAATAAAGAAAAGGAAAAGCAGGAAAGCGTAAGAAGGCATCAACAACTACATTAGATTTTCTTGCAGGTACCGAGTTGCATGTATGATTTCTTCACTAGATTTGGCATGCATAGCACATGCATGTGGTTTCTTGGTTATGATCTATCATTGGCATGGAGGATTCCTGGGATTGACAGTGGATTGCTTAGCCTTGCCACTTCCTGGATAACCATGGTGATTGTGGGTTTACTTTAATTGTTTTTTTTTGGTTGGTTCTCATGTTTCCTTAGCTTGGGTTGAGTTATTAGTCTTGGAAGCCCTGTAACAGCTTGGGTTGAGTTACTAGTCCTGAAAGCCCTGGTTGGACAAACAATCTGGAAACCCTTGGTGGGTTGAGTTACTAGTCTTGGAAGCCTTGGTTGGAAAAATGCTCTGAAAGCCCTATATATGTTGTGGGTTGAGTTACTAGTTCTGGAAGCCTTGGTTGGACAAACGCTTTGGAAGCCCTAAAAGGCTTGGATGGAGACCAATATGATGATGGTTTTGATGATGTCCGACTGTGAGGTGGAATCACTGTTTGATGGGTTGAGGTGGACGAACTCTGGAAGCCCTGGATGAGTTTTGATTGATGTGTTCAATTAAGTAATATACAACTTGAGCTTTTTAACATGTAACTTAGTTGGCATGATTGTGCCTAGCATTCCTTGAAGGTTGAATACTAATTTTACTAAGGTGTTATTTTCTATGGTGATGTTTTATTTTCTTTGTTTATACAGGTCATCTGGCCACATAATGGCCACTATTTCCCAACTGAAGAAAACTTGTTCGAGTTTCTTGCTTTTAGGGGGAAAAATGGTATTGACAAAATTGTTGATGTTAAGGTATATATCATAAAAATCCTTTATAGTCTAGTTTATTTTATATTCTAGTGTTCATCATCTTTCATGTCATGTACCCCACAATATTGTATCTTATTTATTTTTCAGAAAAGGAACTTAGTATTGACGGTAAGAAGCAGGAATTGAAGAAAGAGGAGAACAATAACATTGGAGCGACAAAATGAAAATTAAAGAGAGAGAGAAGAGAACTGGTCTAGTGGTACTTGTAGAGCCAATATCCCACATAAGACACACACAAATATTGATGGTCAAGTCCTCATAGTTGGTGAATTCACCTGCAATGCCTTGACAACACAATGATAATGTTTTAAAGTGATGAAACAATATTTCATGTGTAAATTTTACTCCAACCAATATTAAGTTGGAAACTCATATTGTAATACTTGACATTTTATATAATATAATTTTCGTGGTTGAAATTATTTATAGTTGCACTTGATATTATTTAGTATTATAATTAACATTTGTAACTTTGCGTTTTCATATTAGATGAACATGTACATTGTATGACATTTTTTTAATTTAATTGCAAAATCATACTAATTGATTTATGTTGATTAATAATGAACACTTAAATCAATCTAAAACTACTAAATTAGTAGTTTATGTTGATTAATGATGACCACAAATAAAATAAATATAAGACTAAATTAGTTTCTTATAATGGTTGTTAATAAATCTAAATGAAATGACTATAAACTACTAAAGTAGTCATTTATATAATGAATATGAAACTACAAGAAAAAGATAAATGACTACTGCAAATGATAAATAAGTGATTACAAATGATGACTACATTTTGCATATATACGACTATTAGTAGCTAATTTATAGTATCTTATAACACGACCAAAATTTAGTCACATTTCTTTGGCCATTAATTGGTTTCAAACGATGACTAAAATTTGCATATATATGACTATTAGTAACTAATTTACAGTATCTTATAACACAAACACCATTTTGGTCATATTTCTTTAGTCATTAATTGGATTTTTGGGTGATCATTTAGTAATATATTTTGTTGTATATTTTGTCATTAATTGTGGCAATTAATGACTAAATCAATGACTAAATTAATGACCAAATTTATGACTAAATATACTACTAGATAATAAAATTGAGACAACCAATTAATGACTAAACTAAAAAAGACTAAAAGTTCGTCGCATTATAAGATACTGTAATTTAGCTACTATTGATCACCAACCGAAAAATAGTCGTTTATATACAAATTTTAGTCGTTTTTTTAGTAACTAATTAGCTATTTTGTACTAGTGTATGAGATCCCACATTCATGCTTGGAATATGGCACGAGGGTGAATGGTTGAAGAGAGATTTGGCTCAGCCATTCTATAGTTGGGTGGAACGTGGTAGTCCCATCTTCGATTGGTTCATTGCATTCATTAATGAGAAATCCATTCCATTGATTTTCATGTGCAAAGGTACTGATGTATTTATGGATTTGATCGCTGATATGTTTATTGTATTTATGTTCCTATTATGTTGGTTATATGTATATTTTATGACAACAACTATGTATGGCTCTCAGCATGTTTTTACCTGTATGTGAATGGATAATGTGTCTATGACCTAATAGATGATAATGCAACAAATGGCATGAGGGAACAATGGTTCATAGCGATTCTCAGATAAGTACGAGATCCCTACACTTAATTTTGTTGTTTACACCTGTAGGTTACATGTCGATGATATGTTTGACGAAATGCTTGTCATGGCTAGTAGGGATCCAGTCAAGCTCTTGAACAAGTTTTGGCTTTAGTACTTTCATTTTCATGTTGCTTTACTGATTTTAAGAGATGGATTAGTTTTGGGAAGTGTCCTGGGCTCTGGGCCTGAAAAGGTGGCTCAAATCCCGAGAGTCGCTAGCACAACACTGCCAATTCTGGTCCACAATCACTTGCAGACAGACCTGTGAGAGTGACTTTAGGTTGTTAGTCACTCCCTTTCCCATAGAATGAGAGAGACTATGGCCCAAGAGACCTAAAACAATAGTGGGACCTAGGGATGAGCTATCTGAGTGGCTGACTTGTCTTCTGAAGGTTCTGTTGATGATGTTGAATGTCTGTATGGTGTGTTTCTGTCAGTTCCACTTCCTTAATGTGACTCAGGAGGTCGAATCATATCATAGTGGCCTCTCGTCGCATGTTCACCCTGGCTGGCCAGTTGCTTGGGTAGATGTGGGAGGAGGGTGTTACATTTTACCATGATGGGACAACCTTATCCCTATTACATGTGATAATTTCTAGAGCAAGAGGTATTTCTTAGTTCACTTGGTTAAAGATAGGTAAAAATGATGAATAACTTATGTGAAGAGGAGGAAACTTCATGTATTGACCCTAAAATTCATATTTAATGATGTAAAAGGTATTTTAATTGGTCCAACTAGCTTTCAATAGCTAGGAATCTTCATTATTTTCATTTACAAGCTCTTAAGTGGCAACTTTTCTTAGAGTTACCACATTGGCACTTTATTTTATTACCCCTTTGTATTTTTTTCTTTGATCTCTTAGACTTTTCTTTCTATATGCATTTTTTAATATAGGACCTTGGGGTGAAGGCATTTTTAATGAGGTGGCATTAGTCTAACTTTATTATTTTTTCAACTTTTAACTTTCATGCTCTTCATCTCTAGTATTTTTTGTCTTTCTTTGACTTAGGCTCACATTGTTCTTCAATTCGCTTGACTAGATCTTGTTGGATGACGTATGATACACCGAATATGAATGGGAATACTATATTTTTATGAAATGAGATGACATTGAATAGGAAAAAGGGAAAATGTTAAGTATGGTTAGGATATGAAGTACAATAACCCAATGAGATCTCCAGTGTTACAACTTGGCCCAAGTCTTGGCAACTCCTATCTAAGGACAATTATGTCTCGTCATGGTATAACAAAACAAAATAATAAAATATTTATTGTTAAGAGTGTTATGGGATCTCATCCAATGTTTACCATGTTCACAACTAGGTAGGAAACCATCACGACATGTCTAAGCAAGAAACCTACACATGAGAATAGGAAACCATGTCTAAGCAAGAAAACTACACATGAGAATAGGAAACCATGTCTAAGCAAGAAAACTACACATGAGAATATAACACATCAACTAAAATAAATATTGTGTATGAAGTACCATTTGCAGGTGCACACACAATTTGAAGTGTAAGGCATATGAGATGATATACCATGGCAGAGTCATCTGAAATAATTCATGAGTTATGTGAGGTTAGATCCTCATGTATCTAATGGAAGAACTAGATAAATAGGCTTGAATAAAAAGAAATAAGTAGGAGAAATCATCCAAGTAGCAACACCACACTTATGAGAGGGTGGCTCTAGAAGTAGTTACCCTAAAAGGGAAATATTTAGATCTCATCTTTTGCAACAAACCATATTTCTTAGGCATTGAGAGCATGTACGTGAACAAATGGAATCCAAACATCAATATGTCATTACATAATAAATGATATTTAAACATTATTACATACTAAATTTTGTTACATAATAAATGACATTTAAAAATCATTAAGATAAAGAGTTAAGATTAGTCAATATATTTGTGGTCAAGGTATAGAACCAACCTATTTGTTGAACATCAAAGAGATGTAAAAAAATAAATATTCTTAACCCATTATTAATATAGTGATTTGAGGCTTCAAACCATTAATATATCTACAGTGAAAAACATTTAAAATGTATTAAGCTCAGAAATTAAGATTAGCCATTGTATTTTGTGACAAAATTTAGAATTAATTTCTTAATTAAATAATAAAAAATATAATAAAATGAATATATTTAATAATTTAAGATATCAAAAACACATATATTTATAATCTCACTTCACATAAACAATGATTTAGGCCATTATAAATTATATAATTTAAAAATTATTTTATTAATATTAATTTTATATATATATATATATATATATATATATATATTATTTCATAATGTTTTGTCTTTTAATATTTTAAATAAAAAGCCTATTTTTTGAACATCAAAGAGATGTAAAAAATTAAATATTCTTAACTCATTATTAATATAGTGATTTGAGGCTTCAAACCATTAATATATTTACAGTAAAAAACATTTAATGTATTAAGATCGAAAATTAAGATTAACCATTATATTTTGTGACAAAATTTAGAATTAATTTTTTTATTAAATAATAAAATAAATATATTTAATAATTTAGGATATCAAAAACACATATTTTTTTAATCTCACTTCATATAAATAATAATTTAAGTCATTATAAATTATATAATTTAAAAAGTATTTTATTAATATTAATTTTAAAAATATATATAATTAATTTAAATTATTTCATAGTGATTTATTTTTTCCCAAGGAAAAATCGTAATCTTCCATTAATTTGAAAAATTACATATAGTAGATGCCATTGGCATATGCATAAACTGCTGGCCAAAACCAGTTCAAAGGTCTGTCAAAAATAAATATGTGTCGAAGCCATACCAAAAGAGTGTTGTACATATTCACCACACAGGGTGATCAGAGTTTTGCATGCAAAAGAAAACATATTGATAAACATAAATATATACATATAATATTGTGTTGTTAATTTCCATCAAAATTTTAGGCCCTGTCCACCCGAGGATATGCTCTGTCAATGTATGGCCGATGGTAGTACTGATATTGTTCTGCTCCATGTTGTTCCTGTATCATCCACAGACCTCTGGGTTGTGTCGAGGCCTCCTTGGATAACTTGTCAGCAGCCTCATTATGTTCCCTGTAAATGTGTTGATAGATGATAGAGTTAAATTGGGCCTTGTAAACCACAATCTCATCCAGAATGTTTCTAAGTGTATGAGCATGACAATTATTTATGTTGTTGAACCAGTTTATGATGATTTTGGAGTCCCCAAATATCTAAATATTATTGCATGAGTGTGCCAGTGCAAAATGCAATAGGTGTCTAAGTGTAATCAGTTCTACATAATTGTTTGTTCCCTCCCCCAAACCCATCTTGATTTGGTAATGGTGCTGATCAGATAGGTATAAAAAAATGCCACCCCCACATCCATGAGTTTGGGCTGCTCCATCAAAATATGCCCATGGGATGGATCGATCTATAATTTTGGGGGCATGTGGCCATCGTGGCGGAGATCCTTTAAAAATGATGTTATTTCTAGTCAAACAAATCTTCCAGCAAATGAGGAGGGGTAAGAACCGAGACTTGTTGTCCATGTGCTCAACATTCCAATTGTTCCATGCTTCAGCGATCGAGAGGCCGTGCCATCTTCCCTGCTTGGAGAGGAGGTGTATTACTTGTTGCCACAGCTGAACATTGAGAGGGCATGTTAAAAATAGGTGTTCATTAGTCTCCTCTGCTTGTGTACAAAGGACACACCAATGTAGCCCAAATTGTGATCTGCGCATAAGATTTTCTCTGGTAGGTGTCTTGTTGTTGAGCACATTCCACATAAAGAGTCTAGCTCGTGGGGGTGCTTTGAGCTTCCAGATTTTTCCCCACCAATCTAGGAGAGCAGGTGGTTTACGATCCATTAGCAGGTTTGGATATCCCGCTTTGGGGGAGTATTTCCCGTGTTCAGCCAGGGTCCATATGAGCTCGTCAGGTCCCTCCTTTATGCGAACATGTGCTTCATTGAGGGCATTTATATAACCTTCCCAACTCTGGTGCCAATGATCGGGAATGCCCAGGTGTCGTGCAGATAACCAGGCTTGTTAAAAAATGGAGTTGTTCTCCATGTCTACAATTTGGCCGATCACCTTAATGTGCCTCTGGTTCAAGTAATGTATGAGGTCTGGAGGTAGTTGATGCATGTTGCCCCCACCAGACCATGGATCCATGCCTATTCGAGCCATATTGCCTTCATTGATTTTCCAAGCAAGACCCTCTCGGATGTTGGGCATAGAATGAAGGATGGATTTCCAAACAATAGATATCCCTGTACGAGGCCAAGTTGGGATGCGAATCTAGTCCATGAGATGTTGTGGCCAGATGTATTTGTGGTATGTGACTTCGGTCCAGAGGTTCTATGAAGTGAGCAAGGACCATCCCATCTTAGCTGCTAGTGCATGTGCAAATGCTGAGAGGTCTTTTAAGCCCCACCCTCCCTATTTTTTTGGTAGAGCGACCTGTTTCCAACCGACCCATGCATAGGGCTTGCCCTCTTTGTATCCATTCCAAAGGAATATGTAGCAAATATTTTGTACACGGGTGAGAATTCCTTTAGGGATCCAAGCCAATGTCATCGAGTATACAGGGGTGGCTTCCAATGTAGATTTTATGATAACAAGTTGACCTGCCCTTGAGAGAAATCGATGGTTCCAGTTTTTCAACCTCTTCTCAATCTTAATTACAAGCCAAATCCAATCCGCAATGCGGTAGCAATGGGGCTTAAGCCGGAAACCCAGGTACTTTAGGCCATCCTCCAAGTGATGTTGTTGGAAGGGAAAAAATTGGTGTGCAATTCTAGCTTCCTGGGGGGTTGTATATGAGAGTGGTGGATTTGGTATGATTGGCTTCCATGCCGGTGGCTTTTGCAAAGAGTTTAAGAATGTCATGGAAAGTAGATGAGTCCTGCAGGCTGCCATCGAGGAAAATAAGGACATCATCAACAAAGAGTAGATGGGTGAGGTGGCAGAGGTCATTCATTTGTATCCCATGTAATCGACCCTCCCTCTTGATTGTTGCAATGAGTCTGCTGAGGCCCTCCATAACAATCAGGAAGAGAAGTGGGGAAAGAGGGCATCCTTGCCGAAGGCCTCTCTCAGCATGAAAGAAATGTGAGGTAGAGCCATTAATGAGGACACTGAAGGATGCTGAGTTAATACAGCACATGATCCAGTTGATGAAGGGAGGAGGAAAGCCTAGATGGGTGAGGATCATTTTGATATAAAGCCAACTGACCTTATCAAAAGCTTTGGCAAGATCAATTTTGAGAATGGCTCCTTTGATCTTTTTGTGATTAATAGAGTGTAGGGCTTCTTGTGCAGTTCCAACAGCTTCATGTATTTGTCTATTCTGAAGAAAGGCAAATTGTTCGGAGGAGATGTGTCTAGACAGGATGGGACGGAGCCGATTTGCAATGATCTTGGCTATGATTTTGTACAAGCAGTTACAGAGGGAGATAGGCCGAAAGTCATTGAAAGATGCAGGGGAGTCGGATTTAGGGATTAATGCAATGAAAGTAGAGTTGATGGCCTCATACATACGCCCAGTTGATCTGCATTCTTCCACCACCTTAAGCAAATCAAGTCCAATGAGTTCATAAAAGGCAAGGAAGAATTCAATAGTCCATCCATCTGGCCCTGGACTCTTGTCTTTCTTGAACCATTTTAGCGTTCCTTCTAGTTCCACCTGTGTGACCGGGGAAATGAGATCCTCGATCGAGTCCTCATCCACAAATCTGGGGAAGTGCCCTGCAATTTGGACAATTTCAGCAATGGATGCCTCTCGGGGGGCCATGAAGAGATGTCTGAAGTGTGAATTCCCCAGATGTGAGAGTTGTCTGAAGGTAGTTGCTATGCTTCCATCTTCCATAGGCATATGCCAGATAGTATTGGAGATTTTCCTTCCTTTTGCATAATTTTGGAAAAACTTTGTGTTTTCATCCCCTGCTTGTAACCAGATTGCTCGGCTTCGGAGTCGCCAAGTTTCTTCCCGATCCTTTAGAATTTTGATCTTCTGATTTTCTAGTTCAATTAGCTGAGCCTTGGCATCAACAGTTGCAAAACCTTTGTTCTGATCGTCCTGTAGTGAAGCCAGAGTTTGCTCCACTGAAGTGAGGGTATTATCATCTCTCTTGGTTTTTTCCTTAGCCCATTTAATAGAGAGTTTTTTGAGCATTGTGAGGTTGCAACAGAACCCTTCAACCCAAGTTCTGCCTCTGGATGGCGGATGGAGTCGCCAGAAGTCATTAATCATTTGGATGTAGGATGGGTCTTTTAACCAGGTGGAGTTGAATTTGAAGGGTGCCCCTGGTTTTTTTTGTGGACCCAAGATCTCCATGAATATGGGGGAATGGTCTGATATCCCACCTGATCCCACCCATTGTCTGTAGAGGGATAGCTTTTGAATCAGAGAGTCCTTGATCAGGAATCTGTCCAGCCTTCTAGCCAATGCAGCTTCACCTATTCTCCGATTTCTCCAAGTGGGAAGGGGCTTGATCATTGGGATGTCCGTCAGATGATGTTGTTCCAGCAACATCTCCATAGTTTCAGTGAGCCTGTCCACTTGTGCATTGGCCCCCCAGGATTCTCCATATCCAATGGAGAAATTTAGGTCGCCTCCGATGATGAGATTTTCCGAGGACGTGATCGATAAGTTGAGAAGTCGATTCCAGTAGGCCTCTCTGTTGTGACATGGTCCATATACATTGATAATGCGGAGGTCCATTCCCAACTCAGATGAGAAAATATCCATACCGATGAAGTCGTCCCCTCCCCAGGAGGTCCTCAGGTTTATGGTGCGAGGGTTATATCCCAAGGCCAAACCACCTGAACGCCCAATTACATCCAAGGATTGAAATATCTAGCCAGGCTTCAGGGAGCCAAGTGTACAAGAGATAAGGTTAGCTTCTCCCAAGGTTTCTTGTAGAAAAATGATGTCTAAAGACTCGGATTCAAAAAGTCTTCTGAGGGCTAGTTTTTTGGGCGAGCTAGCCATGCCCCTGCAGTTGAAAGAGAGCCACTTCATGGGGGCAATTGTGCATGGGTGTTCGAAGCTCTAAGTACCTAGTCAAGAGAGGCTTGTCTGCCAGAGGCAACTTCCTTCCGCCCCGCTATCAGAATAGCTTTGGATAGGTGTGATTTTCGACCACAGATGGGCTTGTGGGGTGGAGGGGAGGGTAATAGGCCCAGTCCAGATGGGGATTTTCCATCCTGGGGTGTGGAAAGATGAGACCTTAGGTTGTAGGGGTGGGGAGTATCAGAGGGGAGAGATGGGGTGCATGAGGGGGCAGGGGGAAGGTCAAGGGGGAAGGATGGGGGGTGGTGGAGAAAGTCGGTAATACTGGGATTAGGGGACAGGGAATGGAGGTGAGGGTGCCATCCGATGCAGATGCAGAATGCACATGCGATGCAGAGAATGCATGTGAAGAAATAAAAGCAGATATCGGGGAAGGAGGAGTACCCGAGGTGCGAGCAGACTCTGCAGTAGCCCGCGACCTGGTCATCGATGGGGAGGGGGGCGAGGTCCCCTGGATGCAGCTTGAAATGTAGGTGTTTCCAACCCAATTGTTGTCGCAGCAGCTGGTGGAGTCGGCCCCGGGGTGGGGGCAGTGTTCTTTCCTGCAACATCTTCAGTTCCCATAGGAGGGTCCGTGTCCTTTCGCACCAGAGGGCATTCCTTGTAAAGATGCCCAACTTTGTGGCATCTTCGGCATCTGAAGGGGACACCTTCGTAATCCAGGATTTGAATTCTGGTAAAACGCTACCATTGCAGAGTAATTTTTTCCTCCAGACCTTCTCTTGTGTCCAGGTGCACCAGGACATGAGCTAATGTTTTGTTCCTAGATTGAATGTAGGATTTGTCGTAATCCAAATAAGTGCCCAGGGCATTTCCAATGCAGACGAAGACATCTTCAGACCAGTATTGCAGGGGGAGGCCAGGTAATCTGACCCAAAGTGGCCCAGCCCCGATCTGCTCTCGTTCAGGGTCGAAGAGCGGGCTCCATCGTTTCAATAAGACCGGGGCCATTTCAATGTGCCAGTAACGGGATAGAGCCAGGGTGGTGTATTCTTCCAGAGAGAAATGCAGTGCAAACCAGCCACGGGGAAGAATCTGAACTTTAGGGAGGTCCTTGAAGGTATTTCCCCAGATTTCTTTGACCCAACGACTGAGGCATTCAACAGTGTAGGCGTGGCCTCTAACCCTACCCACCAAGACTTTTCCAGCCGTGTTAACCACCTCGCCCATGTTGAGACCTTCGCCGAACTTGAGGGTGAAGTCCTTCCCGGAGGCCTTCACACACTTTGTTTTCCTTTTCCCTGATCTGGGCGCTGTAGGGTGGTCCAGTAGAGGGTCAGATGTACCCTGTGTCTCTTGCTGAGGGCCCTGTGCAGTGTGACGGACTTTGACAACCGGGGTTTCGAAACACCCTGAAAGTAAAGCCATGGATGCTACATTTCATAGTAATTTGTTTTTTAACATTTTAAATAAAACATTTAAATCAATGAGTTGTTTTAGAAATCTCTTTCAATATTTCTTTATTTATAATATTCCTATTTATAATATTGGTGAGAAAGGACTCTATACATCTTCGAGACAGATTAAACGAGACCATCCAGTGAGCAATTATTAGGAGATTTATAAAACGAGACCATGTATGGCGCTATAACCATCTACTGAACCATTATTAGGAGATTCATAAAAACGCTGTTTAGGAGTTGTTTAGAAAAACCCGTTTCGCACTCTTAGAATTTTGAATTCATCACATACCCTACCGCACAATCAAGCTTTCTTGAAAAGCATTTTCGCAATTTTAGAATTTTGAATATCCTACCGCATCATCATGCTTTCTTGAAAAGCATATTCACTGCAGGAAACTTGACTCTTAGCCACGTAAGATTCATAAAAACTAACCGTTAAGAAAAGCTGTAAAAGATGGCCTGGCTCACTATATATATAACTCATGCCCCAATTTCATTGACTGTATTTTGTTTTCCTCTGATTTTCTCTTAGGCGTTGGTAGTCTGGTGTGCCATGATTGAATGTGCGGAGCGCTCCAGTTTTTCTTTCTGTGTGTTTGTTTTTTTTTTTCTGTGTGGGTATGCCTGTTTGTTTGTGCTGTATGTCGTCATTATTGTTATGCTTTTGTGTGAGAAATCAACGTCTGTGAGTGAGAACCAGAGAGAGCAGAGCAGAGCAGAGAGGAAAAAGTTCTTGAAAAAAAGCAGAGAGGGAAAGATCCCGAGGCAGAGGTATTTGTGGGTGATCGCTGAACCAAACCGGCCAAGACAATCTCCATTCCTCCTGGTTAGATGGATGAGGTGAGGGAGATTTGGATCCGTTTGTTTAAATTTGATTTGATTTCTTAATATCAACAGTAATTGCAATTTTCCATATCTAATTCTCTTGTTTTTGTTTTGATAACTTTAATTATTTGCACAGTTTTTAGATTAAGGATGTTTTATTTGTTTATTTATTTTTTGTTTGAAGTTTTTCTTTGACAATAAAGAAATAACATAACTCTCAATCTCCTTCCCAGTTCGTCCCTGTGCTTATTCAGATTTGATTTCAATTGCAATCTGTAAGTAATTCATTGAGGTCTGATGGTGCTTTATTTGTTTATTTCTTTCTGCTTTCAGATATTTTGCTAACAGATAGAGACTCTGCAACGGGCAGCGTGAGCATCACTGCTATGGAGCGATACTCCTGAGGTAAGCCACAGTTCCTTCTCAATATATTATTGCTTGTGTTGTTCCGTCTATAACATTTATTATATCAATTTGTTTTGTAGATTTAAAAATTTTCAATTAACAATTCAGAAGTTATTCTAAATTTATTCCGAAAGTGCGATGAGGATTAGGTTAGCATGTGATTCTTCTTGAAAATCAATCATAATGAAACATAAGGGCAAACAAACAGCTCGGTGTGTTCCATTTTGGGCGTTTTTACAATCTTCAAACTCTATTTGATTCTAAACCCATAAATTGCATTCTGGACATACCCAAATAAAATTTATTCACGTAAATTGGAACTGGGTTTACGAGCATTATATGTAAGATGGGAGCAGGGTTTGTGGGAGTAGGGTTTGTGAGAGTCATATTCCTCCAGCAGTTATTTTCTCTGTTAAATTATGCAATCTGCTGGAGAAAGCTAAAGCTAAAGTGTAAAGCCAAAACATAGAACGTAGAAGACTCAAACTCAGAAGATTTTCAAATCTATGAATAAATTAGAAGATTGGTATGGCGTTTACAATTTTCTTTTCTCTCTACTGTGTTTTACTACCTCACCTTCTCAATTTTATTTCCAAATATTTGGCTTCCTCAGACATTGCTGCACTGCCATTTTCTACACATTTTTTCCACAAATCTAGAACAGTATTATCCTTCCATCGGAGAAGCCATGGCGACCGAGAATTGAACTTAAAACCTCTAACTCTCTGAAAACCCACACTCGATTCGTCGAAGCCACTCCATTTTGTTTATTCGTTTTAGCTGACGTGTACGGTGGACATACGTGGTATGGGTGCGTCTGATATGTTGGTTTATCTAATTAATATTTGCCTGCCAATATTAATGAGTGCTCCAAGCCTGTTAGTCGTTCCTTGAGCCCATTTGTTATCCGCTTGGTTGAAAGCTCTGGCCCCTTCCTTTAGTGCACTTTGGGTTTGACTGTGCACTAGCTCCTGCTTTTTACGATGGGAAACACCGCTTGCTCGCATACTCCCACTGCTGGTGGACGATGTCGCTGGTTGTGGTTAATCTTTAACGCGTCCTAAGTAAACAGCTGCATACTTTCCTGCTTCGTGAATGGGGTGTATGCATATAATATAAGGAGTTGTCTATAATGCGATTTTTTGGAGATTCCGGTGACAGAATCCGGCAGAAGAAATTGAGTTTGAATCTTGATTTGTTGCAGTTAAAATGGTTTTTTAACTGCATATTTGGATTCAGCACCCTGAAAAACCTCTAGGTCGCTTTCATTGTGCAGAAACTAGCTATCAAACTTGCGATTCCAATAAATTCCTGCCAGATTTCCACCGGAAAAACCCGCCAGAAAAACTTTCAAAAAATCGCGTTATAGACAACTACTATAATATAATACTTCGTTTTAGGTTACGTGTATGGGATTGTTGGTTTATTTTTATTTGACGTGTACAGTGGGACCAGACTACAATTCATGTGCTCAATAGCAGAGGTAAGTGTGTCGGGTTTGTTATTTTCTCTCGTGTATGGTGGGACCTTGGTCACCATCCAGGTGTTAAATCGACCTGCTTGGGCATCATTGAGGATGGTGTCGGTTACATGTTCAGACTTCCGGCTAATTTTCAGTCGCAGCTTAAAACCAGAAGTTATATTCTTAAAATTAAATTTTCTCATAATTAAATTTAAATGGTAGTTATTATATTAATGTAATGTACTTTGTGAGTTTATTTTTTTTTCGAAGGTGGCAAAACCTATCAAACTCAGGTGTCAAACCAACAGTGAGGACAGCCATCTCTGGCTGCTATCCGCGAATGTCGGTTTGACTCATCACTGTTATCAAGGAAAACCACGCCACCTGTAATAACCCGCTGGTGGTCCAATACGTTGTGCGTTTATTATTTACTTTGTTAGTGGAAAAAAATAATATCTTTTATTTTTAAGATTTAATTTTAGGTTAATCAAAGAAACACGAAAGTAAGTATTATTTTGCTATTGAAAAGTAATTATGTAGTTGATTGACAAATTTAATTTATATTAATATGTGAGAAATTTGAATAATATTGATGACTTATATATATAAAATATTTTTGTGTATATTAGCAATAATATATTTCAGTTTATTAGAGTTCAATATAATATAAAGATAAAAAAATAAGTAATATAAATGTGGAATAAAGAAATAAGTAATATAAATGTGAATTTTTAATGGTAAAAGAGTTTTAATATGAAATATATAAGATAGTAAAATATGAGAAATTTAAATTAAGTTTGAATTATGGATTATATATATATATATATTTTGTTAAAAATGTAAAAATGTGTATATCTATATATAATCTTCTTATTAGCAAATTGACATAAAAGGTGGTAGAAGGATTTATGATGTATGTGGTTTTTTTTCTCTTGCAAAATTAATAAAAAAATATTGAAAAAAATAATATATATATATATATATATATATAAAATTAATGTGTTCAACTTATAAAATATAAAATAATAATAAAATCATTTTTAATGAAATAAATTATAATAATATAATTTTATTTTAAAATAGATTAGAATAATAATAAAATTATTTTTAATAAAAAATAAGTGTAATACTAACAATAATACCAGAAATCTAATTATAATATAAGTAGCAGAAACCTATTTTTATAAATAAATCTAAATATAATCTAAATATGCTGTATAGATCTATTTTATAATCACAAAAAAAAAAAAAAAGAGTAAAGGTTTATTTTTCAATTTAAACATAAATTTAAAATAAAATTTAAACGATTATAGAATAATGTTCTAATTTCAGAAATAAAAATTATTAATTTTTTAAAAAGTAATTATCATTTTATTAAAACTTAATGTAATTACAAAAATAAATGTATAATAAAGTTTGACAAAAATAAGGAATTAAAGTTTTTAATGGTGAGACAAAAGAAGAATAACTAAATGAAAAATGGTTTAATAAATTTAAATTCCATTTATAAATTTTAGAAAATGGAAATATATTAATATATATAGCCTTTTGGCGATTACTATACTGTGCTAGAGGCTGGAACTGGATGATGTGCATATTTTTAGCGATTCAGAAACAACAATCGACTGGAACTGGATCAATAAAGGAATAGCGTATGCAGTGGATACACAAATTAAAGGAACTTTTTCGGTCGGTTACCTTCACCCATTTGCTGATGCTCTGTCTAAGGAAGGAAGGTCTCCTCATGGCTCCAGGACACACCAGGTATCGAAGCTTTCGATCCGGTTGCCTACAGGAAATGGGTCAAATTCCATGGCGTTGACTTCTGTTCCGCAGTTTCTGTTATGGTGAGGAGGACATATGTTTTTCCAAGCCGGGATTTTCTCTGTTCATTAAGGTTGCTGTTATGAACTAAGGTTTGACGCCCTGTTATATTGTGCTGCTGTTATGGACTACTCCTTACATTTTCTTTTTTAATATGTTCCGTGCTATGACGAGTTTATTGCTTATTAGGGCACACATTAATGTTTTCGGTACATTTACTCAGTTTTGATCTAGCATATTAGAGTTATATGTAAATTTGGTTTAGTATAAATCAAAGTTTGATTTGGTTTATATGTAAATTACATTTATATAAAGTTACTTTGATATTATAGTTTATTTATTTTTAATTAATTATAAATATTTTATATTTATATTTAAATTATAAGCCTTTTAATTTTTTGTAAATTATTTAATAATAAAATTAATGAATACAATTATGAACTTAACCTCAATAATATTTAATAATTTATTTATATGGTTAATTATTCATAATATATTATTATAATAATTTTTATATTCATTAACGTATAATTAGAATATTTTATAATTTAATATAATAATGCGGAAATAAAAAATCTATCTCAGAGTTATAGTAGAGATGTTATTATATGATAATGAGATTTATCTTATTAAATATAAAAAGTGTTTGATAAAATTAATTTTTTTTTACCTATTATTACATTTTTATTAATCTTTATTGATAACTATAATAATTAAATAATAATTTATTTTGAATTTTTATAATCATTATTAAATGTTGTACTTTATTAAATAATTATTATTACATTATATATATATATATATATTATTAATAGTTTATTTCATAATTTATTAATAGTTATTATAAGAAGGTCATCAACCTCACTCTAGAAGATCAAAAGTATTTCTCTATTTTAACTAGCTCAAAAAAGAAAATTAATATAGCAAAGATTAGAACGAATTCTCATGAGCTCCATAGTGAAACAGGTCGTTGGGCAGTTCCTAAAACGCCATGGACGGAAAGGATCTGCCATATATGTGAGAATAGGAACATCGAGGATGAAACCCACTTCCTCTTAGAGTACCCCGTGTATAACCACATTAGATCTCAGTTTCACAATCTTTGTTACAATACTGACCTTCCTAGCCTTTTACTATGTCAAAATTATAGTGAGCTCGGGAGGCTTCTCTCCAAGCTTTTTGAGCATAGGAATAAAATCTTAAATCAAAATAGATAATTTGTTTCTTTAGGTCCGATAGACCATTATTTGGTCTCAACGGACGTTAACCATCATCGTCATCATCATCATTTTATATTGTTTTTTTGAATAGTATTAATGATGATTATAATTTAATTAATAAATAAATTAATAATTTAATATGTCAATTGAATTTGTTTTAAATAGTTCGAAAAAAGATTTATTTATTTTATTTTATTTAAATTTCACCGTATATTATAAGTATTTTATATAAGAATATGTTATATATATAATCGAAATTAAATTAAATATATACTAAAATTAATAATAATTATTATAGCTATAAAAAAAACATAAATAATATTATACATTTATAAAATATTTTTAAAAATACAAAATAATTATTTAATATTTATATCACACAAATAAATAAATAAATATATAAATTATTTATGTTAAAAAATGAAATTATAATAATAAATAATATTCAAATAATTAGATATTAAAATAATTTAAAATAAAATAAAGAGAATGAATCTTTTCTCCAAATTATTTAAAACAAATTCAATTAATATATTAAATATATTTAATTATCAATTTATTCATTAATTAAATTATAATTATCATTAATACTATAAAAAATTAATATAAAATAAATTATTAATAATTTTTATTTATAATAAATTATATATATTATATTTCTTTTTATTATATATTAAAATTAATTTATATTAATAATTTTAGAATAATAAAATGGAGTTGTCTATAATGCGATTTTTTGGAGATTCTGGTGACGGAATCCGGCGAAAGAAATTGAGGTTAAATCTTGATTTGTTGCAGTTAAAATGGTTTTTTAACTGCGTATTTGGATTCAGCACCCTGAAAAACCCCTGGGACGCTTTCATTGTGCAGAAACTAGCTATCAAACTTGCGATTCCAATAAATTCCTGCCGGATTTCGACCGGAAAAACCCGCTAGAAAGGCTTTCAAAAAGTCGCGTTAGAGACAACTGCTAATAAAATTAAGAGATGCAAGAAGCATTACCTTTTTATTGAGAACCTCCTACAACAGAAGAAACCCCCCAGGAACCGAATGATAATGAGAAACACACGAGCGCACATCATCGGTCGTTTACGCGGCAGGGGTTGAAAAGAGATATCGGTCACAGCAAATGGAGAGTTCGTTGCAGTGGATTTTTGTTGTTTATTTATTCATCCACCAACTATTAGTTCATTTCAGCCAGTGGCATTCGGTTAAGTAGTTGTTTTTTTTTTTTTTTGCCATTTTTTTTTTTTGCTGACGTGACTTTTTATGTATTTATGTCTAGTGAGGGTATTAGATAAACTTCAACTTCCGAAAGCATGACACAGGAAGAAACTGAACAAGACCACATACAGAAAATTCCAAGAGCCGAAGTATTTTTGGGTGTTCAATAGCTGAAGCAAACTGGCTAACACAAAGTCCATTCTTCTTCTGATTGGATGGATGAGGTGAAGGAAATTTGATTTCCTTATATCAGCAGCAATTGACAGATTTAATTCTATGGTTTTCGTTTTAGTAATTTCTTTAATTTCTAGACTTTCGCATTAATGCCGTTGGTTTGTTTAATGATTTTCTGTTTCCCGTTTCTACTATATATATACACTTTTACTATATATAGAGAACTTTAGCACTGTATGCAAAGGGTGGAATAACATTCTGCAAGATATATAATGTAACTCTTTCCCAACACCTCACTGTTTGTGCTTATTTATGGTGTTATTATGATTCGATTAATAACAATGGCAATCTGTAAATAATTCATTCATCTATATGTAGATTTTTAATGAGGTAAGAGAGTATGTTTTGTGCTAGCATATAGAGGGAATAGAGGATTAAGTGCAAACTGCAGAGTGAACACGACTGCAGAGGAAAAAATGAGTTTGCTATGGACCAATGTTTTCAAGGTGCTCTGTAGCTGCTTTTAAGAGCAATGATTTCATTTTAATAGCAATGATTTCAAGGTACTTTATAGCTGTTTTTAAATATTTTCTTGTTGGTGCTGTAATTGATAACATTTATTTATTTGAGATTAAAAATACATAATTATTCTATAATTTTTTTGCTAAACCTTTTTACTTGTTCCTATTGTAATTGATAACATTTATTTGAAATTAAAAATATATAATGTATTCTATATTCTTTGCTAAGTAATTAAAGAAGTAGTAATGAGGATTAGATTAACGTGTCAATGCTCTCCGCGTTACATCAATCATAATGAAACATAAATTTAAAATCATCATTAAACATAAACTTAAAGGGGGACCTTGGAGATAATGAAACATAAACTTAAAAAGGGACTTTGTACCAACAAAATTTCTGAATAAATAACATGTGATATAGGCTAGAGTTTTAGTATCATTTTAAAATGCAACAAACATATAATTCTGGCTGATTACACTTTCACATATTTCATGATGGCCATCTTCATATAAAATATATTCATGTAAACTAGAGTTGGGTTTTGAAAATTATATGTAACAAAGAGGCCAATTACTAAATCTTAATAATGTCAGGTGAAGAACTAGAATTAAAAATAATTAATTACTAAATCTTAATAATGCAAAACGAAGAACTAAATGAAAAATAGTTTTAGGACTTCTGACGGGTCATCCCCTCTTATTACTTAATCTTAAGAATGCGAGGTGAAAACTAGAATTAAAGATGGTTTCAGGACTCTGTGCGAGTCATTTCCTCTCGTCAGGTACTGAATTTTAATAATGAAAAGTGAAGAACAGGAATTAAACATGATTTCAAGACTCGGGGCAACCAAACAATTTTAATGCTTAAATGCAGAAAAGACGTAAAACATAAAAATAGAAAACTGAGACATACATTTTCAAATCTATGATGACATGAGGGCATTGATCTGGCGTCACAAATTTTCCCTCACTAACATCTTTTCTTTCTTTTTACTATGTTTTTTCTACTTACCCTTCTCAATTTTGTAATTAACCTTGTTAACATGGCCGCACTTCCATTTTCCACACATTTTCGATGCACATCCAGAATAGTGTTATATCTTCGCTCCATCTAAGCCATGGCTGCTGGAAATTGAACTCAAAACCTCTATCTTTCTCAAAAATCACTCTCCATTCTGTTTATTAGTTTTAGCTGACGTGTATGGTGGAGGTAATTTTATGTGACGTGTACAATGAAACCCGGTTATGACCCCCTTGTTCAATCTACCCAGAGCTCAATGTGTTAGGTTGTTATTTTTTGACATGTACCGTGGGACCCGACCTACATGTTCAATTTACCGATGGTGTAGCGTACATGTTTAACAATCTAAAAAAGCAAAAAATATATATATTTTTAAGATATAATTTTCTGTTAATCAAATTTAAAGGGTGGCAAGTGGATTAATAAATAGTTATATTCTAATTTAGTAACGGGAAAACCTATAGTAAAAACAATTTTTAGTCAACGTTTCACATCTCAACTTATATTTTTAAGATTTAATTTTCTTTTAGATTTTAGATTGAAGAATGGTCAATCTACCATTAAATTAATATTTATTTTGTTATTCAAAAGAAATAATAAGTTATTTTATATGGTTTGTATCTATAATATTTAATTTTGTTATTGAAAAGTAAAAATAAAAAATTTAGTTTATATTAATATATTGGAAATTAAATATAATATATATATATATATATTATTTTTTTTGGTGTATACAAATAATTATAATATATTGTATGTAAAAGAGTTTTAATATGAAATGTATAGGTTAATAAGATATGAGATTTTAATTTGGGTTGGATTTGTAAATTTTTAATTCTAAATACTATATACAAATAAAAATAAAATAAGTTTTGTAATAGTTTATATGTAATATCACTTTTTTGAGAGATTGGTGACCATTATATCCATAAAATATATGTATCTGACAAATTTAATCTAAAAGATCACTTCCTACCCCAAGAAACTCGACCAATTAAACTAGTCTTCAAATTTAAAAATTTAAATATATTTTAATTTATTAAAAATTAAAAAATACAAAAGAAATAGGTCCTATGTAATTAATAGGTCTACTACTTATAATGTATGGAGTAATAATAAAATTATTTTTAATCCAAGAAACCATAATAATAATAATACAATTTGATTTTAAGATAAATTAGAACAATAATAAAATTATTCTCGATAAAAAAATGTAATAATACTAAAAATCTATTTTTATTATAATTATATTAAAATAAAATAAATTTATTTTTATATAAAAATTTAAATATAATATAAATATATTGTAAAGACTAAAAAATAATAAAATACAAAATATAAATATTTAAAAAAAAAAAAAATTGTAAAGTAAAATTTAAAAGATTAAAGTATAATGTTTTTATTTCCAAAATAAAAGGTATTAAGTGTTTTTAAATAATTATTAATTATTAATTTTACGGCATATTATAAAAAGTAAAAGCATAATAAAGTTTTATCTAAACCTATGGGTATATTGAATTTTCCCTTTCGATTGTTTTATTGTGGTTATTATCAAATTTGTTATAAAAAATTAAAGTTTTTAATTTTAAGAAGCTTGTTGGTCTTCGTTAATCTTTTTGGGTTTTCTTGGGTTAAATTTCTATTGATGTTGTTGAAAAATTTGATTTTGTTCATTTCACAATATTTTTGATAACTTAGTAGTTTAGTCAAAGATGCTTACTATATAATTTTTATACACATTTTTTTTCATTATTTTTTAAAACTATATTATAAAAAAAACTCTTAATTTAAAAGAGTTTTACTAATAGTTAATATTCATTTAATGTGATGATTTTATGATACATATTGATATCATATTTTTAATAAAAATAATATAGGAATAATGTGATGATTTTATGATACAAATTGATATCATATTCTTAATAAAAATAATATATATTTTGATAAATTAGAGATTAAGATTTTTAATGGTTAGACAAAAAATAGCGTAAATTTATAAATATAATTTATTTTAATTTTAATTTTTAAATACATTTATATTTGTATTTATTTCTCTTTTAAAATTTAAATTTATTATTTTTTATATTCAAATTTTAATAATAAATATATTCTATATAATATTAATGAATAAATTATTATTATTTTTAATTAATTATAATTATTAAATCATTAAATTCATTTAAATCGTGATTTACTTTTCTTATCTAATCCATTAGAAGCACTTCACATTTATATTCCAATTAAAAGCACTTTCGTTTTTTTAAAGGCACATTTATGATCTCACCTAAACCAGTCGATTAGAAGCACTTAGAAGCACTTCACATTTATATTCCAATTAAAAGCACATTTATGATCTCACCTAAACCAGTCGATTAGAAGCACTTAGAAGCACTTCACATTTATATTCCAATTAAAAGCACATTTATGATCTCACCTAAACCAGTCGAGAGATCACCAAAATCAATATAAGCTTGGATTCCTTAGGATTTCTTCACCATACTGTTGATGCCCCGAAAATCGTTGTATCAACATTGGGGGATAACCACCCGGTCCGGACCTTAATACAGCTCCTTTTCCGTTTGGAATGGTGGCTCCGACTGGGAATAATGGGACCAATTTCCCAGAAATGAATAAACGGAATGAATGAATGATTGATTGACTAATCTAATGATAGGTGAATAACTTAATTTATTAGCGAAATAAAAAGAATTACTACTAATCCCGGGAACTATTGTACTTTGAAGTGTAGCGCTTGATGATCTATGTTTATTAACAGGCATGTAGATGACTCCATCTAATAAACATGGACATTTACTCATTCAAGGATTACTTTGCTTAAATAATTAAACAAGGTGATTAACGCAATATTGCTACACTCATCATTTATATCATCAATACATATATGATCAAAAGAAAAGCATTACCATAAACATCCAATAGTGGAGGGAATAAAGAAATGCTGTTAAAACACACATATATATTCGATAATAGCAAAGGCGATCAAATAACAATTCATATAAAAAGAATGGATTCAGACATAGATAGTAGTACCATATGAGCTGCGAGTCACTCTCCAACATCAATCGCTATTTGAAATTCTTCCTCTAACGCAGAAATACTTTCAAACAAAGACAGTAGTGCACATTTGCATAAAAGCTTCTTTGCCAAAATCAGAATGATTGGTCCAGTTTTATAAAAGAATATGCCTAAAGCACAGTAGTGCAACTTCAGGTTTTAAGTCAAGTACAAAACTTTACGACCCTTTCTAAAAACATGAAAGGGTCTATAAATACTGAATTAAACTAACTATCTATGAAACTGAAATCCTACTTAATTGGTATCAAATGATTTTGAATATCTCCTTCTCAGCAACCTGGCAGTCGGCGGCATGAATCATCAAGTAGGCTGTTTGCCTTTAAACTTGAGCTGACTTATTGCAAGCATTGGCTCCACTTCGGGCGGTCTGTTGAGGCAAGAGTTAAGCTGGGTGGCATAGGTGGCATCCTGAATATCGGGGATAATATACCCAATTTCATCTGTAAGGCATTTGAGGGCGGCTCTTTGACTGTGTGGTTTTACCAAGAAGAACCAATAGGTATCCCATGTTAAACTGTTAATTCCAGCAATTAATCTCCCCTTTTCCTCTAGATCTGGATAACATGACTGCTCCAATGTTTTGACCGCTGTCAATTTACCTGGAGTGCATTGGGAAATCATGTTTGACAAGTAGAGAGTATTATTAACCAATTCAACCAAATTACTTGTGGTTGATTTGCACCTTGAAATTGCCCTCTTTGCTTTCATTAACTGGGACTGCCATTCTGTAAACAATATTTCTTTATGTGACTCTAAAATTCTTGGTAAATTTGCCGCTTGTCCCTGATCGGTATCTTGCCAGTCAAGGAATTCAGTTAATGTTTCTTCAGCTTGATCTAATTCTGTTCTAGCCTTTTCTGTTCGTTTACTTATTGATGCCGTCAATTCGCATAGTGGTTCCGCCTGGGCGATTTGTTGACATAGAAGCTTGATTTGTGCTATTAATGCCTTATTTATCTATAATGCTTCTAATTTGAATTTGGTTATTTGTGGAACGCCCTTTGTCTTCTCAAGCTGTGTTGATAGTTGAGCAATCTGCTCATCTTTTGACTTCAGCATTTGTTCATTTGCTGCCCTTAGTTGTGCCAAGGCTTCAGACAACTCTTTCTGCTTCTGGATTGCGCTGTGATCAATCCTTTGTTACTCTTCCCGCAATTGTTGAGTTAATTGATTATTTATTTGCTGTTGTGTTAACAATTGCTGTTCTGCCTGCTCCGCTTTCTGCTGTGCTTCTGTTAGTTGTGCTTGCAATAAAAAGATTTCCTGGTCTTTCGTTTTTAATAAAAGACTCACCTCTAATGCCTTGTCTATTGTTGCTGCCGAATAGGCTCCAGCATATTGTGATAGTTTTTTTAGGTCATCAAAGGGGTCAAATTCCTCCTTCCAAACCACATTGCCCGTGACCGTTTGTTCTAGGAAAAGGGAAGGTTGATCAGTCCTTCTTCTCTTCCTCTGTCGTTTTACCACAGCCTTGTGCCTTGGGCTATAGAAGACATCCAAGGGAGGAATTTCTTCTATCTGCAAAATGATTTGATCGGAGGGGTCCTTTGGGATTATTTCTACTTCCTTTGAACTGGGTAGGCCGCTGGTTCCACTTGCAACCTGTTGTGAAGTGGTTTCCTATGTATCTGCTGCTTTCGAGGTTTCGGTGTCCTTTGAACATTCAAGACTACTGATAATTGAATCAAATTGCTGCCATTCCTGGAGCAATTTTGGATCAATATGAGTATCCACATTCACCTCTATGTTGCTCTGTTTCTGCTCTTTAGTCTGGGTCTCCTCCCGCACTTTCTCCTGTTCTTTGTTCTGGGTTTCCTCCTGTACTTTCTCCTGTTCTTTTGTTGTAACCGGAGGTTCCTTTGAATGTTGTTGTTCAGGCTCGCTTGGTCTTGTTACTGGGGTTGTTGCTAATAGATCTAGAGGCAGAGTTTGCAACCTCTATTCTCTAAGTCTGTTGAATTCAGTTAACCCTTCATCTTTGTATTGCATTATGGCCAGCGATCTAACCTGATACATTGATTCAGCTGAAGAGAACAGGTCGTCAAACTTATCTTCTACATGATCAAACTTTGTTAATTTGGCCTGTTCAAGTGCATTATATGCGACTTTGTTGGGATCAAATCGCCTATTTGGGAGAGTCGCTAGAGTTAATGATTTCATTTTCGTAGCTTCTTTTTCTGCATGTTTGAAATCATGCAAAGTGTAGACACCACATCTCAGAGGAAAGGAGGGCCAGACCTGCTTCTTATTTTTCTTGAGAGTTTGTGTAACTCCCTCGGCAATAATCTGATAGGCTATCTCCCTTGCTAGCAGTTTTCCAGGTATGTACAAAGGAAGGACAAGAGGTTCGGCTTGGCTGCCGAAATTCTTACATAAGTAAATTTCTCCTCTCCGAACCATCTTCCTATTGATGTTAAATCAATCCCTGCTTGGTAAGAAATTTTGGGAGCAGGTTTATTAAAAATAGAATAATGAATGGGTAACATGAAGCCATTGCAGACTTGGTACAAATGGTGCTTATAGGAAGTCTTCCACAATTTCTGATGGTATATGTGAATAGACGTGGGGTCTTGTGGAGTCCACCTCTAGCCGAGTACAGGAAACTCAGAATTAAAACACAAGGTATCTAGAATATAAGCACTGTAGTAGAATGGGGGAATAATCCTTTCTGAGACGGAAGTTTTAGTTCTAAAACTAAGAACTGTTGTCACTAGCTTATCTGACAGTATGGTTGCCCAATCCATTATCTCACTATTACATGCCGCTTCCATCAAGGGAACCATTTCTATAGTGAAATTAGCGGAATCGTGCAACCCCCACAATCTACATATCATTATCCCAGCATAACAATATGGAGAACATAGAGAATCAACAATGTACTTACCAGAAGTTTCATGCTTGTGTTTCGCCGGATTTTGCCTCCATTCCCGAATGGGTTCGGATTCAGTTTCGTTCTCATTTCGGAATTTCTCCAGAAATGCCTTGTTGTATTTCTTCTTTGGCTCAGGCAAATGATACATTTGCCTCAAATCTTCAGCCTTGAATGAACCGAAGATTCTCCCATCTTTGGTGCAAAAAGTTCTGTCTGTGATTGGGATTTCCTCAATTTCCCACTTTACTACATCCGTATATGGGAGAATTTGCTCCCGAGCTGCTATCCGATGAAGGAAAGGGTCGGCCAAGTCTTTCAAAGTACCATCAGATTTTCTACTGGAACCCACTGTAGCTTGTACTGTCGTCACCTTTGGTTCTTCAGCTTCGATCAAATTATAGGTACTTTGCCAAGTGGTCTTGGCAAGTCCTGAACATGTAGTATCAGATATTAATCCTTTCTTTTTATTTGCTGGATCAGCGACGGCTTGTCCTGTGGCTGGTGCAGTGGAAGCGACTGTGGTTTTCTTAGACTTCTTCCCCATTCTGCTTGAATCTATTACTTCGGAAGAATTCTGCACAGTAGTGGAAATAAGCGTAACACAGAGAATTGGTAGCGAAAACCAAATACGAGTGAGATATATTGATCAATGCATGATGAGGGATTAACTTTAAAGTGGCCACGGATACAATCTATGAGAAGATTTTTTAAGCTTACTATTTCATTAAATGGCCATTAAAACCTGTCAATCCTTTAAATGCTCATCATATCTCTTATCGGCCGCATGATTTGTTTAAGCGTGCCTTGGACATTTTGGCGGTTGAGCGCAGGTGAATCACTGTTTGAAAGATAAGGCCTTAAATACGAATTAATCGTAATATCTCTGCTTTAACGGCTTTTTGAAGTTTGCGCTTTTGGCTTTATCGCAATCGGGTGTCGGGGAAAACTTAAATCTTCATGTTGACACCTTTTGAAATCCCCGATCGCCGATAGCGATATCGCATCGCATCGCATTGGGAGTATGGGCACTTTAAAAAGCATGCATGGTATATCGCCGATCGCCGATAGCGATATCGCATCGCATTGGGAGTATGGGCACTTTAAAAAGCATGCATGGTGTATCGCCGATCGCCGATAGCGATATCGCATCGCATCGGATCGAAAGGCACTTTAATTATGGGAACTTATGATTGCCGATGTCCGATAAGCTATTGCATGTTATCGCGTCGGAGCAAACCAATGGGTTTCTAAGTTATGCCTCCTTTGTTATTGCGATATGCGATCTTGCGATCGCTTTATCACAATGATAAAAGATTGATTATTTATATTATAAGACCAAAATTGGTTTGTCAAAAAGGTTTTTTATAATGTTTTCATTTTGTTTTCGAACCTTTTTGAATAATACAAAGTTGATACCAATCAAAACTAAAAGGGACCCATTTCATATGATAGTTTTGTGAATAAAAATGATATGAAATGGGGGGTTGTTGTAGAGCACAACACATACCTAGAGGAAATTTCCTGTCTCTACCCACCTGTCAAGATCTTCCTGGAGAAAACCATCTCCACCCTCAACCCTTGGGATTTTCCTACAACCACCTCAACATGATCCAAAATCTACCACAATCCAAAGCTCAACCAAAGGTAAACCTACTACATTATGGCTATCTAGAAAATGGAAAGGAAAGGCTATACACCACAATCAATCCAATAAAATCCCATGCCATTGAAAACAAAATTACCAATAAAGAAAATTCACAAACCATGCATTCAAATCTCAACAAGATAATCAAACATGCAACCTATTACCTGTAAAATTCTTCTACTGGCTGCTCTTTCTTTGCTTGATTTCTTCCCTTACTTTTACTGTCCAATATTCTTCTTGCGCTCCCTTTTTTTGTTGTTGTTTATTCCTTTCTTTCTTATGTCTTGCATGTTTCCAAGTGCTCTCTTCTCTTGTTGTAGTGTTCTCTCTCCTCTTTTCCTCCAAGTGAATGCTAGAATTTTCTCTCCCTTTTTCTTTTCTTTTCCTTTTTTCCTTCATTTTCCTTGTATGCATATTCTTGTCTCTTCATCTTCATTTTCTCTTATTTTTCTTTATTTCTTGAATTAATTTCCACTTATTTCCCTTTTCCTTTTTCCAATACCAATGTCAATTTTCATAGCCAATAATTAACCACAAATGATACCCAATTTAATGTTTTTCCCTTCATCCAACTTGGAATACGTGTCCCATGACCTTGGTTTTATTTTTTCTTTTATCATGCCAATTTATTACATGTAATCTTAACCCAGGGATTTTACACACCACAACCTCAATTTCATCCTCAATTGACCTCATCTAAACTTATCCCATTACCACCTACTCATCCTCCCAACCATTTCCTAACCCCACCAATAAAATATCTCAACACGCTTACAATGTTGAGGTACAAAATTTTCAAACAAATCTTCTTGATCTAAATGATATACATCTTATATCAGGAAGAGTATCACAAAAAAAGGATTCACTAACTATCGTTAAAGAACAACATCAAGAAGAAGAAGAAGATCTTGACGAGGTCCAAGAATCATGGATACCTATTGATGAAAAGCAAATGTTAGAACCTGAGAGTGAACTAGATCCTATGAGTAAGGATCACATATTTGAAGACTTACATGGCATGATAACATAAGACATTGAAAAAGAAATCCAGGATTACACTGAATTTTGGTTCCGGATAGTCACTAAGCTAGAGAACCACTCTCTTCTTCAACCTTTCTTGGCACCATCTCTATCACAACAGCTGGTCTCTCATATTTTGGTATATATCAAAGAATATCTTTTAAACTTGCATATGAGTTCATTTATCATCATGTTATGCACATGATTCTATTGGAAGTCTTTGTACACTTGAAACATGTTTTCCTTTTCAGGTAGCGAGGGAGAGAAAAACTAAAAAAAAAGTCATATTGTGAAAACCAATTTACTAGCACAATTGGACATGAGCTTTGCTTGAAAACCATGAAACTGGTGAGCAAAGTTCACAATAATTTCTACAATTTTATGTTGGTTTCAATTTTTTATTATGGTTCTGTGGTCAAGTTGGAGGATGTGGGATTCCTTAAGGCCCACCTTCCAAGTATATTTCCCCATCGACTTCAACACCTTATTTGGGACCAAGATCAGAGATTCTTTTAAGGGCCTTAGAACTTGCATATATCAATGGAAAGCATCCTTGCTGACAACAATGGGAATACGACAATGTCTCTTGATTATTGTTAGGCCAAGAGGTAACTCCTCAAATGAGATTATGTTATTCATTTGGGTTGTTCATATTTATATACATGAGGGAATGATTGTTTAGTTTCATCTCCAGACTCTCCATTTTCTCTTATTAATTATTTACACTATTTACAACTGTTCAACCAATCCATATGATTAGGTGTCAACATTTCCCCCCTTAATCTGAAGGGATGTTGGTGAGTCCAAGCATCGTTCTGAATTGTTCAAGGTTTTCTCTTCCAAGCGCTTTGGTGAAGATGTCTGCAATCTTCTAATTAGTGGAACAATGGTGAAGATGGATTGTTTTGGCCTCAACATGATGTCAAATCAGATGATATTTTGTATTGATGTGCTTCATTCGATCATGGAACTTTGGGTTCTTGGCCAACTTTATTGTAGAGGTATTGTCAATCATGAGTGGAGTCGAATGTACTTGTTTTACCTGCAAATCTTCCAAAATTTTCTTGAGCCACACAATTTCTTTTATTGCCTCAGCTGCTATCACATATTCTACATCTATTGTGGAATCTGTTGGAACATATTGTTTGCATGATCTCCAAGACTCATAGCATAACCAAAAGTAGATACCCCAGTTTCTTTGTCTCCATCGAAGTCTGAATCAGAGTATCCAATCAAGCTGAAGTCGCCCACTTATGTATAGTTGAGTCCAAAGTCTTGAGTTCCCTTCAAGTACTTTAGAACTCTTTTTGCAGCAGACCAATGTCCCTTACAAAGCTTTTGCATAAACCTAGAGAGGATTCCAACAACAAACGAAATGTTTGGTCTGGTAGTAGTCAGGTAGTTGAGACTTACTACAAGTTGTCTATACTTTGTTGCATCCTCAAATTGTTTTCCTTCAATGGATGTGAGTTTCAAGTTTTGTTCCATTGAAGTAGTTAGAGGATTGAATTCAGCCATGACAAGCTTGTTCAACAGATCTCCAATGTACTTCTTTTGATAAAGGAATATGGACTTCGGATGTTGAGTTACTTCAATACCAAGATAGTAATGAACATAGCCCAAATCAGCCATTTCAAAACCTTTCCTTAATTCCTTCTTTATGGATGCAATGTAGATCGCATTATTCCCTGTCATCAAAAGATCATCTACATATACCACAAGATATACATTTATTTTTCCAAATTTCTTGAAAAACAAAATTGCATCATCAAGATCATAATGTTTGAAATTGAGTATCAAAAGATTCTCAGTTAGTTTTTCATACCAGGCTCGCGGTGCTTGTTTGAGGCCATACAAGGATTTCACAAGTTTTCATATTTTATGTTCATGTCCTTTCACAGCAAATCCTTCAGGTTGGGACATAAAAACATTCTCTTTTAGATCTCCATTCAAGAAAGCAGTTTTATACATCCATTTGATGGACTTTCCAACCATTCTGAACTGCTAGGGCAAAGAGTGTCCAGATGGTAGCCCATTTTGTTGTGGGGGCAAAAGTCTCCTCATAATTGACCCCTTCCCTCTATGCAAAACCTTTTTCCACAACCCTGGATTTGTGCTTGTCAAGTGAGCCATCAGCTTTATACTTGTGCTTGTAGACCCACTTGCAGCCAATTGGTTTTGTCCCCAATGGAGGATCAACCAACTTCCAAGTTCCATTCTTTATTAAGGCATCATACTCCTTTTGCATCGCTTATTTCCATTCATCATGAGAATAAGCTTATTTGATGGAAGTTGGTTCAAAATCTGTAGACAAATTCAATTCACAATCATAAGAAACATCCATATCAACAAGTCAATCAGAGTCATCTACATCACCTCCATTTTGTCGGGTTGAATTTCTAGTTCCTGTCTTTCCAACCTCATCAGGATGAACACTTTCAAGTGTCTTTGTCAACCACTTTGGGGGACTTTTCTAAGATGGTCCAGGCTGCTCAGTTGATTGAGTTGGGACTGAATCAAGAGCAGAGGAGAGTGTGTAACCCGAGAGTGGTATGGCCATACAGGCAGGGAGAAACACTGCAAGCGGAAGCTGCGTAAATAACAGTCAAGGAGAAACATTACAAGCAGAGATTTGCGAGGGAGGGAGAAGCATATGTAAGGGAGCATCTGCCAGCATATGTATGGGAGCAAGGGTGTATGCGAGGGAGAAACTACTAGCGTATTAAAGTTGCCAGCATTTACAGGCAGCGTGGAGTGGTATGGGCTAGATATATGTGTAGAGGAGGTCCGTATATGTGTGGAGAGGCCGAGCCGAGTAGCAGAGAGCCAACGTTGTGTAATACGTTGGCAGGAGAAACGTTGCAAGCAGCCTCACAAAACAGTGCGCTGTGAAGTGCAAGGAGGTATGGAGACGCTGCAAGCCTGGCTGCGTGTGAGAGACGCTGATATACAGTGAGATATTAGGTATGGAGCATTGATATATAGTGAATAAATGCAAGCGGAGGCTGCGTTTCCACCACTCGTTGTGCCTCCCCGCACTCTCAACCATACACAGCGTTAAGAAATCCTCTTGACAAATAATATAGAGGTACTACTCTCGTATGACACTCAACTTCCATACCAACAAGAAAATTGTTGAGGAAGTTTCCATTATTCCCTCTAAACGTCTCAGAAACAAAATCGTCGGATTTTCAACACATTTGATGAAACATATTCAAAAAAGAGAGGTTCGGTTATTTGATGAGAGGTTGAGGAATTTGTGCTGGCAGAAGGCAGATGTGTCAGGCTGCAGGAATGTAGAACATGGGCAGAATAGGCAGAATAGACGAAAGAGAGTTACTAGGGTAGGAATGCTAAAAATAGAGCTGGATACCATGTCAGGCTAGGAGTTAACTCCTCAAATGAGATTATGTTATTCATTTGGGTTGTTCATAGTTATATACATGAGGGAGTGACTGTTGAGTGACTCTCCATTTGCTCTTATTAATTATTTACACTATTTACAATTGTTCACCCAATCCCTATGATTAGGTGTCAACAATTATCAGATCTTGTAGGTGACTCAACTTTAACACATTCATTTGTCCCTATCAAGATGCACTCAGGTACCTTGACACTCATTTACATTATAAGTGAGTTGTCTCACATTGGTTTACGATTGTCATTAGTGATCAATAATCCAATGATTTCTTTCCATGCTCGACTTTGGAACATTCATTCGTATGGTAAGAATTGTATCGTGGATTTTGGTTTTGATGAAGACTATAGGGTTTAATGAAATCAACAACAACAACTTGCAGCAGTTTATTTTATGGTTCTATAAGTTTATTCTAGCAAAATGTTAGTCTTTTGTTCCAATGAAATTTGTCATCCAATAACAACATGAGGGCACTACTACAACCCTTCTTCCTTCATTTCCTTTTCTAGAAAATCAATAAAATTAGATCAAACCTCAGTCAAATTTCATGGTCTCTACTTCAACATGTAGCACACAATCCAAATCAGTGGTTTAGACTCAGAGAAAACAAATTTTAAAAGAAGAACAAAAAATAGCTACGAAAATTGACATTTTCTGCAATAGTTATGAAAAGTTGCATTTTCTACAGCTATCGTTGTAGTAGCCTTATTTTTTGGTTATAACTTCCTATTCCATAGCAGTATTTGCAGAAAGGTTACAAAGAAATTGAGCAGAAATAAAAAATTATGAAACAAAGGGTTCTCTCATAGTATGTTAAATTGATTAAGATATGGGCATAACTAAGAAAAAGAGCAATTTTCTAGGACATTTCAACAGCCTTTTAAGGTAGAATTTCATTTTTCACCATTGTGCATAATTTAGGATAGAATTTGTTATTTTTGCACAACAACCCCTTGCCTTCATCAAAAATGGATTTTGAAGGCATATTATGGTGAGAGAGGTAAAAATACACTAATTCCCTTTTGAAGCACTCAAATTGGCATTGAAATGAGTTTGTGGCATATGTTTTCTTGTTGCAACATTGGATAGTGTGAAGGGTGAAACATGGAAAAAATTTATTTGATTGTATCCTGCAAACCATGCATCTGTTGGTCTTGAAATTTTGAGGGTAAATGAATCATGGTAGGGTAAATAAATACGAAAAGATTCAAGAAATTCTAGTGGATAGTTTTTAATAAATAGGTTGTCGTCACCTCCAACCATTTCTTGTTTTCTCAGAATTTGTGCACCCTTTGGCTGAGATTTTTTGTTAGAAAATGCATAAAATTAATGGTAACAACCTCAGAAAATTTCATGATAATCTGATTTATCATTTGAGAGAAATTGTAAAAACAAGTTTGCAACATGAAAAGGATACATTCTATGGAGCAAGGTCAAAGTGATGGAGTAGAGTACCTGAGCCAAATCAGCACCAAATCAACCATCAGACAATATTCTCTTCTCCACTAATTCCAAAAGGTAAACTTGAGGTAAAACTTGTATAATACTCTTTATTTTATTAAAAAATTAGGAAAATGTATGCCATGTCCACAAGGCACTTCACTTATCATTCATGCACTCTATTATTATCATCCATATTTTCCATCATTGAGCTATCCCTCATACCATATGTATGCTATGTCCACAAGCTTTGTCATCAAGAAATAATGTGCAATATATTCAAAAGTCATCATGAAAATATTATGAGTATTAAATATTGGAATAGAAATGATATATAGTAGTAATCATCATGAATCTCTTATAGTCACTGAGTTTGAAATATGATATAAGTGGTGAAATATTAATATATTAGTTTATGATGTGTTTAAGAGATAGGTCCAAGTCAAGTTTGAAGGGTTTGGAGCAAAGGACAATTGATGACATATGCTTGTAAAAGAATGAAGGAAATGGTTAGTGGCCATCACTTTTGTTCCACATTCTTTTGTGATTCTTTGATCCATTGTGTACCACTGCTAATGAATACATATTTATTTAGATTTTAATGAAGAAAAAAATAGTTGCATGCACTCATTTCTCAGATCATTTGTTGAAGAGAATAAAGGTCAAAGAAATCTGTTATATTTTGACTCCTTTAGGAAAGAGATGGGTTTAGCCAAGGTATGTGTTGCAATTGTAGCTAAAAAATATTTTATTAGCAAAAAGAAAATTTTCAAGTACCATGAAGTCTGCACAAAAAATGAAATATCTTAGAGAGAGAGAGAAGCAAATGTAAGTTCATTTTTGAAGACTAAAGACAAGGTTGTTGTGGTCATTACCTTTGTATGAATTTTTTCACATTTTCTCTTCTACAAGTATGAGATCACAAGGATGCTATCTTGCAAGAGTATATGCAACAAACAAGAACAAATAACTGAGTACAAACAAAAAAAATCAACAACATGTTCTTTTGGCAGCATGAAGAAAATACAATAGGAGTTACTAGAATCAACAAAAGTGCTTTCTTTTCTTTACATATTCATCACATATTCATTAAGGTTCAATAGAGGACACTAATAAGGCTAGGGAAAAGGACATTAATACCCTATTTCAGAATGTATAAAGAAGGATTTGAGGCACACCTCCAAAAGCATGGTAATGGACATCATCCACATTGCAAAGAATTCAGTTAAGCCTTGGATGTGGTAAGTTGTTTCCCCTTTTTATTAGTGTAGATCAATTTGAGTATTTATGTAGTCATGGTCTACTCTGTGATTTCTCTTGAGTGGACATCTGCCGAATTTTTCCAATTCCTTTTCTTTATGTTTTCACTTTCCTCTACTTCACCTACTTTGGGATGATGATAGTTGTTATTACCTCAAGATACCACATTTCTTCTATCATTCCATTGGCATTTTATTCCTTTTGGAATATCTTTTGTGGGTTCATTGTCCCTTGGTAAAAGATTATTGTGTGGTGACGATGGTTTTATTGGCTCAACCCCATTTATTGGACACTTTATGGTCTAATTGCAACATAGTTTGGTGACGTGAATTCTAAAATGGATACAACAAAAGGGAAATCCAAAATAATAATTTTGTGAGAAGCTACTTTGGGGTTGGATAACTTAGATTTTTTTTATTTTTTTCATGGTGTTCATTCCTCTTTTGTTTACTTTGATGCTTTCCTTTTCCATCAAAACATTCAACTTTAAGAAATGATAGATTTGACATAAATGTTAGGTATTACATAAGTTGATGTTGGAAGTTAACTTTACTTCCACGGAGATGAGACATGGTGTGGATTTCAATGAAGTGTACAAAAATTATTCACTTTATGAAAGCATCCAAGCAATTATAAAGCCTTTAATCTCTTATGATGTTAGCAAGGACAAATGATAAGTAGTATAAAAATCCATTGATAAAATCAACCAACATCTTTTGAAACAACACTCTCCGAGAATGAAATATGGCAACCTTGTGTGGATTAAGAAAGGAGGTAATATTGATTTAAAGGATTAGAGAGCCTTTTTAAGGAATGTCCTCTAAGGAGAAGGGAGACACCATCATTAAGAACTTTAGGTTACTAGATGCTAATGTGTTATACAATGAATCTCATTGGAAAATCAAATTCAAGATCCTTTGGGTAGGAAAAGAAGAGAAACACTAATTGAATTAACAGAAAAGGAGGAGAAATACAAGTTCATTTTTTAGACACTAATTGCATGAGGACATGCAAATATCTCAGTGTGGGGGGATATGTTGGCTCATTGATCTATCATCATTCTCACTGTCTTTGTTCACTCATTAAACCATTACTTCCAACCATTCATTGCACCATCTCACTCATTTACCACCATTTTCAGCCTAATTCTTCACAAAGTACCATGATGTCCCTTTATATCCCTAAGTGGTTAATTAACATCAATTTTCCTTTATTTTTAGTATATTAAGGAGAATTATGCATGGTTTTACTAATGATAGTCTGGCAGTGCAAGTTTCTACAACTCAACAAAGTTTTTGTAGTTATCTCCATGATTGAGATAGTAGCACCATTCTAGAAGGAAAGACAACATATGGAATTTGTTTATGAAGGTTACAATATGGATTTGTGTTGGTAAAAGTCCACCCATCTTGCACGTGTGAACCTTTGGTAAGAGATCAAAGGAAAAACACATCATTTTGGACCAATAAACTTCAAACGCATTTTCTGAGCAAATGAAAATGAAACTTGGAAAATGAAAACATGGGTTTTCTTTAGAATGAGCCCAATTAGTTTCATATTGAGATATTTCCTCAGATTCATGACTGTTTGGGATATTTTTACTGGTTATTTGGAGCTCTAATTTTCATATTGCATGAGGAAACAATTTGTTAATGTGTCATTCAATGCACAATGAACAAAAAGGCTAGAACACACTGTTATTTAGCAAATTAGTGGCATAGAGATAACTTTGATAATATATGGGCTAATATTTGATCCAAAAATCCATGAAGATATATTGCATTTTGTTTTCAAACTGATCTACAAAAATCTCACGACCATAATTATAACAATTATGTAATTCTGATCATGTACATATTTTTTTGATTTGATAAAAATCTTCTTGTTGTTGTCATTATGCTTTGATGAAAAGGATGTGTTTGTTCTAAGTCAATTCTTCTAAGCACTTTTAAGTCTCGTGCACCAGGAGGAGGGCCCCCTATTTTGTACGAAGAGTTGTAACACAGTTTCCTTCTTTCTCTATTTAATTTTTTTATTCTTTATGATCAATGCTCTGTTTTTCACAACTTAGATTCATAAGGATTTTTCTCATTGTTTACTTGTTTTATCACAGGTTCCAAGCACTTGAATAAAATCCAAAAAATACCAAAACATTTACCATTATCTTTTGCAATTAGTCTTTACTCTTGCATTCAGATTCAGAGATATTTTAGGATTCTAACATAAAATTATATATATGAGTGAACTCTAAGTCTATCATACACACACCAATCATTGAATTCTCAATGACTCGATTTCAGTTGCTTTGATAGTTAAAGTTAAATGTCTCGATTCCATAGATTGTTGCCATGTATGGAAGAATATAATTTGATTTCTTTCAAATAGTCTTTGCTTCCTTAGAATTAGAAGTTAAATTTTTTCAAGAATACTATAGATCAAAGTGTGAATGAATTTCATAGCATAAATTACTTTTGTTTTCTATAGATTATAGTTTGAAACGCTTTCCACTAATTAAATATGTTACTTCAATTTCATTAGAATAGATTCATTGTCTTCCTAGATTAAAATTATCACTTTCTAAGTTAATGATTTATTTTTTTTACTTTCATTAGTTCCATTAAAATAATTTTCCTCACAATCATTATCAAGTGTGTGGGTGCTTTGTGTAGTTTTCATCTCATTAGTATTCCATTACTTTCATTCAAAGAGTATAATTTTGTTACATTTTTTAGTCATTAATTTCTTTGTATTAGTCATTTCTTGGTAAATACATTAGTCATTAGTTTAATTGGTTTAAATAGAATAGAAGCTCTTTTAGACTTGAGTTTGAAAGTTAATGTCCTAGCATATATTGTTCAAGTATGGTCCACAAGGATACAAACCCTCGATTTGAAAATTAAATGCAAATAATTTAACTAACAAGTAAATTACCCACTAACAACAACCAACTAATATTTTGTGTCAGTAGAAAATTATAAATATGTAGCAGTTATTGAACATCGACAACACACAATTTGTAAGGATTGATCCAAGAGTAATTATGGTGACACGCAAGAAATATACATTAGATATTCTACAAGCTAATTTAACTAATAGTAACGAAAATATTTTATCAAGAATTTGAAATAGCAATGCATTGAAATTGTAACAAGAGCTTAAATATGATAATCTTGCAAGTAATTTAAAATAGAACAACGACACTACCTCTACAACGTAGTGATCCTTGCTAAAATAGAGGGTCGTTCCTCTTTAGTAGAGAGACAATAAATCACAACTCACGGACTAGCACAACACAATATAAACCACAAACCCATAAAATATTGCATTAGCGTTGAGAAAATACAAATGCACGGTTCTAAAAATGATGGTACCACCCCTCGCACAAGGGAGGGGGTTTCTATCTTATACCACATCAAATTCATTGGCATTGGGTGTAAAATAATCTATAAAAATATCTTATCATTCATTAATTAGGTATGAAAAATATTCCTAACACAACTCATTGAAAGGTAGATGGTGCATTACAGAGTCCAAAAGGAAGGATTTGATATGAAAATGTACCTCAGGGGAAAGTGAAGGTGGTATTATCCTGTTCTTCAGGGGAAACATAAATTTGATTATAACCACCAAACCCGTCAATAAATGAAAAAAATTCTTACCAGACAGGGTATCAAGGACCTTATCAATAAAAATAAATGGAAAGTGGTCCTTTTGAGTGGATTTATTGAGCTCCCCATAGTCAACATTGATTCCCCATTTTCCATTCTTCTAGGCACAATAATAAGTGGGGACACCTATTGACTATCAGAGATTGGTTAGATGAAATATGTGTTCATTAATTTTTGAAGTTCCTTCTTAACCATATCCTTTAGAGCTAAGTTCCTTCATTGATGCAGTTGTCGAACAAGATGGCATAAGTCCTTCAAATACATATGATGAGTACATAAACTAGGGTGGATTACCTTCATGTTCATATAAGCCCATGCAAAAGCTTATTTTTTCTTTTGAAAAAATTGAATTAACCTCTATATTTGTTTAGGAGTTAAATTTATATTTAAAGTCTTTCCAGGATTAATTTCAATTTGGGCACTCTTAATATTTGGGGTAGTTGGTATTCTTTATGTTATAGGATCATCAATACTATCATTTGAATTAGGTTCGTTAATTACAGAATTTAAAATTTGGGACATTGGTTGTGTAATAGCAAAGGGGTTACTAATAAAACTACTAATAGTGTCATCCTCTGTTTCATTTTTAAAATACATGCCTTGACAATAGTGAGGAGTGGTTGTGCATCATCCCCTTCTAGTTCAAATTTATACCATAAAGGGCTTTGATAACCAATACTTGGTTTGGATGGAGGGTAGAGGACGAGGTTCTTTTTAGTATTTCCAAAGTCTATTGTCATAAAACCTGATCTGCAACTAATGAATGCATTCGCAATGACTAACCAAATTTTTCTCAAGATCAAGGGGTGTCCTCCTAGGTGTGTTTTAGGTTGTAACACTAGGAAATCAGTTGGATATTCCTAAGAGTCTATTGAAATCACATCTTCTAGAATTCCCTCAAGACAAGTTTCAAACCTATCAACCAGTTCTAGTACAATAGGGGTTGGTCTCAAATTGGTGAATTTAAGCGACTAAAAGCTTTATTTAGTCATTACATCTACTGCAACGCCAAAATGAACCAAGGTTTTTGGAATAGCCATTTCTCCAATGTGGGTAGTTATTTTCAAATTCCCTGGTCATCATATTTAATAGTCGGGGTTTCACCCAACATAGTTTTTGACAATTTTCCCACCACATGGATAGTGGGAAGATTTTTGGATTCCTACCAAGTTTCTTGACACAAATTCCCCTTATTGTTTTTGCATAGATTGAGACATCTCTAATTTCTTGTAGTAATGGAATTCAGATGTACACATTTTTCAAATCCCATAGAAAATTAGAATTAAATTGTGGAGTAGCCTTGGCTATAGTTAATATCTCCAGATAAGGTGGATTCGAAGGAGTATCAGCATGATAACAACATCAATTGTTACATATCCAACATTAATCACGACCTCAACTATTACAAGATTTTTATAAGTAACGACAACATCGATTGTTATAGTGGTCTCAACAGTAATAGTGCCATTAGCTACTACAAGGGTTTCAGTATTTTGTCTGTCTAATTATCCTTGGATTGGAGTTTCTTCCCTAAGTTAGCTATATTCTTCTTGTGTGGTAATAATAGGGAAAACCCTTGGATTTATTATTCTCCTCAACTGCAAGCATACTTCATCACATCCAATGGGAAAGATATAATAAATGCAAAAAATGGGCACTTCAACATTTTGTGTTGACTTATTGTTTAGATTTGGATTAGTTTGTACAGGTAGTTGGGGTTGCATATGACAGTTACTCATTGATGTATTGGAAGGAAGTTGCAACTACTGTTGTTGCACGAGTAACTGTATAGGAAATTGTCATGGAAATGGTGTTCCATGCCATCCTTGAGGCCATGGATATATTTGATTCGGAGCATACAATCACTGGGGTCTAGGCATAGGTGATCCAGGTGGATGTTGGTGGCCACCCACCTATCCCATTTGGACCCCCACAACTGTCTCTTTCAGTTTTTCTGTTTCCTTAATTATAGCACAGTTTACTATTTTTAGCAGTTTTTCGGGTCCTAAACTTCCGGAGCCGTTTTGAGGCCCTAAACGACGTTTTTTGGGAAATCCACCGCTAGTGCTTTTTCTATCTAAAAATCATTTTTTCTGTTGTAGTCCTCGGAGAGATCTTTCCAACTGGCTATCATGCGCGTCAAACGGAGATAGTACGACCAATTCGTGACCTCGGGAAGTTGATGTACCAACTTACCCAAAAAAACGGGGCCCACAATTTGGCGTTTCATCTTCTAGGGTTAGGTTTTGGAATGTGAAGGGTTTTCCATTGTTTCTCAACAATAAATAGGCCCTCGAGCCTCATTGTAACACAGTTTTTTTGGGAGAACAGTTCAGAGGCATGTAGCCGACACATCTCTTCTCAGAGATAAGCTACCATCGCCCTAGCTGGGTTATTTCCATTTCTATTTGTAAGCATATTTCAGTATTTTACGGAAATGAAATGAAGTATTATTTCCGCTGCATATTTGTCTTTATGGTTATCTCTGTATTTTATTGCGTTCCTGTTTAAATCCGGATCAGTGGTATCAGAGCGGTCTGCTTTTTATCTGTTTTTCTTTGCATGTCCCCAACGAGGTCGGGATATAAAGAGTTAGGTCTGGAACTGGTTGAACCTTTGCAAGACCAGCCTCGCAAATCTCGACAACCTCCCATGGTGGATGAGAAGAAAAACGAGGGGGCAGGAGATCCTATCAAAATCTTGCTCGAAGAAGCCCTCGAGCGACAAAGGAACGCGATGATGGACAACTTTGCCCAAATCCTTCAACGACTACCTAGAGGCGATGCATCGGCTTCCAACAGCTACTCTGGAAATGCCACACCGTTTAAGGTACAAATTAATTTTGAAATCCCCATCTTCGAGGGTCAAATAGACGCAGATGTCGTAGATAAATGGTTAAATCTGCTTGATGGGTATTTTTCTGTTCATGAATTTTCAAGTCGGGAAAAGATTGTTTTCGCGCTTCTCAAAGCAGCCCCCCACGTCAAGGACTAGTGGGAAACCTACTGCAAATAGAAGGATGAAAGTACAGGCTCACTGTTTTCAGCCGCACCCACTTGGAATGACTTCTGGGATGCCATCAAGGAGCATTACTACCCTGTCAAAAGCTATGAGGACAAATACATCAAATGGACCACACTGCGGCAGGGACGAGACCAAGATGTGCTGGAGTTCACAAACATTTTTCATACCCTTCGCACACAATTGGGTATCAAAGATTCTGAGCTGCATATGGTATTCAAATACCATGACTGCCTACACATATACATCCAGGAAGAGATGGAGTTCTTGAACATCTCCTCACTCGGCACAGCATACCGATACGCTGTCAAAATCGAGCAAAAGTTCAAACAGAAGAAGCGAGACTTTGGATCTGCAAATCCAAAGCCCAAAGGACAAAGCCAAGGCAGGGTGACCCAAGACAACCCTTCGAATCTGCAAGAAAATAACAACACCACGAAGCCGAAGAAGGACACAGGAAAGTGGTGTGAGTTCCACAAGAGTCCCACTCATAACACAAGTGAGTGTCGGACCAAGCAGTCGTTGGTGGCCGAGTTGAAGGCTTCCAAATCAGATGCATGTTCCGACTCTGAGTCAAAACCCGACAAAGGGAAGCAGATCATTGATGCGGATCCCAGCGCCACTGTTGCTACTGCCAAGATCCAGAAAAATGAGCCCGAAGATCCAAAGGAGGGAGAACGTCTTTTCCACTCACAGATGTGGGTGAAGGGTTCGCCGCTGCAATTCATTGTCGACAGTGGCAACCAAAAGAACCTCATTTCAACAGAGGTCGTGAAGCGGTTGGGCCTACCAACTACACCACACCCACAGCCGTACAGTATCAGTTGGCTTCACAAAGGACGAGATCTCAAAGTTCGCTAGCAGTGCTGCCTTCCCTACAGCATCAAGCCCTTCACAAACGAGGTATTATGTGATGTTACACCTCTGGATGTTTGTGATGTACTATTAGGCCAACCATACTTGTGGAGGCGACATGCTGTGTATGAGTCAAGGCCTCGCGTTGTCATCATTTCTTTGGATAATTCATTATACAGGATACCGGAGGTAGCCCCATCTACCGCCACCTCTTTGATCACTGCTAAGAAAGGCAGCAAGCTCATCTCACAGACTAGGAAATTTATTTTCTGTCTGGTTCGCTCCCAAAGTAAGGGGAAGATCGTTGCTACATCCATGACCCCCGCGAAGGGTTCCTCCACACAGCAGCAGAAACAGAGGGATACAGTCGTGACAGAACACAGGAACAACTTCTCCTTACCCGGAGGGGTACCACACAAGTTTCAGGTGGGCGACAAAGTTTGGTTACATTTGCAGAGGGAGCGCCTTACCAGAACCCATCAGAAACTCAGACCACTTCGACATGGTCCTTACACCAGTAACAGGGCTACGGGAAACAATGCTTTGAAGCACAACATTCCTCCATTCCTTCGCTTGCACTGAGCGTTCAATGTGGACCGTCGCCGACCATGCTCCCCACCATTTCTGGACACAGCTCACCAGAGACCCAGCTCAGCAGAAGCTTCCTCATCTCAGGGAGGAACTCAACGCAATGGGGACCATTGCTTCCTAAGGGGGGAGGAATGATCCAGGTGGATTTTGGTGGCCACCCACCTATCCCATTTGGACCCCCACAACTATCTCTTTCAGTTTTTCTGTTTCCTTAATTATAACACAGTTTACTATTTTTAGCAGTTTTTCGGGTCCTAAACTTCCGGAGCAGTTTTGAGGCCCTAAACGACGTTTTTTGGGAAATACACCGCCAACGATTTTTTTAACTAAAAATCGTCTTTTCCGTCGTAGTCCTCGGAGATATCTTTCCAACGGGCTATCATGCGCGTCAAACGGAGATAGTACGACCAATTCGTGACCCCAGGAAGTTGATGTACCAACTTACCCAAAAAAAATGGGGCCCACAATTTGGAGTTTCATCTTCTAGGGTTAGGTTTTGGAATGTGAAGGGTTTTCCATTGTTTCTCAACAATAAATAGGTCCTCGAGCCTCATTGTAACACAGTTTTTTTGGGAGAACAGTTCAGAGGCATGTAGCCGACACATCTCTTCTCAGAGATAAGCTACCATCGCCCTAGCTGGGTTATTTCCATTTCTATTTGTAAGCATATTTCAGTATTTTACAGAAATGAAATGAAGTATTATTTCCGCTGCATATTTGTCTTTATGGTTATCTCTGTATTTTATTGCATTCCTGTTTAAATCCGGATCAATAGGGTATTAAACCAAAGGATTTTCAGGAAGCTACCAAGGGATTGTAGAATATTGAACATGCTAAGGAACCTACTAAGGATTATACTTATTAGCTTAGGTATTGAAAGAAGATGACATATCTTAAGCCATACCTGATGGTCAAGCTTACCATAGTTTTTTGGAGCCAATGAAATATGTTGACTTAGTCTCTTCACCCGATTCCTTGAATACCACTTTTAACCCTAGCAATGATGGGAAGTTTCTTATAGAATGATATTTCTCATAAATGTTCCTTTGATATGTCTCATTTTCCCATAAGGTTCAATATATCCAGAAAGTCATCCTTCATTCCTTGAATCATAATTATCTTCAAATATCCATATCCAAATCACTATGCCTGGACCTTTGTAAGTTGTATTGAAGGAACTCAAAGTAGTAATCCAAGATCTCATCCTCCCTATGGTACATTATAAAAAGTTCCTCCCTTTTATCTCCAGTCTGAAAACAATCCTGATAGTTCTCCAAAAAGATTTTCTTCATTTCATCCCACGAAATAGATGTGCCATCTAGTCCCATGAACCATTTTAACGTAGCTCCCTTCAAAGTAGCAGGGAACAATCTTAGTTTTTGGGAATCTAAGGTGTAATCATAACTCTAGCATAAAACATCGAATTTAAAATGAAAATCATCCAGATCCTCACTGGTTGTGCCCATAAATTTTGGGAGCGATGATAAAGGAATGTTCTTCACTAGAGATTGTCCTTGAATGTTCCCAATAGGGAATTAAAAGGTTGTAATTGTGTAATTTTCCATCTGATTCTTCCACAAAATTTGAGGGTTTTGTAAAACTATTTTAGGTACTCATTGTTCTCATGAGTATGAAAGGTTATCTAATGGTTGTCGAGGATGCCTTATAACACTCCTAGAATCTCGGATAGAATTATCAGGAGGATGCTTATTTTCTAGGATTAATTCTTAGTATTCCAAATTCTATCCATATATACCTTGTTTCCTTCCAATCTTGATATTCCCCCTTTTTGGATGTAGATGATTAAGAAATTCTTGGACTTGCTTCTAAGGCACAAATTTCACGAAATTCTTCCTCCTAGTTTTTTTCTCCCAACATAGATGAACCTTGAGATTTTGTTCTCTAAGGAATATTTTCAATGGTAGATAATTTATGGGATCTCGTTTTATGATAATTGTTTCTTAGGGAAAATGATTCTTCCTCTACTTTTGAGATCAATTCCTGAATAAATTTTACTCATCCAAAGTCTTAATTTTTCCTTCCTACATGTCCCCTTCTTCCTACATGGTTAGTATTTTTGGGGGCATTAAGTTTTTTTCCTCTCTATTCATGCAATCTGTGTCTTGACTCTTTATGAGGTTGATCTTATTTCAATTTGTCAAAACGATGCGTAGGTTCTTACCTCCCTATGGTACATTCTAAAAATTTCCTCCCTTTTATCTCTAGTCTGGAAATAATCCTGATAGTTCTCCAAAAATGTTTTCTTCATGTCATCCCACGAAATAGATGTTCCATCAAGTCCCATGAACCATCTTAATGCAACTCCCTTCAAAGTAGCAGGGAACAATCTTAGTTCTTGGGAATATGAGGTGTAATCATAACTCTGGTATAAAACATCGAATTCAAAATGAAAAGAATCTAGATCCTCACTGGTTGTGCTCTTAAATTTTGGGAGGGATGATAAAGGAATGTTCTTCATTAGAGCTTCTCTTTGAATGTTCCCAATAGGGAATTAAAAGGTTTTAATTCTGTCATTTTCCATCTGATTCTTCCACAAAATTTGAGGGTTTTGTAAACCTATTTTAGGTATTCATTGTTCTTGTCACTATGAAAGGTTATCTAATGGTTGTTGATGATGCCTTATAACACTCCTAGAGGATAGAATTATCAGGAGGATGCTTATTTTCTAGGATTAATTCTTAGTATTCCAAATTCTATGTATATCTACCTTGTTTTCCTTCCAATGAGCCTTGATATTCGCCTTCTTTGATGTATATGATTAAGAAACCTTGGACTTGCTTCTAAGGCACAAAATTCATGAAATTATTCCTCCCAATTTTTTTCTCCCAACACAGATGAACCTTGAGATTTTGTTCTCTATGGAATATTTTCAATGGTAGATAATTTATGGGATTTTATTTATGATAATTTTTTCTTAGGGAAAATTATTCTTCCTCTACTTTTGAAATCAATTACTGAATAAATTTTACTCGTCCAAAGTCTTAATGTTTCCTTCCTCCACGTCCCCTTCTTCCTACATGGTTAGTATTTTTTGGGGCATTATGTTTTTTCCTCTCTATTCATGCAATTTGTGTATGGACCCTTTATGAGGTTCATCCTACTTCAATTTTTCAAAGGGATGTGTAGGTTCTTACCTCCCTGTCATTTCAGAGTCATAAACATTTCTAATGCACTCTATTTCATCAATGCATCCAGAAAAAGAAACAATGGCTAGTTATGCTTACACACCTTTAATAACCTCCCTAGTAACAAAGGAAAAATGTTGCGCTAATAAATTGTCTTTAATAAAGCAAATCAATTTCTTACACATAAATTATAAACCAGGGTAAGTTTATTTTTTTCAAAGTCATGACACACAAGATATGTAGGAAACAAATGACAACCAATATTGATTAATACCTAATTTTAGATCTAAGGCTTTTGTGATCCATAATGTAGATATGTGTCTTTCAGATTGATCAGATAGTAAGGATTTGGTCCACTTTTCGAACCAACTAATGTGGTTCATCCCGAGGACAAGGTGAGAAATCAATTGATCTGAAGGAATAAATAGCATGGATGCATCATTGCCCAGAGTTGTCGTTGAAAATTAGTCGTTGGTTAATTTGTTAAATTGTTTAATATCTAGTTAAAAACTAGTTGTTATGTAATAATTAAATATTTTATCTCAATATTATAAATAGATTATTTAATAATATTAATTTTTATAATCATGTTATTTAAAAATAATTAATATATAATATAATCTGTTAGGGTTTGACTGATCCAAAATAAATTAGGATAAGTTAGGTCAACCATTTAGTTGGTTCCAAATGTGGATCAAATTTTATTATTGTTTGGAGTACATACAACACATCATGACATTAAAATATTTTATTAAACTAAGCAGAGAATACTAACTATGAGGCCTTGTTTCATAATAATTTCCCACACAAAAATATAATACTTTAATAAGTTATTTTACACATATTCTATTCGAGATTCTTCGAGAGCATGCACAATCACGCTCTTATAACCAGCTCATAAAAGCAAAGTGAAAAAATATTCCAGTCGAGATTCTTCGAGAGCATGCACAATCAAGCTCTTATATCCAGCTCATAAAAACAAACCAGAATTGAGTGGCAATTAAGTGGTTTCCACCCCGTGTTTTCGAATCAATCACCAGACCTTTTAACGATTTTTGAATTTTGAATTTGAGGCAATCTCATTTGTAGAAAGGTTGACCCTTCACCGACATAGATAAGATTTCAGAAAAAGCTAACCGTTAAGAAAAGCAGGCAAAGTTGGCATGGTTCACTATATATAGAACTCATTTCCCAATTTCATTCACGGCTATTTCACTTTTCTCTCATCTTCTCTTTCAGGTGTCGGTAGTCTGTGTGCTGTGATTGAATGTGTGGAGCGCTCCGTTTTTTTTGGGTGTTTTTTTTTTTCCTGTTTGTTTGAGCTGTATGTTATTGTTATGGTTGTGTTTATGCGTGGTTTGTGTGAGAGAAATCAATGTTTGGAAGTGAGAGCCGGAGACAGTGCAGAGCAAAGAGGAAAAAGTTCTCGAAGAAGAGCACAGAGGAAAAGATCTAGGATGTTCGTTCGCTGAACCAAATAGGCCAAGACAATCTCCATTCCTCTTCTCGTTGGATTGATGAGGTGGGGAGATCTATGTCGTTCGCTGAACCAAATAGGCCAAGACAATCTCCATTCCTCTTCTCGTTGGATTGATGAGGTGGGGAGATCTATGTCTGCTTTTTAATTTGATTTGATTTCTTAATATCAACCGTAATTGCCATATCTAATTCTCTGGTTTTGATTTTAATAACCTTAATTATTTGCAGACTTTCGGGGTTAATGGGTTTCTTAGTTTATTATTTTTCTTTCGTTTCTTTGACAATGCAAGAGTTTCATAACTCTAAGTGCAAATGGCGGGAACATTGTAGCTCCTTCCCAATAATTCCATGTGCTTATTTATGGTGTTATTCAGATTTTAATTCTTTCAGTTTACAACGATTGCAATCTCTAAGTAATTCATTACTTTATTTCCAGATTTTTCTTTGTTGATGGTGCTTTGTTTGTTTATTTTTGTCTGCTTCCAGAGCATCTGCTAATATACAGACTTTGCAAAGGGCAGAGGGAGCGTCACTGTTATGGAGCAATATTTCTAAGGTAAGTTACAGTTCCTTCTCAATATAATATCAGTTTGTTTTGTAGATTTAAAAGTTTGGAGTTAAAAATAAATATACAGAAGCTAGTGTAAATTTCTTAATATATAGAAGCTAGTTCTAAATTTCTTGCTAAATAATTAGAGAGATAGCTTGAGAATTAGGTTAGGTTAACATGCAATTCCTCTCGGGAATCAATCATAATGAAACATAGGCTTAAAACTCCAGGCAAACAAACAGTTGTTCCATTTTAGGGTGTTTTTGTATAATCTTAAAATTCTAAGAAACAATTCCTTAGATGTTCCTTTTCAGGTTTTTTTTCCTGTGATCTTAAAATTCTAAGAAACAATTCCTTAGATGTTCCGTTTTAGGGTTTTTTTGTGATCTTAAAATTCTAAGAAACAATTAGGTAGATTCTAAAACCAGATATTGCAGTTTAGATATCCTTAAATGAAATCCATTCACATAAATTGGACCTGGGTCTACGAGCTACGAGAATTATATGTGAAACGGGAATAGGGTTTACAAGAGTTATATGCAGGAGGGAAGCGGAGCGGAGCAGAGATTTCACACTTTGTCTTACTCCTGGCGAATGTGATTTATGAATATCGAAGTACTAGACGGAGAGACCGTTTGATAGATTTAATTACCATATTACCAGCAGTAAATGTAATGTGATTATTTAGGTAGGAAATTTTGGTATTGTGAGTATTCCTGATACATAATGATTAGATCAATGAACAAATTGGAGCATAGGCTTGCCCTTTACTATTTTATGTCATTAATATCCCTTCTTTCTATTGCATTTCGATTTTATTTCTGAATTTTTCGCTTCCTTGGACATGGCCTGCATTATCATTATGTAAACACAGATTTAGAATATTATTATATCTTCCCTCCATTAGAATCATCCGGTCGGGGATTGAACTTAAACTCTGCCTCTCTCAAAAACCACATTCCTCTATTCATTGAAACCATTTTCCTTCCTGTTTATTTGTTTTGCTGACGTGTAACGTGTAGATAAACATATGTGGTATGGACGCGTATGATGTATCGGTTTATTTTTATCTGATAGTGCAGGAATGATTTGAGTATGATGTAGCGTATGGGTTCATAATTTGCCGTGATCCGCTCATTTTCAGTAACAATTCTAGAATACATGAAGCTATATTCTTAACATTTTATTTCTGTTAATTGAATGCAAATGGTTACATCATACATGTCGTTTGTATAGTATTTAATTCGTTAGCTAAAAAAATGAGAAATCTTATCATTAATACGAATGAATTAATTCAATTAATTTAATTTATATAAATGAGATAAAGCTTATGAAATACATGTTGTTTGTATAGTATTTAATCGGTTAGTAAAAGAATGAGAAATCTTATCATCATTAATATTAATGAATTAATTTAATTTATATAAATGAGATGTTTAGAAGAAAAATATTTTATTTATTAGTTATTTTGAGAGGAAGGTTATGAAAAAGTGTTTAGAAGAAAACTATTTTATTAGTTAATTTGATATAATAAAACATTTTATTTGAATAAAAATAATTTATTATAAAAAATATATTAAAAATACTATCACATAATAATGATAAATACAATAAGGTAATATAATTTTTAGGAATTAATTTAATTTATATAAATGAGATGAAATTTGGAAAAAAATAATTTTATTTATTAGTTAATTTAGTATAATAAAATATTTATCTGAATAAAAATATTTATTATAAAAAGATACAATCAAAACACTATCACATAATATAAGGTAATATAAGTTTTAGGAATTAATTTAATTTATATAAATGAGATGAAATTTGGAAAAAAATAATCTTATTTATTAGTTAATTTAGTATAATAAAATATTTATTTGAATAAAAATATTTATTATAAAAAGCTACAATCAAAACACTATCACATAATAAAGGTAGCTATAGTCCGGCATTATAATTTTTAGTAAAATTGTGATTTTTTGAACTTATTAATATTAATAATTATTATTATTATTAATATATAATTAACACTTTTTAAAGTTTATATTTACTATCTTTAAAAACAAAATATTGTTATTTGATTATTTTATGTAACATCAACAAAATAACAAAAATATATATATATATATATATATATATAATTAATATTATTATTTAAATAATTATATTTTAAAATTATTTTATATTAAAAATTAATAATGAATTTAAAATAACAAAATTAATTTCATATCTGAAAATTAATAAATCATGTAAGAGTTTATTGAACATAACTGTTATTAAATTTGGAAAAAAAAATATGATGTTAAATAATATATAAATAATTATTAAACATTTTAATTTCAATATGGAAATTGTTGTGTATATAAATAATTATTAAACATTTTAATTCAAATCTATTTAAGTAGGTTATATTCCACATGAATACTATGGGTGATTTTTGTTTTATTATTATTTTATTTTTATAGAGTTATTTTTATTTTTATTTTTATTTCACCAACTTAAAATGTTTACATTACATTACATCTCTATCATACTCGGCTGGACAATGATTAAGAAAATAAAATCTATCATATTTACCTCATTCCAATTTTTATTTCAAATATCTTTATGATTTACTTATTAAGCTATTTTTCATATAATTATCTAATGTATATAAAAATAAAATAAATGTTTTTAATATTATTAATAACAAAAAATTTAAAATAATTACTTTTCATATAATTATTTAATCTATATAAATCTATAATAAATTTAATTTTAACATTATAATTATTATTATTTTAAGTTAACACCCATAGAAATTAGAACTTATCCTATAAAATACCTTAAGAATGCGCCCTTCACTAAAACTTAACATAATTGTTAATTAATAATAAAATTTACAATAACTAATTATAAATAATTAAATTTATTATAAATATGTAAATATATTATTTTATATAATATAAATAAATAATACTAAAATATTATTAAGCTCAAAATTATTAACAAAATAAAATTATAGTATTAACTAATATTCAAATAACGATAACAAAATCATTTTTATTAAAAAAATAATTTAAAAATTTAGAATGATAAATTTAAATCCATCCTTTGATTTATCAAAAAAATAACAAAACTCTTTGATTCAATGCAATCACAAACAAGTATTCTTGGAAAATAATTATTAAACGTACAACTTATAATGTGAGCTCTAAGCCTATTTTGGCGTGTGGTGTTCGAAGGGATTAACAGTACTTATAAGCTGTCAACGGCGCGATTCATTTAATGAGCCGTCTTCTCTCCGGCAACCTCACCTTTATCCCATTCCAATTCATCATATTTCTACGGAGAGTTCGCATGATGAAGGTTGCTTGATTAATCCTCTCCTCGCACTCCATACTTGCTACAGTAGCTATCTGCAGGGGATGATTTTATAAACTCTTCCGTGCTGGTTAAGGGTTATTGAGAAACTCTTATTTCCACCTCTATAGTATTATAAATCTAAAAACTTTTATTTCTATCTCTATAGCATTATAAATGCTTTTTGCCATGCCAGGGAAATAATGTTTCCTCTCTCTCCACGCTCCATTCATTTGTTCACGTGCTGTCACTTAGAGGGCGAACACTATTTCCCTCTCATGTCAGAAAACATTTATAATGCTATAGAAGTGGAAATAAGAGTTTCCTTGATATCGTGTCATGCGTTTGTTGCCAGTGCACGGACGACCTTCGGGTGGCAAAGTTATGATTTGAACCTCTGCTCATTCCAAACGAAAAATGCCACCTTTCCTTATTGGCATGTGCATTAGTTATGGGATTGGGGCCTATTCTAGAGTTCCATATGGTTATAGGGCCAGTTGTAAAGTTTGATTGGCTAATTTGTCTAGGTGCAATTTAGTTTTCTGCATATATATTTAGCTTGAAATTAATAATGGGAGTAAGAGGTTTGTGATTCTTTCATACAAGTGCGTAAGTTTTCCTTCCCAAAAAAGAAGGAATGACTACTACTGCTACTGAACAACGTTTTTAAGGTACTCTGCAGTTGTTCGTTAATATCTTCTGGCTTGCTTGTTTTATAATTGATAGCATTTGTTGCTAAAATAAGAAAATTATTTTAAATTTCTTGTTACATATCAATGCTGTCCAAATCAATCATAATGAAAATGTAGACTGAAAAGTGACTTCAGACCAACAAACTGTTTAAATAAATAACACGCTCCATGATAGGGACTTCAGATAAACAAACTGTTTGAATAAATAGCACGCTTCATGTTAGGGTGTCCATATAATCTTGAAACAAGCTCCATGTTAGGGTGTCTATATAATCTTAAAACAAACCCAATAACGTAATAATTCAAGAAACAAACCCAATGATTATGGCTGATTCTAGTACCACATATTGCATGTTTTTAATCTTCAAATGAGATACATTGATGTGAATTATAGTTTGGTAATGAAAGGTCGAGGGCCGCCATCATGCCCCCGGCAGGGCTCGTGGTGAGGGAAAGACTTGTTATTGCCGGTTTTACATATGATAAAGGGGAGGGAACTTAGTTTAGTTATTCTCGTTTCAGATTGGTTTGTTTCACACCTAATCTTTCAGATTAGTTGTTTCACACTTAGTCTTACTGCTCTTGGGGTTATATTTTTCTCATCAATTACTAAATTATTAATTATTAAGATTTCTCTCATTAATTACTAATAATCGGAAAAAGTAAATAAAAAATTATTGGCATCATTTCCTATCATTAATTACTAAGATTCCTCTCATCAATTACTAAATCTTAATAATGAGAGGTGAAAAACTAAGAGTTTTATAACCTCACAAGTGTAAATGGCGGAAAATTTATGGTGTTACTCATATTTGATTTCTTTCACTCAACAACTAATTCATTAATTTATTTCTAGATTTTTCTTTGTTGATGGCACTTTCTTTGTTTATTTCTCTCTGCTGCGAGAGCATTTGCTAATATATAAACTATGCAAAGGGCAGAGGGAGCATTAATGCTATGGAGCAATATTCTTAAGGTAAGTTGCAGTTCTATCTTCTTACGTGTGTTGTCACAATGGATAACGTTTATAATAGTTCTATCTTCTTACGTGTGTTGTTATAATGTATAACGTTTATAATATCACTTGTTGTTGGTGTACATGCACTTAGACTAGCTCTGTTGGCGTACATGCACCTAGATTAGCTCCAGTTAACTTATTGCTTGCATGTGGCACATGTACACATTAACATAAGATAAAGCACACTTGGCTTTAGTTAGCTTTAGTTATTGCATGTACAACTAAGCTTAACTTAGTTGCTTTTATGTATTTATTCTAAAACTAATATTGTAGAATCAATTTTTATTCTTTTCTCAATTCTTGCTCGCTTCCTTCCTTCTCTTGCAAGCTTGTTTATTGTTTCGCACATCTAGATCTGTGTATCTCAAAAATATTACATGGTATCAGAGCACAGGGATTTGTAATCAGTGCACAAGCAATTTTATTTGCAGGTTCAGAAGATTGAAGCAACACCAAATAATGGAGTCTAAATTGGAGTTTCCACAATCGGCAATTCTCACTCCATATAATTATTTCGAATGGAAGCCAAAGATTCAACTTCATCTCAGAAGTAGAGGCTTATTTCGAATAACCATGGAAACGGAAGTTGAACCAACATCGGCAATGGAGAAAACAAGATATTTCAATCACTTGGACGAGGCCTTCGGCATCCTATGTTTATCTATTTCTCCGGAACTGCTATTTCATGTTGAATCATGTTCAACTCCAAATGAAGTATGGAAAATTTTGGAAGGATTGTTTGGAAAACAGGATGAAATGCAAGGTCACATTCTCGAAAATGAGTTAAACTCATTAGATCCGAGAAACTTTGAGAACATTTAAGATTTTTTCACAAGGTATAAAGCCTTGTTGGTTCAGCTGAAAGGATGCGGGATCGACAAATCCAAACAAAAAAATCAGTTGATTCTTTCCATTTTATCAAAACTTGGTCCAGAGTATGCAGTATTCGTCTCTACATTCCACACAGTCAGATCTGTAACTGGTGCAGCTTGGAAGATGCCCTCACTGGATTCTTTTATTCAGTCTTTGATGCATGAGCAAGATAAGCTCATCAAAATGGGCACACTTAAAAATTCCAAAGCGCATGCACTTACTGTGCATGCAAAAGGAAAGGCAAATTCCAAAGACCATCAGAAAGGAAAAGGGAAGAAGGATCCTGATCCAAGAAAGGGAGGACATCCCAAACTCCCTGATGGATCATCTGGCTCAAAGCAAAGGAAAGGAACGAAAGGGCAATCAATGTGCAATTATTGCCACCGTGGTTTTCATCCTGAATCTGCATGCATGAAGAAGACTATAGATCTTATGGCGCAGACACTCCAGCAACACAATCTTGGAGACCACATTCCTGGGAATGCTAAGAAGAAGTCTCGAGAAAAAGCACCAGATCCAAGAGGTAACGGGCATGCTTTGATTTCTCTTCATTCTGCACCACAAGAATGGATCATCGATTCAGGAGCTTCACATCATATGGCTTCTTCAAAGGAATCCTTTTCTTCTCTACATGCATACTCAGGTCCTCCCATTCTCATGGGGGATAATTCTGCAGTTGCAGCAACTGGACAAGGAAGAGTGCAATTCGAACATGGAAGTTTTGAAAATGTCTTGCATATTCCAAGGCTTTCTGTGAATCTTCTCTCAGTGTATCGGATGACACACACAGGCAGCGGAAGGAAAGTGGAATTTACCCCAGATTCCGTGAGCATTTATGACATGCAAACCAATTTGAAGATTACATCTGGCAAGGTAAATGATCAATCTCGTCTGTATACATTTTCTGATTTTGTTCCTCAATCAGATTCTATTTTGCTACTTACGCATGCAAATGAAGAAAGTAGGATTTGGCACGAGAGATTTGGGCACTTGAATTTCAGATAGATGCAACAGCTTAGTAAGCAAGGGATGGTCAAAGGATTGCCAACCATTGAATTTTCAGATGGTGTTTGTAATGTATGTGCTCTTGGAAAGCATCCACAAGAAAAAATCGAGAAGAGGCATGCATGGAGAGCCTCTTCACCTTTGGAACTTGTACACAGTGATCTCATGGGTCCATTTCCGGTGCTTTCAATGAGCAAAGCAAGATATGTGTTGTCATTTATAGATGATTACACGAGATTCACTTGGGTTTACTTCTTGAAACTCAAGTCTGAAGTTTTTCAACATCTAAAGATTTTCAAAGCGCATGCGGAAAATCACTCTGGAAAACGCATCAAAATACTCCGCACAGATAATGGGACGGAATATATCAACAAAGATATCAAGAATCTTTGTGATGAAGCAGGCATACAGTTGCAGCATACAGTTCCTTACACTCCACAGCAAAATGGCGTGGCTGAAAGGAAAAATCAATCTTTGAAAGAGATGGCTAATTGCATGTTGCATGCAAGATCTCTTCCGTCGAAATTGTGGGCCGAAGCTATTAATTGTGCCTCATACATCCAGAACATATCTCCTCATAAATCTGTTATTGGAAAAACACCTTTTGAGGCTTGGACTGGCATGCAACCTGAAGTTAGTCATTTCAGCATTTTTGGATCTCGAGAATGGGTCCGCATTCCTCCAGAGAAGAAAAAGGCTTTGGAGCCTCAAAGCAAAGCATGCATGTTTGTTGGATATTCTGATGAAGTCAAAGGGTACAGATTGCTTGATATCCACACTGAAGAGCTCTTTATTGAAAGGAGTGTAAAGTTTGACGAAGATATTTCACATGCACCAGTAGATGAACTTGTTACCAAATTTTCATCACCACTCATTGATGAGTATGCAGATGAAACTTCAGACCAGCATTCTGATGAAGATGAGTCTTTTCCTGTGACCCCTGTTAGACCACCAGTTGTTGAACATCGAGATCATACTTCTTCATGTAGTTCGGAAGATTCTCGACCACCTTCAACACAAAAATGGTGCAGCATGAGTGATATCCTTGATGATCCTGCCTCTATCCCTATGTTTGAGGAAGATCCGCAAGCACTCTTAGCTATGGAGCCATCCATGCCCATGCATGCTTATATGATGCATGGATCTGATCCACAAACTTATGCAAAAGCAAATGGGCATCCTGAATGGGAAGCCGCCATGGATGAGGAATATAACTCTCTCATTGAGAACCAGACTTGGGATTTGGTTCCGCTACCTTCAAACCGCAAACTTGTGAGATGCAAGTGGGTTTACCGGACCAAGAAAGCATCAAATGGCCAAGTTAGTCGATATAAGGCACGATTGGTAGCAAAAGGTTTTCAGCAAGTACATGGTGTTGACTATGATGAGACTTTTGCTCCAGTGGCAAAAATGGATTCCATTCGGCTAGCTCTCTCCATTGCAGCAGCAAGAGGATGGGAGGTGCATCATATGGATGTGAAGAATGCCTTTCTTCATGGTGATCTCGAGGAGGAAATCTACATGGAGCAGCCACCGAGATACATGCATAATTCATCTCTGGTATGCAAACTAAAGAAGTCTCTCTATGGCCTCAAGCAGGCACCTAGGGCATGGTATGCAAAGATGGATTCTTATTTGTTATCTCAAAATTTTGTACGCTGCAAATCTGATTCCAATGTTTATTTTCTGAAGAAAATTGACTCCTTGTTGATCATAGTACTCTACGTAGATGATCTTTTGATAACGGGTAGTTCAGCTTCTGTCCTTACTAACATCAAAACTGCATTGCATAAGCGGTTTTCTATGACAGACATGGGCTTGCTAAATTTCTTCCTTGGATTAGAGATCCATCAGCGTGATTCTGGCATTACCATTTCCCAACCAAAATATGCTAGAGATCTTTTGGCACGATTTCACATGAGTGACTGCAAGCCAGCAGCCACACCTTTCTTATCAGGGATAAAGCTTGAGAATGGCAAAGACACACCATTGGTTGATTGCACATTGTATCGCCAGCTTGTGGGAAGTCTTCTTTATCTCACTCACTCCCGTCCTGATCTCTCCTATGTTGTCGGAGCAGTTTCCAGATACATGCAGGAGCCACATGAGTTACACTGGAACGCTGCAAAGCGCATCCTTCGATATGTCCAGGGGACAATCACCTATGGGATTCATTATGCAGCCAATTGTTCTTTGAATCTCATCGGGTTCACAGATTCCGACTGGGCTGGCGACACCATTGATCGCAAGTCTACTTACGGTCATGTACTTAGTTTGGGATCCTACCCAATTTGTTGGTCAAGTAAGAAGCAGGCTGCCATTGCTTTATCATCAGCAGAGGCCGAGTATAGAGGAGCAATCAATGCCACTATTCAGGCAATTTGGCTACAACATTTCCTATCTGAGCTTGGGATTAGTGTCCATCATCCAACTGTCATCTGGTGCGATAATCAAAGTACGCTAAAGTTTTGCAGAGATCCAGTGTAGCGGCAGCGTACCAAACACATCGAGATCCACATGCACTTCATTAGAGAACTCATTCATGATGGGATCATCGATCGTCAGTACTGTCCTAGTTCCGAGCAGATTGCTGACATCTTCACCAAGACTTTCACTGAGCAGAAGTTTCGATTCCTGTGAGATCGTCTCGGGGTGAAGGACACGACTGCCTAGCAGTTGTCTTTTCTCTACTTTTGCATTATATTTTGAGGGAGGGTTTTCTTCCCACTGGGTTTTCCCTCTTTCCTCCTTTTTATGCATTGTATATGGGTACCTAAAATGGCCGTGTTGCCGGGACTCATTCATTTTGCATCACACTCACCTAAGTTATGCTTAACGGGGGGTGTTGGTGTACATGCACTTAGACTAGCTATGTTGGTGTACATGCACCTAGATTAGCTCCAGTTAACTTATTGCTTGCATGTGGCACATGTACACATTAACATAAGATAAAGCACACTTAGCTTTAGTTAGCTTTAGTTATTGCATGTACAACTAAGCTTAACTTAGTTGCTTTTATGTATTTATTCTAAAACTAATATTTTAGAATCAATTTTTATTCTTTTCTCAATTCTTGCTCGCTTCCTTCCTTCTCTTGCAAGCTTGTTTATTGTTTTACAGATCTAGATCTGTGTATCTCAAAAATATTACACTTGTTTTGTAGATTTAAAAAAATAAATATATTGTAGTCTAAATTTCACTTTAAGTAATTATAGAAATAGCGATGAGGTTTATGTTAACATGCCATTATTTTCCAAAACCAATCCTAATGAAACGCAGTGGCAAACCAGATTAGGTTAGCTTGTAAATCCTCTCCAAAATCAAGAAACAGTCTTAAAACTCCAGGCAAACAAACAATTCAACATGTTCCATTTAAAGGTGTTTGATTAATCTTAAAATTTTAAGAAACAATTCGGTAAATTCTAAACCCAGATTAATCTTAAAATTTTAAGAAACAATTCGGTAAATTCTAAACCCAGATATTGCATTTTGGATATCCTATTCACTTATATTGGACCTGAGAATTAAATGTGAAACAGGAGCAGATTTTACGAGATATTATATGTAGGCCTGGAGCTGAGCAAATATTACTTCTTTCACACTTTGTCTTACTCCTTCCGAAGTCATTTCTACTGAATTATGGATTCAGCTTAATGAAGATTGAAGTACTGGACGAGAGCGTTTGATAGTTTTTATTACCATATTATCAGTGGTAAATGTGATTATTTATGTCGGAAATTTTGATACTGTGAGTATTCCTGATGCATAATGATTAGATCAATGAACAAAATCGAGCATAGGCTTAGCATTTATTATTTTCTTTCTACTGCATTTTTTTGCGTGCACTTTTCAATTTTATTTCTGAATCTTTGATTTCCTCAGACGTGGTTGCACTGCCATTATCTAAACACAGATTTTAAAAGTTATTATATCTTCCTTCCATTAGAATCGTAGCTATCAAGATTGAACTCGAAACCTATGCCTTTGTCAAAAAAAAATTGAACTTGAATTTTGATGTTTGGAACTCTTCATTTTTGTCTTGGAGCTTCCCGGATATACTCTTTCTTACATGTAAGCACTCTTTTAATTCTATTTAGTTACTTTCTTATGTCACATGTATGTTGTTGGGGATTTTCGCTATACTAAGCTGAAATTTACTACTTTTCTTATGCGAAATTTTTAAAATTTGTCTTTTTATAACGTTGCATCATGTCATGGGCCATGTAAGAATGAGTGAATATTCCTAGAGATGTTTTGTTGAAATTTTATCTTGATAAGTCATCATATATTCCAAATCGAAGTGTAAATATCTTGAAGCAATTGTCTCATGCCCTAATGTCATGTGAAATTGTTCTAGAGGCCTCCTTGACTAGGTGAATCCATTCCAAGCATTGAAATATCCTTGACTCCATTTATCCCAAAGGATTAGGGATTGATCCTCCACTGGTGATCACTCTAAAGCATATCTTTCTCACCTTCTCCCTTTCTTTCTAGGCCTAGCCCCAATAGGTGACCGAGGGCATCAAATTTCTCACAATTCACCAACACAAAAAATTGATCTCTTGTCCTCTATTGTGTTTTTGTGTCTCCTAGAAGCCTTCCAAATTTGAAGCAATTTCTACGGTGGGATTTGAGATATTCCAGTCCCTAGCTCCGAGGTCGATTCTTACCCTTGGGTTCTCTTGGCTAGTTACCTCATTGGGATCATTACATCAAAATTAGTGAAAATTTCCCCTTTAATCCCCTTATCCCCCTTAATTAGGTCAAGAACACCCTTGATTGATCAACTCCACCCCATTGACTTAATTCTGGGTCCACTTGATCCCGTGTGGTCCCATAACTTACTAAAGAAAATTTCACAAAGACCACTAGAAAACCAAGTTTCCACAAGGATTTCTAAGACTAGGTATCTCCTTTACAAGTCTTATCCACAAACCCTAGCCCTTGAAATCCCCTTTTCCCTTCCTAGAGAGCCTTACACCTTGCTTCTCAAGCAAGGAAACCATACAATTGAGTCTCTCTTGTGAATAGGCCTTAAGAATCACTCCTTATCCTTTACTAACTCATTCATCTAGTGATTCTCTTTATACTGGGTCTCCTCCTATCGGTGAAAGTCTGTAAAGAGCAGGGAGCCTTAGCTGAGGTGATAGTGGGCTATCGCTCCACTGTGTCCCTTGACACAGTAGTTCCCCTTTCAGGATCCCTTCCTAGGACCCCTGCTAGTTTGAGCAGTAAAATTTGGTGTCGTTGCCAGGGAGGAAGTAGGTCTACCTCCCTAATGAATCACTGAGGAATTGATTCATTGACGACATTTCTAATATTCCTCTAGCGACTCCATTCATTGTCCAAACCCCTAGTTTACTTGAAGGTGACAATATTCCTCCTTTAACTAGGGCCACTACAAGAAGGGGAGAACAAACTCCATCACCTGTTAGAACTACCCTTCTCCCTGAATTTGAAAAGGTCAGTGATCCCACCCCAAATATGGCAACTAGTTCTAGCACTGACCCAAAACAAGACCAACCCAAGATGACCAAAAGTGAAAGGCATTTGGTTAGTGTCTTTGCTCCTTTGAAGTTGAGTGATGATCCCAAACCATTACCTGAGAAATACAATAGATGGTTGCCCAAATTCAATGGCAATGCTACCATAAGTGCTCGTGATTTTGTTGAAGAATTCTATTGGCACATGTCACCTAGGATGATTTTTTATGAGGATAGACTTATGATGCTTTTCGCTTTGTCTCTTGAAGGGAAAGCAAGAGAATGGTAACTTAGCCTTCCCCCAACATGCATAGATGACTCTGAACAATTTGAAGACATGTTCATAAGTAGGTGGTCATGTAATGCACAAGGAACCTACAACATTGAAAAGTTTTATCAAATAACTAGGGAAAGGGACAATATCTGAGAATTCATCGGACAATATCTGAGAATTCATCCAAAAATTTGATAGGTTAGTCAAGGATATCCCCGACCATTTGAAGCCCCTTGATGCTAACATTCTTGACAAATTCATCAAAGTTGTGGGTGGCCACTGGCCTATTCATTAAGGGACAATAAGCCTTCAACGTTGGATGAGGCTAAAGAGATAGCAATGGAAGTTGAATAAAACTTATGAATCTCTAGAATGGATGTTAATGACCACCCTAAGGCTAAAGCTGAGGTCAAAAGGAAAAAATCCAAAGATCAACATGAAGAAACCCTTTTGGCGATCCTCAAAAGATGGAAAAGCTCAATGAAGAATTGAACTCACGAGATAGGCTCTACATGAACAAAATTACTGCCTTGGAAAGGGCCCAAAAGTATAGCTACATGCCAAAAGGGAAAGCCTTTCCTAAAAAGAAAAATGAAGAAGACAAGCTAAGCTCATCTCAAGTCCCAAACACTTTGGCTCCAACTAATGCAGTTGAGCAAGATTCATCTTTCGAGGAGGGGCAAAGTGATGATGAAGAAGTAGATGAGCAAGCTAACCTTTTAGAATTTGATATCTTCAACATTTTGGTAGGAGGTTCATACACTCATCCTCCCCTGAGTGAGGTCACCTTCAAAGAAAAAAGGGAAGAGCCAATTCTTAACGTTGATGAAAGTGGAAGATTCAAAGAGGTCCAATATGCACGAAAGGACAACAATAAGGACCCCGCAACTACCAAGGAACCCAACAAAGATGACTCAATTTCCAAACAAGTCTCCCCCTAAGGAACCTCTCCTTAAAGATCCTCCTAAAAAGGATCCCCCAAATAAGGATAATCCCAAAAAGGATCCTCAAATGAAAGAAACCATCAAGAAGTAGGAAAAGGGCAAAGAGGTTGGTCTTAACATTGATCTAGAGATTACTTTAGGGAAAATCACTGTGCCAGTTCCATTAAAGGAGATTGCAAAACTTCCCAAGCAACAATGGCAAATCAAGAAATCCCTGGGTTTCAAAGAGGAAGAATTACTTGAAGACTTGCAAAACATTCACCTTCCTGATCTAAACCCCAGACATGAGCCATTCATGCTTACTTTAGCCATCAATGACCTCCTATTGCATAATTGTATGTTAGACACATGGTTTTCCGCAAACATCATGCCCCTAAAAGTCATGAAGCAATTGAGTCTTAACATCACTCGATCATATAAGAAGGTATGTGGCTTTAAATCCAAGTGTGTGAAAGTGGAAGGCCTCATAAAAGACCTTAAGGTTTCTTTGGCTATGAACCTTGATATATCATTGCTTATGGATGTTGTGGTCATAGATATCCTTGATGTATGGGGTATGCTCCTATCAAGGAAGTGGGGAGCCACTCTTGGACGTTACCTCCAAATGGACTTGTCATATGCAACTATCCCACAATTTGATGGAAACCCCTTCATCCTTTATAGAGAGCCTACTTACCCTTCTCATGTGGTCAAGCCAGGACCGATCCCATACTACAAGACACATGAGATTGAGAAGCCTTCTCCCATTCTCCCTTCACAAGAAGTCTGTATTCTCAAGCGACCAAATCACAAAGAAAACAAAAAGTGGAAGCCTAAAAGGGAATACAAGGTTGGGGATTTGGTCTTGGTTGATAAAAATCCAATGCCTGTCAAGATCCATGGGAAAGTTGGGGAGGACTATTACTACATTGCTAAACTCAATGACGAACTTTGGCCACAACCGGTCAAGTTAAGTCGTATCACCCCTTTCCTTGACACTTGACATTGTACTATATGCATGTTAGAGTAGGATGCATTGCATGTTGATTTTCTCATTAGAACTAAAATCATGTGATATTTCTCATGGTAGATTAGCTGCATTTAGATTAAATTTGCATATTTTTACTTTTCTGTTGATTTATGGCCTAACACCTAAGCATGGGTGATCATAAGACATCACAAAAACATGTTGCCTCGTGTGTTTGGTCTTTGATATGTGCAGGTAACAGGTATGCGGTAACCAAGATATCACTGGAATTCTCATGACCTCACGTTCGAGTAGTTTCGCGCACTTTTTTGAAAATTCATGTCCTAGTTGAAGTGAGATGTTACCCACCACCTGTGGGTAGTGTATATAGGAGAAAGTTCCTATATACACTACCCACAATTCCTTAGATGTTTCCTTTTAGGTTTTTTTTTATAATCTTAAATTTCTAAGAAACAATTAGGTAAATTCTAAAACCACATCCCATATTGCATTTTAGATATTCTTATATGAAATCCATTCACTTAAATTGGACCTAGGTTTACAAAATTATATGTGAAACGGAAATAGGGTTTGCAAGAGTTATATGTAGGACAGGAGGGGAGCAGAGATTACTTCTTTCACACTATGTGATTACTTACTTAGGAAATTTTGGTATTGTAAGTATTTCCAATACATAATGATTGATCAATGAACAAAATTGATCAATGAACAAATTGGAGCATAGGCTTGCCCTTTACTATTTTTATGTCACTAATATCCTTTCTTTCTATTGCATTTCAATTTTATTTTTTTATTTCTGAATTTCTGGCTTCCTTGGGCATGGCCTGCATTACCATTATGTAAATACAGATTTAGAACATTATCATATCTTCCCTCCATTAGAGTCATCCTGTCGGTGATTGAACTTGAACTCTGCCTCTCCCAAAAACCACATTCCTCTATTCATTGAAACCATTTTCCTTCCTGTTTATTTGTTTTGCTGACGTGTAACGTGTAGATAAATATATGTGGTATGGACGCATATGATGTCTCGGTTTATTTTTATCAAACGTGTACACATGATGTATCGGTTTATATTTTTCTCTGATAGTGCAGGAATGACTGTGTATGATGTAGCGTATAGGTTCATAATTTGCCGTGATCCTCTAATTTCCTTCAACAATTTTAAAATACATGAAGTTATATTCTTAACATTGAAACCATTTTCCTTCCTGTTTATTTGTTTTGCTGACGTGTAACGTGTAGATAAACATATGTGGTATGGACGCATATGAGGTCTCGGTTTATTTTTATCAAACGTGTACATATGATGTATCGGTTTATTTTTCTCTGGGTGCAGGAATGACTGAGTATGATGTAGCGTATAGGTTCATAATTTGCCGTGATCCGTTAATTTCCTCCAACAATTTTAAAATACATGAAGTTATATTCTTAACATTTTATTTCGGTTAATGGAATGCAAATGAGTTTTTTTAGTGTGAATTTTTGAAGTTTTTCACGTGGATTTTTCTGATTTAGCTTTTCTAAAATGTAGCAAGAATTTATTGGAATTACAAGTTTGTGCCTTAAGTGTTTTTCACAGTGTTGAATCCATATATAGTAAAAAAACTAGTTTAAATAACACAAATCAAGATTTCACTTTAAATTTTTCCACCCGTCCAAAAATTCCAAAAAGTATAACTATACAAATAGTTGCTAATGCAACACATGTTATTTGTATAGTATTTAATTTGTTAAATAAAAAAATGAGAAATCTTATCATGATTAATATGAATGAATTAATTTAATTTATATAAATGAAATGAAGCTTATGAAAAAGTGTGTAGAAGAAAACTATTTCATTTATTAGTTAATTTGAGAGAAAGCTTATGAAAAAATGTTTAGAAGAAAACTATTTTTTGGCAATCTCATTAATCATGATTAAGGGGAAGCCTTGGAAATTAATCCCAACACTAAAACTAAATGCACTCTCCGCACCATATGTAGAAACTACAAGACATTTCAAACAACAGATTTACCTTCAACCTGAGGCGATGTGAATAAGATGAGTTTTTGAACCAACGTACAAGCTCCCCCAACCTTGCAAACATCCGACATTTAAATCTCTCTAAATATCTGCGCAGAGTTAATGTAGCTATAAATGTTTGAGTGTACTACGCACTGTAAGAAGGCCATTGAGCAGGTGAAATGGTGAGGTATTTATTAAATACTTTGTTTAATTGTTTCTAATTTGCCCCATACATCAAAGAAATGTATGTATTAATGAAATATACGTCATAAGTTAGTTTATTGTGATTTGTTGTTGTTCATCGAATGTATGGAATGAAAACAGGTGGGGGCATGGAATAATTGGTTTACTGTGTAAAACCAATTTCGACTCTATGTAAAAATAGAGCGTTAGAAAACCTTTGTAATATTGGTGTTCTAGTCTGTTTAACTGGAGTTGCAACCTCCAGGTACTTATCTTGAAGACGTATTTATTGGTATGAAATATAAATTATACATTATTCTTACGCGTTCATTCAAAAATATTTATTTTACTTTTACTGTGCATTAATCTATCTTACTCTATTCTAACTACACATAATTTCTAAGTTTTTAAACTCTTTGTTATTTACTATGACGTGAAATATGTTTCATTTGTTCTGCGCGTTGGTGTCATTTCCCCTCGCTTTACTGTCATTTTGGGTGCATTAACGTTTAATTTTCCTTACACGTGTTGGTCTACAATGGTCTACGCTTCGAACATGGCATAGAAGCACCAAGTCTACAATATTCTATTCATTATTCAGTTATCCTATTTGTATCTTTTTTTTGTGTTCCTTTTATTGATAGGAAAATACTTCTTGCAGATGGCTGCTTTAATTCTGGTATACCAGGGATCCTTTTTAGGTAATTTACTGAGCTTTATTATTTAATTAATTTTTTCCCTCTTTTACTTGGCTTCAAATTCATTAGACCAACTAAGAATTTATTTTGGTGGTTTCCTACTTTGCCCATAATTCCTTCCTTCTCTGGCTAAGTCAGCCATTCACTTAATGAGTACAACATTTTTGTGCCAATTACCAATTCAGTTAATGAGTACAACATTTTTGTGCCAATTACGATGACACTTAGTGATCTTTTATATTTCTAGCACAGGTTCACCTAACCTAGTGAATGTCGTTTCTTTGTCACGGATAAAGCCATGATTTGGCATAATTTATCCTTGGCTAACATTTTTCCGTAGTGTTTGACACTCATTCAAAATGTATATTGTTTTTTTATATTAAGTTAATCATACTTAATATTGATTTCAACTCTCTACCCATTTGTTTGGAGGTGTATATGTATATTGTGCTCTTAGATTGTGTGATAGCTCGTGGTTGATTTTCCATGTAAAAAATTATAAGACCAAGGTCATGGGACACGTATTACAAGCTTAATAGTGGGAAAAACATCCTAGTGGGTGTCACTGCCGGTTTATTTATCACTATGGAAATTGGCAAAGGTGTTGGAAAAGGCAAAGAGGCATTAATTGCCATTTATTTATGAGAGATAATGAAAATATGAAAAAAGGGAGATGAAAGGTCACAAAATTGCATGAGGGAAATCGAAAGAAAAATGAAGGAAAATGAAGAAAATAGAGGCCTCAATGATAAAAAGGATTTTGAGAATCAATTCATGGTATTTTCTCAGTTTATCTTTGTATCTCTCTTTCATTCTCTCATTCTATCATACTCTTGCACACTTAGAGCATTATTAGAGCACTCTAGTTTTCACTTGGATTTGTAGAAAGAACGAAAAAAAAGAGTAGGAAAGTGTAAGGAAACAAGTTAATCAATAGATACAATTGGATTTCTTTGCAGGTAATATGTTGCATGTGTTAGCTCCTTGTTGATTTAAGAATGCATGGTATATGCATGTGATTATTAGGTTATATGTTGTCATTAACATGGAAATTTTCCTCGATCGATATTGGTTTTAGCTTTACCTTTCCATTTCCTTGGTAGCCATGGTGGTGTGGTTTTTTCCACTTGATTGTTTTATGATTGGTGTTCATAATTGCATATGGATGTGGGTTGGAACAAACCCTCTGGAATCCTTGAAAAAACTTGGGTTGAGTTACTAGTCGTGGAGCCTAGTTTGGGACAAACACTCTAGAGCCCTTTGTGGGTTGATGTACTAGTCCCTAGAGCCAAGTTGGACAAACGTTATGGAACCCTCGAAGTTTTTGGGTTGAGTTACTAGTGCCTGGATCTCCAGATAGCTTGGCTAGAGACTGATCTTGTTTACGTTAGTGATGTCCGACTTTGGACGTGGAATCATTGTGGTTGAGGGTTGAGACGGTTTTGCCTTTGGAAGCCCTGGTTTGATTTTGTTTAAGTTGTTCCATGAAATCCCACATTCATGCTTAGAATATAGTGCAGGGGTGATTGGTTGAAAGAGAGATTTGGTTGAACCCAATCTATGGTTGGATGGTATGTGGAAATCCCTCACTTGTTTGATATTTTCATATATTAATAAGAGTTATTCTTATATTGTGAATCACTTATATTTGTAGTGACTATGTTGGTGATATTATGGCTAAGTTGTCATTGTTCTTATGTTGGTTATTTACTATTTATTTTCTGGTTACATGATATTTGTTGTTTATGGCTCTTATAATCAATTATCTAGTTATTGTTTGGTTAATGAATGTATGGACAAATAAGTGTTATTGTAGTTATGTGGAGAGGGAATTGGGCCTTACTGGTGATTATCATATAAATATTAGACAAAATAGATAACGCGAATGTCATTTCTAGCTAGGACACTAGCTCCTTTCACATGACAAAGTCCAACTAGTACCTCATAAATAATGTCAAGTGCCACCACTAACTTATATAAAATTGAATTGGTAATTTTGGAACACTACAATATATATAATATATTGGGTCATTTGATTAGGTACTAGCAAGGGAAGCTCTAAGTTATCCCTTCCATTATGTCAATCATGGGAATTTGATGGTAAATGTGATGTCACCAATGATCAAATACGCATTCATGAAATGTAACTTATATGTTTGTCATGTGTTTGAAGAAATTTCTAGTGTGTTCTAACAAGTCTAGGTCAAGTTAATGACTCAAGTTTGTATGGTTATCTTTTTTGTCATGTCATTTATGATTCTCTTAAGTTTCACGAAGTTTTGGGCAGTGGTTTAAAGGTTGGCCTGAAAAGGTAGCACTAATCCCTGGACCACATGCTTTGAACTAGACCATTTAGGTCACAACCACACTCAAGCAATGTTGTGCATGCGGTTTGTAGGCCTATAACTGCATGGATGCTTTCTCATGCATGTGGTTGGGGGTTAAATTTTGAGAAATAGAGCCTTAACCTAGGGTGGTCCTTTGGCCCCTGAGTGTCCTCTAGCCTCAAGGGATGTTTTGAGTTGTCAGGTTGTGGTTTGTTTATAGGCCCCACTCCCTTTACTAAAGTTAGAAAATTGAGTCATGTCTTTGTAACTCTTTATCTCATGTTTACCTGGACAGACTCGCAAATTTAAGTTAATGTGGGAGATAATGATTACAAATTGGTTCTTCCAGGTTCTTCCATACAAAAGACGTAAATCTACTCATGTTTTATAACATTATATGACTTATTCTAACAACTCTTTTAAAGTATTCTCAGCAATAATGAGCTTGGTTTTTCTTTTCTTCTCTTGTGGGTGTCTAGTTTAACATATATGCTTGTAATTGATCCATTATAGATTTATTATATATTATATAATTGACACGTCGATTTATCTTTGTGATGGCTATCACATAAAAAAATTAATACGAAGATATCACGAGCGTTGCAAATTGTGTATTCATGGGCCAACTCTATCACTACGTTAGTTTTCAAATTACTCGTACCTATAAGAATGTAGGTTACTTAATTTTGAAAGAAATAATTCAGATAGCAGCATTCAGCAGAAATAATCAACAAATACAGTAACTTACCTCCAAAATATATGTCTTTCTTGTGCCGTAATACCACAAACAGAATTACGAAAATATAAAATACATGTGAACATGAGAAAATTTATAAAGCGTTTTCATCATGAAAATATATTCACACAACAGTAAGTGAGAATCCTCCCTTTCATGCAAAATTTTCAATGTATATGCAAAATGGTAATTATTTATGATCAAAATATATATTACAATTTGTTAAATATATTAAAGCAAATGACAAATGCACTACCTACTTAGGATGAACAGAATATTTTTGAAATTCGTTTATTTCTATTTCTTTAGCGGGATTAAATATATTTATCCATATTATTAACGCTTCATTTATCTCTCATGAAAATGACAAGATATAAGTCATGTAAATATGTTTAATGAAGACAAATAACAAGTATTAAATTGGACATGATATAAACATATAACAAGTCTTTATGTAATTTAATTAGATAGGATTGAAACCTATTATTACTTTTAGCTATTACAATTTATTTTTTTAATCAATATTTTAAATACATTTTTAAATACAAAATAATTATATTTTTATTCTAAATTTAAATAATATATTTTTTATTTTTAAAAAATTGATATATTAAATATATTTTTAAACATAAAATAATATATACACATGTATTTTAAAAATACTAAAATGGATATTATAAAAAGAAGTTGTTATGTAATTATATCTTTTAACTAAATAGATATAGTTATATTAGAGACAAAATCTAATCCACACTAAAATAGAGACAAAGGCTGCAACCATAAATTTTAATTATTGGTTTGGATATTATTGCTCTTAGGTCAATATGGACATTTTATTAATCCTTCACAAGTAGGATATTTTTGTTCTCAAGAGTTATTTGAAATTGGATAGCTTGCATACTTGCTCGAATTGTGTATTTTGCTTGTTAATGATCTTCATACATGATTTAATTATGTATGACCATGCCCTTTACAACATGTTTATTTCTCTTGTCGGCCAATTTCAACCTATAACTATTTATTATTACTAATGTGTGCTACTTCTAATTTAGCTATATTAAAACTAAGTGGGATGAACTAGCTACTATGTAGCACTTGTTTTACGAAGTACTAGTTTGTCTGTTGTGAATCTGTATAGCTCCATATGGAGGAAATGTATGATTCCTCCGTGTTCAAAATTCCATTGACATGTGTCCCTAATGAAATAAAATAAAATATTCTCTAAATAAAAATAATAATGCCGACTATAAAAAAACAATACACATATTTAGTTATTCTTAATTAACGGCATTATAAATCATAATATTTTGATGCTCACATGACATTGTGGTATATAGTAAAATATTCAACGTCCAAAGGAATAAAATTAATTGGAGATTAAAAAATATGAAGTACTTCCTAATAAGAATGAAATATGTAACTCATTGAATTCTTAATACAAAAGTAATGTATGACATTTAAAAATGTTCATAATAATAAAAAAATCAGGTCATCAAAAAATATTTTTCATATGTAGGATTAAGTAATATTGACCTATATTTAAAAATATATTAATAACAAATAAAATCATTTTAATGTGAACAATGTAGTCTACAAATAAAAAATTTCTATACACATGTTATGTAAAATATTTTAATGTCAACTAAATATATATTACAGATGATATAAATAAATTATATATATATATATATATATATATATATATATATATATATGCAAACAAATAACTTTTTATTGTTAAAATTTTTGGTCTCTGAGTGCTTTACATTTTGGTTTTTTTTTTTGGTATATTTTTTTTTGGCAATTTTTACTGAAATTCAATAAGACTTTTTGGACTTACAAGTTCAAGTTATATAATCTATATAACATTTAAAAAGTACAATTTATGATAAAATTTAAGGAGACAAAGTATGAGATAAAATCAATAGGCTCTCCAAGTGAGTCAACCTTCACCTGGAGAATGTCTAAGCACTCCACCCCATTCATTCAATCAAAGTCTCTTAGATATGAAATCACACATTAGTTGGGTGGTTTGAACCAATCCCTAAATAATAGGATATTGGACTTAAATAGACTATCTAAATCCTAAGGTAGAAAAAGCTAGATTTTGCCATTAATTCAGTTCTCCCTCGTAATGGAGAAATTCATCGTAAGTCATGTTTTTCCTTCATTGGCTTAACATAGGCCACTTAATATGGTTTTTCTTGATCACTGATGATAGATAATGCTCCACAGAGTGCAACCTTACTCTTCTGGTATCAATCATGTGAGCGTGAGAATCTTTCCACCCGCACAAGGTTTTATCTGATTCCATGTGCTCCTTTCAGCTCACCTCATTAAAGTCCATTCTCTTTATTATTAAGGACATATAATATGATTTAGTTTGTCCCCTGTAGATTAATTTGGAGCTTTGAGATGGAAAAGCTTGAGATGATGATTGGCTTTGATAAGAATTGCTAGTTCCATTGAAGATAATTGTGTTTCCTATTTGACTTTGTTGTGCTCTTAGTTCTGTGTTTCCCTTATTATCATCTAGATCTTGAAAAATAGGTTCATGATACAAGTGTTTACGCCCTTCTTCATGAACCACTCATGGCTCCTCAATTGTAGAAACTTGTTGAGCAAATTGTGACTCATCATACTTTTTATCATTAATAAAATCATATTGTTTGTGGGAGAATTCCTCTCACTCAAAAATACTACCCAACCCAAAAATTTCTCCAAATGGCCACATGAAAAAGACATCATCAAAAATATCAATGTCGAAGACGTCTAAAAACATAGACATATTTACAATGCCACTTATTTCACTCTAAATTTATTTCCTACACCCCAAACACCTAATATGGCAACATTTCTGTGCCAACAAAAATAAAACCACCTCACAGCTCCAACAATTGACTTTCTTCACTTGCTATAGTATAACTACCCGCCTCTTTCAAGCTAGCACACATACCCACGCTTTCTGGACATAATGCTAGCAATGTGGTCGTTCACTTGAGAATTTAACTTGGAGTTACGACAATCCCGCCCACCTAAGAGATGTTGCCAATCACGCCCTTTGACTGGTCAAAACCATATGCACTGCACTCCTCCACAGGCTGAGGGAGCGTTGCACCTCTAATCTATTCAATTTCGTAACTTGCCTCCGTCAACGCAGAGCACTCTCTACTGGTGGGAGTGGTGGTCGACTGAAAGAAAAACACCACACTCTGCTCGAGAATAACTCAACTTTCCGAATACACGCAGGTAGGCTCCAACAATGCTGCAACACGCACACAGGATCCAGACTCCTCAGAAAATACACGAGCCCATTGGATTCAGGCACCACGTTGCTACCTTCGCTGGGCGATGTTGTTCGAATGCTGATTAGACACTGCAGCTTGACTGCTACACACAAAGCAGTGTTGTGGACCGATCCACTCTACACACCACACACTTTTGCCGCCTTAAAAATACTCACGCACTCAAGAACCACATTACTGCCTTCTCCTTTGCATTCGTCGTTGGAGTACTTCGGCTCCAAACCGATTCACTTCAATTGATCAAAAACAGATGCCAAAGAACGCAAATCACAGTCAATAGATCGCTCCACGCTGCAATGATGCCCTCATGCAGAGGCATGAAAAACACAATCCAGATCCATGACAGGACTCCGCACCGGAGGTTGCCTTCAATCCGATCTAGTACAAGTCCACGAATTGAGGCACTTCACGACGATGGAACTTCACCGCAATTGAGAAGTAGATCAATAAAACAAACAACCCTGACCAATAGTGAGCTACAACACCTCAATTATAGACTTCAACACCTTGGCTACATGCACTACCGAAGCTGTAGGCAAACAATGACACCACGAACAAACACGCAGGTCGCTCCACTCAAGCACGGAAGATATGGACGCGGCCGCTCCAACATGCCACAAACCAGGCAAAGGTGTTGGTGTACATGCACTTAGACTAGCTGTGTTGGTGTACATGCACCTAGATTAGCTCCAGTTAACTTATTGCTTACATGTGGTACATGTACACATTAACATAAGATAAAGCACACTTAGCTTTAGTTAGCTTTAGTTATTGCATGTACAACTAAGCTTAACTTAGTTGCCTTTATGTATTTATTCTAAAACTAATATTGTAGAATCAATTTTCATTCTTTTCTCAATTCTTGCTTGCTTCCTTCCTTTTCTTGCAAGCTTGTTTATTGTTTTGCAGATCTAGATCTGTGTATCTCAAAAATCTTACATGGTATCAGAGCACAGGGATTTGTAATCAGTGCACAAGCAATTTTATTTGCAGGTTCAGAAGATTGAAGCAACAACAAAGAATCGAGTCTAAATTGGAGTTTCCACAATCGGCAATTCTCACTCCATATAATTATTTCGAATGGAAGCCAAAGATTCAACTTCATCTCAGAAGTAAAGGCTTATTTCGAATAACCATGGAAACGGAAGTTGAACCAACATCAGCAATGGAGAAAACAAGATATTTCAATCACTTGGACGAGGCCTTCGTCATCCTATGTTTATCTATTTCTCCGGAACTGCTATTTCATGTTGAATCATGTTCAACTCCAAATGAAGTATGGAAAATTTTGGAAGGATTGTTTGAAAAACAGGATGAAATGCAAGGTCACATTCTCGAAAATGAGTTAAACTCATTAGATCCGAGAAACTTTGGGAACATTCAAGATTTTTTCACAAGCTATAAAGCCTTGTTGGTTCAGCTGAAAGGAGGCGGGATCGACAAATCCAAGCAATAAAATCAGTTGATTCTTTCCATTTTATCAAAACTTGGTCCAGAGTATGCAGTATTCGTCTCTACATTCCACACAGTCAGATCTGCAACTGGTGCAGCTTGGAAGATGCCCTCACTGGATTCTTTTATTCAATCTTTGATGCATGAGCAAGATAAGCTCATCAAAATGGGCACACTTAAAAATTCCAAAGCGCATGCACTTACTGTGCATGCAAAAGGAAAGGCAAATTCCAAAGACCATCAGAAAGGAAAAAGGGAAGAAGGATCCTGATCTGAGAAAGGGAGGACATCCCAAACCCCCTAATGGATCATCTGGCTCAAAGGAAAGGAAAGGAACGAAAGGGCAATCAATGTGCAATTATTGCCACCGTGGTTTTCATCCTGAATCTGCATGCATGAAGAAGACTATAGATCTTATGGGCAGACACTCCAGCAACACAATCTTGGAGACCACATTCCTGAGAATGCTAAGAAGAAGTCTGGAGAAAAAGCACCAGATCCAAGAGGTAACGGGCATGCTTTGATTGCTCTTCATTTTGCACCACAAGAATGGATCATCGATTCAGGAGCTTCACATCATATGGCTTCTTCAAAGGAATCCCTTTCTTCTCTACATGCATACTCAGGTCCTCCCATTCTCATGGGGGATAATTCTGCAGTTGCAGCAACTGGACAAGGAAGAGTGCAATTCGAACATGGAAGTTTTGAAAATGTCTTGCATATTCCAAGGCTTTCTGTGAATCTTCTCTCAGTGTATCAGATTACACACACAGGCAGCGAAAGGAAAGTGGAATTTACCCCAGATTCTGTGAGCATTTATGACATGCAAACCAATTTGAAGATTGCATCTGGTAAGGTAAATGATCAATCTCGTCTGTATACATTTTCTGATTTTGTTTCTCAATCAGATTCTATTTTGCTACTTACGCATGCAAATGAAGAAAGTAGGATTTGGCACGAGAGATTTGGGCACTTGAATTTCAGATATATGCAACAACTTAGTAAGCAAGGGATGGTCAAAGGATTGCCAACTATTGAATTTTCAGATGGTGTTTGTAATGGATGTGCTCTTGGAAAGCATCCACAAGAAAAATTCGAGAAGGGGCATGCATGGAGAGCCTCTTCACCTTTGGAACTTGTACACAGTGATCTCATGGGTCCATTTCCGGTGCTTTCAATGAGCAAAGCAAGATATGTGTTGTCATTTATAGATGATTACACGAGATTCACTTGGGTTTACTTCTTGAAACTCAAGTCTGAAGTTTTTCAACATCTAAAGATTTTCAAAGCGCATGCGGAAAATCAGTCTGGAAAACGCATCAAAATACTCCGCACAGATAATGGGACGGAATATGTCAACAAAGATATCAAGAATCTTTGTGATGAAGCAGGCATACAGTTGCAGCATACAGTTCCTTACACTCCACAGCAAAATGGCGTGGCTGAAAGGAAAAATCGATCTTTGAAAGAGATGGCTAATTGCATGTTGCATGCAAGATCTCTTCTGTCGAAATTGTGGGCCGAAGCTATTAATTGTGCCTCATACATCCAGAACAGATCTCCTCATAAATCTGTTACTCGAAAAACACCTTTTGAGGCTTGGACTGGCATGCAACCTGAAGTTAGTCATTTGCGCATTTTTGGATCTCGAGCATGGGCTCGCATTCCTCCAGAGAAGAGAAAGGCTTTGGAGCCTCAAAGCAAAGCATGCATGTTTGTTGGATATTCTGATGAAGTCAAAGGGTACAGATTGCTTGATATCCACACTGAAGAGCTCTTTATTGAAAGGAGTGTAAAGTTTGACAAAGATATTCCGCATGCACCAGTAGATGAACTTGTTACCAAATTTTCATCACCACTCATTGATGAGTATGCAGATGAAACTTCAGACCAACATTCTGATGAAGATGAGTCTTTTCCTGTGACCCCTGTTAGACCACCAGTTGTTGAACATCGAGATCATACTTCTGCATGTAGTTCGGAAGATTCTCAACCACCTTCAACACAAAAATGGCGCAGCATGAGTGATATCCTTGATGATCCTGCCTCTATCCCTCTGTTTGAGGAAGATCCGCAAGCACTCTTAGCTATGGAGCCATCCATGCCCATGCATGCTTATATGATGCATGGATCTGATCCACAAATTTATGCAGAAGCAAATGGGCATCCTGAATGGGAAGCCGCCATGGATGAGGAATATAACTCTCTCATTGAGAACCAGACTTGGGATTTGGTTCCGCTACCTTCAAATCGCAAACTTGTGAGATGCAAGTGGGTTTATCGGACCAAGAAAGCATCAAATGGCCAAGTTAGTCGATATAAGGCACGATTGGTAGCAAAAGGTTTTCAGCAAGTACATGGTGTTGACTATGATGAGACTTTTGCTCCAGTGGCAAAAATGGATTCCATTCGGCTAGCTCTCTCCATTGCAGCAACAAGAGGATGGGAGGTGCATCATATGGATGTGAAGAATGCCTTTCTTCATGGTGATCTTGAGGAGGAAATCTACATGGAGCAGCCACCGTGATACATGCAGAATTCATCTCTGGTATGCAAACTAAAGAAGTCTCACTATGGCCTCAAGCAGGCACCTAGAGCATGGTATGCAAAGATGGATTCTTATTTGTTATCTCAAAATTTTGTACGCTGCAAATCTAATTCCAATGTTTATTTTCTGAAGAAAATTGACTCCTTGTTGATCATAGTACTCTACGTAGATGATCTTTTGATAACGGGTAGTTCAGCTTCTGTCATTACTAACATCAAAACTGCATTGCATAAGCGGTTTTCTATGACAGACATGGGCTTGCTAAATTTCTTCCTTGGACTAGAGATCCATTAGCGTGATTCTGGCATTACCATTTCTCAACCAAAATATGCCAGAGATCTTTTGGCACGATTTCACATGAGTGACTGCAAGCCAGCAGCCACACCTTTCTTATCAGGGATAAAGCTTGAGAATGGCAAAGACACACCATTGGTTGATTGCACATTGTATCGCCAGCTTGTGGGAAGTCTTCTTTATCTCACTCACTCCTGTCCTGATCTCTCCTATGCTGTCGGAGCAGTTTCTAGATACATGCAGGAGCCACATGAGTTACACTGGAACGCTGCAAAGCGCATCCTTCGATATGTCCAGGGGACAATCACCTATGGGATTCATTATGCAGCCAATTGTTCTTTGAATCTCATCGGGTTCATAGATTCATACTGTGCTGGCGACACCATTGATCGCAAGTCTACTTCCGGTTATGTACTTAGTTTGGGATCCAGCCCAATTTGTTGGTCAAGTAAGAAGCAGGCTGCCATTGCTTTATCATCAGCAGAGGCCGAGTATAGAGGAGCAGTCAATGCCACTATTCAGGCAATTTGGCTACAACATTTCCTATCTGAGCTTGGGATTAGTGTCCATCATCCAACTGTCATCTGGTGCGATAATCAAAGTACGCTAAAGTTTTGCAGAGATCCAGTGCAGCGGCAGCGTACCAAACACATCGAGATCCACATGCACTTCATTAGAGAACTCATTCATGATGGGATCATCGATCTTCAGTACTGTCCTAGTTCCGAGCAGATTGCTGACATCTTCACCAAGACTTTCACTGAGCAGAAGTTTCGATTCCTGCGAGATTGTCTCGGGGTGAAGGACACGACTGCCTAGCAGTTGTCTTTTCTCTACTTTTGCATTATATTTTGAGGGGGGGTTTTCTTCCCACTGGGTTTTCCATCTTTCCTCCTTTTTTATGCATTGTATATGGGTACCTAAAATGGCCGTGTTGCCGAGACTCATTCATTTTGCATCACACTCACCTAAGTTATGCTTAAGGGGGGGTGTTGGTGTACATCTCAAAAATCTTACAAAAGGACGTGTTCCTTCCTTTCTAACTTTCACACTCATCACCAGAGATCATGCAGTCCACCTTCAAGGACCTAGACTCACTTAACAAATAACACACCTCTGATCCCATGCTCGATACCATGATAAAATTTAAGGAGACAAAGTATGAGATAAAATCAATTGGCTCTCCAAGTGAGTCAACCTTGACCTAGAAAATGCCTAAGCACTCCACATCATTCATTCCATCAAAGCCTTTTACATATAAAATCACACATTAGATAGGTGGTTTGAACCACTCTCTAAATAGTGGGATCATGGATCTAAATATAGGATCTCAATCCTAACGTACAACAACAAATAACCAAATACATTAATATAAAAAACACTAGATTTCTCCATTAATCTAACTATTTAAACAATGAAAAATTACACAGTTATATACTCAATATAACATTCAAAAAAGACAATCTAAAGAATGAAAAATTACACATTGTATATAGAGAAAACCATTAAAAAAATGCATTTTTTTTTTTTAAATTTTACACTCTAAAACATGCTTGCATTGAAGAGATTTGATCTCTATGCTCATCATGCTAGATCCATATTTAAAATGTAAAAATATTAATAAGTATGTTTCTTTTCCCTATATTTTTAGTCAAACATAAAAAAATAGTAAAAATTAGAAATTCGATTTCATCTTTAATTATTCATCCTTTTAAGAAAACAACTAAACGTACCAAAAATTATATCAATTAATTAATAAAGAAAACAAAAACACCTAAAACAAAAACAACACCATTTTAAAATAACATTAAATAAACTCATAATTTTAACCATGTAAACTAGGAATTTAACCATTCTTTACCGAATAATTTGAATTTACTGTACTAATTAAAAATGTCGCATCTCCCGTAGGTAATGGGAGTTAGACAATAGAGAAATACCGTGCGATAATGTAACGTGCGATGGAGAAAAGAAAACTCTTCGACATATGATTATACCCATTGCATTCTCACGTATCGGGTACAGGGAGACATGTCATTCATCCCACCATAGCTAATGGGAACAGAGCATAAACATGATTCGAACTAGTTATTCTGATCATATCGTCCCGAATGACCCAAAAAAAAGTGCCATGTATTTTCTTGCTCTTACATTATATCATCAGATACGGGCTTTTATGTGAAGTGGAAATCTGATTATTGTATTTTAGGGGATTGTAACTTTATGTTTTATAGGTAGGCTTGGATGTAGTTATATTTAGATTAGTTTAGTTTGTCTTTATAAGATAATGTAGGTAGACCGCATTTAACTAAAACAATATCACTAATCTAATTTTTCTTGGTATTTTTATAAAACTCTCATTTCTCTCTCATCCATAAAAAAAATGGTGACAAAAAATAAGTGAAGTTTCAGCATTTTCACCAAAAGATTGGTACTGCAACTCAACAAATTCTCTAAATTAATGTCTAAATTACTCATTTATTTCAATTTTTTTTTAACCCATCATTTTTTACATTCCAATTTTTTTCCACACTTGAAATACGTTTAAATTTGTTAAAAAAGGAAACAAAATGTTAGAACATTAATCACGCCTGATAATATGACGGTAATAGTCGACGAGTCATCAATGTCTGTCGGCGGGGAGCAGCTATAGTGGGCAGTTTTACATAGATAGTAAATAACACTAGAATCCCTGTAGTGGGCTTTGTATAAATATATGTACTTTGTTATGTAACGAACAAGCTCTTTCGTAGAGTCTTTAAGTTTCTATCATGGTATCAACGGAGGCTTTTGGCTGTGGCTGTTGTTTGAGGAAGAGTGAGCGATGTGGAAATGCAACGGATGCATGGATCAAACACTCAACTGGAGGGCTCGGTGGTGTGTGATGCGAAGATTGTTGAGGATTGTAGGTTGGGGATCTGTTGCCACTGTGTGAGGAGCCAATGTGGCTTGAAGAGCTGTTGTCCATGTGAAGGTTGAGTGTGAAGCCGTAAATCCAAGCCAACGCTGGACAGTGTTGGACAGTGTTGACTGTGGGGTGTGCCCGGTGAGCTTAAGTCGAATGCAGATTCTCGGAATATTCTAGGATCCGATGGAAATGGGCGTGGTCAAAAAATTGACCGCGCACATGTCCGTAGGATCCCAGAATATTCCGGGAATCTGCAATCGACTTAAGGATGACCGTCTGTGCCCTATGGCGTTGTATGAGGAGGCGCACATGTCCGTAGGATCCCAGAATATTCCGGGAATCTGCAATCGACTTAAGGATGATCGTCTGTGCCCTATGGCGTTGTATGAGGAGGACGCTGAGTTACCAGCCCATTTGAGCCACGCATGTGGAAGTGGCCCAGATTGCTAGTATGCGCGAGTCTGAAACTTGTGTGAAGTTGTGTGGAGTAATCACTGATTGGCGAGCACTCGAATGTGAATGATAGGGTTGAGATCTCTGCGTTGAAGCGGTGGTGTAGTGTGGTGAACCTGAAGCAGGCGTGAGGCGCGTTGAGTTGTGCCCTGCTGTTGGTGCTGATTGGAGAGAGCTCTTTTCAAGAAAGGCAATGCAAGCAATGGTGCATTGAAAGAAGCAGGATATTTTCAGCTCTGCATGTTCGAAATATGCGATTTTGGTAAAGCTTTTGTATTTGAAAACATAACTCGCAGTTTAAATAAGGTTCATTAACAGTTATTTTTACGCTACGAAATTGTGCTGCAAGTTGTAGTCGATATTCATGAGCTGCCAATTGTTGTTGAGAAAATATGTGTGAAGAACCTGTTTTTTTCTAAGTGCGTGCACAATTATTGAGAGTCGAAGGCCAATTTAATGGAGTGTTCAATCCACAGAGAGTGTTGTTAGTGAGCACCGTGTGTGGAGAGCCCCTTAGAAGGTCACTGGCTTGATTGGACTATATTGAGTGGGATAATGTTGGATAACGATCTTTTTGATGATGCATTTTTAGAGAGCCCATTTGGAAGTATTTTTGGACTTGGTAATATTTTTTATTGACGTAGTATTTTTGAGTCACAACAATTATTAGATCAAGGGAAAGATTTTTTTGATGACCATAAATATCTAGAGGTGGAGTCCATTTCACATGAGAGCAAAACTTGCTTGTCCTTGAACCCAATTGCTAGTACTGTGATTGGATCCGCTTCTAAGATGGTTGCGACAGTGGAGGATACTACCATGGATGTTGTTTAGAGACCGCTCATGTTAGGAGATGAGTGCATTTTGGTGGCTCCTCATGGAAAGTGGGGACAGCATGGATTGGATTATCTTGTTTTCACTATTCAGGATGTTGCATTGCATCCCAATCCAGAAAAGGTTGCTGATGTTAAGTACGTAAGCAAAGAGCAAAAGAAGCTCACAAGGAAAGCCAGAAAGGTGAAGATAAACTGCACGAGCAAATGAACAAGCATGGACCCTTTAGCAAGAAAGCAAAAATGAAATGTTTTGATGTAAGCCTAGATGAGACTTAGACAAGCAAGCAAGTTAAATTTTAGGTCGTCGTGACTAAGGGGAAGTGTTAGAACATTACTCTGATAATATGATGACAATAGTCGGCGAGTCATCAATATGAACGGCTATAGTCGAGAGATTTAAATACATAGTAAATAAGAATAGGTGAATCCCTATAATAGGTTTTGGTTTTGTATAAATGTATGTGCTTTGTAATATAATAAACAAGCTCATCCCTATAATAAGTTTTGTATAAATGTATGTGCTTTGTAATATAATAAACAAGCTCTTTCTTACAATATTCAAGTTTCTGTCCCAAAAAACCATTCCAGCCCTGATTACATATATACGACTAAGTCCTATCTCTGGTAGACGCCAAAGGAGTATGTTTGACGAGTAGTTATGTCTTTTTGGTTGCCATGTTCCAGCAGGATTACATATATACGACTAAGTCCTATCTCTGGTAGACGCCAAAGGAGTATGTTTGACGAGTAGTTATGTCTTTTTGGTTGCCATGTTCCAGCAGGTATCAGCTTTCGAGCCGTGTATGGAAGCTTCAGCTGACATTTTAAGTGCCCGTGCTTTGCGGTTCTGGGTTAGAAGAATGACAAGTAAAATTTCGAATCGTCTGGCTCCTGAAAATACTCTTGGTTGGTGTCCTGTAATTGTATACTATTATCACGTTAAAATCACATGTTATTGATTTAATCCTAAAAGAATGCATGACTACCTAACAAGTACGATGTGGATGTGTGACCATAGCTAAGAATATGTGTGCGACACGGATCATCCGGACATTGATATGTTTGCAACTGGGAAGGAGAATGGTCAAGTCATATGTTAAATCGGTGGGCAAGATTTAGGGTTTTGTTGAGATAACAGATTTTTATTTTTATCTTTTATTATTTCGTTGTTAAAATTTATGTAATGTACCTATTTTACCTTTCTGATTTGAGTTGTTCTAATAGTTTAGACCATGGGATTCTTCTTAAGAGGTTATAAAATCAAATCAGAAAGCTACACTATATAATTAGTAAATCATTGGAAATCAACGGGACGAAAGTAATCTCGTGATCACTTTCTTTTTCTGCATCGTTTGTGTTAGCGTTTGGATGGATTGGGAGCTGAGCTCCGAGATGAGAACTCACCCAACTCAGTCACAGAGCAGAGGAATTGGCAAGGCCAAAATGAGGTGCAGTACAGAAGGGCAACGTCGAGGAGGAGACGTCTCCCCAATTCACACCGGCAAACAAAAACTAAAGAAAGGTCTTTGGTCACCCGACGAAGATAAGAAACTCACGAACTACATCATGAGAAACGGCCTCATTTGCTGCTGGAGCTATGTCGCCCAGCAGGCTGGTAAGAACGCAAGTCTACTCCAAGTTCAATTAGCATTTTTCTTCCTTTCCTACTCATGCTCAGTTCAACAAGATACATGCCACATCAACTCCAATGCAATCGTAAGTCTGATACAATACAAATACAGTCAATACAATAATAGTCTGACCCAATACGAATACACTCATATTTACAGGTCTGCAGAGACGCGGTAAGAGTTGTAGGCTGAGATGGATTAATTACTTACGTCCTGGGCTTAAACTCGGTGCATTTTCACTTGAAGAACAACGACAGCTCATACACTTGCAATCCATCCTCGGCAACAGGTTTCCGTTTTTCCCCGTCGATTCGCTCTGATCTCTTTATTTTTTCCTATATATATGTTGTTAAATTTATCACCATTGCAGATTTTGGAAATGTCCTCCAATTTGGGTTAAAAATTCAACTATTAATATCTAATTGAAAATATTCATAGTTATAAAAATGCATTTGAATATTCATCTCATTTCATTCCCGGGGTCCCTATCTTTGACTAATGTCCACGGCGACAGAAACCAGGTGGTCTCATATTGCGGCACGCTTGCAGGGACGCACTGACAATCAAATCAAGAACTACTGGAACTCGTGCATCAAGAAGAAGATAAAGTCAAAACACCACACCCACTCCACGGCCAACGGCGTCACCGACACCAAATCTAATATCCCTTCTCAACCCCATCGTATCTGCAATCCCAATTCAGTGTCTGCTCATGGTCTTGAACCATTCACGCCTTCTTACACTGTTGAGCCATACTTAGACGTCATAGTTGAATGACAACAGCCACCTAATAACACTTACAATGTAGTAACCACTGGAGAAAACCAGTTCTCTGTTCCGGGCGTTTTAGAAGCAATACATGAAGAAGGGGATGATCAAAACCTGACGTTTTCCATTGAAACAGACTCCACCAGCAACCATCTGTTTTCTCGTTCCCATTTGGGTACTGATTTTACTTCTACCCGTACCCATGACAGCTTCCCTGCTCATGATGTTATATGTCCCAGTCTGCACGCTCAGGGCCATAATAATTATGAGACTGCGAAACACACAGACTGGTGGAAAGCTGGTACACTTCCACGATCTCTTGAAACCGAAGTTGCCTACACCATTACAGTCCCTAATCTTTCTGAAAGCCAGTTGATGGAAGAAAAATTGCAGAATCATATTGATGACAAGATCTTTAACGAAATTGATATCATGATCGACTATTCGCTGTGACTAGTTAGTCATTTGAAAAATAAATGAGAGTTTAAAAAAAGACTGCACTTTAAAAATTGAGATGGAAAAGATTTATATTCCAGGTTTTGCGAAAATGGATTGTAAATTCAAAAAAAAATGACGGGAGTTTTGAAAATATATATATAAACGAACCTGAAACGATAATTCAAAATATATTTTTTAAAAACAATAATAATTGCTATGGTATACCGTAGTTAGTCCATGTTAGTTTGAATGTAGTTAAATTAAAGTAAAAAATAATAAAAATATAATGGGAGGAAGAGGTTGACTATTTTGTGTAAAATTGGAGCATTTTACTCAAAGATGGGTCATGTAATCCAATACATTATTGAATCTATTGAGTATAAGTGAATGTTATTTAGTTTAAATGTAGTTAAAGTAAAAATCAATAACCATATAATAAGAGAAAGATGTTGACTATTGTGTGTAAAATTGAAGTATTTTACCCAAAAAAATCACTCATATAGTCCACTACACTATTCAATTTATGGAGTATAAACAAATAAGATTGAGAATGATGTTGACTATTGTGTGTAAAATTGAAAAATTGAAGTATTTTATCTAAAAAATCACTCATATAGTCCACTACACTATTCAATTTATTGAGTATAATAAATAAGATTGGTTGATTATTAGTGTGAAATTAGCCTTTGTTATAATAATAATTTTTTTTCCACAATAAAATTATATTATATGAAATAATTTTTAAATTCTATATATTTAAAAACTAAAATTAAAAATACCTGATTTTTTTCTAAATAATTAATTATTTACCCTATCAAATTTAAAATATATCAATTTTTTTAATCATTAAGTATTTGTAAAGTTCTTTAAGTTAGTAAGATCTAATAGATTCTATTATTTTCATGTGGGTAAAATGCATAATTTACAAAATATGTTTTAAATCATTTTGAAGTTATATTAAATAAAACATCACTATATATTCTCCTCAACATTAATTGAATATTAGGAAAGTGATTTTGCAAGTGCAATACCGTGTTCAAATCAGACAAGACTATTTCTGTGTTGTTTTGTACACATGATTAATAACAAAATAAAAATCATTGAATATACGCATGGAATGAGCTTGAATGTAGTTGCGTTGAAGTCCGCTATTGATTACAAATATATATGTGAAAAAAAACATAATCAAAACTGTACTGTGATGTAACAATAATATAATAATTTTTTTAGTAGATAATTTTCTACTAAAACGTCAGGTCATAATATTAGTTTATTAAAATGTGAGAGTTTATAAATATGTACAAGGCAAAACAAAACTACGGAGAGCGAATTTTTAAAGCAATAAACACATATTATAGATAATTCTGAAAGTAAGAAAGTGAAAAATAATGAAATAGAAAATAAGGTTAAACATTCTAAATCTTTCATGTTTTGTGTTTTTATTCATCTTACATATTTTTTAAAAAATATTTCATAATAAGAATTCCGTTTTTTTTTTTTTTAATTTAATTTTTATGAGAAAACTTTACTGTTTTGTGAAAATAATAAATTAAAGTTTTCTTAATAAATTAATAAATAATAAATTAAAGTTTACATAAGTATCACATCACCGCTATGGGATTGGATCAACCGGTAGAAGATGAGCACACGCAAAATGCAATCTCCCTTTCCTACAGTAAAAGATCCTAAACTATTGTAAGTTTGCAGCGAGTCTGAGGCTTTGAAGCAAGTTATGATATTCCTGTACTTAAAACGCCGGCCCTATATCTTTATGTATTTTTTTTTTTTAAAGGGGTATTTGTCAGTTTTGCAGAAGTCTGAATTAGTGAAATTTATAAGTTTGAAATTTGAAAACAGATTTATTTATCAGGTTTCATAATTTTGACATTCTATATGAGTCTTTAACAAAAATCATTTTTATTTTATAGATAATGATATATTTATATTATTTTATTATTTTTAATTTAATATAAACTAGCACATTTAAATAAATTAAATGATTGGCAAATACTAATAAATGACAATTTTCTAATGAAATATTTTACATTGTCAAAATTTTAAAAATCATAAAAATTAACTAAATTATATCTTTACATATTACTAATTATATCTTTACATATTATAACTATAATTATTATTCATTATAGAATGAATTAATATATGACTTAAACATGTAACAACATTATTAATAAACAAGATTCATCTCCATTGTATCACCATTTTGTTATAATACCACAAGTCAATAATGCGACATATTAATATCACTCGTTTAAAAAACTATAACTCATTTCATAGTATATATATATATATATATATATATATATATATATATATATATATATATATATATATATATAGATATATATATTGTCACATACCCCCTTGGCACAATTTGGCAATTACCTACTAGGCTCCCATAAAATTTTCTTTGATTAAATTTAGGTTCAATAGTTTCCACAAGTATAACTATTCCATCATTACATGAACAAATGTTATCCATGCAACTATACTCATACTCTTGAAAATTGGACAACATCAAAAATAATGAAACCACACACCCTCGGCACAATACCACAAACTCCTTCTATACATTACTCGATCCATGATGTGGACTTTTAGATTCATTTATAAGACTTACATGCGAGATCAACCCTTAAGCATTAAAACTTGGAGAAAAAAATTAATCATAACATCCAACAATTAAGATTTTTTCATGACTAAACACAAGCATTAATGGAACGTTATCTTGAGCCTACTCTAACTCGTATGGCCATGAATCATAATCATAGTCCTACTGGCATAGTCAAAAGTATTACTCACATAAATCTTATGCAATATGCATCAATAGCTAACTAGCCTCATTGGATTTAATTCTGTGGCACATAATGTATAGGGTAGATAACCAGAACCAAAGGTTGTACAATTTGAAGTCTTAAACCATACATGTTTTGTATACATCGATGTCTCATGCATAAATATTTGCCACAGTAAAAATAGAGATATCACGTAAGTTTAGAGACGTACTATGTTCCTTCACTATATTTAATTGTGATTAAATATAGATTCAATAGTTATCCCATTGTAACATCCCTGTTGTAATTAAAATAATTGGTTGTTTGATGGTTACTATTACTAGTGACTTTACTAGGATGGGGACAAATTGATTATGTTTGGAAAAGGATTTTTAAATTAATAAATAAATTTGCTCGTTTTATTTGTGGAAATCATGATGGCTGACATTAGAGTAGATGAGACTTGCTAGAATCTCAGAATAATCATATTCACTTTGATTTTCCTAAATTCAAAAGTATATGGATATATATTATATCTCGGTGGGAGATAAAGACAGAGGATAAAACTTCTCCAATGAGAAAAGGAGGTTTTGCTTTTAGGAAAAAGAACAGAAAAGCCTAGGTTAAGGGGAAACAAACCCCTACAAGGCACAACGCTGCCAAGGAAAAATCTGTGAGCAAGATAATGTTAAATAAGCATTATCAAGGCTCAGTAGAGGTTACTGAGGCCTGGCAAGTTATCATAGATCGGGGGGAATCAGAGGTGATTCAAGGTTGGGTGGTTTGATGTTGCAAGACATAGATTTCCAACATTGGAGTACTAGTGAGAGGATCCTTTACTCACTGGTAATCTTCATATTATTCATAATTATGTAGTTGTGGCATAAGTAAATGCGTGAATTATGTTATGATGGATTATGTTTAGATATTGGTTATAGAATGTGTACGATGATTATTGTATGCTAAGAATATACTGTAGAATTATTGCTGAAACAATTATGGAATTTATTGATACATGGATTGTAACATACAATAGCATGTCTATTTAGTTAGCACTTGTATTTTGAATTAATCCTTAACTTCATGTATGCACGATGCAAGTATTCATTGTGTAGGGAATATGCTAGCAAATGTTCTTAAATTTCATCCAAGCCTGATACAAGTAGTGGTACTGAAACAAATATGAAAGTGAATGCCCTTAATCTCATGCATGTGTCATACAATTAGTTATAATGAAATGAATAGACGAGTAAATGCATGGAATACTCGTTGAATGAAATATTTAGAACGATCCACAGAAAGAAAACACATATCTCATTAGAATCATTAAATTGGTGCATGAGATAGTATAAACAACAGTAAATAAAAGACAATTGAGTGGCTACATATATCCTTCGAGAATAACTAATAGGCATAGGCTACATGCACATATTGAGTATCTTACAGAATACTCATACTTGTTGCTATAGATGCATGATATAGAGAAAAAATGGGTGAAGCATAATACACACAATTGATAAAAAATAATACATGTAGATGGTAAAATTACTTTAAACTCATACAAGTGGGTACACGTGGGGATAGGAGAAAAGAACAAGAAAGGACACATGTGGTTCAGAAAGTTAATACTTAAATAAAATACATAGTAGAAAGAAAATCAAATTAAAGAAATTAACTGGTTGTTAGCATGGATTACATGGCCAAACTGAGAAAACCCTACTGAATTGAGTGGCTCCTAGTTGATTCATTGAAAATACATAGTAGAAAGAAAATCAAATTAAAGAAATTAACTGGTTGTTAGCATGGATTACATGGCCAAACTGAGAAAACCCTACTGAATTGAGTGGCTCCTAGTTGATTCATTGAAAATCGACTCATATTATGATCTAATTTCCTTTCCTGAGACCTAATCACAATGAAGCAAGTTACACATTATCCTTTCCTGAGAATGTAACCTCTGTAGAAATTCAGAGAAAATTTACATGTTGACTGTTACAGAATGCATAGATAGCTAACCCATTCTTAAACAGTTCAATGTGTCTTTCATTAAAGCAACAAAAAAGGATAAAGTAAATTAATGGTTCATAGTTTTGTATACAAATATTTCCAACTCGTCCATAGTTCAACCCAGGAGCCTAAGGCTCGACGCATCCCAGTACGAGGGAAGAATAGAATGAAAAACATTTTTCAGAGATTCAAAAGAATCAAAGATAGTCTGTAGTCCATGAATGTTAAATTAATAATTTAGTTTACTCATGAAGAGTAGAAAAATAATTACAGACAATACTCCGACATGCCTTTGGCTTGTCGACCCAAGCAGAGGTCGATTGACTAAATTGAAGCGCAACCATGGAACTGAAAGGCACGAGGGACATTGCAGATATTTCTTAGGAAACAATGCAAACCGGAGGTAAACATTCACCCAGGTTCCAGTGGAAAAGATGTGATAGGAATAATATTTGCAAGAAACAAACCTCGAGGAATGGGGAAGTTCGAAGCCAAGAGATTACCAACCTAAGAACAAAAAAGAAATGTTAAAAGAAGAGTGCCCAATTCCCTCCGAGAGTGTCCAAATAGAATTCCTCCAGTGTGCTTACCTATAACGACAACCCAAAACCCTGTTACTTAAAGAATAACTGTTATGGGTAAGAAGAACCTTGAAAATTTGAATGAATATGTGAAAATTCAAGGGAAACGAAATCTAAGAAAATGATTTTTACCTGAGATAGCTTTCGGAACCAAGGTGTTATCAACCCTCCTCGAGACAAAATGAAATCGTTAGCCGAGTTCGGATAACAGAGGAAACAAACACCAGAATTTGGGAACATGTAAATGAAACCACAAAGGAAATTCACCTGGGTGCTGAGAGGAAACCTCTAGGCTAGAAGAAAATAATGGTCCCGAAAATGTCTTGGGCCACAACTACACCAATAAACAAGAAATTTTTAAAATTCAAAATAAATCAAATGACACTTCATGAAATCTAGAAATGAGCGAGGGCATGGTAGAGAACTGACAAAAACATTAGGTTGGAAGAAAATTACTTGAGCCCGGTTGGATGGTGACAAAGTTGGATAACCAGACTTCGTCGTTGCCCCATTTGTTCTCAAACACTCCTTCGTATGATAAAGGTGTGATGGACTATACCAACGGCAAAGTGGACATCTATTTTTGGTCAAGTAGTAGAGCTAAACTAACCTCTTGTGGCGGCGGCAAGAAATCCAGTCTCAGGAGGTTCGAGACAGTTGATATTATGAATCGAGCAAAAGGAAAAGAAGAGACAGAGCCACCACTCTATAAAAACCCACAAAGAGAACAGAGAATGAAGTGAAAGTAGGAAAATAGGTTAGGGTTAGACCCAAAATATTAGAGTCGTAGATCTGAACCAAGTGAATTTCAAAGCTCGATAAGTCATTGGACCAATAAATCTTAAGAACTATGCCATCGTACCATGTTCACATGGACATAGATGTACAATTAGTAGTTCATTGGCCAGGGCTAACAGAAAATTATTTGGAAAGAGGGTTAGGTACCAGAGGAAATTAGCAAGGTGCAAGCCATCTAGTGAGAGGGAGAGAACACAAAGTGCCCACTCATCCAAAATAGAAGAAACATTTCTGCCTCTATAGTGAATGCCCACATGTAAATGTGTAACCTTCCCTCTGTAGAGACTTAATTGCCAAAGCTGGGACAAAATCATAAAGGGTATTAATAGTAACAATAAAATGGTTTTGAAAACATTAGGATATGTAGGGTGCAAGTAGACTTATAATCAAAAGGAAAAAAAATAAACAAATGACTCTAACCTATGTTGTTATACATTAACTTGTATCACACACCAGCCACTTATAATAACCCTTCACTATGCATATATTTGACATTGTACTTTTGTGGGGGCAAAGAAAGTTTTTTTTGGGTATGTTTAGAGGTTCATTACAAAAGGTATCGGAGCTGAGTTCTACTATAGAGCCCGAACAAAGGCATCATCATTAGGAAGTGTGTGCGCAAAAACAAAACTAGAAGCATGGTTGTTCTTATGTACTTTGGGTTTTTTTGTAGGAAATTGAAGTTCTAAGCAAGGATGGAAGAACCTATGCCAACTATCACAGGTGGAGAAGAACTATATGTGGAACTTGGGGAAGAAGGCAGTTCCATCCTATCCTCCCAATTGGTGGATATGGTAAAGACCCTGCAACTGGAGTTGGCACAACTCCGTAACAGTAATGTGAGGCTTTTGAAAGCTAGTGAAGAGCAGGAAAAGTTAATCAGAGGCTGGATAGAGAAGTCTAGCCACAAGAGTGTAGACATTGAAGGCATGAAGAAGAGAGCATCTAACAAGTCAGGAATTGGAGGAGACTCTGATACAGAGTCACCAAAAGTACATAATAAATTAAGAAAAGTGGAGTTAGAAGGTGAATTTACGAATATCAAACCGTGATTGTTTGATGGGGAGAAAGAGGGGTATGCAGAATGATGGTTGTTGAACATGATAAATAATTTCAAGTTGATGAATATGAAAGTAACCTAAAGGCATTGTTGGAAATTTATCAATTGTAGTGTAAGACTACACTATGGTGGGAGGAGAGGAAGAGTGTTCAAATGTTAGAGGAAAAGATGATTTCGTGGGAAGAATTTCAGAAGAAATTCAAGTCATGCTATCTGAGTGAATGATGTTATGATGACTGGGCTAAAGAGTTCGATGAGTTGAAGTTGCAGCAAATGACCATGGATGAATTTGTAAATAAATTCACCAAATTATTGAGATATGTGCCTTATTTTAAGGAGGAAAAATCCAAAATCTAGTGGTTTCTAAATTGTTTGGCAGTCTCCTATAAGGACGGAATGAGTTTGATAACCCAAGGACCATGGATGAGGTGGTCAGGAAGGTTAGGCTATGTTATCAGTAATTCAAAAGAAAGAATAAAGGTGGCAGGATATAGAAGAGTAAAGAAAGTAGCAGAGTTGTCGGGGGCATGAAAAAACATAAACCACTCTACTTGAAGAATTTTGGTAGAGATCATCAAAGGAGGAAGGGGGTCAAAGGAGAGGTAACCTTACCGTACCAATGTTATACTAGTTCGAAAGTCACAGAACAGAAAAACAACAAAAAATGATACTGCCAAAGAACCGTTAAGATGTTGGGGATGTGGAGAGATGCATATGTTGAGCGACTGTCCTGATAATCCCTAGTCTGTCCAGAACATCCAGGTAATTCGTTTGGCAACCACTATTGATGATGTTGTGAGGAATATATCGATGATCAGTATAGCCTTGGAGAATCAACAAGTTGAACATCAGGCTACTATGCTTGAAATTGAAGGTAACATCTTAAACTAGCATGTGTTTATTTTGATAGATCTGGGGGCTACTCTAACTTATATTAGCTCCCAAATTGAAGAAAAATGCAATCTCAAAATAGAAAAATTTAGAAATGAATATCTAGTTCATCTCGGAATGGGAACCAAGCACAGAGTGACCAGAAACATGAAACAATGTTTGGTTGATTTTAGAGGGTATTCCTCAATGGTAGATGCTAGCACTCCAGGAAACTCTCCTAGGTTGTAGCTCGGAGATTCCTGGTAACATATAAATCTTCAATATCGTTCTTTGAACTATTGGAATGGATTGGGGTTTGGATCAAGTCAGATGATTGTTTCAACTCTGTTTTCACTCAAGACATGCATGAACACCCTCAGCTTGACAAGGCTTTCGGCCACTAATGCTCAATTGTTTATAGATTCAATGAATAGATGGAGAATCCCACCTGTACAAGAAGATACATACATAAATACATATGAATGGCTAGCTACAGAAAGTAAATGAAGCTTGCAAATCTAATTTATCAATGCAGAGATAAGATGACAATTATCTGGCATTAGACACAGAAGAAAACATGAATAACCTATTCAAGTGCAAGCTTAGAACAAAGGAGAAGATGGAAATTGAACATGTAACAACAAAAGAAGCTTGTATTACTGGAATGAAGATGAGACGCTGGGAGGAACAAAGTATCCACAGTCTCCAAAAGTTGAACCCCTATTACTTCGAACTTTCAGCCATTTATAGGCTTTTTACAATACTCTCAAACTCTCTGAGGCTCGAGATGTCTTAATCTATCCCCTTTGTCTTCTAACTACTTGATGCCATAACTAGACAAACATGAGCTCAGAGAGCTCTGTTTCTAACAAACACAGTAATCAAATTCTGGTAATTTCATCGCATTGTCAGGTGGTTCACTCGTGCCAGTGATGTTCCATGATCATTTCTGTTGGTTTGACTGCATCGTGCTGTTGTTTTTCCCCTTTCGGCCATGCATTCTGTTATTTCAGTTCAACTGTCTGACTGTCAAAAACACTGACAAAGCCAACAAATTTCCTCCCTGGGTGACTAGTGGGAAGTGGGGTACAAGGGCACATGGGCCGTTGGATGGTGTGGATCGACGGTCAGGATGTTGGTCAGGCGGTGGAGGATGAACTATGGTGATCGTGAACAAGGGCCGTTGGATCAGGAGGAATGGGCGGAGGAGATCAATCGTCGGAGGCTTGAAGTCATGGCGGGAGCGGAATAAGTCTGAGCTGTCAGATCTTAGATGGGTAGATCAAACAACTATCGAGCGGAGGAGGTGCTCGAAGGATAATGCCCGGGAGTGGTTTACTCAAGTGGAAATGGTTTATATCGGGTGATCATCGGGCAGTAAGTGGTAAAGGTCGGAGCCCACCCGATTCCATTCATCGAGCGCCACGTAGCAACGGAGGAGAGAGAGGAAACCGCTTTATCGGGTGGGTATCCCTCTCTCTTGTTGCCCGAGTGATATGCACGATAGCTGTTAGATCTGGCGAAAATGATTGGTCGAAGCGGGTGAGCGTATAACGTTGGTCAGATGAATTGTGGACCGTCTGGGAACCTCTCCACGATAGAAGAATAGACCATTTCCCTCCTTTAGTCTTCAAAGTAGCGGCACTGCACCTCAGGGCTAACACTAGCTCCTTCTGGGGATGAAAGCCTCCCTGTGAGATTTCAAGAACTGCAGACTACTGCCTTTCCAGTAACAACCAAAACAAACTTACCTCCTAGTGTTCCATTGGGCTTGGAGTTTATTTGGATAGAAAACAAAAACTGAAAAAACCTATTACAATATTAAGGCCTTAAAACCTCATATGAAGTAAAGTTTCAAAAACTGCCCATTGACTGGGCCATCAAAAACACCTCCCCCCTCCAAATTGTGCAGAATGAAAGTATTGTTCATCTGAACTTGAGTAATGACAAACGGTCCCATCCATAAGGCATCAAATTTACCATGGTTGCCCTTACTTTCTTTCAATGCATCCCATTGGAGAACCCAGTCACCAACCTAAAAACTATCCCTTTTTTCCTTTCTATCAAAGGTTTCTTTGATCTTATTCTAATGAATTATTGACTTCTCAACCAGTTGTTCTTTGATCTGTTGTAATTCAACCAAGTTACTCATTCTCCTCGCCATGTCATTCTCTTCATCCTGTTCTTCTTGCAAGAATTTGGCCACAGGGAGAATCAGCTAGATAGGGAAAACAACATCAGCACCATAAACCAGCTTAAATGGAGAATTTCCTATGGACTTCTTATTGGTTACTCTGTCAGCCCATAGTGCAAACTTCAACTTGGAATCCCAGCTCTTTTTGTTATCCTCCAACATTTTTTTTATTATCTTTACAAGACTCTTGTTAGATGATTTTGCCAGGCCATTGCCTTGAGGATAATATGAGGTAGAATGCACCAATTTAATGCCCATGGATTCACACATGACCACCAATTCTTCTACCCTAAAAGCTGCTGCATTATCGGTGACTAGTTTGGTTGGGCAGCGAAATCTAGTGAAAATATTCTCATTCAAGAACTTTATGATAACCTGATGATTAGCATTTTTAGTGGGTATAGCCTCAATCCATTTGGTGAAATAATCAGTGGCTACCAAGATCCATTTGTGTTGGCCACTGGAATGTGGATTGATCTCACCTATGATGTCCAAGCCCCAATGTTGGAAGGGACCATTAGCATGTATTGGCTTCAAGGGCAAAGATTTTAGTTGTTGTCTTCCTGCAAACCTCTGACATTTATCGCAAGACTGCACAAAAGAAAACACATCAGAGAACATAGTAGGCCAATAATACGCAGCTCTCAGGATCTTGTGGGCTATGGTTTTCCAATAATGATTCCCTCCACAGATTCTAGAATGGAACTGGTGCATGACTTCCACAGATTGTCCTTTGTCTAGACATCTCAAGAGGATCCCCCATGGGTCTCTCTAATAAAGTAGGTTTTTATTAAAGCAGAATTTCGTTGATCTGAGCTTAATGGCTTGGGCTTGGCTTGAGCTATGCCCTGGAGGGAATTCTAGCTTCTGCAAAAGCTGAACTACACTGGAATACCATTCACAGGTGGCTAGATTTTCAGCCAAAGACTGATTCTGCTCTTTCTCTTCTGCTGCTTCCTATGTCCACTCGCCACCTGAATTTGAACCCATCCAATTGATGTCTAACATACTGCAATTTTCCTCAGCCATAAGCTTAGCCAAGTCCTGGCCTTTGATAAGCTTGGTGGGCTTCACCTCTATGTTGAACTCTATGAATTTTGCAATCCATTTAACTCTCTTTCCATCAATATTTGGCTGAGTTAGGACATCTTTTACTGAGGTTAAAGGTACATATGCAACCACTTTGGAATGCAAAATATAAATTCTGAATGCCTTTAAAGATTTTATGAGAGCATAAGCTTGTTTTTCAATAAGGTTGTACCTTAGTTCAGTATCCCTCAGAGTTTTGTTGAAAAAGGCCACAGGGTGCTCTACACCTTCATCATTTTTCTGCAATAGAACTGTTGCAAGTGTATCATAAGAGGCAAAAGAGAAGATATAAAACTCCCTGGTATAATCTGGACTGATTAGAGTGGGAGCTTCCATGATAACATTTTTGATGGCTTCAAAAGAGCTTCTTGCACCATTTGTCCATTTTATTTTTGATCCTTTCTTTAGCATGGAATTGATGTGCTTCACTAGCTCTGTAAAGTTTGGAATAAACCTCCTGACAAATTTAATCTTACCCAGGAAAGATTGAATGTCCCTTTTTGACCTTGGGTTGGACAATGTCTGAATTACTTGAACTCTTGTTGGATTGATCTTCACACCTTCAGCAGAAACAATATGTCCCAGAAGTTTGCCTTCTTCTAGAGAAAACTGTGACTTCTTTGGGTTCACGGAAATTCCAAACCATCTGCACTTTAGAAACACCTTCTTCAAATGCTGCAAATGGTCCTTGTGACTGCTAGAAAAGATTGTTATGTCATCAAGGTAAATAAGGACAAACTTGTCCTTCTCTCCCACAAAGGCTATGTCCATGGCCCTCTGGAAAGTAGCCCCAGCATTCATCAGTCCAAAAGGCATCTTGGAGTACATGAAAGTGCCCCAAGGAGTAGTGAAGGTGGTCTTTTCCTGATCTTCTGGGTGTACAACAACCTGATTGTATCTTGAAAATTCATCTAAGAAAGACATGACTCTAGCCCCTGAAACTTTTGGCAGCAAGTGTTCCATCTTAGGCAGGGGGTAGTTGTCTTTTTTAGAGCATTTGTTCAGATTTCTAAAGTCAACACAAAGCCTGATTTCTCCATTCTTCTTTCTTACTACCACAAGGTTAGCTATCCACTTTGAATACCTTAGGGGAACTATGATCTTGGCATCCAATAGCTTCTTGATTTCATTTTCAATCAAAGGCAATAAGAGAGGGCTGATAGGTCTTAATTTCTGCTTAAAGGGGACGGTGTTATTCTCCAGTGGAATCTTATGCTGAATGATGTTGGTGTCATAGTTCCTAAGATCACTGTACTCGCAAGAAAAAATATCAGCAAATTGTTTCATCAGGTGCAATACTCGAAACTTTGGGCAAAAGACAAGTGGGTGGACAGATTTATGTACTTTGGATGGGTTGGAATCCCTACATTATGTCTATGAAATGAAGACTTATTTTCTTTTTTGGTAGGCTTATAAGGTACATCATTATGATCAAACAACTTCTCTAGGGGCACCAATCCTTTGGTATATGGTTACTAGGCATCTGAACAATGCTATCCTGACCAATCTCGTCCTTTAGCTTGAACTGGTTGCATTCTTCAATGGCTTCATTTTTTTATCAATGTGCATTTTAGAAAATTCATGAATGACTTGTAAAAACCTATTAATTTCATCATCATCTTCAAAAACTTTCCAGTATTTGACATTGTCAGGCAGAGATGGTCTATATTTCACCTGAACTCCATAAGTCAATTTAGGAGGCAAAGGAGGAATAAATGTGCTATCAAACACAGCAAGCGAATCAACAAGCTGGTTCTTCATTCTAGGGATGTACGAAATGCTGAAACTATTAAAAGAACCCTTGAGCTTCCATACCTCATCTTTGTATGCTTTCAGCATTGGATGCTTTGCTTGGAAAGTTTTGTTCACCTGTTGAATGATAATGTCTGCATCTCCAAACACCTTCAGATCTTTGATGCCCATTTCTTTAGCAACGTTTAAGTCCAATATCAAGGCTTTGTACTCTGCTATGTTATTTGTGACCTGAAAAGTTAACTTGAAAGATAAATGAATGCATTCTTGTGTGGGGGACACAAGGACTACACCTGCCCCTACAGCTTCCTTAGAGCAAGCTCCATCAAAGAACATGTCCCAAATTTGTGGGCGTTCTTCCTCTATGATCTGGAAAATTGGTTTCCTAAGCTGCATGGAGGCCAATTGGGATTCTTCAATTTGAGGAATAAAGGCTCCAAAATCAATGTCGACAACATATATGGGATGATTAGTGGGATTCCTTTCATCACTGATGATATAAGCCAACTGAGCTTCTCTGTATAATCCCCTACTCTCACCTCCAAAAACTGGGACAGTAGCATAGGACAAATCATTTTGCAATGTTCCACCTAATCTCTTGATCCAACCACTAGAAAGAAACATGCCAAACTTGGGGGGTACATTTGCTACCAAAATATCCATCATCATGCTCTTCATGGGCAGCTGAGACAAGGTGATGTCTAGGTCTTTGATTAATCCCAAACATTTCACTTTTCTAGAGTCAAAAGAAAACAAGTCATGATAAGGCTTGGTAATGTCAAGACCCAACTCATCCATGACAGCCTTGGGCATTAGATTATGGCTGGCTCCTATGTCCAAAAGGAATTTGTGAAGGATTTTGTCATGAATAGTTAAAGAGACATAGAATGATGGGGAGCTATCATCACAATTTTTAATCATTGGGCTGAGAACAACAGCTGGTTTGTCATCTTGCAGATTTACATAGTCAGTGGAGGCTTCGATGGCTTTAGGCTCAAGGGCCTCGAGGATAGATCACTTGAAGGACTAATTCTTCACTAGTTCAATCAGAGGTATAGGTATGCTTAGCTTCTGAATTTCTGATTCAAAAGTGAAAGGAGAAGGAGGCTTGTCAAGGCCTCTTACCTCATGAGCTGGAGGTTTGAGGATGATGGGATCAACTGCCGGTCATTTCTACTTATTAGCTTTTTGTATTGTAGGGATAGCAGCTCTCTGAACAGGATTTTCCTTGGCATTATTCATCTTCGACCTTAGATCATATTTGTGTTGATCATAAGTTTGTAGAACAACTCCACCATCCCACTCTTGGCTGATCTGGTCATTGAATAATGACCTTTCATAGGCAGCTAAGGTAAAAAGGGAGGCACTGCCTTTGTCTTCCAGAAAATGGATCTCATCATCTTCTTCAAACTGCTCTTCTTCCATGACTACATTCTCAAAAGGGGTCTTCACCCTTTGGTCTTCATTGGCATCTTTGCTTCTTTGCAGAATCTGCAACTGCTCATTATCTCTTCTTTATGGATTTGGATTTCTAGGAGCAAAGGTATTAGGAACTCTTCCTTTCCAAGGGTGTTGCTCAACCTTTAATTTGGAGATTTCAAAGGCTAATGACTCTATCATCTTGGTCATTTTATCTATCTTGGGATCTGGAGATGATGAAGATTTGCCCCTTTGTCTCCATCTATCAACATTCCCCTTGATCTTATCTACAGCCATGATGTTTGATTCTACTTCCAAGGCTGCGTCCTGCATATCAGCCAAGGTAGCACATCATCTCTCCCTCAATAGTAGACAGAAGTCAGAATCAAAGGCACTAGCATAGGTGAGTTTAGCAGAGGTAGTGGTGGGTTTTACTTCAGCTAGTATCTTGTTGTACATGCGGTTAAGCCTCTTATTAAAATCAGACAACAACTCACCATTTTCCCTCTTTAAGTTCCCAAACTCGGTGTGTTAGTAGAGTAGATCCTTCTTATCCCCCCAATGCTTTAGGAATGCATCATCTATAGCCTCAATGTCTACTATAGACCTTGGGGTCAGTTCTCTGAACCATTTTCGAGCCTCTCCATCTAGACTTTGGACAAAGACTCTCATCCATACATTAACTTCACTAATGTCCAGGTTATCAGCATAGCTATAGAATGATTCAAGATGTTCCTCAGTTGTAACACCTTCAATCCCAATGAACTTAGGCATATACTTCTGATATTCTCCATTAGCCATGGCATTCAAAGGAGTGGGCAGTACTAGAGGTCCATACCTAGCAGCTATGAGTCTTTCCATTTTGGTAGGTGCTTGTTGTGCTACCATAGCTGTGGTAAGGGTACTAGAAGTCTGAATGACAGAGGGTTGAGGAGTGTCTGATTGGACTAAAGGAGTATGATGGATAGGAGGAGAGGCTTCCTTTGGGCTTACAATGAAAGAAGAACCTAAAGGATAAGGAACTCTACGAATCTCTGAGATTTTTTCTTCACTGCTAGTATTAGATGCTATACTCTCAACATGTATTTGTCTATTACAGGATTTACTTGAAGAGATATAGAATATTGTTTAGAGCTACCTGAACCTAATGCTCGTTTCTGCAATGCCTTTCTTTCTTTGATGATTTTTTTAGGGTCAAGGATTGGGTCAACTTGTGGCTTCTGAGGATTTCTCCTAATATGCCTCACAAACTGAGCTAGAACTATGGAGTGGAGTCGCCAAGAGGTTTGTCCTCCAGTAGAGTCGCCAGATAGATGACTACAACCCAAATAGTGTCCATGCTTTGTCTATCATCAAAGATGGATCTGTGTCGTCCCCCAGGGAAGCTGAGCTTCAGTCTCCTCTCCCCAGAAACGATGCCAATTATGTTAGCACTCCAGGAAAGTCTCCTAGGTTGTAGCTCAGAGATGCCTGGTAACATATAAATCTTCAATATTGTTCTTTGAACTATTGGAATGGATTGGGGTTTGGATCAAGTCAGATGACTGTTTCAACTCTGTTTTCACTCAAGAAATGCATGAACACCCTCAACTTTACAAGGATTTCGACCACTAATGCTCAATAGTTTATAGATTCAATGAATAGATGGAGAATACTGATTGTACCAGCAGATACATACTTAAAAACATATGAATGGCTAGCTATAGAAAGTAAATGATGCTTGCAAATCTAATTTAGACACAGTTATCTGGCATTAGACACAGAAGAAAACATGAATAACCTATTCAAGTGCAAGCTTAGAACAGAGGAGAAGATGGCAATTGAACATGTAACAACAAAAGAAGCTTGTATCTTTGGAATGAAGATGAGATGCTAGGAGGAACAGAGTATCCACAGTCTCTAAAAGTTGAACCCCTATTTCTTAGAACTTTCAGCCATTTATAGGCTTTTTACAATACTCTCGAACCCTCTGAGGCTCAATATGTCTTAATCTATCCCCGCTGTCTTCTAACTACTTGATGCCATAACTAGACAAACATGAGCTCGGAGAGCTCTGTTTCTAACAAACGCGGTAATCAAACTCTGGTAATTTCGCTGCGCTGTCAGGTGGTTCACTCGTGCCAACGATGTTCCATGATCATTTCTGTTGGCTCAGCTGCATCGTGTTGTTGTTTTTTCCCCTTTCAGCCATGCATTATGTTATTTCAGTTCAATTGTCCGACTGTCAAAAACACTGACAAAGCCAACAAATTTCATCCCTGGGTGACTGGTGGGAATTGGGGTACGGGGGCACATGGGCCCTTGGATGGTGTGGATTGACGGTTGGGATGTTGGTCAGGTGGCGAAGGATGAACTATGGTGATTCTAAACGAGGGCCATTGGATCGGGAGGAATGGGTGGAGGAGATCAATCGGGGAGGATTGAAGTCGTGGCAGGAGCGGAATAAGTCTGAGCTGTCAGATTTTAGATGGGTAGATCGAACGGCTCTCGGGCAAAGGAGGTGCTCGAAGGATAATGCCCGAGAGTGGTTTACTTAAGCAGAGATGGTCTATATTGGGCGGTCATCAGACGGTAAGTGTTAAAGGTCGGAGCCCGCCCGATTCCATTCATCGGGCACCACGTAGTAGCGGAGGAAAGAGAGGAAACCGCTTTATCAGGCGAGTATCCCTCTCTCTTGTTGCCCGAGCGATATGCGTGATAGCCGTTAGATCTGGTAGAAATGATCTAACGGTGGTGATTAGTCGAAGTGGGTGAGTGTATAACGTTGGTCGAATGAAGTGTGGACCATCTGGGAACCTGTCCATGGCAGCAAAATAGACGATTTCCCTCCTTTAGTCTTCAAAAATAGTGGCACTGCACCTCAGGGCTAACAGTAGATTTGAACCCTCTTCCTCTCAGGTCATATGATTTGTTGATTGGTATGGATTGGTTAGAACAATAAGGCGGTGTTATAATTTTTTAAGAAAAAACAGTGGCATGTGTTGGTATGGACGGAGTCCCTAAAATAGTTAGAGGAAAAAAAAAACGGTATCAGTCCGATAAATTTCAGCATCACAACTGAAAATAAGTGTCAGGAAAGGTTGCCAATTATACTTGGCATAGGTAGAAACTAGAGCATAGTTGGTTGAAAAGGAAATTTTGGAGACTATATCGATCATTAAGGAGTTCCTGAATGTTGTTTCGAAAGAAATTATTCAATTACCCCTATCTCGAGATATAGATTTTACTATAAATTTCGTACCTAGAGCGGTTCCAATGTCTAGAGCTCCATATTGCATGAGTACCCCAAAATTATTGGAGATAAAGATGAAGTTACAAGAATTGTTGCATAAGGGATATATCAGACCGAGCGTTTCTCCTTGGGGGGCTCCCATACTATTTGTAAAAGAGAAGGATGGTACATACAGAATGCGTATTGACTACCAACAACTGAACAAATTAATAGTTAAAAATAGATATCCCCTACCAAGAATAAATGATTTATTTGATCAAGTTAGAGGAGAAATTGTTTTCTTAAAAATTTACCTGAGAATGGGCTATCATTAGTTGCGTATAAAGGAGGAGGATGTCTAGAAAGCAACTTTTAGAATGTGGTATGGGCATTATGAGTTCGCGGTGCTACTGTTTGTCCTCGCCAATGCACTTGTAACCTTCAGGTGTCTTGTGAACAATGTACTTCCCAACTACCTAGATCGCTTTGTGTTAGTCTTCATTGATCACATCCTTGTGTATTCAAAAAACAAGGAGGAGCATCAAGAATACCTAAGGTTGGTGTTGAAAATATTAAGGGAGCATAAACTGTATGCAAGAGGTTGTAAGTGTGAATTTTTTAAACCTAGGATACAATACTTAGGACATGTCATCTCTAAGGAGGGGTTGGCGGTTGACCCAGAGAAAGTTAAAACTATTCTAGGGTGGCCAGTACCAAAATATGTATTTGCAATTCATTCCTTTATGGGAATTGTTGGATACTAATGTAGATTTGTGAAGGAATCTTCCAAGCTAGCTTGCCCCATCACCTCATTGCAGAAAAAAGGAGTGAAGTTTGAGTGGACGGAAAAATGCCAAGAAAGATTCAATAAACTGAAGGAAATGCTGATAAATTCTATTGTCCTATGGATAGGAGATCTTAATAAGGAGTTTATGGTATGCACAAATAAATGTCTAGAGGGTTTGGGTGGGGTACTTCTGTGAGACAATGCCATTGCAGCATATGAGTCCCGGAAATTAAATAAACATGAACAAAATTATATTGCTTATGACTTAGAATTAGCTGTCGTAATTCATACCTTAAAAATGTGGAGGCATTATTTGTTGGGAAAAAAGTTCATTTTGGTGACCAACCACATCAATCTTAAATACTTTTTTAGTTAACCAAACCTCCATGCAATATAGGCTAGGTGGTTAGCCTTCCTTAGTGAATTTGAATTCGAAATCAAACATATTAAGGGGAAGGAGAACAAAATTGTTGATGCCTTAAGTCGGCATGCTCATGCTTTGATCGCATATATAGGAACAAGTGTAAGGATGTATTTTGAGGAACATGTAAGGCTGGTAGGGCAATAGGATCTAGAATAGAAAGAGTTGTTGAATAAAATACACCAAGGCGAAAAATCTGGGTATGGTGTAAATTTTCAAGGATTGATCACCTACCAAAACAGATGGGTCATTCCCAATGTGACTACACTAAAACAAATTATTTTAGATGAGCAGCATACCAGAAAATGATAATTTCTCTTCAAAAATTTTTTTTTTGGGCCGGAATGAAAAAATAAGTAGCTGATTATTTAGCAAAATTCCTGCAATGTCAGTAGGTGAAAGTAGAGCATCAACATTTGGCGGTTCTATTAAATCCATTACCCATTCCAGAATGGAAATGGGAAGTGATTTCCATGGACTTCATAACTAGATTGCCAAAGACCAGGTACCAACATGATTCCATTATGGTAGTAGTAGATGCACTGACTAAGGCAACACACTTTATTCCCGTGCAATCTACTTTTGGTACTACACAAATTGCAAACATCTTCATGAAAGATATTTTAGACTGCATGGCATACCAAAAATGATAATATCAGACAGGGACACAAAATTTACTTCAAATTTATGGAAAGAATTATTCAGAAACTTTGTTACTAAACAAAACTTTATTATTGCCTACCATCCATAGACAGATGGGTAAACTGAAAGAACGAATCAGATTTTGGAAGATCTGCTTTGAATGTATGTAATGGATAGACCCACAAAATGGGAAGACTTTCTACATCTAGCTAAGTTTGCCTACAACAATAGTTATCAGGAATCCATTAAAATGAGCCCCTTTGAAGCTCTTTATGGTAGAAAATTCCATACCCCACTCAGTTGGAGTCAACTAGAAGACAGAATGGTCCTTGGACCAAATGTCTTACTAGAAATGGAGGAGACAACGTGAAGAATTTAGTGGAACATTAAAATTTCTCAAGACCGTCAAAAGGGTTATGCAGTAAACATAGGGTTCCTAAAGAGTTTCAAATTACGGAGCATGTGTATTTGAGGATAAAACCTCGCAAGAGCACCGTGAGCACTAGTAGTTGTGCTAAACTATCACCACAATTTTGTGGGTCGTTTGAAGTACTCAACAGAACAGGTCTAGTAGGATACCTTTTGGCTTTACCTACTCATGTTAAAATACATATTGTATTTCATGTGTCATTATTAAAAAAATATGCGCATGAAAGCTCTCATATAATTGATTAACATATTTTAGAGGTTGAGCCCGAAGGAGACTTCTTGCCTGAACCACTCCACAATTTGGAGTGGAGGGATATCGTACTGTGGAATCAGGTCATTTCTCAGGTTAAAGTGCAGTGGTGACACTTTATGCCCCGAGGAGGAAACCTAGGAAAAAATAATATGTCTTGAAAGCTGCCTATCTAAGATTATTTTCACAAGAATAATGAGCACTGAGGATGGTGTTAAATTTTAAGGGGGGGGGAAGATGTAACACCCCAATTGTAATTAAAATAATTAGTTGTTTGATGGTTACTATTACTAGTGACGTTACTAGGATGGGGAAAAATTGATTATGTTTGGAAAAGGATTTTTAAATTAATAAATAAAGTTGTTGGCTTTTCAAGAAATCATGATGGCTAACACTGGAGTAGATGAGACTTGCCAGAATCTGAGAAGAATCAGATTCAATTTGATTTTCCTAAATTTAAACATATATGGATATATATTATATCTCAGTGGGAGATAGAGACCGGGGATAAAAATGTTGCAAGGAGAAAAGTAGGCTTTTTCTTTTAGGAAAAAGAACTGAAAAGCCTAGGATAAGGGGAAACAGATCCCTAGAAGGAAAGACGATGCCAAGGAAAGATATGTGAGCAAGATAATGTTAAATAAACATTATCATGGCTCAATAAAGGTTACTGAGTCTTGGAAATTTATCATAGCTCTTGGGGAATTAGAGGTGATTCAAGGTTGGGTTGTTTGGTCTTGAAAGCCATAGATTTCCACGATGGAGTATTGGTCAGAGGATCTTGTACTCACTAATAATCTTCATAGTATTCATAATTATGTAGTTGTGGCAAAAGTAAATACTAGTAATCTTCATAGTATTCATAGTTATGATGGATTATGTTTATATATTCATTATAGAATGTGTAGGATGAATATTGTATTCTGAGAAAATATTGTAGAATTACTATTGAAATAATTTTTGAATTTCTTGATACATGGATGGTAACATACAATAGGCTAGCTATTTAGTTGGGACTTGTATTTTGAATTAATCCTTAATTTTATGTATGCAAGATGCACATATTTATTGTGCAGGGAATATGCTAGCGAATGTTCTTAAATTTCATGCATGCCTGATACAAGTAGTGGTACTGAAACAAATATGAAAGTGAATAGACAAGTAAATGCATGGCGTGCTGGTTGAATAAAATATTGAGAACTATCTATATAAAGAAAGCATGTATCTCATTAGAATCATTAAATTGGTTCATGAGATAGTATAAACAACAGTAAATAAAAGATAGATGATTGGCTACATATATCCTTTGGGAAAAACTAATAGGCATAATCTACATGCACATATTGAGTATCTTACAAAAAGCTCATACATGTTTCTATAGATGCATGACGTAGATAGGAAATGGGTGAAGCATAGTATGCATACATAATAAGAACTAATGCATGTAGATGGTAAAATTACTTTAAACTCATACATTTTGGTACACGCGGGGATAGGAGAAAAGGACATGAAAGGACACATGTGGTTCAGATAGTTAGTACTTAAATAAAGTACATAGTAGAAGGAAAATCAAATTAAACAAATTAACTACTTTTTATCATGGATTACATGACCAAAATAAGCACACGCTACTGAATCCAGTGGCTCCTAGCCGCGTCATTGAAAATCGACTGATATTTTGATCTAATTTCCTTTCGTGAGGCCTACTCACAATAAAACAAGTTACATATTATATTTTCCTAAGATTTTAACCTCTGTAGAACTTCAGAGAAAATTTACATGCTGAACATTACAGAATGCATAGATAGTTAACCCATTATTGAATAGTTCCATGCCCCTTTCATTAAAGTAAAAAAAAGAAAAAAAGAGAAATTAAATTAACAATCATAGTTCTGTATACAGAGATTTTCAATTCAGTTAGAGTTCAACCCATTAGCCTAAGGCCCGACGCAGCGTAGTACGAGGGCAGCAGGGAACGAAAAACATTATATAGAGATTCAAAAGAATCAAATATAGTCACCAGTCTATGAATGCTAAATTAATAATTTAGTTCACTCATGAAGAGTAGAAAAATATTTACAGACAATACTTTGGCATGCCTCATGCTTGCCGACCTAGGTAGAGGTCGATTAACTAAATTAAAGCACAACCATGCAACTAAAAGGCACGAGGGCCATTGTAGATATTTCTTAGGAAACAATGCAAACCAGAGGTAAACATTCGCCTAGGTTCCAGTGGGAAAGAGGCGATAGGAATAATATTCGCAAGAAGAATACCTCGGCGAATGGGGATGTTTGAAGCCAAGAGATCACCAACCTAGGAATAGAAAAATAAATGTTAAAAGAAGATCACTGAGTTCCCTCTAAGAGCATCCGAATAGAATTCCAATAGTGTGCTTACCAATAACAACAACCCAAAACCTTCTTACTTAAACAAGAATTGCTATGGGTAAGAAGAACCCTGAAGATTCGATGAATATGTGAAAATGAAAGGGAAGCGAAATCTAAGAAAACGGTTTCTACCTGAGATAGCTTGCAGAACCAAGGTTTTATCAACCCTCCTAGATAAAAAATGAAATCGTTAGCCGGGTTTGGATAACAGAGGAAACAAACACAAGAATCTGGGAACATGTAAATGGAACCACAAAAGGAATTAACCTTGGTGCTGAGAGGAAACCTCTAAGCCAGAAGGAAACAATGGTCCCAAAAACTCATTCGGCCAAAAGAAATTGTTAAAATGGGAGATAAATCAAATGTCCCTTCATGAAGTCTAGAAATGAGCCAGGGCATGGTAGAGAACTGATAGAAACATTAGGGTGGAAGGAAATTAACTTTATCTAGTTGGATGGTGACAAAGTCAGCTAACCAGACTTCGTCGTCATCCCATTTGTGCTCAAACACTCATTCGAAATATAGAGGTGTGATGGAGTCTGCCAATGCCAAAGAGGATGTCTAGTTATGCTCAGGTAGTAGAGCTAAACTGAACTCTTGCGGTAGCGGCAAGAAAACTAGTCTCATGAGGTTTCTCATGAGGTTCGAGATGGTTGAGATTATGAATCGAGCAGTAAAAAAAGAAGAGGAAGATCCATCGCTCTGTCAAAAGCCACAAAGAGAACATAGAATGAAGTGTAGGCACGGAAATAGGCAGGTAGGGATGGTTAGGGTTAGACCCAAAATATTAGAGTCGTTGATCTCAACGAAATGAATTTGAACCCTCGATAAGTCATTGGAACAATTATTCTTAAGAACTGTGTCATCATACCAGGTTCACATGGGCATAGATTACCAACACTCACAAGAAATTAGTTGGCAAGAGGGTTAGGTATGAGAGGCAGTTAGCAATGTGCAAGCCATCTTGTGAGAGGGAGAGCACACAGAGTACCAACTTATCCAAAAAAGAAGAAATGTGTCTGCCTATATAGTGAATGCCCACATGTAAATGCGTAACTTGTCCTGGTAGCGTGTTAATGGCCAAGGCTGTGGCCAATGACTCGAACGTGAAGGGTGGGTACTGAGGAAAAAAATCATAAAGGTTATGAATAGTAACAATAAAATGGTTCCGAACACATTAGGATATGTACGGTGTAGGTAGACTTATAATCAAAAGGAAAAAATAAAATGAAGGCTCTAATGTATGTTGTTATACATTAACTTGTGGCACACATTGGCCACTTGTAATAACCCTTCACTATGCATACATTTGACATTGTAATTTAGTGGGGCAAAGAAAGACTTTTTTTTTGGGTATATTTAGAGGTTCGTTACACCCATGCATCTGTATAATATCCTCTAATAAATAAAGTTAACATAGGCATATCTAATCATGCATAGTGGTCACATGCAGATTCTACCATTTATAACATGTTTCATATAGCTCTTTGACACAAGTATAATAATTACCTACTATAATCCCGTCACTAAATCTATACTTGGATTCAATAGCGGTCACATGCATAAGAATTCAATCATCCTCATAAATAAAGATAACACATACATCTATACACTTGTATTGAGTGAGTCAACATAAAAGGGAAGGAGTAAACATATAGTACATCCCATGCAAGTGATTCAAACAAGAGAAATTAGAAAGAATGTCACTTGGATAATCGAGCACTGCGACCCAACCTAGAACTATCTTCGTTCAGTTCACCCTCGAGCCGAGGTTCTTGCAATGGATCAACTACCTCCTATTAATTGTTGCAATGGGTATTTAATACACTCTTTCATGATATGTTTTCCATTAGTGGCGTCCCGCTTTATGGATATTTTTTATCCATTTTCCCAGACTTTTCCTAGAAAAGTTATCCTTTATCTCCCACGAGGCTTTTCCTCGTAAAATCTTACCTTTATCTCTTACAAGCCTTTTATGTTTTTTCTTAACTTAGCATCTTTCTCCAGCGAAGTAGCTTAGTGGATATTTATCTCCAAATCCATTAAGATTATCTAGATTTGAATCTAGAAGTCTTATCATGAAAGAATTATCCATTCCCATTCACCAATGGGATTTGGCAAGAATCTCATCTCTTAGTGTCTCGCTTTTCCAAGTGATTAAATTATTTTATTTAATAATAAAGTATTTACTTTCATTTTTACATATCAGACCTATCATTTATTAGCTTAGGTTAATAGGGTGTTACATACAATGGAGGGGTGTTACATACTCCCCCCCTTAAATTTACACCGTTCTCGATGTACTATTGCATTTTTCCATCTATTTCCTCATTCTTAGGTATCTGTTTCTTAATTTTTAGGGTCCCATGGCCTTGTCACCTGAATTAGACTTTCCAATACATCAGTTACAAAGGATTTCAACAAGCAATCACCTTCCCTCACTAGATGTGCATTGGTTTCAATCAATTTTCTAAGAGATTTTTAGATGAAAAAACCCAATTTTGGTTTGTTACATGAGTAACTACGGGTTAATGTTTCCCACCCTTTAGCTGTGATTCCTCATTTCTATCTTATTTAAATAATAGCAATAAATGCATGTTCCTCTATCTACTTATGTTCCTCCAGAGCAATTTCTTCTTGCAAATCCCCCGCACTAGTCACAAAAACTAAAACTAGGAAATTTGACCAATCAACATATATAAAATATCATATCAGGTTAGCTCACTCATAACCACCAACATCATAACCCCTATGTAACCATCGTAAATCAATATCATATGTCATATGTTTACGAAGATTGAAACAAAATACAGATACCTATCCTTAGTTTCCAATACCAATTCTTAGTTTCGACTTTTGTCTTCCTTTTGCACTTTGCATTGGTTTCCACACTCGGAAATCTACAGAACCTGCTCTTCAACCATGCGTACCTACAGATAGTGTGTAGTGCACACATACATCTATATATGTCATATATCATTATGCACTACATGTATCCATACCGGTACCATGTGTACTTCTTGTACACAGTACCACCTGTACAACTTATACACCATACAAATGTCCATAGCATCACCCGCACGACATATACGTTGTCCACATGTTTTCAACCATGTTACTATTATGCCAAAAATTCATTCCATTATTCATATTACCTTTAAGCAAGTCTACTCAAACCATGCTTGGTTTGTAGACTAGAGAATAAGGAATTTCAGAGACCTATTCAATTTCTGCAACCAGAGCATATGTAAATAATTCTTATGTCCATGTATTCAAGTGCTTTTAGTTAGATACTCCATTTCATGTATCGTGTGGTTGCAGGATATTTTCAGCAAAATGATAACATAGATGCATAATACAACTTTACCATACCAATAACTTTGAGTTTTGGGATTTAATTTGTCACTAGATAAGGTCTTATTAACAACAGAATACGACCTCTACCCAATTATAAAGAATACTATTGACTAGGTTAGTTAGTCTAATCTCAACCTTCTCTTTAGCCCAGAAAATAATTGTTTGATACTCAAAAGTACTTCACACATAAACAAATTATGCCATATGATTCCCTGTTTTCTCTTTTTACCACTACTCCCAACACTTTGTTGGTCACTATCCAAAACCAATTGAATAATCAATATGCAAGTACATACACCTCCCATATATGAGTCATAAATGAAGGTTACAATGTTCTCAATTTCACACCCACTAAGTTTTTTAGGCACTATATGTGCCAAGGTGTGAACCTAGGTCATTAGTATGTTGAGACCCCACTAGATCATGACCTAGTAAAATATAATTCATTTCTTGAAAATCAATTCCTTAAAATACATTTCAGAGTAGTTTATGTCATAATTAATATGTTGTCATATTCGCAACTAGACAACACTATCCATGCAATCTGATAGGTAGACTTCTCCCATATTGCTTCATAGGAATTAGTGATACAAAATATGCATTTCAATTTGTATGGTTGTCAAATCTATTTGAATATATTGTTGGATAGCATTTTATCGAACCAATTGTATACACAATCTTGATTACCAGTATCACTTAGCCATCAATATAGTGAAGTCATCCTATTAATTTAACAACGAATTGTTGCATAGTTTGTTATCCTTTCTCTTATCTTACTTGATGCATGTGTTATTTTACTACTAACATAAGATCCTTAGATCATCATAAGTCGTAATTATGCGAAACCTTTTGGTTTACCAAAGATTTTTTTATTAATTCATAGTCATGTTCTGAATCTAGTGTATAATCAGGTTGCTCTGGATTGTTCTAATTTTATTTCAAATGCATCAAGCACCACCATATCTAATATGTTTGTCATTTCATAAAGCATGTACGCTTTGTTTATATGTATTAGAACCACAGAGACCATTTTTTTATCTTATCACTTCCCACAAGAAGTATATTTGTAAAATCTACAATCATTCTACTAGTATCATTTTTTTCTTGCTACAGATTTTTGAAAGGTTCCTATTTGTGAGATGTTAACAGAACCCCATCTATATCTCGATGGATAATTTACACATTTGGAATTTTGAGTTTGTATTTAATATTTTTTTACTACTATCAATCAAGAAACACCAAGAGTTGATTTTATAGTGCTAGTATGTATTTATACTAGATGTACCTTTGGTGTCAGTCCCACTGACCTTCTCATTATAGTCATAGTTTATGAATGTATAATTTCCTCTCCCACATGCATCTAGTGATTTGTATTGAATTTGTGCTCACTCTTCAATTAGATTGGAAATATACTTTGTGCCTCTTACAACTATCAGGATATTTCTTTATCCGAAAAGAAACTTGTAATTTACAAACTATGCATATCAAATTAAATATGCATGTTGCAGTTGAATATCGGAATAATGACCTGGTAAGTTTGTATATGACAGTGTATATTTGAAGCATTTTCCCACTAAGGGTGAATTAATCAGTTCAACTAGTGGAAAAATCCCATCCCAAAAATAACTACATCATTACATATAGATGCACTAGTTAACAAAAAAATATTAAATTGAAAGACAAATTTAAAAATATAGTCTCATACCTGTCTTTCATGAGCTTAACGATATTTCTTGGGAACTTCATGAATAAATACAATTAATCTATTCTAAGTTGGAAATCAATTAATTAACCATTGATTTCGAATACTTTTGATAGAATGTCATGAATTTATCTTCTATGACTTATATAGATTCTATCTATATACTTTTATTTTAATCTGTGTTGACCATGATCTATGGAAATGGTGCTTGTCATTTTATCTTTTTTGTTTTCCTTTTACCTTATATGAGTTCAACATTTCCTCTTTCATTTATCATCCTTTCTTAGGATCTCTATAATCATAAACTTTATTCCATTAAGTGATGTCCTTGACTGGACTATCCTTACCAGTATTAGTTGGAATTTTATTAAGCTATGCCCTTGCATAGCAATCATACAACTCATAATTTGATTTTACTATGAGTAAAATAACATGATGACCTTATCATCAAAATTTTAATCCAATAATCATACTTTAAAATTACTTATTCACCACCCTTATTTATTCATAGCTTTCCTTACATAATATATCCATTGTTCTTCCTAAAGTTGGTTATAGGCTTTACTCCTCTTATGTCGAGGCATTTAGGATTTGAACCTTCTTTTACCTCAATACCAATGATATATATTCTTCTTACAGAGGTACTACCTGTGATCTAATTGAATATTTGATTAACACTCTAGCCTCGCACTTCCGATGTAATAACCATACTTCACAATTATTACAAAATTGTTTATTTCTCCCGCTCTATTATGCACATCTAAAACTAGGTCGACCATGTGTAAGTATCTTAGAAAATATTTAACAAAGGCATCCACATCAAAGTTTCCCCTAGATCTTGTTATTGTCAAGATGAAGGAAGTAACCATAAATAGAATAAGGAGAAAAATATACAAATCATAGGAGAGCTTACTCTCTATGGTGTGTGGAAGCCCACTTCAGAGTTGATTTGAAATCGTGCTAATATTCAGTTAGAAAAGGATGCAATCAACAGATTATTCTGTTAGCAACAACATAAAACATTTGCTAGTACAGGAGGAAACTTAATACTAATTGATAAATATCACACGCTGACGGAGCTAATATCCACCTGCGACTGAATCATTGACAGCAGTGTATCCACTAAAGGACTGCCAATAGTGAGCTCATTATTATCTAGCTTTGCAATTAATTTTGTGAATACGTGTCATGAAACTTCAAGATCCTTCCACTAGATTATTTCCAATGAGAATATAGGATGAATAATTTACCAACATAGTTTCCATCACATGCCATTCACTGAGGCCACCATGTAACAATTGCAAAGACATGACAAGAAAGTTAAATATAGTTTTGCTTTAACAAAAAGCATAGCTAAATAAATTTCCCATAATTTGTTGTAGTCACATAAGCTTTCTATAGGATATGCACTGGATAAAATATGTCTAACAATACTGCTTTGAGGAAACAGAGTATAAATTATCTCACCAAAGGCTTCTACACTGAACATTAAAATTGAAAAGAAACATCCAACATTATGTTCAAAAAAAAAAAAGAATACCTTTGCTGATAGACAACTGAGCAATTCTAATATGGTTCAATATGGAATTGCCTCCACAACATCATTGTTTTGTGCTCTCCAAAATATATAATAATTTTGGAAGAATATTCATACTATTAAACTAACGATTAAGCATCCCACACTACATCCCTTCACTTGCAGAACCTAGAGGCAAAACAATAGATCAATATCGAAGTAATAATCACATTTAGAAATGTACTCTTACTTCAACTTGTATTCAAACATCTATAGAATTTTTAAAAAGTTGATAATCAAGGATATCATGGAACTAGAATCTGGCAGTTCACAAACATTAAAAGGTAAAATGCAACATGCATAATATGTTACTGTCACAATATGTTTCTGCAGCCTCACCGCGCTACTTATTGATGCATGCACCCTTTGTTGTCAACAAGTCTATTTGTGTATGTTAATGAAATTACTTGATGAAACTCTATGGCCTAGAAATCACCTAAATATAATGAGTATAACTATAACTAATTTGTCAACTTCGTAGAGAAGGTATCACAATTTCAATGCAGATAAATCAGACTTAGCCAGTATCTATAAGCAACAACTTTCACTGGTGTATTTTGGTAGAGGAGCTGGACCCAAGGCTAAGTTGCTTTGTAGTTCCAATTTGGACCACCTCGGGATCATCATTGACACTCAATGCCACACCCACGGTGAAGGTTAGGTAATCTCCTGCAACAAATCAAATGCAGGACTTGATGAGGCCTAAAGGTAAAAATTTCCATGGGTTTCCCGTAGCTATCGCTACCCCACCCTTCATGATGAACACAGTCCATCTTAAACTCATATGCCCTCTGTTTGAAGCTCTATCACTCATTTATGCATAGCCTCATGCTTGGGAATGATAGAGAAATCAATTGAAGGTCAAGATAAACATTATCCACTCTACCTTCTTTTAACATTCCACGTATGTGTCCCTCACAAGGAGAAGATAAGGTTAGGGCGACATGTAATTAATGATAAACTAGATATAATCATGACCGAAGGATAACCATTATCACCCGACTCACCCAGCAGTCGAACGCTTTCAGCTTGGAAGATAAGGGCAACAGAAAATCCAGCTGTGTAGCTCGAAGAGGAAAAAAGTTTTCTATGAAGTGATTTTCTCCAATAATTAATTTCGAAAATCTAAGTGATGTCTACCTTGATATACTAATTTTTTAAAACTTCTGAGATATTCCCACCTTACACACCAGACCACATAGGTGGTCGAGGATTCAATCAAAGAATTCCTGGCTTTAGTCAGTTGCATAGTTGTCAAAGTCTGGTGCATCTCTATCATCCAGATACCTCAAACATACAAACACATAACTTTGACATATGAGAAGAAGGTTTTTGTGCAATTGTAGAATCCAAACCTCAAAGGAGCACCTTCAATTGAAAATGAAAAAAAATATGTCAGATTGCTGGTAGGGAAAGAAGATGATTCCATTTTCCATAACTAAGATATTGTTTCACTACTGCCTTCAGTGTCTAGAATCAAGCACTACGTCATTGGACATGTGAAGCTTGGAACTTCAACTAGAATGAAAAAAATTGAACACGATTTGGTTGCAGTGACTTCAAGTAGAAGATAACGACTCTTATTGACTGTAAGGGGACTTTGTCAGAGGCTGCTATAGAATCTTCCAACTGATGGCTCTTAGATATGGGCTTCACTTTTATTTGTTAAATCCACTGGATTATGTGAGGGGACGAAGGTTTCTTTATGCACAATGGCCTTTTATTTCTCACTGCATCTCGACATTTTAAGGTGTTGTTTAAACCCTCATTCTATTATCAAACATAATTGAAACCTTCAACAAATATGCTAGTCGTTTCTGTTACAAGCCCATCCAACACTCTTTTTCCTTTATGGTCATTGGACATCCCATGCCAATTCTGCAAGAAATACCATGTGTTATCACTTAAGAAGAATTTTAAATTCTGAGCATCAGTTTTTTCCAAAAGAGTGGTGTTAGTCTTGGTCTGGTTTTTCCGTGATGTTTTAGAGTCTAAGATTTTGAATAAGAGTCTTGTTGGTATGTCAAAAGGGGTCAATTCTTTGTTCTTGTATATTATTGGTCTCATATCTCACATTAACTCCACGTGTCGAAGCTTGTTTCAAGGTTCTTATGCGCTATTAAACTATCTAGGAGCTTTCGTAGCGCAAAACCCAGTCTAGGTGTTTTCGTAGCGCAAAACCTAGAATTTACACTGGCTGCGCTACGAAATTGGGGATTCGTGCAGATCCGTAGCAAATCTCATCCAGCTGTCAAATCCATAAAAAATCAGTGGTCCTTACATAATTAGTGGTCAGTCCATGCACTTTGCCTATCACATTCAACCGCTTATCCTCATCATTAGGGTCGTTAAATGTCTTGGTACGCTCAAATTACAAGTTTCAAAAAGAACCCAAGTATTCATTGTCATAAATATAGTTGGGTTCATGCATGAGGAGCAAATTGGCAAGCGTTAAATTTGAATTCAGTGATCAAGCGAGGCAGTGATCGAAGATTGAGACAGTGCCAGTCTTTCAAATTCTCATTCCGCTGGAATCTCATAGAGGGGTCTGCAGAAAAAAGAAAAAAAGAAAAAAAAAAGAGCATAGGTCAGGCAGATGCCTAAGGAATGAACCTGAGGGTTTAGATGTCATCCTAAAGAACGATGAGGTTGAACAAGCCTTCAAACAGGTTGGCTGTTGGAGGTTTTGCGAAAAACTTCAAGGAGGTCATATGCAAGTCACCAAGGAATTTGCCTTAAATTTCACAGGACTGAATTTGAAAGTTGGGGTACTTGAATTGAAAATCTCTCGAGAGATTATATCCACAGTCACTGAGATTCCAAGAGGACAATAACGATGGTTTAAAAATTTTAAGTTTGATATGACCCCCTGCAAGGAATTTCTAAAACCGGAGTTCATTGATTCAGACTTAAACAAGTCAGTACCAAGAAGTTTTGTCAAAGATTCATATGCTAACCTACTTACCTACATACAGAGGTACTTCACCTGCGAAGGGAGGTATCATAAGGTATATTCTTATCACTTCAAGCTTCTGCTCCATTTCACTGGGAAGATATCGCTTGATTTGCCTTTCTACTTGTTTCGTAGCCTAGGCAAAATGTGTGACAAGGTTCAGTTAAAGAAGGAAGCCTGTGAGACCTCGTTGTTTCATCACGGCTTAGTCAAATTGATCGTTTTGCATGAGCTCCAGAAAGTAGATAGGGAATGGTCTGTGTTCATGTTCATGTCTAGCTTCAAGAATGAAACCGGTCTCAGCCCTCAGGCTACGAAGAGTTCTCCACCAGCAGTTAGTCATCGTGCAGAAACAAGATCCAGGAGATTTGTAAAATCGAAGGCTAGGAAACAGGTAAAGGAACCCACCAGACCAATGGTTATCCAAGATACACCCCAACAGTCCCAGAAAGAGAAAACTCAGATCAAAGAAGGTGGACATGAATCATCTACAGGTGAAGCAGTCCATAGAAGAATAACCAGGAGTCAATTAGCTAAAGAAAAAGGCAAGAAAGTGGTTGCTGAGGAAAGCCCGATCTCAAAGGGAAGTTTGAATGACTTGTTGCAAGCTATTGATATTGAAGAATCTCCCCTGGTTCGAGCAGACTTGATAGAATCAGGTAAAAACAGAACCAAAGGGGTCAAAGCCTGGAAAAGCTCAATTTTGATGATCGGGTTTCTAAATTTGTCTTTAAACCAAGAAGACCTGTGATGAGGCATTCAAAGGAGGTACAAGAGGAGCTGCCAGAGTCAAGTGAAACAGAGGAGTTAGCAAAAGCTCATGAAGAACCTGTGACTACATCAGAAACACCATCTCAGCTGCATAAAAACGATAAAGGTAAGGCAGTTATCCCTCAAGAGGAATATAGTGTTGAAGAGTTGAAAAAGAAGTTGAAATTAGCAAACCTTGAAATTGCTAAACTGAAGAAAGCCTCAAGGAAACATGCAATTAAGGAAGCTCATTTTAACAAAATGGAGGCTCTGTGGGAAGACAAAACAATTTCAATACCCGAGGTGGTCGACTGTCATGCTCAATACTACACCTGGTCAGTCCCTGCAATAAAGGAAGCCAAATTCATCAGAAAGGTTAATATGAGACTGAGAGCTGGGATCAGGATTATGAAGAGGCAAATCGAGGATTTGAAGATACAACTAAGCCAGCGAGAAGGACTTCCGTAGCTAAGGAAAATCACACAGCAAGAAAGGCTAAGTCCAAAATTTTGATAATCTACCTTTTTGAAGTTTTCCTTGAAGAATGGTATCCTTGCATTTAATTTTGAACAGCTTCAGGGCAGATGAAAAAGACATTTCAGGAAAAGAAAGCTCAAGACAATCAAATTTTGGCATTAAAAACTGTGTTTTTGTGATTACACAACAGTTTCGTAGCGCGCTACGAAACTGCTGAAGATGATGCCTAATACACAGCAGTTTCGTAGCGCACTAAGAAACTGCTGAAGATGATGCCTAATACATAGCAGTTTCGTAGCGCGCTACGAAACTGCTAAATATGATGCCTAATACACAAGATGATGCCTAATACATAGCAGTTTCGTAGCGCACTAAGAAACTGCTGAAGATGATGCCTAATACATAGCAGTTTCGTAGCACGCTACGAAACTGCTAAATATGATGCCTAATACACAACAGTTTCGTAGCGCGCTACAAAACTGCTGTGGCTGCATATTTTGATGAAGTTGACCAATTTTGAGGGACAAAAGGGAAACCTTTTTGAAAGGAGTTTATGAAGAAAGATCATTTACACAATACAAGCATCCAGCAAGGGAAAAACAAGCAAAGGAAAAGCATATATGAACTATAAGCCATTTGTTATAAAAGTGATCATAGCTAGTATTGTTCATCATACTTCAGGCAGCATTAAAAAGGCTTTATATTCATACAGGTGCATGGGCAAGGTCTACAGTGCATGAAAAACATGATAGTCCAAAACATTTTTGTGTAATCAAAGAAGAACAGCAGGGATAATTGATTTCGAATATCCTTGTGGAGACCAAAAGCAGAAAAACAGGGGCAGTTTCCTACTTTCCAGGAGCAGTTAAGAGATGAGACATTAAGGGCCAGCAAGCAATTTCAAACATCCACCAAAGCTAAACTGAAGAAGGCCATCTGTTAGAGAACGAATTTGGATTGTATTTAATACTACTACCAACATGATGAAGAGTTAGAATCCTAATTGTTTTAGGTCTCTAAAACTGCTAGTTAGCAATTAGTTTCATTTATTAGTTAGTTTTAAGTGTTAATAGGTGTCATCATAGGAAGAATTCGAGTTCCCCTCATGCTGGAGGAGGAATCTCAGTTATGTAAAGAGCTCTATATATATCAGAAGCGCTGATGTACAAAGGGTTGGAAAATTATTCAGAAAATCTCTCATATTTGGCTTTATGTGAAGACTTTGTTTTTAGTAATACAGTACTTTGGCTTTGCTTCTCAGGAATCAGAAGGGATTTGATGTTTTGAATGTCTTGTATTGTTCTATTCCTATTATCCACAGTGGTATGAATGTGTGATTACTTAGAAATCACTAACAGTGCTCTAATTTCCTTCATGCATTTGTAAATTGTGTTGGTCCTTTGTGTTTCTGGTGTATTCTACATGCATTGAGTTCTAAATGCCCTGACTTCTATGTAGAGCTAACCTTACTGTCAATACTGAAGCATATCTGACTCCATAAACCCAATGGATACTTTCTAATTGTGTTTCCACCACTCACATTTTTACATTTGTTTCACAAGAGTTAGCCATCCTACGCGTAATAAAAAATCATTAATCCTTTAAGAGAGCCCTCTCCGGTTGAGGAGGCTAAGCCTCAGCCAAAATTAGGTTTGAAATAGTTACTTAAGGTCTACTTGATCAGCAGCCTATCAGGAACTGATTTTGAGATAACACCGCGCACAATAATGAATCACTGTCAATTTAAAGGGAATTACATGACCCTGTTAACGTTGGTGTTATGCTTGTTTGAGGGACGAATGCTTGTTTCACACCTTCTTCAGTGTCATTTCTGTTGGTATGAATGTTTTCACAATGCACCATCAAGAGTTTAAGAGCCGGACACCATGGTTTGGTGAAATGTGCGGCTTGTGGTCAAGATCAGAATTCAAATCTGATACCACACATTGACTTATTACTCTCTAACTATTTAATACCTTTCATTCGCTACTTGCATTTACTTTTTTTGTAAAATTAATCATCTCCACCTACCTTTCTTCATCTTTTACCTTATCCTATATCACTTCCTCCTATCCTAATATTGAAAAAAGTTCATTTACTCACACCCATTAAACATAAGAAGGATTTACAACAAATAGTTAATTTCAAAGGAATAACAACTCTAGTTCAAAATCATTTTTGATTTGATCCTCATCCAATAAATCCTTTTAAGATCTCATTTCAACCTTTATGGATTCTTATTGGAACCTCTTATTTGTGTAGGACCTAGTCTAGTATCCTCAACTTCTTCATATATTATAGAGGCGGATTGGCCCATAGGCTGAAATGTTTGAACTTAGGGCTCTGATACCATTTTTGACATACCCCTTGGGCACACTACTACGAACTCCTTCTATACTTTACGGGATCCATGATGTGGAATTTTAGATTCATTTATAAGACTTACATGTCAAATCAACCCTTAAACATGAATTACCACTTCGAGAAAAGAATTAATCACGGCATGCAACAAATAAGATTCTTTAATGACTCAATACAAGCACTAATGGAATGATATCTTGAGCCTACTGTAGCTAGTATGGCCATGAATCATAATCATAGAACTACTGGCATAGTTTAAAGTATTACTGACATAAATCTTATGCAATATGCATAAATAGATAACTAGCATCATTCGATGCAATTCATGTGGCGCATAATGTACAACATAGATAACTTGAACCATAGGTTATACAATTTGAAGCCTTAAACCATAATTGTTTTGCATACATCGATGTCTCATGCATAAATATTCACCACAGTAAAAACAAAGATATCACATAAGTTTAGAGACATATTATGTTCCTTCACTAAATTTAATTGTGATTAAATTTAGATTCAATATTTATCCCATGGATCCATAGAAAATCCTCTCATAAATAAAGTAAACGCAGGCAGATCTACTCATGCATAGTGGTCACATGCAGATTCTACCATTTGTAACATGTGTCATATAGCTCCTTGACCAAAATATTAATAATTACCTACTATACTCCCATCCTTAAATCTATATATGGATTCAATAAGAGTCACATGCATAAGAATTCAGTCATCCACATAAATAAAGATAACACATACAACTATACACTTGTGCTAAGAAATTCAGCATAAAAGGTAAGGAGTAAACATACAGTACATCCCATGCAACTGATTCAGACAAGAGAAATTATAAAGAATGTCACTTGGAGAATCGATCACTGCCACCCAACCTAGAATTGTCTTATTTCAATTCACCCCTGAGCCAAGGTTCTCGACATGGATCAACTACCTCCTATTGATCTCTGCAATGGGTATTTAATACCCTCTTTAATGACATGGTTTCCATTAGTAGCGTCCCACTTTTATGGATCTTTTTTATCCATTTACCTAGGGTTTTCCCAGAAAATCTTACCTTTATCTCCTGTGAGGTTTTTCCTCGTAAACTCTTTCCTTTACCTACCACAAGGATTTTATGTTTTTTCTTAACTTAGCATGTTTCTCCAACTAATTAGCTTAATGGATATTTATCTCCAAATCCATTAATCTTATCTAGATTTGGATCTAGAAGTCCTATCATGAAATAATTATCCATTCCCATTCACCAATGGGATTTGGAAAGAATCTCATCTCTTGGTGTCTCGCTTTTCCAAGTGATTAAATTATTTTGTTTAATAATAAAGTATTTACTTTCATTGTTACATATTAGACCTAGTTTTTGTTAGCTTAGGCCAATAGAGTGTTACATACAATAGACGGGTGCTATATATGTATATATATTATTTTATTTTATAAATGTAAATATATCATAGCTACCTTTTAGATAAATCTTTGAACTCCTTATTTTTTTTCTGATTATTAAAAGCAATCCATGAATGGTTACCATCTACGTATTAATTAGGTATAAATAAATTAAAATTATGAAAGTAGACTTTTCAAAATAGACATGTGACATAATTAATATTATTGTAGTGATAGATGCATTCTATAGCCTAGTATAAGGGCGATGTGGAAATTTGTCCATGATCATCGTGAAATTGAAGCATATTATTTTAATATTAAAATTAAATTGAAATGGAAAAAAATAACTAAACTTCTAATGAAACAAACAAAAAATAAATATACAAATATACAAAACAAAATTAATATTAACACCACCTTTGGAATTTAATAAGACAAACAAAGCTCTCTAGGGTCTAGGTGATCGATATGATTGAGTTTCATTTCTTATAAGGTGTTGATTAGACTCCTAGCTTTGGAGATTCAACAACTTGTTTTCTAGCATGAGCTTTGACACGGGATCGAGTATCTGGAACATTTTAGCCGTTTGAGAAATATACATCCAACGAAATGTGATTTGTAGGGGAAGGAGTGCATTATAAATTAGTCATTATTAGTCTTGTCCCTCATATGTGGTATATGTGTCCAGATGTAATTGTCTACGAGGGAGTTGTTGGAAAGGCAGGGGAGCTTAAACACAAATTCACACACGAAACACATGAGTTGTGGCTCTTCTATTGATCACACAAAAATTGATTCTTACAATGAGCGTGGTGAAGGGAATTTAAACCTTTTTGACTAGAGACTTGTCTAAAATACCTTGACGTGCAACCACACACATAATTCGACTATGACTTAACTCGACTTGACTCAACACTCAAAAATGAGTTAACTGACTCTCTAATTTTAGCCAACTCCTCGCGCGGGAGTAGTTAGCTTATTTTAACACTCCCCCTTAATTCCGACCACTAAACTAAGACTCACTCATAACAACTCAAACATGCCTACTGTTCTATGTCTCGGCTAGGCTTCCAACACCCAAGTTTCTTCTATGAAACTCAGACACATCTTTTGCTAATGCCTTAGTAAATATATCAACCAATTGAACACTAGATTTACAAGGATTCAAGTGAACTTATCCATTGCTCACAAGTTCTCTAATAAAGTGATATCTAGTATCAATATGCTTTCTCTTTTAATGAAACACACTATTATTGGATAGTGCAATCACTGAGGTGTTGTCACAATATATTATTATTGATCCTTGTCATTTCTACTTGAGTCCATCAAATACTCTTCATAATCAGACTACTTGATATGTTTCTAATGTTGTTGCTACATATTCTACTTCTGCTGACGAAAGTGTAACAATGGGTTGCTTCTTAGATGCCCATGAAATCATACATGAACCAAGATGGAACACAAAACCATAAGTTCTCTTCCTATCATCCAAAATTCCTCCAAAATCACTATCTGTGTATCAAATAAAATCCTTCTTTTTTGTGCTTGCATACATTATGCCACAATATCTAGTTCCTGCTATGTATCTTAGAATACTTTTTCCTACACTCCAATGTGTGTCTTTTGGAATCTCCATAAATCTGGAAATCAAACTCACTCCTTTCATGCTATTCAGTCCTATAGCTGTGAGATACATGAGGCTGCCAACCAATCTTTTGAATAGAGTTGGATTGACATTTGGTCTTTCATCATCATTGCTTAAATTTGTACTTGTTGCAACTAGTGTAGGGACAGGTTTGTAATTTTCCATCCTGAATATTTTCAACAAATCTTTGGCATATTTATTTTGAAAAATAAAAATTCCTTTTTCAGATTGCTCAAATTCTATGCTAAGAAAAACATTTCATGAGACCAATATCTGTCATCTCAAATTATTTCATCATGGTTGCTTTAAATTCAGCTAACTCAAAATCACCTATAAAAATCATGTCATCAACATATAAGCAAACAATCAAAATTTGTCCATGATCATTTACCTTTTTCAGCAAGGTAGGCTCAATGATGCTTTTGTAGAATCCATTCTTGATAATGTAGCTATAAATTATGCTATACCAATCTCTACGCACTTTCTTCAGTCCATAGAGAGCTTTCTTCAACATGTAAACTTTATTTTCGTTACCTTCAACTTCATAACTTGGAGGTTCCTGCACATAAATTTCTTCTTCTATAATTCCACTCGAGAAGGGTGATTTCACATCCATCTAATATACTTTCCACTTGTTTTGAGCTGTTATGGCTAGAACTTCTCTTACAATATCCTATCTAGGTACTGGAGTAAACGTTTCTCCAAAGTCTATTCATGGTTGCTACGAGAATCCTTTTGCTACAAGTCTTAATTTAAATCTGTCAATTTCACCTTTCTCATTCAATTTTGCCTTGCACATAAATTTCTTCTTCTAGAATTCCACTTGAGAAGGGTGATTTCACAGCCATCTAATATACTTTCCACTTGTTCTGAGCTGCTATGACTAGAACTTCTCTTACAATATCCTATCTAGCTACTGGAGTAAACGTTTCTCCAAAGTCTATTCCTGGTTGTTACAAGAATCCAATTGCTACAAGTCTTAATTTAAATCTATCAATTTCACCTTTCTCATTCAACTTTGTCTTGTACTCCCACTTCACACCAATGAGATTTGTGTCCTTTTGTAAATCAATCAAATCCCCTATATCATTCTTTTCAATAGCTTCAATTTCTTCATAAATGGCTTACACCCAATTTTTTTGTTTGATTTCTTCTTCAAACGAAGAAGGTTGGAATGAAAACAATGAAAAGTTTTAGCTAACATCCAAATCATCATAAATATCTTTCAGACTTCTCATATTTCTCTTAGCATTACATGATTCATCACCTGATTGATTGTTGGGAGAATCTCTGTCTGTTGATCTGCTTGAGATCCATGCTACTCTGAAAATCTTAGAGTCCTTGTTGGCGTGCCTCTGTTTGGTGTCTTCACCTGTGATTCTTGCTGCTCATTTTCTTCTACATCTTATTCTTCCATCAGTGGCACTTGTACATCAACTGTTTTTTCTATAGTGCCATTCCGCGACTCTTGTTCTTTGAACACAACATCTATATTAATTATGGTCTTCTTGGTTACAGGGTTATACAATTTGTAATCTTTTGATTACTCACTATAACCAATAAATATTTATTTTTCACTTTTATCATCCAATTTTCCTCTTCGCTCCTTAGGCACATGTGCATAAGCTACACATCCAAATACTCTGAGATGAGATACGTTGCAAGACATAGCCAACCATGCTTGTTCTAGTACTCTATTCATCACACTCTTTGTAGGAGATATCCAGATCACATAAAGAATACATGCAAATGCTTCTTCCCAATACTCATTAGACAAGTTTCTGCCTTTCAACATGCTTCTTGCCATGCTCATAATTGTCTTGTTTTTTCTCTCTGCTACATCATTCTGCTGTGGTGTGTACCTGGTTGTAAATTATCTTCTGATTCCATGTTATTTACATTAATCATGGAATTCCCTTGAATCATATTCTCCACCATGATCTGATCCTCAATACCTTGATTTGTCGATCACTTTGGTTCTCTGTTAAGGCTTTCAATTATTTAAACCTTTCAAAAGTTTTAGGCTTCTTCTTCAAGAAGTAAACCCACATATTTTTGCTATAGTCATCAATGAAAGTGAGGAAGTAACTACTTCCACCAGTCGACTGTGTCCTTATAGGTCCACACAGGTATGTATGCACTAGCTCAAGAGGCTACTTTGCTCTGTATGCAACTCCCTTTCGAAAACATTCATGGTGTTGATTTCCCAAGATGCAACACTCACAAGTACTAACAGGTTCTCTGATGGGAGGTAATAATTTGACCATATGTTTCTGTTGCACCAAACTTAAACCAAAAAAGTGTAAGTGTCAAAACCAAAAGTGCCATAACCAATAATCATTAGAACATGAAACTGTGAAATAACTCACTTGATCACTGTAATTCATAATTAGAGGAAAGATTTTGTTCCTCGTCATCTACACCTTTGCTGTCAACTGCTTTCTTGGGGGCTTATCATATAAAACACACTCTTGTCCTTGAAAGATAACTCTCTATCCTTTCTGCATCAATCGACGAACACTTATCAAATTATGTTTGAGTCTAGGAACATAATATACTTCTAAGATTATCTTCGTCTCCCCCTACTTGGTCAGAATGTTGACCACTCATTTTCCATCTACATCCACAGTCTTGTCTATCCACAACTTTACCTCTATTTTCACATATTGATCCACATTTGCATCCAAATTTATATTTCTTGGCATGCGGTTACTGCAACCATTTTCCAATAGCCACACATTATGCGAAGGTTCATGCATGGTATGGAAAGCTAGGAACATGGAGTTAGTACTCTTTGTAGTGACATTAGCTCTCTCATTCCCTTGATCAATTATCTTCTTCCTGCAATCATGAGCATAGTGACCAAATTTATTGCAATAATAACATCTCACTTTCGATTTGTCAAATCTTTGGTTATTGATGAAGTTTCTACAGTTGCTTCCACTTTCATGTTCATGCTTTTATTAGCCATCTCTCTGACCACCAAATCTTCTTCCTTGTCCTCTGCCTATTGATCTACTTTTGCCTCGACCTCTGTCTCTTAAAATAGAAACCTGACTTTTGAAGGTGGTGTCTAAAGTGGAATCCTTACTTCTATCTATCATTGCCTCATGCGATAAAATTGATCCCATCAGCTCATCAACTATTGATGATGCCAAATCCTTCGCTTCTTCTATGGCTGCTACCACAACATTAAATTTGGTAGACAAATATCTGAGGACCTTCTGAACCATTGTTTGATCTTTAATTTCCTCACCACAAATTTTTAACTGATTAACGATAGTCATGACCTGATTCATGAAAGAATTTGATGTCCTCTATCTCCTTCATATGCAAACTTTCAAAATCTCTCCTAGTATTCTGCAACTTAACATTGTTGACTTTGGCCATACCTTTATAGATTTTCCCCAAAGTATCCCATGCTTCCTTTGCTGTAGAAATGATCATAATCTTCTGGAACACTTTTCGGTCCACTCCTTGATATATAAGCTGCAACGCTTGTGCATTCTTCATCTTGTCTTTCTTCCATTGTTCCCTCTCTGCATTAGTGACAGCTTCTTCTTCTTCTTCTTCAATTTGAGGTTCTGAAAACCCAAACTAGACATAATCCCAAACATCGTCAGCCTGTAACATGGTCACCATCTTAATGACCTACACATCATAATATTTCCTTGTAAACTATGGGAACTGGGGCTGGAAATTTAAGGAAGCCATCTTTCTTTAAAATTTCTTCTAAAAAAACCTAAATTTTCTTTTTGTAAACTTTTAAAAAATTCTTTCAAAATATTTATGAATGAACTCCGTTTATTGAACCTTTTTTATCTTTTTTATATATATAGAAAAAAAGTATATATAAAAAGAACTTTTAATATAAAAAAAATTAAAAAATAAATCTTTATATATATATAAAAAATATATAAACCCACTTTATGAAAATCCACTCTATATAATGAATCTTATGAAAAACCCACTTCTCTTTTAAAATTTTTTAAGAAAAACCCACGTGATTTATTGAGCTCGTTAACTTGTTCAAACAAAATACAACCCGGAATCCATGTGAGTTTTTTTGAACTTTCAAATGCTGAATTTGTATTTTCTCCATGGCCTCCACTATTTACATAACTTGAAATTTCACAGATTTGAAAGTTCACATAAATTATGTAGTTTTTTTATTAATTAAGTGTGAAATTTGCATGTTTTTTAACAGTTCGACAAATTTTCAATGCAATTTTAAAAAAAAATCAGTCTTTTTCTCTTGGCCCTTTTCTCACTAGCTTTACAGGCACCACATATCTTGTGATCTTTCCTTAGCTTATATGACAATTTGTTGGAAACACAGAGGAGATTAAACATAAATTCGCCTACAAAACACATGAGATGGGGCTCTTCTATTGACTACACAAAACTTGATTCTTACAATGAACCCGATGAAGGGTATTTAAACATTTTCTTCTAGCGAGTCACCTAAAATATCTTAACATGCAACCACATACTTAATTCGACTATGACTTGACTTAACTCAACACTCAACACTCAGTTAACTTAGTCTCTAATTTTAGCCAAGCGGGAGTAATTAGCTTATTTTAACAAGAGCAAAAAGTCGCTTTCCATACAAAAGAGGAAAAAGAGAAGATGTATGAAAAGAGAAGACTAAGAATTAATAGCATCTCATGCCTTAATGCTAATGGGGTTTTATATGGGAGCGTGGGGTTATGGAGATCAAAAGTGAGGTAAAACCAAACACCTCATGATTTTCTGACTAAACCGCAACTCGAATTGGTAGGTAACATACGCATCCTCACAACTAGATCTAGCTCTGGTGGGTTAGTGAGTTAAATTATTTGTTCGAACTACTACTGCTTCGATAAATATTGGAAGATTTCTCCCTTAAACACCTACCATTTCTTGATATTGTTAAGAATAGAAGGCCTATTCATAACCTTATGGAATAAGACAGGTGATTTATATTTGTGGGAAGGAAATACCTGATTATTAATTTGAAATAATTTTGTGTTAGATTATTTGTCATAGTTGCAGTCAAAGGGCATGATCGCCATTAAATTTTGATTATCTTGGATACATTCATGAGAGTGACTCGAAAAGGAGAAAAAATGTGAGCCATATGGATTTGGCTCACTCGATGTGTGGAAAACAGCTTTGGGGATCTAGAGAGGCCAAATGTCTACGATCTCCATTTTAATGAATGTAAGAGATCTTCTAGGGGAGGGGAATGATATCACGTTTTTTGAATGGTGATGGAGATTCCATGCGATTTTCATACACAAAATTTATTTGTCCTACGCATGGAATGGAATGGCAAGGATTTTGGAGCATATTAATTGGCCCGATTTGTCTGAAATGTATTTTTGATGATTGGGTGGAATAACAAATTTGAATTGCCATCTTGAATTTGATTTATGATTTTTCTGATTTCTATGAAGTGACACAAAATTTGGAAAATAGTTTAATTTATTTATTTATTTAAAAACACATTTTAAATAAAAAAAATTACAATAAATTTAGTTTCGCCACACTTGGACTCAATTTCAAAAAAAAAATTATACAACCCTTGCCTGAATAGATGAATATTAATGTGAGAAAAATTAAAATTAATTTTGTTTGGGATGGATTTTATACTCTTTGCACATGGAATGAGTCTTACTTTCAAGGATTTTCTGATAAAGAAATCAGAACTCGAGTTAGTAGTCATATAAATGCGGATGGGAATAAATTAATGGGGTTATAAACTACTAAATCGACCAATAAGCTACAGTCCAATGGAATTCCGATTTGACTTGTAAGCTTCAAAGTTCAAAAAGATTGGAAAATTATTTAAAATTGAAATGTCGCTAAATTATGTCATTCCAAATTATAATTTCATTTCACATAAAATGACAAGCAATTTTGCCTGGACAACAAAAGTAATTATTTTTTTATCCAAGTGAATATGAATATAGAAAATTTAATAAGGAAAAATTATTTTCATAAATGAACATTTTATGATTTAGAATTTATTATTTGAATAAGACTTTTAATTGATCATATTTTCTTTATATTGATCCAAAATATATTTAAAATAATTATTAGAGGATGAGATATATTTATAAATATTTAAACAAAATTATCTCTTAAAAATTTACATCAATATGCTATTCAAGATTGTCACATCTCCATTCAAGATCTTTTTTTTGCAATAATTTATTTATATATTTACAGAAGCAATACTACTATAAATTTGCATTGTGCTTATGAACCTCTTCCATTAGTTCAACTAAACAAATATTAATTAATTAATTAATTAAACTATTTGAACATATAATTAAAAATTAAACAATTCTATTACATAATTAAACATTTCTAAAAATAAATAAATAAATAAAATTAATTAATTAATCAAACTATATAAACATAAGTTAAAAATTAAACAATTCAATTCAATTACATAATTAAATATTTTAAATCAATTTAAAATTATTATTTTATAAAAGACAATGTTGGCTTCCATTCCCTGTGCATCTCTCATCCCTATTTATTAAAATTCAAGAAGATTTGTCCTACACAATTACTGATATATCCTGATGATGAGCCATGGTGGAGGGCTCGAAACGTCGATACAAACAAATCATGGATGCGAAAATTCCGGAAGAAAACAACACGCAATGTATATATATTTTCATAACCGCTTAGGAACTTCTTACTGCAACGATGTACTTGGAGTAGGGATTTTATCTTCCATCTTATACATAAGCCATACCATGGTAAAGGGATATATTTTTTGTCTAATTCATTATTATATACTATGGTTTCATTTCTTTATATATTCGGTTTGGAAACTATATGAGTTACATACCCAACATTAACTTAATGTCGCCAAGCTCATTTCCTTGTACTTGCAATGGCTATTCATTGACTTATCATAGACATCCTAGTTTATATTGCATTACTCAATATCATAGTCCCTAAAGGTTATCCATTTCACTTCATTGATATAGCATCTAAAGACTATCCACATTGCTTCATACACTATCCAATGTCAATCTACATGATAATTATTACTTTATGGTCAACCTCAATTTTCACCATACTTAATATCTTTATAATTATGTTTAATCATATTCAGGTATTGGCTTGAACCACACCGTTTGATTTATGCATATGTCCATCATAATACTTTAATCTTATTTGATTATGCAAGAGTTATAACTTTAACCTCACATTAGTGTCACACCATGAATTGCAAATTCATGGTTAATTTATTAAATGTTCCCCGTAGTTATATTTGCTAAACATTCGATATGTTTGGCCAATTGACTAGCAATTTCATCTTTTTATAAAAAAGTACTATGGTTGTACTCTTGTCCTAACAATTATTAATTTCATAGTATTATGGGCCCATACCAATTTTAGTTCCCTTCAATTCCTCTTTACACCTACGTCGAATCAAATTATCACACCCACGTGGCTGAGACAATAAGGATCGATAGGTAGTATCCACCTGTGCTTGACCATTGTGAAGTCCATCTTCCTTGTCAGGATCTTAGACATGGACAGTGTGATAGGGTCCAATGGATCACTAACAGATAATGATGTGGTGAAAACCTAACCCCATACCCTTCATTCTTTCGAGACTCTTCCATCGTTTGTGCACATGTTTATCCTTCCAACTGTCTAGTCTGCGTGTTGGTGAACCGGAACACCCTTGCAAGGGTTTACATTTGGATAGAGCTCTACGACAAGACCATGATTTGGTCCTGAACATGCGAGGTATCTCTCTTTTTCTATTTTTTTTTTCATGTTTCTCTCTGCGCAATCCTTCTTATAAGTTTATATTCCTCCTTTTGTTTAGTTAATCAAAAGCCTTACTGTGTAGGGTATGTTTTTGTCTCAGATTTTTAACTTTTTGTCTCAATGGTCATTCTTAGGGTTTACCGTAATTGACAATGAGTCGAACATCTACCACGAGACTCATGAAATTGTTTTATGTGCCCTGTAAGAGCTCACTGTGTGGTGAAAAAAAATTTCATTTGGATATATGGTTCATCTCCATTTAGGCGAGTTCCTAACTCTTGTTATCCATTTGTTTGTTAGTTATTTTTTGACAACAATAACTACATCTAAACATTCCTAGCATCATTTTTGATAGGCCTGGTTTGCTATTGTGGTGGCCTTCAATGCCGCTCCTGAACGCAACCCTCTTAGAAATGGTACCCATCACCAGTTATGTATTAGTTCTATATATTACTTATTCTAAATTGTCATTTGGCTCCTTGTATTGTTGATTAAGTTTTTCAGATTTTCTTGTGTCAGTTTTTATGAGAGTCGTGTTTTTCTACAGGTATATGTAGCCTTAGACCTTACCATGTTATCAAGTAACACTCTGCTCTAACGTCAATCTTCATTCTTTAAAGTTATTTAATTTTTCTCTACAGCTTATTGTTGGCCCTAATTTTTGGTCCAATTTTTCTTAAGAAAACATACTTAATTCTTATATTTTCCATCACATCCACCTCATTTTGATGTATTTTATGCATATTCAGGTATTTAATTTTAATTTTGCAATTTCTAAAAGTTTTTATGAAAATTGAATTTTAAGTGCAATTTTTGGACAGAATCAGAAATTCCCGTAATAACTATATGGATGTCATATTTGTAGGACACTTGGGCACAAGCTGGATACATTTATGAAAAGCTTGGGAACTAGGAATGAACTAACCCCAATTGGTTCGGTAAAAACAAGCTAAACCAGGCCTGGTCAAAGCTGGTCAAACATGTTCAGTCGTTTAGAAAATCTCTAGGAAATAGGGCAGTTTTATGATTTCATGAGATTTTCCATATTTTTAGTGATAGGATTGGATGAATTCGACTTGAATAGGTGTATATGGTAGATATAGTTTTTAGAGATACTTTAGATCAGTTTGTTTCATGATCTTCTATTTAAGCCAAAACTTTCAAGACTTATGCATGTAGAATTTTGTATAATTTATGTGGAGACATTTGAATATTTGAAGTTAATTTGAAGAACCTGTTATACTTTCATTTTGTTGTTCAATGTGTGGATGATAGATTGAAGTTGCAATAGTTGATAACCTCCTCAAGTGTGCAAGACAAGGGTGGAGGGCCCCCACTCCAAGCTAAGTACACTTCATTGTTTAACTATCTTGATTTTCATGAACTAGTTGCTTCAAATTTGTTTACTTGTTTTGCTTCAGATTTGCTTACTTGAATTGATATGTGATGATTTATGTTTGCTGATGAAGCTTAGTCTATTTATCATTTTGATATAAAAGGACAACAAATTGTTCAAGTTGAACCCTCTTTTTATTGAATTAATGTATAAGAACTAGAGTTCATGTTTCTTGTTTTCAAGCAGTTTTATGCAATTCCAGTTTTCTAACAATAGCATAATGATGAATGATTTGTGATGAGGAATACCAAGGATATCCTAAGTTAGGAGCCACTTTCATTATTTATTTATGCATTTTAAGCTATTGTCAATTAATTGTTTTTTATTTCTATTCATCAAGTAATATTAAAGAAAAAGGACACAAATGAATCTATTAAGTTAAGAGCCACATCATCTCACATATATTGTAGAAGTGAGTTAGAAATTATTTAATTAAATTTATATTTTTAATATGCACCTCCTTAATTCTTCATATTTTATCTTCTAAGCTTGACTACATTTGATATCCATACATTGTGGATATGCCTCCAAGTTTTACAAACTTAGATTGATAATGAAATACTTGTGTTAATTTATGTCCATAAATTAGCCCAACATTTTGGCGCCATTTTCGGGGAGGCATTCATCAACCTAGGCAAATAGAAGATAAAAGCAAAATCTAAAAAAAAAAAATGACAAAACAAAAACAATAAAAATTCATTTATGTTATGTTTTTCTTAGTTATATTTCTTTATGGCTAGAAATAGAGATCAGAAAGGTAGATTGACTAAACAAAACCCCCCATCTATAGAAGTAGGACCATCAAGACTAACTACATTGGTTGCTGGTAAACCAACAATAGAGGAATTATAAGAAAAAAAAAGAACAAGACAAAGATTAACTTTAATTGAAAGACAAACCTTGTTAGCTTTGGAGGTAAAAAGGAAACAAACTCCAAACGCAACACCTACTTCAGAAAAACAAAAGAAAATTATTAAACCAATAGATCGGCCCATTTTTAAGCTTATAAATCAACCTATTTTCGAAAACAAACAACAACCTGAATCTCAAATTGTCATTGAAATAGTTGAAACTATGATTGAAGAAGGGCAATGATCTGTTATTCTTACTCCAAAACAAAGACTTGAATATGAAAGACAACAAAGAGAATGGAGAAGACAAAGAGAGGAAGAAGCAAAATAAGAAGCTAATAGAAAGAGAGAAGATGACAGAAAAAGACAAAATGATAATAAACAAGAAAATATTGATGATCAGGAAGCTACTTTTGGCTTTCCAATATTAGATACAACTGCAATATTAGGAGAAGATGTGAAAATGAAAAACATTCCACCTTCTGTATTGCCTAACTTTTATGGAATGTCAACAGAAGATCTTGACTCATTTATGTTTGAATTCGACATCTTGTGTAAAACTTATGGATATACAATTGACACATACAAACTTCGTCTCTTTCCTGTGACTTTGAAAGCAGTAGCATTAAAATGGTTCATGGGTTTAGGAGAGCGAACAATAACTTCTTGGGATGACATGAAGAAAATATTTCTTAAAAATTACCAAGCCTATTGTAGGCCTAGGGACTTGAAAGAGGATGTTTTCAAAATGACACAACAAGAAGATGAAAGTTTAGAAGAATACTTGGAAAGATTTTCTTACAATCTTCAAAAGTCTAAACAACACTCGCTAAACCAGGATACCATTCGAACAATATTTCTTAAAGGTATAAGAGATGAATACCTTGACATTCTGAATGTAATGGGAAAGGGTGACATTTCAAACTTGCCATTTAATGAAATTGCATAACTATGTCAAAAATATTCTAGAGGAAGATCAAAAGCTGGAAGGAGAGATGTTAGTTCAAAAGCAGCAAAATCAGCAGCAGGAGGGGTAACAAGAGCAGAGATAGGGAGCTTGCTGGAAAACTTCAAAACTGATCTTCTAAGTACATTAGGGACACAAGTAGATGTTCTAAAAGCAAACAAAAAGAAAGAGGAACAAGAACAATCTTAGTAATCTTTTGTCCCAGATGTAGAAAGAAGCATGCATTAAGAGAATGTCCTTTAGATAGTGTTCAAGTATGTGGCCTTTGCACAGTAAACCATTCAACAGAAAACTGTATAAAGTTGGAAGAATTTCAAATGAATCCAATGGAAGAAGTACACGGAGCATAAGGTTTTATTATGTGGCACCAAGAAGGCCTTGGCAGCCAAGGATTCCTTAGCAATTACCTCAACAAAACTACGAGTATCCTCCTCAAAACTCTTGGAATACCCCAATGCCATGGCAAGCTTGGCCTCTACAACAATATCAAAACCAACCTGCACAAGGTTGGAGAGGATATAGTTATGGAAACCAACCACCTCAACAAATGTAATCTCAACAATACCAACAACAATACCAGCAACAATATCAACAGCCATTCCCATACCAACAATTCCAACAATATCCACAATCCATGCTATTTCCACAACAGAATCTTGCACCATTACTAACACAACCACAACAGGTACAATTGCTTTCAAACCAGCCTAGACCAACTCAGCTAGTAGCAAATCTTAGCAACAAAATGGATAAACCTGCATACAACGTGGAAGAAGAAACATATTTTCCAACATACTAAATTCTTCCCATAAATGATGTCCATTTAAGGTCTGGGAAAGTACTGCATAAAAATTCTCCTATGATCATAGAAGAACCAATTGAACAAGGAGAACAACCTGAAACATCACATTCAGAAAATCAAAGTCACAAAGGAAAAATTGTAATAACTCAAACACCACCCTATCCAGAGAGGTTAATAGAGCAAAAAATTCAAATGACGCTTCCTGAATTTGATATTTTGGATGAATTAAAAAATGTTTATGTCAAAATTCATTTATTACAGACAATCAAAGAAATACCAATTTATGCTAAAACGGTAAAGGAGTTATGAATCAAGAAAACTTGTAAAAAGAAGAAGGATCCCACTACAGTCCAAGTCATCGGAAAACTAGCTAGCCTCATGTCTACAAAGAAAACAGTAGAAAAATCTATTGACCCTGGTATCCCTATGGTTACTATTTCAATAAACAATTTTTCAATTCAAAACACATTGATAGATTTGGGAGAAGCTATAAATGTAATGACTACGGAGACAATGAAACATTTAGATTTAAAAAACATTAGATCTACTACTACGATTTTAGAGTTAGCACACAGATATAAAGTTATACAAGAAGGAATATTAGAAGATATGATAGTCTCTTTAGATTCATGGGAGTATCCTGTAGACTTCCTCATTTTGGAGCCAAAAAAAAACTTGGGAGGACATCCTCTAATCTTAGGTAGACCGTGGTTAGCCACTGCTGATGCCTTTATAGGATGCAGATTGGGAAGAATGATTATTGCACATGGGGATGAGAGAAAACACATCACACTTTATTCTCCAGCACAAGCACCTTCTTTAGTATCATTACTTGAAGGACAAGAACAACATCATCCGCCTTTGAGGCTACCTTACTCGTTTAATCTGATCATCAGTATCCCCATGATGAGGAATATTGTCCCCTAACTGGTCTGCATATATCCATATCTTATTCCATTAGTTATTTCACACCTTAATCTACATACGACCATCCCATAAAGTTAATTTATTAACAACATTAATGAAATCATAGACATAAACACCTTACCATTATCATACTCAACAATGATTGTCATATATAATGGTCACATATAATTTCTAGCATAAGTAAAAATGGCTCCATGGCCCTGGTAATAAAACTACTTACTAAGTTCCCACTTTGGAAAGCAATAAAAATCACATGCATTTATCTAAATTCAACTCCTAAAAACATAAGCACAGATAAGTCCACTTATGTATAGCGACCGCATGTAACTCATTTAATTGTTCTCATGCATATAGATAATGCCACATATACACATATGAGCTAACACTTTAACCACATAAAAATATCATGAGTAACCATACACCATTTTTCATGCAAGTAATAACTAACCAGAAAGGTGGAGAACATCAGTGGATCTACTCATGTATAAGAATTCCTTACAATTCATTTAGACAACTGAAATTATAATAGAGAAGGGAAGAAAACAACATACAAACATTCCATGCATCATGAAACAAACTAAAACATCACTTGGAGAGAAGAGTACCACCACCCAAACATGAATCACCTATGATTCTCCCCAATCCGAGTTTCTTGCCATGGATCAATTGGCTATAATTGATCAATGCAATGGGTATTTAATATCCTCTTTCATGATTTAGTTCCCATTAGTAGCGTCCCTCTTTTAATTTTCCATTTTCCTAGGCCTTTTTCAGAAAATCTCGTCTTTATCTCCCACGAGACTTCTCCTCAAAAAAGCTTGCCTTTATCTCCCGCAATGATTTTTATGTTTTTTCCTTGATGGATATTTATCTCTAATCCATCTGATGGATATTTATCTCCAATTCATCTAAGCTTATTTAGAATCACATCTAAAAGCTTTATCATGAAAGATTTATCTCTATCCCATTCCTCAATGGGATTTGGAAAGAATCTCTTCTCTTGGTGCTCCACTCTCCAAGTGATTTATTTATTAATTTATTTAAAAAGCATGTTTGTTTCCATATTACATATAACACCTATATTTTCTCAGCTTAGGCTTACATAATCTAAACATACAAGGGAAGGGTGTTACATACTCCCCCCCTTAAATTTTACACCATCCTCTGTGTATTACTGCATCATATCCTTATTCAGAGGTAGCTGGTTTGTGAATCCACAACTCTTATGGCCTTGCCATCTAATGCAAATATTTTGATGTACATTAGTTACAAGGAGCTACTTGTAACATTGTTTTGAAACAATTTATGAAAAATTATAGATGCATAAATTTAACAATGATAAATATCATGATCTGCTACTCAACATTACTAAAGCAATTATTTCTCATTATTCATCTGAGGAATGCATGTTCTCTTCTTGCTTTCTTCCAAGCCTTTGTGTTATTGTCGAAAACCTACTTCTTGAAGTTCCTCTACATACAACACATTTGGTTTCATGATGCGTGGAATGTTCCTCATCCGCATACAGGGATACAGGGATTTTCTACATTTTCCCATTAGTTTCCATGACTAAAAAGGCTGCGGCTTGCCTTACTTTTTTCTCCCTAGATTACAATTAAAAGTCATAGCCCTCACATGCCAAGCTTGCATGCCAATGGCGGTTACGGCTTATGTCTAAAAAAAATGATGCCCATGCCTTTTTGGATAACCATATCCTCTCCACGTTTTGTTTTTGGGTAATTTCCTACTCGCAACTAATACAATGATACATATGATCAGAGGGGATGCTATGACTTTATTCCTTGTTTTTACATCTTTCCTACGCATCCACAATTTACACTAATTTCAGCACCAACTCAATGCGATTCGATTCACATTTTAATGCACAACGATGATTTAACTTCAGGCATAAATGGAACCCTCAAATCTGGAATGGACAGAGAGCTGACAATCCTGAGCTCAGAGGTATGAGTTGAAAGGGATTTTCCCCACGGCCTCGGCATAGTTCTCACAGGCCTTCCTTTAATTCCACAGAAAACAGAGGTTGTCTCAACAGGTATAATCGAAGACCTCCTTCCATTCCCGATGTTCTTTATGAGATCGGTAAATAGCACAGTGGATGGGACTGTTCGGAGGAGTTGGGGAAGACGCTAATATTTATAACTTGGATGAATCTCTAGTCTTTGCAAGCACCGAGTATATGAGTGACGATAAAATCCAAGAGGAGTGGAGCTTGGACCGAGAGTAAATTCGTAATAGTTGTCATTTGGACAGTTTTTTGGAGAGAGAATAAGAAAATTGGTTCGATGCCTATGCACTTAAAAACTCTCTAAACACATGTTGAAATGTTTTTTAACCAGCATACTATTTTCATTGAATCCTCCCATGGCTGGCGCTGTGTATCAAGTGTGCTAGTTTGGCTTATTCGATGTTCGGTAAGCGTTGATTCATGCTTTGTATATGGAATGTTTACTTGGCTTCGTTGCTGCTTGGGAAACGTATATGTAATACTTATATTTCCATGCGTTGATATTTTACCATTGTTCCAAATGACATATTACTTAAATGATTTTTGTATGCAATGTCCTATTATAAATACATTTAATAGTTTAATAATACGAATAGGAACGTTTACCATTTATACCATCATCTATACACCAAATAGACTTGATCCCCAATTCATATATGGAAGCTTTATAATTTTTTCAATTTCAATATTGATTTTATATTAAGGAATAATATACCCATGTTCCGCATTTCTAACTTAACCTTATATGATTTATAACCTTTTTTGGTTTTTTATATGCTATCACACAATTTAGATGGGTAAAGTCCTCGTACATATATTCTTTTAAAATTATATATACCATTGTCGATACCTTTTAGTTAATAACAAAGTGCTTTCATATTCCCTATTTTAATTTTTCAACTCGTCCTTAACATACCTTATTTTATAAGGCCCGTATGCATAAAAACCCTATTAGTTTTAAATGCTTTAAATTATTAACATGTTATATATTTGGATAACAGCCATGTTAATATTTGAAATTCCTATTTCCTATACTCTCAAGGAACATAATCCACTTTTCAAACTTCACCATTTTAAAAATGTTGGGTTAACTTTCTTATTTAATTCTCATCCTTAGTTATATTCCGCAGAGACGAATTGACCCATAGACTTAAAGGATTGAACCTGGCTTTGATATCATTTGTAACGTACCTCCTCAGTCTACCTGTAAATTTAGCCTCTATACCCCCTATTCTGGAAAATTTTCTTCTTTTATACTTAAGATTATGCTCTTGCCCAAAGTAACTGGAGTCCATAATTGTATAATGTTTTATTATTTATATAAGGTGGATCCATTATGTGGACTTTGTCCATCTATAACACATTATGTCAGTCATCCTATGTCATACTTTACGAATGGAAGTGAGGAGTCAATTTCAGCATACAGTCATCAACACTTTTTGCCAACCTCACACAAGCTTCAATGAACATTGATTTAAATTTAAGTTAACTAGCATGGTCGTATGGCTAGGAATCTTGATCATAATCCTACATGCATAGTCCCTTTTATGTAACATGCGAAAAAAACTAGACTAGCCTCATAGGATACCGTTCTTTTGACATGCATGGCTTTAAAAACACTGGAACTTTGATTATAACATTTAGTAACATTGTCCCCTAAATGGCTTGCATATATCCATATCTTATACCATTAGTTATTTTACACCTTAATCTATATATGACCATCCCATAGAGTTAATTTCTTAACAACATTAATGAAATCATAGACATAAACACCCTACCATTATCATAATCAACAAAGGTTGTCATATACAATGGTCACATGTAATTTCTAGCATAAGTAAAAATGGCTCCATGGCCTAGGTAATAAAACTACCTGCTAAGTCCCCACTTTGGAAAGGAATAAAAATCACATGCATTTATCTAAAACTCAACTCCTAAACAAATAACCACAGATAAGTCCACTTATGTATAGTTATCACATGTAACTCATTTAATTATTCTCATGCTTACAGATAACGCCACATATACACATATGAGCTAACACTTTAACCACATAAAAATATCAAGAGTAACCATACACCATTTTCCATGCAAGTAATAACTAACCAGAATGGTGGAGAACATCAGTAAATCTACTCTTGTATAAGCATTCCATACAATTCATTTAGACAACTAAAATTATAACAGAGAGGGGAAGAAAACAACATACAGACATTCCACGCATCATGAAACCAACTAAAACATCACTTGGAGAGCAGAGCACCACCACCCAACCATGAATCACCTCTGATTCCCCCCAAGCCAAGGTTCTTTCCATGGATCAACTGCCTCCAATTGATCAATGCAATGAGTATTTAATAACCTATTTCATGATTTAGTTTCCATTAGTGGCGTCCCACTTCTATGGATTTTTCCATTTGCCTAGGTCTTTTTCGGAAAAGCTCATCTTTATCTCCCACAAGACTTTCCTCATAAAATCTTGCCTCTATCTCTTGCAATGCTTTTATGCTTTTTCATTGATGGATATTTATCTCCAATCCATCCAAGCTTATCTATAATCACATCTAGAAGATTTATCATGAAAGATTTATCTCTATCCCATTCCTTAATGGGATTTGGCAAGAATCTCTTCTCTTGGTGCTCCACTCTCTAAGTGATTTATTTATTAATTTATTTAAAAACCATATTTGTTTCCACATTACATATAACACCTAGTTTGTCTCAGCTTAGGCTTACATAATCTAAACATACAAGGGAGTGGTGTTACAATCTCACCACCTGATAATCACTCTGGTCTTGTTGTCTACAAAACCATTGCATGCCCTTGAAACACACACACACACACACACACACACACATATATATATATATCTCGCCGATATGTTTCTAACTTAGAAACAAATATATGCTAACTGAGTAGATATATGAGAGTACATTGGCAAAGTGATGGCGTACTAACTGGGTAATTATATTATAACACATTCATAATCTATTTAGTTTAGTAATTCCTAAGAAGTATGATCATTCATTGATCTAGTCTAATCAAATATGTTCAGCTTCTCATAGAAGTATGTTAATGAAATTATCAAACATTCCTTAATGACTTCCAATTTAATATGTACAAATTTCCTGTTACTTACAACAATTAAGATACATAATAAACTGCCCAACAATAAGTCAATTATGACCATTAAATACTTTAGCACATTGAAATTTATACTTGCAAACTAGCTTTTATTAAGACGTGAGAACACTTGTAAATAAAATCACTAGCATAGTACTTGGAAATTCGCACCTGCTCTCCACTCATCCTAGAACTGTTTTCTCCAGTTGACCCTCGAGCTTAGAACTCCTTGCTGAGGAATCAACTACTCTCTTGATCCCCTTCTCAATTATTAAATACTTGTCTCTCGTGATAATGTTTCCTTTTAGTGGCATCCCACTTTTGTGGATATTCTTATCCACTTGCTTAAGCATTTCCCATAAAATCTCGGCTTTCCCTCCTGTGATTATTTTATGTTTTTCCAAGCTTATCATCTTCCTCCACCTAATAAACTTAATGGATATTTATCTCCCATCCAATAACCTTATCTAGAATTTGATCTAGAATCCTTATCATGAAAGAATTATCCATTCCCATTCACGAATGGGATTTTATTTGGTGAGAGTCTCTTTTCTAGGTGTCTCATTTCCAAGTCCATAGACTCCACTTATTATTTATTATCGAATATTCATTTACATAATATTTTTCATCTGTTTTCCGCCATGATACCCAATGAAATTCAGTCTTACCCAAGCAATATTCTAACAATGGAGGGATATTACAAAGATCCATTTTTAAGAGACATAGAAAGTGGAGATGTGATAAAATAGAAAAAATATATTAATTTATTTTACAAAAATGACTACATAAGAAATCCTAACATGAAAAAAATTTGCATCCTTGCGCCAATTAACTATCAAACTTTCAAGAATCCTATCAATAAACATGTGTGGTTTTTCTTTTCAAAACTTGTATTTCGTGACCTTTTAACTCCATTATAATTGTTTGAAGAAGTATATAATCTAGACAATTTTTAAACGTAAGCATTCATTAATAAAATTAAAAGATGTATTATTTCTAGATTTTGCAAAATCGACCATGAAAAATCATCAAAATATTCTTGAAGGAAATAAAATATTCGAAGATTTGTGAAGAAAAAAATTACTTCAAGGGTAACCATGAGGAAGTAAATTATTAAAATACTCTTCAAGATATATTTAGCAATACCAAGAGGGAAACCATTAAGAAATAATTAGTTGTCAAAATTTCCATATCTAGAATTAAATGAAATAGATGTGCATAATCAATCACTGCAAAAATAATTATTGAAAAAAACATGTCCATTTTTCATGGGAAACTAATTACTAATTTACAATTACATATAGAACATAAATACAACACAGATCCTGTAACATCCATGAACATTGCCATGCAAATCTAGACAAGAACACACAAACCACTCAAAGCATTCAAACTCGGACATACAAACTACTCAAAACATCCAACACATAGACTAAATTAAAAAAGAGAATGATAATGTTAGTTTAGGTAAAGAAAACATAACCCAAAGTCACCAAGGAGATTTTAGAAATGGCCAAACGCATAAAATACAAAACATGATATAAAGACACAGGAGAGATTTTTAGCAACAACCGAATGCAAAAAAATAAAAACATGATTGAAACCCATATGATCACCTTTGAGCCTTTTAACAATAGCTTAATGTAAGAAAATTTCCTACAAGATTTCTATATACTGGTAAGATTGAGATTTATGAACTCACTAGTCTCAATCAAAGTTCAACAAAGATTGTATTGATACATTATTGCTTTAAATCCTTAAACATATGCATACTAATAAACATGTAAATTTCAAAGTATGAAGCTTATCTCAAATAAACATATACATTATAATGATAATATGAAAATAAGAAATTGCTACCCACAACTAAACAACTTGTATCCATCTAACTCTGCATCTATTATGCATCGATAAGGATCAAATCCCTCGAGGTGCAAACCTTTCCTCAATTACTACACTCCATAAAGAAGGTTTGCACCTCTAGGGATTTAGTCCTTATGGATCTAGAGTTAGATGGATTTATACTGGTAATTATTACTTCAATAGGCACATTTTATAGGTCAATATGAGGTTGATGTGTCGTTCTTTCTGTGCTAAATGTAGAGTCGACATGTGCCCCCCTTGAAATAAAAGGAAAATATTCTCCAAGTACAAAATTAATATTGGCTATAATCAAAGATAAAAACGAATATGCATAATTTCATATCAACTTTAAAAAGAGATAAAGTAATTGAAAGTAAAAAAGGTGTTAGCAAGATGTTTAAACCTTATGGTTTTCCAAAATATTACAATGCATGATTTAAATAAAATATTTAAAAATATATGTTACTTTATGTTCATATCAACTTCATATATATATATATATATATAGAAACTACATGTTAAAAGAAAATGTTTTAGTGTTGAAGATAATAAAATAGCCAATGTCGAAAGGAAAAAGGTAATTGAAAATTAAAAAATAAAACAACAATATCAAGTACTTCCTAATAAGATGGGAGATGTGTATCCCCAAGGGATAGCTCACTTGGTCGAGCCCTCATTACTAAGTACCATGCTTATTGGGAGGTCACGAGGTAAAATCTCCTCGATGCCCTTGGGGTTAGGCCTGATATATTAGGCCACCTTTGGTGGATCTATGTGGATTACTAGCCATGGACCTAGCAGCCACTTTGTGACTGTGAACCATGGTTGCCTTCAAAAAAAAAATCCTGAAAGATAGCTTAGTTGGTCAAGTTCCTGTTGCTAAGTAGCTCAGCTGGTCGACTTCCTGTTGCTAAGTACCTCGCTTATCAGGAGGTCACGGGGTCAAATCTCCTTGACACCCTTGGGGTTAGGCCTTGCTATTTTAGACGACGGGTAAATCCCTTCAGGTAGATCTACCTAGATTTTCTCGTGGATGTAGCAGTGAATCAGTGTCCGTAAACCACACTTAAAAAAATATGGGAGATGTGTAATTCAGATAATTATTAATAGAAAATTAATATATTAAATTTAAAAATATTCATAATAATAAATAAATTTAATGTGATCATCAATAAAATATTTTAATATGCAAGATTAAGTAACATTGATGTATATTTAAATATCACAACTCCCATTCTAGATTAAAAAAATTCCTTATTTACTACCATACTTTTACACTATATGTTTATATGTTTATGATCATGATTGTGCTTTTGTGTTAGTTATCTGCAACAATATCCATGACTCCTTGAGAAACTTCACTATGTAATGTTGTACTAAGACTAGGGATTATATCCTTCCGCTTATACCTAGCCATATCTTGCTAAAGGGATATACTTTAGGTATCCTTCATTGTCATATATCAGGGTTTCCTTCCTTCATAATTTCGATTAATAGACATATGAGCCACTTCCCCAATCTTAACCTATTGTTGTCAAGACACCCTCTTTGTACAGGTCATGGTAATCACCCCCTAATTTTTCTTTCAATTACGTTATATCCTATTCCGTAAAATCTATAGGATTCACTCCTTTGGAAATCACTATAAGCGCGCTGCAAAATTTACACACTCGATTAATATAGTTATGTCCCCTTTCCATTATTCCACTAATGGTTATGTTGGGCTAAACATAGATAACCTAGATTAATTCTGGCCTCGTACTGGATTTTGTACATATTTTTAAATGCAATCTTAATGTTTTCATTTTTTTGGTATTGTGACCTGCCTCCTATTTGACGTGTCCACTCCGCTAGGCCACTACAGTGCCCTTCACATGGGCACAGGTGTCTATGGGTTACGGTGTAGTGTTGTAGGTGTCAAACGACGATGAATATGAACTTCCTCAAACCCTAATATCTTCACCATTTCGTTGTGGGCGATGGACCGCACGCCTCATTAGGTTCGGCCCTTCGGGTTGGTTTCCCTCGCTCATCGCGTGCAGCGTTCCATTACTTGGCATAGGGAACTTGCCAGAATTTCTTAAAGACTCCCCTACCATTTTGTGATTCCCTGTTTTCCCCTGTTCCTTACAATTTGTACGCAGGTGCAGTGCTTGATACTTGCACCATGCAGGGATCAAACACTTGGGTTGGGAAGCTACTTCGGCAGTTCCCTACAGATTAAGAAATAGTCCAGGCATTTCCCGTGAGGTAATATTCAAAAGACATGGTGATTTCCTCTTCAAGTTTACGAATATGTTTTTCCTTGCATAAATTTATGAATTTCCTAACCACTCACCTGCTACCATCGGGTTTTAGGTCTCGTGTCCATTCCCACAAGAAAGCGGAATTCTGGTTGCTCACATTTCTGGGCAAAACTGTTCCTTCTTCCCCCAGTCAAAACGGTACTAAACAATTGCTTGCAGATCCATTTGTTTCTGAAAGAATTGCAGGCATGATATTGATCTCTCTTCATTTCATTGGTTTCCACACGCCCAGCGAGCCTCCAACCGATATTTTTATTCTGAAATTGGCTTGATATACAGTGGTACCCCTGCCAGGTAATATGCACAACCATACAAACTCAAGGTATTTTTATCGCTCTTACATGTTTAATATTCCTCATGGTCACTAAATTCCGAAAGGAGGCGGGTTCCTCTAACTGTTAGCCGAAACGTGGCAGGAGGGTTTAGCTGTTTTCTTTCTTTCTTTCTACCATTACAGCTGAGCGACGGATTTGACAGGAGTTCTTCAACTCGAAACACACACAGGTATGATTGTACACCCTCTCGTGGTTTATATCTTTTTTTTTCAGATCTTGGAGTAAAGCGGCCTCTTACTAGACCCTTTAACTGGGTTTGTTGTATATTTTGTTAGGGCACTCTTCCCCCTCACTCTTTGCACATAGAGTGGATGTATACCATCCTAGAGGCATCCAGAGAAGTGCACGCCACTTACGGGAAAAGACTCTATGTGGAGGGATATGGTCACTACGTGCTTTATTCTACTAATTTCGACAATGATTTCTAATTATACTCCGCGGTGATTATGGCGCTAAAGGTTTGCTAATTTACCTTTATCTTTAACAGCTGTATGCATCCTTTCACTGAGGTATCATTGCGGATAATGTAACGCCTTTTGATCAACCTTGTTGTGCCGTGACATAATTTCTAGGTTAGTCGATCTTCTTATAGGAGATCAAGCATTCTTGAAAGTTCTGAGCGGTGACACTCTTGTATTCTTAGAGCACCTCGGTCGCTGTTGTCGATTCCTGGTGGCTCGGCTTCTGTTAGATACATTTTATTTATGTTGAGATGTTTTAGGCTTGGCTCAGGAAGCTTTCCCATGGTTATGGCACAACCTCTCTATAACTCTTCGTACTATTCAGCCAAGACCCTCAGATAGAGCATCTATGTAATTTAACCATGATTTTCTTTATTTCCTGTTCTATGAATGTCCATAGGGACGGATTAATACGTTGGACCACTCCAAGAGGCTCTATTTTCTTCCTGATGTCTATATCACTAGACTGTACATTTCTCCCTCCTGTGGAGACTTGTCAATATTTATAAAGATGTGTAATTATTATCATCAATGTAATCTATAATGCTTCCATTTTTTTTCATTGTGCCTTTTAACTCTGTTAGGCTACAGGCCATTATATAATTTCAAATTGACTTTTTATAGTTGTTGGTGCCTTGGACTACCACCGAATTGTATAGTCGAAGTGTCCCAGAATTCAATTTGTTTCATAACGGTAATCCCGTCCAGTCTATCAGCTAACTTTGACTAATTTTTTATTTAAGATATTCGATGTAGCCATGTTTATCGCATAGTTTATATATCTTAGATGATCCTCAGTGTTCTAATCAATTTTGGAATTAATCTTATACAAATTCCTTCTACCATTGCGAGTCTTTCTGCCTAGCATCCGTCCTCTGTCCTAAGTAACTTTCTAATACTCTAGACATTCAAGGAAAGAAAATGGACGGTTTAAAAATCTACCGACTTCCTAATCATCCACAACGGATCGAGATAAAAACTCATGCCATTAACTCTAACCCATGCTCTTGTTATGATTTCCTCAAGAATTTACGAGTTATACCTGCTCTTAGCTCTTTCTCCCCCGCGTTTCTAAATAAATATAAGACTCTGGCGTAAATCGAGGAGTACAGGTATCCCACGTTTCCATTGCCTATTATTGTAAGTTAGTCTCCCTTTGGGTTTCAATTATAATTTTCTAGTTTTGAGTAGAACAAAGAAATATATAGCCGCAACTATATCATCTAAGATAGAGTTCATTGTTTTATACACCACTCCTCTAAATAGGCATATTCCATATTTACTAATGACTCTTTATCCTTAACGTCCATTAATAAAGGATCCAGATGGTGGTTTCTTGGACACCCTGACTTATTTTTCCAGTAGTTTTCTCCATCACATTTGACCCTAAACATCGAATTCTCATTAAATTTTAGTAATGGCAGGTAGCTAAGGTTGCAGAAATTTAATTAAATAATTGGGTTGTAGTTCTATAATTTTCTTCTTAATCCACGTGATCGTATAAACTCCACTTTGAAAATCCTCCTTGGTGTTTAAGCCACCAGAACATCAATCAATCATCTATATATACTATACCACGATATTACCATTATTTATCTAGAGTTACCGGCATAAATAATTACCGTAATTTAATCACAAATGATATATGTAGCCCTCATTAGATTTACAGTAATTTAATTATGAAATAGTAAGGGAATTTGTGTTATCTTTTGCTAGTAATATTAAAATTACAACTCCAAGGACTTTCTTGTACGTTTAATAAACCGTTTACAAATCATACAATTAAACAAGATATCTTCCAGTCGTAACGAAGACATCTATTTAACCAGGCCATTCAGAATTTATAAATTCTTTTCACACCATCACCGATCTACTCGAAGAATAATAATATAGCATATATTATACGTTCGAACCATCAATAAATTTTACATATTTGAATCATTAAAGATATGATAGAAATTCCTGTAATGTATATAGGAAATCAAATGTTGATTAGATTAACAAATTATAAAAAAATAAGAAATTTAACAGAAAATGTATTCACACAACAACCAACTAACCATTATTTACTGCTAGGATTTCATTTCTTTCTAACTCGTTTCTTATTATGAATTCATTCCGTGCTCTAATTATCTTATACAATCCAATTCTGTTGATTTAACTTCCACTATAACATAATACTAAATATGTTCCAGATATACTAATTTAACTCCCCAATTCTAGCATACATTTATAATAAAATAATTAAGATTAGTTTAACAATATTAATATTCCCAAGAATGGACAGACTATATAATTCCGCAAAACATGCAAACTCTAATGAATGAGATAGTACATTCATTACGGAAGACAATACCATTCCTCTTTTGTCCTGACAGATTGTTCTCATCACAAAGTCCTTATTCACTACCACCCATCACTCCATCACTGCCACTCATTCTACATTGTAGGTACATTTACTTTATTCAACAATAATTCATAATTTGCAACATATGCCACAGTCAACAATAATTCATAATTTGCAACATATGCCACAGTTTACAGTCAACAATAATTCATAATTTGCAACATATGCCACAGTTTACTTTTGGTTGAAAGAGTTAAACCACAATCAATCTAAAAAAATCACATACCACAATCAATCTAAAAAAATCACAAGAGGGGTATGGAAATTCACACTTTCTCTCCACCCAACCTAGAACTCCGCGAGCAAAAAAATCACAAGAGGGGTATGGAAATTCACACTTTCTCTCCACCCAACCTAGAACTCCGCGAGCTCACCCCCTAGCTAGTAAGCTTACGCAATCTAAAATTGATCTCCTCGAGCTCACCCCGAGCTAGTAAGCTCTTGGTTGTCCCAATCTAAAATTGATCTCCTCGAGCTCACCCCGAGCTAGTAAGCTCTTGGTTGTCCCTGGTTGTCCCTTGTAATATACCTATTGTGATTAACCCCACGTAAAGTAATTTTAAATTACCAATCAGTTAATCAGACCTGCGTAAAAGTAATTTTAAATTACATATCAGTTACAACTAATTCTTGCCATTGGTTAAATGGATCAGCGAGCACCCTAAGAGGAGGGGGAGAGAAGGTGGATGGAGAATGCGGTGCTGTAGAGACAGACAGAAGAAAGAGGAAAATCTTTTCCAAGAACAGGAAAAAGGAAAGAAAAGGAAGGTTAAGTCTGGTGAGGACCAAATAACCTGGCACAAAGTGTGCGCAAAACCTGTTGAGGGTTGGAGGCCTGCAGGATGGCTCGGGGGGAGAACTCCATCTGAGTGATGGGTCTCATGGCTGGGTGGACGAGCAGAACTAAAGTTCAGGTGACTTATTTGTTTGAGAACCATTCCCAATTCTAGCAAACCAGGTACGGTCTCAAAACTGTAAAGCCTCTGAACAACAAATATATATGTAATAAATACTAAGAAAATCAAATAGGAAATACGCATTACATTTCCTTAGAAGCTGTAGCTTTAATGTGAATATGCAGATGCAGTTCTTATCTGTATGGTAGACTGTCATTAACAAACGAGAGTAGCTACAGAATAACCCAATACATGAGAGTGGTAGAACAAGAGAGAAACTATCAAGGTTCGGTATTGGGTGACGGAGTCGAAATACCCTCACGGGTTGAAATACAAAAACTCTGTTAACAGTAATCATAATACTAAATGCTTGAAAGGAAACAAAACCTTACAATAATAGATTGACCAAATACGAGGGTTAGAACCTCTGAAACCAGGTGCAGCGGCACCATCAGTAATCGGTAGATATCATTGATATGAGAATCTCAAACCCTACGGGTACCGGGTGAGGGAATGTCGTGGAAATAAACATGCATATGCTTTAGATTATTAAAGTCTGTAGATAAGTTATTTATCTGAAACAAGAACCAGTCAATACCCTTGACCGTGAACAAAGGTTAAACCATTTGTGGATATGGTAGTGGTAGCTGGTCCATGAAATTATACAGAAAGAAATATTCATGATCTTTATAAAGTACTGAGCATATGAGAAACGATGAGAGCATTATGTTATTTCTACAACCATGCATAAATCTGTGATACGGATGTAAATCATATATATAGTTGTGCATGGAGTCATAAGGAAGGAATACAGTCGTTTAAATAACCTATTACAAATAACTGTGAAAGGGTTTATTAATACCCATATGCGGATTCGGTGCATGCAGCCGAATGAGCAACACTGATTATACAAGAAACTGTGTATATAATTGACATTGAATAAAAACGGCATTCCTTGAAGAGTAAAGCTTAGTATAGAACAAAACTTAGAATGCATGCTGTGCATATGACATAAACCATGAATATACAGCGTAAGAATGAACATACATTATGAGAACAGAGCAAGACTGTAAGTACAAGCGTAAAGCAAGATTAATATGGTCTAGCCGTCCTTTAAACAAAAAAGAACATGAAATCAAAGCCATAACTGGTAAATCCTATGTTCAGTGTAGATATTAATGAACTTCGAGAACAGAGTAATATTCATTACCAAAGTAAATTGCTATGAAGATTATACAGTTTTCAATACTCTGTCTATACATAGCTCGATTGAAAATTTGATCCTCTTTTCAACCATAAGAGTAAAATACTAATATCATGGGGAGATAACCCTGAAAGGAAAATAACGGAAATTATGGCAAAGTATCTGCTGCAAGGTTTGAGCGCGGAGGCTCAACCCGCAGTCTAAGCTTAGGAAAATATATGTATCTGTAGACTCGGTAAGCCGAGACAGAGATCATAAACACTGTAACTTTTAACCATGAACATTGATACAGAAACCAAGCCCTTACGGGTCAAACATATATAACCTCAGTTACAGTAAGAACCTAAGAACATGAGGGGGAAACTGTGAGGATTCTCGACAGAGAATACCTCGGAAAATAACACAAGGAGGCCCGCGTTGGAGCGGTGGCCTGCAGCAAATCGAATACCATGTCTTAAATTGATGAAATCTCAGATATTAAGGAACAAGCAACGGTATAAGTTTTACTTACCTGTAGCCAAGAAGGCTGAGCCGTCGTAGGTGGCCAGCTTTGCTCTATGGAAGGGTATGCACGCGCCAACTGAACCTCATAGCAACAAAAAGACCAGGAGTTAATGACACAATCCGATAACCTCTGTAATTGAAATAGATATGGTAAATTGTTAGCTCAATGCAATTACAGGCCGAGACCCATACCTATAATGGTCGTAGGACAGGTTCGACTAACTCCTGAGCGGTTGCAGAGCAAAGTAGTGCTGCTGGTAAGCGAAACCCCAAGCTGGTATACAGAGCCGGAGCAGAATAGAAGTGAACAGGTAAATGAACCCGGAAGCGTGGGAAGGGGTATAAGTATCCCCATAAACCCTTGACCATATAACAGTCGTTCGATTGCGGGATGTAATCTGAACCGTGGAGTCAAGGCGGGAAATGAAATTGTCAAGTCCGAGATCCCTACTCCCAAGGTATCACATGGCCGGAGGAGCCAGGGCACGCCACATAGCCCTTTCCGGACTGGTGTCTTAAAGGCAAAAGTGAAGTGGTGGTTGTGAGCGCTGTGGCCGGACCATCACAGGCCACGCCTTGTTAATGCACATGTCCGTTGATAAAACCGTGGCATGACTATAATACATATAAGCCTACGTTTAATAAAACCCGCGGGTAGGCATTACCTTATACATAGTGTTGATGCGTTGAAATCATAACAAATATGGTTGACTAAACATTGATAACATATGGTGGGTTGGGTGTAAACGACTTTCAAATACAATGTGCAGATTCAAAACCCGAAAAACCATATTGTGTTCAATGATATGGTGAATTTAATATATGATAGAACCATAATGTGTTTAATGATAAGGTGGGTTGACATGTGGTAAATTTTTTTTTATGTACATGGTAATAGAGGTGTGACAAATTGGTATCAGAGCTAAAGGTTGCAATACTGGCGCCTTTGGGAATTGGTAAGCGGAAAGGATATCGAAGTACGCCATCAGTAGGCATTAACTCAGGTATGAGTTTAATCATTCGCATATTCATTTATGTCGTACACTACTTTTGGCATGACAGGTGTGATTCATGTTTATAACTTCTTTGAGAAGTAGGTAATAAGTTGTTGCATAACTACGTTCATAACGTTGGATTCCTGATGAGGATAAAAGACAATGAAAACTTTTGTCGCACTTACAAACAAAATTTGAACACTCATTACACTTAAGAACAATATTGAACACTCATTGAGGAAGTGACAACCAACTACCAACTTTTGATTTGCACATATGGCAATAACAACAATGCATATATTGAACTAGATTGAAATTACAACGAACACAATTTAATGAGCCAATGCATGAATATAAAATTAGGGGGAACATCCTTGAATAGGATGGAAAAATTGTTTTAAAAAGGACATTAGAAGAACCCCTTTAGATATTGAAAACATGCAATGAATCAAGCAGCGGGGTTTGATTGTCATAACTAACTTTGATTCAGTCTTGTCATGGATGCATGAAGACGATTGGTAGTTGAGATTGGTTAGTATTGTATGACTAACCCATAGAACTTATATGCATTAATTGAATTGGACTTAAGATTGTTACAATTTGTAAATAAGTGAAGGTTGGTTGATGTTACGAATGTGTGTATGAAGATTCTTACTCTCCTTGTGCTATAGTTCCGGTTGTTTATGAGAAGAGTTCTTAATTTTATTCACCATGAGAATGCATGATGAATAGTATATGCTTATGTCTTCATAGATTTAATGATGTTACCCTTTAATTAATCGAAATTCACTAGCATGATATGTGTTCATGTTAATCATTACTTGTTGGGAGATAAAAATCATTCGAGCTTCGATTTAATGATGGTTGAATTTATCTCTACTATGGGAATGATGGATTTCTTATGCATGTTGCATTCAGTGTGAGGTTAATTGTAAAGGCATGTTCAGTGGGTAACATTTCTAGGACCCATTCGTGGTTTGATTACATGCGATAATTATTCATAAATAGACTACCTGTGTTAATACAGTTGTCAGTAAACTCTAATTACCTTCCCCAACTATAAGATGCTTCCAAAGGAAATGGAAGCAAGGAGAAGGAAGAAGATCGTGCTGTAGGGACAGACGGAGATGGAAAAAAAAAAAAAAAAAAAAAAGGGAGTTTGGAAATGACTAGATAGCGCTTGATGTGCATGTGAGTATTCCCTTGACCATGCTTAAGGAATTGGAAAATGATAACTACAGTGTGTTGCTGTTAATGATTTTCGTAATGTCTCCTTGAAGTCATTATTCTAAAATGGATACATAGTAGTGTTATGATATTTGTTGCATCTAGCATCAAGTGGTAGCATCAAGTGGTAACTCTGGTGCATGTGTGACACTTAGGAGATTATGTTTCTAATTGCATAAGTAGAGCAATTGCTTCCGGTAAGGGTGGTTTAATTTGTTAGTTATGCATGTTGATCCAAGGATAAGATAAGTATCTTGCTCACTTTCTTGAAGAATACATATGAATGTTTATATGATTTCTTAGTAGGGGAAGTATTTGAATGCATGCAATGAAAGAATGGTTCTTTTCTAGATTTTCTTGGTAAAGAAAATGTGTTAAAGCATGCAATTAAAGATTGATTATTTTGTATGCTTTCTTAATAAAGCAAATAAGTAGTTCTTATTGGGAAGACTCCACGTGAGTCTTGTATGTGAAATGCTTGTCTGTTGTCTATAAAATCCTTGCTAAATATGGCCAAAGTAACTTCTTGAGGAAAGAGTATCTTACATATATACATAAACATAGTCTCATCCTAAGAGTATGCATGCTTCATGTATGAAGATGCAGGATTTTATGAGAATTTTCTTGAAAATAAAAGTAGAGGTTCTTCCCTTAAAGACACATTAGAATAGTGATCATACAAGAACCAAAATCCTTACTTGTTTCATGAAAAGAACTATGTGCATTGAAGTAAGGTAATTGTGTTAGGAGAACACATGTTGCATATGAGTAGCTATTGTGACTTTGAAATTATAAGTCGGTGTGTACTTAGAGAAAGTGGTCATGCTAGCTTCCTTGAAAATAATAATCTCTTGGAGAGATTGTCTTGTTGAATGAGCTGTGTTGATTGCTTGATTTTGATACATAAAGGATAAGTAAACCTTGTTTTTGTATCTTGAATTTTTATGCCTAAAGATAGATATCTTTAATAATTTCTGGAAAGGGAATCTGGAGAAACCCTCACATCGGAAGAGAGAGAAATGAGGATTAAAATGACCTCCTTTAAGAAAGAGGTATGTGGTTTGTTGTATGAAATGCTGGTAGTATTCTAGTGAAAGGAATATGGGTTGTATACATTAAAGAAAGGCTTATATGATAAGCAATGGTATGCACAAAGATTAGTCATTATGATATAGAGTTATGATCTTTGTATGTTAGAGAGATTATGTTTTATTACATTAACAATACATGACCCAAGCTAGCCATAGTAAACGTAAGATAATACTCCATTAATGATGATTTGAATTGGAACAACAGACTATGGCAAAATTGGGAATGCTGAGAGTATTAACTCAACGGTTGTTGACATTTATACATTAATGAGTATTTGCATATGCTTTTATACATGACAATATTGTATGCATGAACATTCTTGGAAATGGAATACGTGTTAACTGATGCATATTTATAACTAACGTTGCTGATGGGATTAAGTAGTGGTAGCTTAACGGCAACAAGAAAACTCATCACATAAATTGCTGCAATGTGAAATACAATTATAAATGAGAAAGAATGATGTTATATGATATGCATAAATTATGCTATTTGGAAAATTTGCATGCATACAATGTGTATGATGGATATGTTTCCCATCAATCTTGATGTTGTGGACCCATGTTGGGGGTTAAGTGTAAATGCATGGTATACATGCATGTTTGTTGTGCAAATGATAATGTTCATATGGTTCATTGTGTAAATTACTTTGAGAAAGAGTATTAAAAGAGAAAATATTCATGCTATGTCTGGTTAGGATCAGATGGCATAAGAGGAAAAGAATTTTCCTGTGTACGCTATGTCTAGTTAGGATCAGATAGCGTTTACTGGCGAGACCAGTGTAATTGCAGTCGAGTAGGACCTGCAAGTGCTTGGGTTGATGGCAGTACCTGCCCGGAGGGGTTGATGGTACTTGTCTGCCCGGAGTTGGGTTGATGGCAGTACCTGCCCGAAGGGGTTGATGGTACTTGTCTGCCCGGAGTTGGGTTGATGGCAGCTACCTGCCCGGAAGGGTTGATGGTACTTGTCTGCCCAGATCTCCTCTCCCTAGAATTCTTGAGCTGGTTGGCCAGTGGAATTCTATGTTAGACCTGGTAAGGTCTCTATCAAAGAAACTGTCTGGATGAGAAAATGACTCGATTTGGTTGTGGAAACCAGTTCCCATGGGTTGGGAATTCTTTAGCCTCTTATGGTGCTCATAGCTAAAGAAATGAATGAATCAGCTATATGATATGTTGAAAATAAATTCTATATATAGTTGTGTGAAATATGTTATGCACATTTAACAAGAAAATGAGCTTAGTGCTCAATAAGGAGTAATTGGAAATCTTAATTCCTTTATTGTATTATTAATGTTGTGAACATCTTAGTGGGAGCTAAGACAATTTTGCTTGATGCAGTGATTGACTGTTTTAATGATTAGAGAGCTATGTGCTCTTTTGGTACTTCTCGAAGTACTTTGCGGATGTCTTTGGTGAGAATTCGTTCAGAATGCACGTGGAACGGTGATTTATCATTTGATGATTAGTATTAGTGCTCTTTAAGTACTTGTAAAAGTACTGTGATTTAGGAAGCATCTAACATTGCACAATTGATTGCTAGTCAAAAGTATTTCATTTGACTCAAAATATAGTGACTAATGTGATTGAATTGTTAGTCATATATTACAGGAGTTACTTACCATGGAAGGTTGAAGAATTGTCCAACCTCTATTAAAAGGCTTACATGAAAGTATTCATGATTTTCAAGCATAAGATGGTAAGTTATGGTAAGTTGACACAGAGAATTGTTATCATGAATGAATAAGGGCCAAGTGGTGGCGATTAGAAGTTGCATATTTTTTGCAATTACGAATGCTTATGAATATTGATGCTTAAACTAATGATATTTATTATGACTATATCATTACTATTTTGGTTGTCGTCTTTTCTTGGAATAAAATCGTTGATTTCAAAGAGAAAGGATCACATTTTGTGTGGATTAGATGGTAATACCACGAGTAAAATATCAAGTTCGTTGATTTCAAAGAGAAAGGATCACATTTTGTGTGGATTAGATGGTAATACCACGAGTAAAATATCAAGTTCGTTGATTTCAAAGAGAAAGGATCACATTTTGTGTCGATTAGAAGGTAATACCACGAGTAAAATATCAAGTTCCGACGAAAGATGAACACCGAGGACGGTGTTCCTGTTAAGGGGGGGAGTATGTAATATACCTATTGTGATTAACCCCACGTAAAGTAATTTTAAATTACCAATCAGTTAATCAGACCTGCGTAAAAGTAATTTTAAATCACATATCAGTTACAACTAATTCTTGCCATTGGTTAAATGGATCAGCGAGCACCCTAAGAGGAGGGGGGAGAGAAGGTGGATGGAGAATGCGGTGCTGTAGAGACAGACAGAAGAAAGAGGAAAATCTTTTCCAAGAACAGGAAAAAGGAAAGAAAAGGAAGGTTAAGTCTGGTGAGGACCAGATAACCTGGCACAAAGTGTGCGCAAAACCTGTTGAGGGCTGGAGGCCTGCAGGATGGCTCGGGGGGAGAACTCCATCTGAGTGATGGCTGTCATGGCTGGGTGGACGAGCAGAACTAAAGTTCAGGTGACTTATTTGTTTGAGAACCATTCCCAATTCTGGAAAACCAGGTACGGTCTCAAAACTGTAAAGCCTCTGAACAACAAATATATATGTAATAAATACTAAGAAAATCAAATAGGAAATACGCATTACATTTCCTTAGAAGCTGTAGCTTTAATGTGAATATGCAGATGCAGTTCTTATCTGTATGGTAGACTGTCATTAACAAACGAGAGTAGCTACAGAATAACCCAATACATGAGAGTAGTAGAACAAGAGAGAAACTATCAAGGTTCGGTATTGGGTGACGGAGTCGAAATACCCTCACGGGTTGAAATACGAAAACTCTGTTAACAGTAATCATAATACTAAATGCTTGAAAGGAAACAAAACCTTACAATCATAGATTGACCAAATACGAGGGTTAGAACCTCCGAAACCAGGTGCAGCGGCACCGTCAGTAATCGGTAGATATCATCGATATAAGAATCTCAAACCCTACGGGTACCGGGTGAGGGAATGTCGTGGAAATAAACATGCATATGCTTTAGATTATTAAAGTCTGTAGATAAGTTATTTATCTGAAACAAGAACCAGTCAATACCCTTGACCGTGAACAAAGGTTAAACCATTTGTGGATATGGTAGTGGTAGCTGGTCCATGAAATTATACAGAAAGAAATATTCATGATCTTTATAAAGTACTGAGCATATGAGAAACGATGAGAGCATTATGTTATTTCTACAACCATGCATAAATCTGTGATACGGATGTAAATCATATATATAGCTGTGCATGGAGTCATAACGAAGGAATACAGTCGTTTAAATAACCTATTACAAATAACTGTGAAAGGGTTTATTAATACCCATATGCGGATTCGGTGCATGCAGCCGAATGAGCAACACTGATTATACAAGAAACTGTGTATATAATCGACATTGAATAAAAACGGCATTCCTTGAAGAGTAAAGCTTAGTATAGAACAAAACTTAGAATGCATGCTGTGCATACGGCATAAACCATGAATATACAGCGTAAGAATGAACATACATTATGAGAACAGAGCAAGACTGTAAGTACAAGCGTAAAGCAAGATTAATATGGTCTAGCCGTCCTTTAAACAAAAAAGAACATGAAATCAAAGCCATAACTGGTAAATCCTATGTTCAGTATAGATATTAATGAACTTCGAGAACAGAGTAATATTCATTACCAAAGCAAATTGCTATGAAGATTATACAGTTTTCAATACTCTGTCTATACATAGCTCGATTGAAAATTTGATCCTCTTTTCAACCATAAGAGTAAAATACTAATATCATGGGGAGATAACCCTGAAAGGAAAATAACGGAAATTATGGCAAAGTATCTGCTGCAAGGTTTGAGCGCGGAGGCTCAACCCGCAGCCTAAGCTTAGGAAAATATATGTATCTGTAGACTCGGTAAGCCGAGACAGAGATCATAAACACTCTAACTTTTAACCATGAACATTGATACAAAAACCAAGCCCTTACGGGTCAAACATATATAACCTCAGTTACAATAAGAACCTAAGAACATGAGGGGGCAACTGTGAGGATTCTCGACAGAGAATACCTCGGCAAATAACACAAGGAGGCCCGCGTTGGAGCGGCGGCCTGCAGCAAATCGAATACCATGTCTTAAATTGATGAAATCTCAGATATTAAGGAACAAGCAACGGTATAAGTTTTACTTACCTGTAGCCAAGAAGGCTGAGCCGTCGTAGGTGGCCAGCTTTGCTCTATGGAAGGGTATGCACGCGCCAACTGAACCTCATAGCAACAAAAAGACCAGGAGTTAATGACACAATCCGATAACCTCTGTAATTGAAATAGATATGGTAAATTGTTAGCTCAATGCAATTACAGGCCGAGACCCATACCTGTAATGGTCGTAGGACGAGTTCGACTAACTCCTGAGCGGTTGCAGAGCAAAGTAGTGCTGCTGGTAAGCGAAACCCCAAGCTGGTATACAGAGCCGGAGCAGAATAGAAGTGAACAGGTAAATGAACCCGGAAGCGTGGGAAGGGGTATAAGTATCCCCATAAACCCTTGACCATATAACAGCCGTTCGATTGCGGGATGTAATCTGAACCGTGGAGTCAAGGCGGGAAATGAAATTGTCAAGTCCGAGATCCCTGCTCCCAAGGTATCACATGGCCGGAGGAGCTAGGGCACGCCACATAGCCCTTTCCGGACTGGTGTCTTAAAGGCAAAAGTGAAGTGGTGGTTGTGAGCGCTGTGGCCGGACCATCACAGGCCACGCCTTGTTAATGCACATGTCCGTTGATAAAACCGTGGCATGACTATAATACATATAAGCCTACGTTTAATAAAACCCGCGGGTAGGCATTACCTTATACATAGTGTTGATGCGTTGAAATCATAACAAATATGGTTGACTAAACATTGATAACATATGGTGGGTTGGGTGTAAACGACTTTCAATACAGTGTGCAGATTCAAAACCCAAAAAACCATATTGTGTTCAATGATATGGTGAATTTAATATATGATAGAACCATAATGTGTTTAATGATAAGGTGGGTTGACATGTGGTAAAAAAAATTTTATGTACATGGTAATAGAGGTGTGACATCCCTGGCATCAACAAACTTTTGTTGATTTCTTCAATGGTTTTTTATTTCCTTTTTTTTCATGACAAAGTTTCTTTTAGCGACATCTTGCTTTTGTGGTCTTTTCATGCACTTGCCTAGGATTTTCCCATAAAATCTCATCTTTCTCTTCCGCGAAGCTTTTATGTTTTTTCCAAGCTTATCATCTTTTTCCAACTAAGGAAGTTAATGGATATTTATCTTTGATCCATTAATATTATCTAGAACTTAATGGATACTTATCTCCCTTCCATTAAGCTTATCTATAATTTGATCTAGAATTCTTATCACGAAGGAATTATCTATTCCCATTAACCAATGAGATTTTATTTGGCAAGAGTGATTTTATTTGGCAAGATTGTTATCTCTAGGTTTCTAATTCCGGAGTGCATACATCTGATCTATTTATTTATTAATAAATAACCATATGTTTCCTCCCCCTAGCTTATGACACAACCACCCCTTCAACATCCTAGGCCACCTTGCTAACAATACCCATCCTCAATCGGTTGTGCTAGTGAGACTTGAAGAATGATATGTATATATATGATATAAAAAGATTATAAAAGGACAATTTATGGTTAAAAATTTTGAGGTAGTGTTACTATTTTAAATTTTGAGGTTTTTATGGATATATGTTAATTTTGAGCTTTTTTGGATATATGTTTTTTTTTGTTTTTTAGATGGTTTTCTTTGAAATTCAACAAAGATTTTTTTCACTTACAAGTTTTAGTTTTGTATTCTATATAATATTAAAAATAGAATTTAAACAATAAAAAATAACACATTGTATATATAGAAAGAAAATCACAAATGCATATAATTTTTTGTTTAAATTTTGCACTCTAAAAAAATGTTATTTGATTCATAAAAATTCTTACGGAAGATAGACCAATATTAATAAATATTGTTATTTTTCCAATACTTTATCATCAAACATGTAAAAGTTAGTTAAATATAAATTTCAATTATAAAATTTTGTAACTTAATTTAAAAAAAAATCAACGTAAAATAAAAACAACACCCTTTTAAACTAACCTTAAATAAAATTATAATTTTAACCATATAAACTAGCATTTTCCAACATCGTACTAATTAAAAATGTCCCATCTCCCAAAAGATAATGGTATTTATTATGGGAGTAACATCGTGCAATAACGTAATGTGTCATCAACAAAAGAGAACTCTTTCAGAATTATTATATTCATTGCACTGTCCCGTAACTCGATTGTGATTTTATTCATTGCATCGTCACTTAACAATTCTAGACATCGTGATTATATTCATTGAAGTGTTTCATATCGAGTAGTGGGATACCTTTTGTTGTCTCGTGCTAGACTAAGGGACCATGCCAAAGAATCTAAAGTAATGTTTTTAATTTACTTAAAATTTTTAAATAAATATAAATTTTAAATATTTATGAGAAAAACAAAAGGTTGATTTATTCCTAACAAAATTAAGCTTTAAAAATGATAGCAAAAATAGAATTTAAGTAGATATATAATTTCTTAAATATTTAGATTGAAATCTAATTTTTTATAAATAACAAATGTGTATAGAATTTTTTGATAGCCAAACAGTCAATATGGAAGAGATGATAGAAGGTAACAATTTAAAATTCTAGTGGAATTAACTAAGACACATTTTCACTTAATTAATATGTTTAAATAATGATAACTTTGGAGGAGCTTTCAGAGAGATTGATAGTCAATCTATTCTTACTCCAACTTCTTGTTACCTTGAAACTGTGCATAGAAAAAAAAAATGAATACATAATTGAATAACACGAAGAAATCATGGAGATACACAAGTTTCACAACATGAATCCAAAATCCTTCTATTAACATCAGAAAGAAAGTTACAAGCATGTTCACTGGTTCATCACGAGGGTTCAACCCTTTCTTCTTCGCATTGAGTTCGACTTTCAAAGGTATCTATAATTTCGAAGGCTGTTGTTGATGATTGTACCTAGATATCTAATTTATGTTCACTTCCCCTGAAATTCTGTTGTCTTCTCCTAAAATTATGTTGTTTGATCCTATTCAATGATCTCACATAGTTTATCCCATATCCTTTCATCAGAGATAGAAAATTTTATAATTTTTCTATATGACTCATTGACTTTAGTATATTTTTCAAAAGTGGGCATATTTATAAATAAATGCTTGATTTCATGCTGAATTAACAAATCATAAGTTATCCCTTAAATCAAAGCTTTCCCAGTAATAATTCCTCTAATTTTGGAAACTTTGGGCTTTTCCACTGGTATATCATATAACCTTCATTGATAATGTTCATGTGGAATAAATTTGCCACTTCTATCGTGTAAATCTAGGAGTCCTTTCTGATGTAAACCATTGAATTTCCTGTGAAATTTCTTGATCTGAACCTCCAAATTCTAGAACTTGTTCTCAAGTTGTAGCATCAAATTCCTCTTGGTTAGAACCATTCTCACCTCCAAGACAACTTCAATTCCCTCTTCAATGCTGAATTCGTCAAACTCATCTTTTGTCTTGGAGTTTAGGACTTTGATTATGCTTGTAGCATCTCTAGGTTTGTGGTCCAGATCCTTATTGATTCCTGCTACTACGGATTGTGACCTATGCAATAAATCTTCCTGCTCAAAAATAATTTCAATTGAAGGACATAACTCAGCCACTGATACATTAATGTCTAACCCAATATTTTCTTTGGCATGAGAAATAGTTTGTGCAATTAAAGATTCATTTTCGTAAACTTATAATTGTTGAGTTGATTGATAATTCTTTTTAATCTCAGCCAAATATGCATTATTAGACTTAACCTTTTGTTCTTGAATTTTTTGGAATTGCATTTTGAGTTTTTCAATTTCTTGATCCTTCAAAGACAAGTCTCCCATGGCCTTTGATAGTTGTTCTTCTTAATCAATATATTTGTCTTCTACTTTGATGGTTATTGTTGTAGATGTCTTTGCTACTTAAGTAGTATCTATATGAATGGCCGCTGAAATAATGAGTTGGTGCTCTTTTTATGTTAGAAGTGATTCCATGTCACCTTCCATTTTCTAAATTTGAACATTTTGTTCAACTATCAATTTGAACATATTTTCTTTTTCCTTTTCAAGTTGACCAACTTACTTAGCTTGTGGATTTTAAATAGTAGGAAGTTTAAGTTGATTCTTTAGTTCTTGAATGTTAGCATTCATATTCTTTATCATCTCTTATGCTACCTTGATATTACTAGGATTATATCCTAGTTTGATCACCAGATCATCAAGAGCTTTGGTTCTGGTAATTTTAGCCAAGGATGCCATTATTTTGATCTTCAATTGTGTTTGAATATCATTTAGGGAAGCATGTAGTTTAGAGGCCGCCATAGCCGAACTTGTCAATGTGGAATATATCATTTCACCAGACTACTTATGCAAGTTATTTTCATCAATTGAATGAATTTTCTTCGTGTGAAAAGAAAAAATGGATGTGTTGTAATCGTATGCACTTTTAGGGAATGGAAATGTAGGTTCCAAGAAAGCTAATTGAAATTGTCCCATTTTTGGTATCAAGTGCGGAAAAAAGTTTGTGCTATGTAGTGGCAAACTGCTTCCAAATTTCTGAATAAGTGGTGGGATTTAATGATTCATTATTCCTTTTAATTTCTCTGTATCTAGAAAAAAAAATTGGTGTGTTGTATCATGAGAAACAAAAGACATAGGACAATTTGTAATTTCTTTAATCTGTGGAAAAGAAGTGGTGAGAAAACCTGACAGCACCACTATGGCTTTCTCTTGTGAACTCTTGTCCTCTGAAGACCAGTGAGTGTTTGTATTCTTTCTCATTTTGAAAACTTTGAAACTTGTGGCTTGACCTTCTTAGTCTGTAGGAGAAATAATTTCTCTTGGTCTTTTAGTTTCTTTTCTTTTAGGAACTAGAATCTGTGAAGATGTCTGCCATTCTTCTTGATTTGCATATTGTTCTATCTATGTCCTGGCTATATGTAAATATGGTGTGATTTTTTTCTCAAATCTCAACTTTGAAATAATCCTCAAGCGATCATAGGACCACGTAAAACTCAAATTGAACTCCATCTGCTTTAATAAATTATCTACCTCATTCGCAGCTACTTTGGTATTGACAATGAAAGGGACATTCTATGCCTTCAACTTGAATTGGGTTTTCTGCTTCCTAGATACAAAATGAAAATCATCCATGTTAATAACTTTCCTAATGTATTCCAAGGAAAAGGTCTTGATTGACACAAATACTAGTAACCTGTAGGCAGGAGGTTCACATCCATATATTCTAATCTCTATATAATTTTGGTAGAGGTACCAGTCACCAATATTGGCTTGCTTAGTAAGGTGCAAAATTCTTCTGATTTCAGATGAAATCCTTCGTATAATATCATTGGTGGGAAGACATAAAGACATATACAAAACCTGGTTTGCATAATCACAGAAGGAATGCTCTTATGTGTTCTTCCTTATCAAGGAAGTCTACTGAATGACTGGCTGAGGCCTTCCTTGTGCATCTAAGTTTTATAATGGAAACGTAAACTTATCTACTTGATGAAATAAAATTGAATACATAAGAACTGAATCATGTTTAAAAGCATATTCAGTATAAAACTTTAAAGACTCATCATGAATACTCTCTGCCAAAAACTAAATGTAGTTGGAAATCAATGAGGGTTTATTACCAATAGAGAACACTGATAAAAATCCAAGTATTACTACATGGGGCCACTGACGAGTAGGGTAACCTGACAAACAAGCCACCATGGAAATGACCTACTTAGACACTTCTATGAAAATTGAAGTGGGATAGGGAGATTAGTTCTAGGAAACTCAGAATTATCAGGTAATAATGACTCAAAGAGAAAGGCTCATTTAGGAAATGGGAGATTTTGATAAATCGCCATTAGGGAATCTATAGAAAAACGGCGCAGAGGAGTTGAGAGATTGATTTCAAGTGCCTTGTAGATTGATTCAGGTTTAATGGAAAAATAAAACTTTATTGTTTTGGGAAATTACAACCCTCTAACTGGGAAGATAACTGAGATGGCACCATGTGAGAAATTTTGGGAAGATATGAGTTTGGGGAAAGGAAATTTGGGTTACGAAAGTCTCCCAAATACTCAGTTCATCACTAACATCTATAAATTTCTAGTTTTCATAGTTGTGGAGTTCATAAATATCAAACTCGCATTGCCTTTCTGAGAACTTGTACTGTGTATCTACAAGATGGAGTTCATCTAGGGTAAGTATAGAGGCCATTGTAGGGCTTTCCACAATTAATTTGAATTTCCTTTAGATGAAGATATCGTGAACAAAAAATTACAGGCTAGGGCGACAAATTACCGGGAAAATGACGATCACTATTGTATGAACGATGGTAGCATGATTATGGAATTCAGAATTGTGCCTGGTGCTAATGGAAGATGAAATGGTGAAAGGAGAGGATGCAAAGTGGTTGTGATTTAAAAAAAAAATAAAAAATAAAAATAGGGAACTCAAATCCTTAATAGTTTTTGTGTGCATCTTATTAATAAATTTAGATATTGGCCTGAAGGATTAATGGTAAAATGATTATATAAATGTTTGGAGGGAGAAATTAACTGATTAAATGACTAGATAGTTGGAGCGAATAGGAAGGGCACAAGTGGTGAGGTGTGAAAAGGCACAGGGACTGTTATGTCCCTATAATACTAGTGATTCCCCCATTACTATTGTCATTGTAGCCCTTATTGTTATTGTTGTGCCCCTATTGTTCCCATATTGTTATTATTGTGCCCATAGAAGCCCACTATTGTTATTTTTGTGCCCTTATATTATTATTGTTATGTCAGCTTTGATTATATTTTGACCCCTTAGACTCCTATATATAGAAAGGAGGTTTTGTCATTTGTATCATCCAAGAATTGTTCATTTGTATAATGTAAAGGAGGTTTCCCCCTCAAAAGCACTGATTTATATGTCATTGATCTACCTTTTCTATCTTTTTGTGAGCTGGTTTCATAACATTTGGTATCAGAGCTGGTTGGAATTTTCAATATAACGTTTTGTGTGCGATGTTTCATAAGTTAACACTAAAACCCATTTGAGCCAATATCTCGATGCTCCTCAAGTTCGAAATTCAGACATTGTCTAGCTATATATTTGGAGATATGATCCAAAGAAGTTAGGGTTTTTTCAAGCTTCCGAATTACATCCCAAACAAGTGATCTTGGAAAATATTCATAACATTCTCTCTGTGTATCAAGTTGAAATTTGGTAAGAAGTTACAAAAATAGGAAGGAATGTAGTTTTCTGTGCATCTTTTTCATATCCGAAGGTTGAAACAGTGACACGTGAAACTTCGTACAAGTTCGCTCTACTGAAAATGTGTATAATTAGGTCATCTTGGGAGGTTGGGCATTACGCTTTCTTGGAGAATCCAATTTCGATCAAACTTTTTGTGTTGGAAAGAGGACTCATATGGCTACCATAGTTAGCAATTTCAAAGCTTGGAGATCCAAAATTTTAGAGATACATCAGATACAATATCAAGTGTCTACAAAGTGAAAAAAGGCCATATTGAAGCATAATTATCATTAATTGATGCCCCAAAAAGAGAAAATGAAAACACCTACTAAGCAACCTGAAATCTCTAGAATGACTCATGAAGAAGAGGAAGAAATTCAACATGCTATATCAAAATTACGAGACCAAGTGCAACAAAATTCACTCTTAAAAAAAGTAACAAAAGCTAAGATGGATGGTTTAAAGAAAGACGTCGAAGATAAGATGGATGACGTGGAAGCTAAGATGGAGGGTTTAAAAAAAGGTGTGGAAGCTAAGATTGAATGTTTAAAGAAAGGTGTATAAGCTAAGATGAATGACGTGGAAGCTAAGATGGATGGAGTGGAAGTTAAGATGGATGGTTTAAAGAGAGGCGTGGAAGCTAACATGGACGGTTTAGAAGAAAAACTTAAAGGAAACATGGAAGATTTGAAGACAGATTTGGTAAAGTTTCTATAAGAAATTCTTACTAATGGCAAAAGGGTAGTAAAATAAAACTCATGATAAGAACAAAATAAATGTTAATCATGATTTCACAGACTCTAACGTTGGAATGAAGACCCACCATGTTCGAAATATTGATATGAGAAATTTTGATGGCAAGGATCTCCTAACATGGATACTACAAATGGAGCAATATTTTGATCTCCATAATGCGCAAAACACACAAAAGGTACGTATTGCAACTTTATATTTGAAGCCAAATGAGTTTGCATGGTATCGATGGATTTTCTCTCATAAACAAATTGTCACTTGGGTAATTTTTACGGATGAAATGATATGAAATTATGAGGATACAAAAAAAAAACACTTTTTTAAGCCAATTGATGAATGTCAAACAAAAGTGTTCAATGATGGAGCACACTGAGGACTTCCAAAAACTAAATATAAGGGTAAAAGATATTCCAGAGGAGCATATGGTTGATGTGTTCATAGGATCTTTAAAGGATAACATCCAACATGAGGTTCACCTTTGGGAACTTGATTCAATGGAGAAGGCATTCAGGTTGGCAAGAAAAATGGAAAGAAAAATTATGGCAAAAAGGAAACCTATAACTCACAATTATAAAGATGCAAGTGTTGTTTCCCCTTGCCTTCCACAACCTACAAGGTTGACACCACAACAATTGGAAGAAAAAAGAGAAAAGGGGCTTTGTTACAGTTGTGATAACAAATACACTAAAGGTCATAAGTGTGATGAGAAGAAATTATTTTACATAGATTTTGAAGAGGAGGAAGAAAAGGAACAAGAAACATCAAAAGAAGAGGATATACACCAAGAACAAATCCTAGAGAAGGAAGAAATGCATCCGACCATATCTTGTAATGCATTGGCTGGAATTACCACTCCTCAAACTATCAAGATAGAAGGACATATCAAGAAGAAAAAGGTAATAGTGTTGATTGATTCGGTCAATACCCATAATTTTATTCATTTTAAGATAGCCAAAGAATTGAATTTCCTCCTATATCTAGCACTAGAGTGTCAAGTAATGGTTGCAAGTGGAGGAACCATAAAGTGCTTCGAAAAGTGCCATAATATCAAGCTATCCATAAGATAATATGTATTGAATAGACCAATACTTTCCATTCCAATGGCCGGCGTTGATGTTGTACTACGAGTCCAATCGATACAATCCTTGGGTACAATAGCTTTTAATTTTCAAGAATTTTTCATGAAATTTTCTTAAGGAAAGGAAGTTGAATTAATTCTAACTGAATTGAAAATCTTCTAAAGAAATAACAACGAGGTGTAATTGTACAATTATGTTCGCTAGAGGTTCCCACATCAAAATAATCTATTTATCCAAATCTCGAAAAAGTCTTGGACAATCATTCCAAGGTATTTGAGACTGCCAAAGGCCTCCCACCTATTCATGATCATGATGATGCTATTCATTTGATTCCAGGAAATGTTACTCCAAACATCAGACCTTATAGATATCCTTGTTCCCAAAGGAGTGAAATTGAACGTATGGTTGCAAAAATGCTAGAGGCTGGTATAATTCAACCTATTCAAAGTTGTTTTTCTCCTCCAATAGTATTGGTTCACAAGAAGGATGGATCATGTCGCATGTGCCTAGATTATAGGGAGCTCAACAAGCTCACTATTAAAGATAAATTTCCCATTCCTGTCATTGATGAATTATTGGATGAATTACATGGATCAATTTACTTCACCAAGTTGGATCTTCGTTAAGGATATCATAAAATCAAAATGAAGACTAAAGACCTTCCGAAAATAGCATTTAGAACTCACGAGGGTCATTATGAATTTTTGGTCATGCCTTTTGGCCTTACGAATGCACCTTCTACATTTCAAGGTTTGATGAATTCCATTTTCAAACCCTTCCTTAGAAAATTTGTGTTAGTATTTTTTGATGATATACTAATCTACATCAACTCTTGGGAGGATCATGTTCAACATGTTGACAGGGTGCTCAAACTATTGTAGGAGAAACAATTATATGAAAAAATCTCTAAATGTTTCTTTGGAGTATAAGAGGTGGAACATCTGGGTCATATTGTATCTCACGAAGGTGTTAAGGTAGACCCTAGAACAAATAAAACCATTAAGGAATGGAAAATCCCCACATGCATAAAACATCTGCAAGGATTTTTTAGGTTGACAGGGTATTATCGCAAGTTTGTTAAGAATTATGGGAGAATAGAAGCACCTCTAACAACATTATTGAAGAAAGATGCATTTTTCGTGGAGTCCAGAAGGAACAAAGGCCTTTGAATATCTTAAAGAGGCAATGTGCCAAGCACCTGTCTTAGGTACACCAGACTTCACAAAAACCTTTATTATGGAATGTGATGCCTCAAGAAATGGAATTGGTGTTGTTTTAATGCAAGAAGAAAGACCCATTGCTTTTGAAAGTCCTCCAACCAAAGGAAAGTATTTACACAAAGCTATTTATGAGAAGGAAATGTTGGCAATACTACATGCACTTAACAAATGGCAACCCTACCTAATGGGAAGACACTTCAAGGTAAAAACGGATCATGATAGTCTTAAATACTTTATAGAACAAATATATTCTTCAAATGAGTAGCAAAAATGGGTCACAAAGATGTTGGGTTATGAATTTGAAATCATGTACAAAAAAGAGAAGAAAAATGTTGTGGCAGATGCACTCTCAAGAAAGGATGAGGATGTGGAAGCATTTCTTTGCGCCATTTCTATTATCCAACTAGATTGGATAAATGAAGCATGAACACATATTCCATTAAAATTGGAAAACTATTATTACATGGACATCACTAGAATTGAGTTTTTTGGTTATTTTGAAATTCTAAATCCACTATTTAATTCCATATTTAATGAAATATGTGTTTAAGGGATGAATGAGAGAATGATGAAGAAGTGTGGGCACTTATTCAAAAGTTACAACAATATCCCAGTACATTTGATACATTTAGTTGGAATTGCACCAAATCAAACAAAAGATTCTTATGGAATTGCACACCTCTCCCTTAGGAGGGCACTCAGGATTTCTAAAAAATTACCACAAGTTTAGGAAGGATTTTTTTTGGGATGGCCTTAAATCAGGTATTTAAAAGTTTGTGGTGGAATGTTTGGTTTGCCAACAAAATAAAGCTGAAACAATTAAGACAAGGCAGCATTGGGAGGAGGTTTCAATGGATTTTATCACATGTTTACCCAAGTCTGAAGGAAAGAGTGTTATTGTGGTTGTAGTTGACAGACTTACCAAGTATGCTTATTTTTGTGCATTATCTCATCAATTTAATGTGAGTACAATTTCTACTGCATTTATGGAAACAATTCAAAATCTACATGGAAACCCAAAGATTATTGTAAGTGACAGAGATCCCATTTTCATTGGAAATTTCTGGACAGAATTATTTTCTTGTCTTGGTACTTAGTTAGCTCATAGCTCATCTTATCATCCTCAATCTGATGGGCAAACTAAGATAGTAAAAAAATGTTTGGAAGGATATCTTCGTTGCTTTGTATCTGATAGACAGACACAATGGGTCAAGTGGTTGGCTCTCGCTGAACGCTAGTATAGCACTTCCTTTCATATTGCAGCAAAAATGACCCTATTTATGGCACTTTATGGATATCATCCACTGTCCATCACATCATATTTAAGAGAAAATTATAATGTTCAAGCAGTGTAAGATCACATCGAGCATGAACAACAATTTCTCTAACTCTTAAAGGATAACCTGACTTTGGCATAAAATAGAATGAAACAATAGGGAAATCAACATCGCATAGAAAGAAGTTTTGATGTAGGTGATTGGGTATTCCTACAGCTACAACCATATAAACAAATGTCCCTCAAGAAAGCTGAGAAGGATGATAAATTATCACCAAAGTATTATGGTCCGTACGAGGTGTTACAAAAGATTGGTACTATGGCATAGAAATTGGAGCTCCCTACAACTTCCCGATAGCATCCAGTTTTCCATTTTTCATGCTTAAAGAAGGTTATAGGTGACAAGCTCCCAGTTCAAATAATATTGCCAGAACTTTATGAGGAAGGAAAAATCATATTGGAACCTGAAGCAGTGATAGAAACAAGAACTCGATAGCTACGAAATCGATTTATTTCAGAGTATCTCATCAAGTGGAAGAACTTACCCGCTGAAGATTCCAGATGGGAGGATGAGAATTTTATACAGAAGCATCTAGAACTACTCAACCATCGCAGACAACACTTTTTTCAACAAGAGGGTCATGTTAGGTCCCTATAATACTAGTGATTACCCCATTACTATTGTCATTGTAGCCCTTATTATTATTGTTGTGCCCCTATTGTCCCCATATCGTTATTATTATGCCCATAGAAACCCACTATTGTTATTTTTGTGCTCTTATATTATTATTGTTATGTTGACTTTAGTTATATTGTGACCCCTTAGACTTCTATATATAGAAAGGAGGTTTTTTCATTTGTATCATCCAAGAATTATTAATTTGTTTAATGTAAAGAAGATTGCCCCCTTCAAGAGGCTGATTTCTAAGTCGTTGATCTATCTTCTCTATCTTTTTGTGAGATGGTTTCATAACAAGAACAGAGCGGGAAGGATAAAGAGAATTTCAGGGGGGTAGGTGGTTTTTGGTATTTGAGAGTGGGGTCGCAAAGTTATTGTGGACACACCACATATGAGTGGGTGGTTTATTGAAATCCGATTTTCAGACTCCCACCACCCCCCACCCTTCCCACCTTCCTTAACCTCCGAAGGTGAGGGGGGGTCGCAAACTCATCCTTTGCCATTGATCCAGGTGTGGATGATCTCATCCATTAGTTCTCAAACGAACATTATCGTATAATGACAAAACTATCGTAAACCCTTTTATTTATAATAAAATATAAACTTTGAATAATTATAATAAATTAAAATATATATATATATATATATATATATATATAACAAATGAACGCGACATTTTAATTTTCTCCTGACTTTGGGATTTTTTATTTTGTTTATTTTTTCACACACACACACACACACATATATATCCCTTTTTATTCTTTTATTTTTATATTTTTATTTATTATTTCTTATTTTTCATCTCTTTTCTATATTTTTTTATTTTTCGTTTGTCAACATAAAGGAAAAAATAAAAAACAACTAGGGTAAAAACAAGTTACAACATCGACTCCATTTGGGAACAACTTCCCCTTATGCGATGCAAAAAACTTGCAGATCCATGTACCTTCTTATCGGTCTATGGAGTCTTTGTTGTGAAAATCACACTTTGATGGTGAAATTTAAAGAAAACTAGAAATATACAACAAAAATTGTTGCAAACATCTAATATTGAATATCATGTTTGAGGTATTGTCCATTGACTAGCAATGAAGAATATTGTTCTTCAAGGTTGCGTTGAATGAATGTGTCGTTACCCTTTAATTATGCAATGCTGAATTGTCCCAACCACAAATTATCAAAATTTCCGTGCTTTCCTCTTTCCTCTCTTCTTGCATCCCCTCTTAAAACTAGAGCACCTTGTCTAAAATCTCTTTCTCTAGACTTCCTATATAAAAAAATAAAAAATAAAAAAATAAAATAAAAAAAAAAAAATCGATTTGTTTTGATAGAGAAGAAGTTTGTGTTGAACTTCACCTCTATCTTCGTTTAGCTCAATAATTTGATTGATTCTCCTTACAAAAATCATCATCTTCCTGATGTGATTCCTGCAAAAATTTCATGATTGCTATTTGTCTAAGGAAAATTGCTTCAGTTCCATATAAAATTTGGAAAGGGGACTTTCTAGTAAATCTTTTGGGTGATACTCCATTTTCCCAAATTTCATATTTGAGATGCCTATCCCAATTTCTTTTGTGATCTACCAATACTTTCTTAATTACCTTAACTATACTCTTATTTGATCGTTCTGCTAACCCATTACTTTGGGGGTAATATGATGTAGAATGATGCAATGAAATCTGATATTTATGAAAAAAATCGATTACTTTAATGTCGTTGAAAGCCCTTGCATTGTCTATAACTATTTGTTGTGGGCATCCAGATCTAGACAGTATAGTCTCTTCAATAAATTTGATGACCACTGTATATGTTGCATTTTTAACATGGATTTCTTCTATCCACTTGGTGAAGTAATTCGTGGCAGTTAATATCCATCTATGTTGGTTGCTAGAAACTGGAACTATTTCACCTAAAAAATCTAATCCTAATTGTAAAAATGGAGCTTCAATTAAAATTGGGACAAGGGGAAGTGCTGCTAGCCTTTGTTTTCCAGCAAATATCTGACATGGGATACAACTTCATACCTTTGTTCCAACATGTGCAAACAATTTGGGTTAATATAAACCTTCTCTCAAAATTTTGTATGCAGGTACCTTCCAAGCATAATGTCCTCCAAAAATGCCTTAATGAAACTGTTTAGTGGCTCCTCCAGTTTCAATTTTATTCAGGAATAATAAAAGGATATACAAAGGGTCCTTCCAATACAAATTGGTATTTATGATACAATATTTCATAGCCTTAAGTCTAAGAGATGTGGAATGATTCATTGTAAATTCAGGAGCATACTTTAAATCTCAAGGAAAATTCACTATGTCTTTATACCAATCTGAAAGTAAAAATTTTCCATCAATATGTAGAGGAAGAGGAACAAGATATGAATTGGAAGAAGGTTCTTGTGGATTGTTCACTGTTGAAAATTGGGAAGGTTCTTGTGGATTCTCCTCATTTGAGGGCTGAGAAGGTTCTTGTGGATTCTCTTCATTTGGGATCTGACAAGGTTCTTATGGATTCCCCTCTGTTGAAAACTGAGAAGGTTCTTGTGGATTCTCCTTATTTGAGATTTGAGAAGATTCTTGTGGATTCTCCGCGTTTGATATCTGAGAAGGTTCTTGTCGATTCTTCTGTGTTGAAATATGTAAAATGGTGTGGATACCAACAATATTACAATTTGATTAAGCCAAAAGTTTAGGTAAACCCTATCCTTTCACCAGTTTGGTGGGTCTGATATCTAGATCAAACTCAAGTGTCTTGGAAATCCATCTTCCCCTCTTTCAATCTGTATCAAGTTGCGTTCAAACTATTTTCACTGCATTTTTGGGTACATAAGAAATAATAGGAGAATATAAGACATAAATCATGAATTATTTTAAAGCTTGAACAAGGGCATAAGCTTGTTTCTCTATGATTTCATATCTCAGTTCAGCATGTCTCATCATTTTACTGAAAAGGGTAATTGGATTGTCGTATCTATCATCATTTCATTGTAGTAAAATGACAACTATGGTAGTGTTAGAGGAGAAGGAGAAAATACTAAAGAGCTTTAAGTAGTTTGGAGTAGCTAGCACTGGGGATTTTGAAATGGCTTTCTTGATCTGTGAAAGGAATATCTAGCCTATAATATCCATTTGACTTTGTTAGAGCCTAGATTGACCTCAGGCTGAAGGGAGGCAATCTTAGGATAACCACAAACCACGCTTAACCTGGTAGTTAGCCCTACTAGGTTGGGAGAGGGCTCTCTCCTTGTCAATCTCGGTTAAGATGACTGCAATTACAGCTTGAGATGACTGAAATGAAATTAGATTTTAGGCTAGGTATAGTAGCTCAAGGGTTTTTGGTTGATTTTGATGATTGGTTGCTGGATCAAATGGAGTAGGCAAGTTGGGTCTGGGAAATCAAATCAGGGATACAGACATGTTCTATGGGGCGAGGTAGACAAAGGATTTATGTACTAGAAATTGGTTAAGATGGTAGATTTAGACTGCTGAGGGGTTGAAAAGGGCATGAGGAGCATGAATCCTCTTCAAACTATTGAAAAACACAGAAAACCAAATGCATTCCCAAGACAAAGCACTGTAAATTAGTGTATTTTGTCTATTCACCTTGATTCATTTAGTTTAGAAGAGAGAGAGAGATGTGGATACATATAAAACATCATAAAAACTCATTACAAAGAAGAAACAATACATAAACTCAATATCACAAGAATCCCACAAAAATAGCTATGAAACCTGGTTTTATTCCTTGCCAACTGCTGTAGGGATGTACAATAGAGCTCAGAGCTTCCACAAGAGTCCAACCTTTACAAAAGACTAAGAAATTACATAATATAGGCAAGAAACCACTCATGCTAGCTATCAGGATCGAATCCATGAGAAAATGGGTGGTTTCAACCATATCTAAATTAGGAACACAAAAGTAGGCAGTGGAACAGCTTACCTCTAAAACTTAGGGAACCAATTCATTACAGCTCAAAACCACTTGGAACTTGATGTATCTACCCTATGAGGTGATTTTCATCTATATTTACATCATTTACCATGCATACATTTACCTAAACAAAAATAAAAGTCAACCACTAAAGAAACTGGGCAAAATTTGGAGTTTTAGGCAAAATTGACAAAATCTGCATAATGCGCAGTGCCCTGAGCTTGGTGCGCAGCACTGCTTCAAGGCTACTTTTGGAGGTCTTCCACTCATCCAAATCAAGCCCAAGATAGCTTGCTGGAAATCCCTACCTATCTAGTTTCTGGAACACTTTGAATTTTCTGATTTGGAGGTCATTTCCCCCCTCAAAAGTGGATTCTCCCAAAACTGGTTCCTGTGTGTCCAAAAAGTGGCAGAGAAGGCACTTTTTTAGTGTTTTTTGCCCTTTTGGTGGCCAAGATCTCCTCCAAATTTGATGAAATTTTCTGGGTTTAGTTGTTTTTTCATGCTGAATCCAAAACTACAAGCCAGTTGGCAAAAGAGTGAGCCAATCCAATGCGTAGCGCCACCAGAATTTCCTATGTTGCCTAATTCAAAAAATCAAAATTTACAGAATTTTTCCAAAATCTGCCTAGTTTTGGCTCAAATGTACTTCATTGGTTACTTTTTTGGGAAACTATAACATCAGCCAATATCTCAAGTTTTTCACCCCTCTTTTTGCTTCTTAAGGCCCTCCTTAATCTTGCCTTAAGGTGCTTAATTCTCATGTTACCTATCCTATTCTGGGTCAAGTAATGGTAGGCCATATGCCTAAGCTTTTTGTCTCTGTTGTATTTCTTTAGAAGATCATCAAGGTGGATATTTACCCTCTCAAGCCATATTTCTCTCTCATTAACCACTTCTTGTTCAACTGGAGTCAAGGGAACCAGATGCTTCTCTACCATTTCACAAAAATCAAAACATGACTGATGTCTGAAGCGTGAGGTGGTTAATGGGCAAGCAAGCAGTTCACTCATACTGATGGGCTCCTCCCTGATAATCTTGCCACCTTTGTGAGGCTTCCTCTGCTGCAAAATCCTTTCCCTAGAGCTGTCACTAAGGGTGTCCTCCTCAAAATCAGGCTCCCTGTCCCTCTCCATGCTTGTCTCTTTGGGATGGTTTGATGAATGATGGATAATAGATGGGAGAAAAAAGATGAGTATGAAGAGATTTGTAAATGGAAAAATAGTAATGAGATGTGGTAGGGGAGTGAGAGGGATGGATTGGGGAGCTAGGGTTTTGATGTATGAGGGACTTAGGGTTTGATAAAGGGGACTAGTTTCTTAGGGAAAATAGGGAAAGGGAAAATAGAATCAAGGGGTAGTTTTAGTGCAATGAAGTTGGGAAAATGGACAAGGGATTGTGGTTTTGCAATGATATGAAATAGAGTATAGAGGCAAGCTAGGGTTTGACCTTTAGGAAGCAAAAATCATGAACCAAACATGGAAAACCCTATTTAAGCTTAGGATATATGAACACTTACTTGTTAGGAGGTGAATGTAGCAAAAGAATTGATAGAGGATGATTTTGGGTGAATTGGAACCTTGGCAGCTCAATGTACAGCGTGCTGAACCCAATGCATAGTGCCTCCCTGATGCGCAGTGCCAGTGTATTTTAATGAAGGAGAAAAGTGTAATGTGTAGCGCCCTTTTGATGCACAACGCTGAGCTCCCAATGTGCAATGCCATTTTTCAGACCAGTTTTGGAGGCCTTCCCGATGTCCAAATTGGACGTGTAATAGCTTGTTGGAAAGCTTGTTGAGTCTACTTTCCAAAAAATCTTTAATTTTTCAATTTGGAGTTTATTTGCCCTATCAAAATTCAAATCTTCCAAGACTGGTCAAAATGTGCAGAATGAGGTTGCCTAAATGCAGAGTGTTGTTGCAGTCAACTTTGGAAGGTCTTACTCAACTCCAAATTGAGCTCATGATAGCTCATTGGAAAGCTCTCTCCGTCTAGATATCATTTAAATCATCAATCAAGTCATTTGAACATCCCAGCTAGGTGAAATATTGATTTTCCCAAGATCACTCCAGAAGTGCATTAATCCCCCTAAGGCTAATGATGTTTTCGACATTTCTCCAAAACAATGAAACCTGTACTGAAAGAGGTTTTTATTCTTGGGTCAATTATGGACAAAAATCTCTCTCACTTTTGTAAAATTCATCTTTTCTTGCTCAGAAACATAGTTTGAAGAAAACCTATCCCGATAGGTGGAACATGGGATTTGTGGAAATGAAGGGAAACGAAGGGGATAAGGGGCTTCTAAATTCTTGAGAAAGTTTTAGGAAGTAGGGAGGGATGTTAGGAATTAGGGTAAAGTGGAATTTCAAATATTGAGTGAGGGGAAGGGGTCCAAAATGTCAAAACACAGGCCTAGCCTTGAAAATTGTCAAATTATTGTAGCAATAAAGTAGGGTTTGTGGGAAAATGATGAATTTGAGGGATATGAGTGATGGGAAGTGTTTAAGAAGGTATATTAAGGATATGGGAAGGTGTATGAGCATCAGGATACAAGTTTTGTTGATGATTTGACCATCCAAGAAAAATTACCTTCAAAACCCTAGGAGAGGGAAATGAGGCTTACCCAAGTACAATTGAAGCACCTACAAGGTGTAAAATGACCCATTGGAACCTGAAATGATGATGACAACTCTTATAATGATGGTACACTAATCTGAATGGTGACATGGACCAATACTTGGAAGACTTTGGAAGGAGTGAAAACAACCCTAGACCTAATACCTAGTAACCAAATTTTACTTGAAGACTCACTGAAATGAGAAAATTTGACTTTGACACCCTGATACCACTTTGTAAGAGCATATTTGATCACTGATGGAAGGCTTTAAAGGCTGACACTAACATACTTCATGATCCTTTTTAAGCATATAAGTAATATCTTTCACAATCTCAACATAGTTAGGCATAAATCTTCTTAAGAAATTTATTTTTCCTAAAAATGATTGAATTTCATTCTTATTTCTTGGAAAACTGATTACCTGAATTACTGAGACTCTTTTTGGATCAATAAAAATTCCTTCCTTTGAAATTTTATGTCACAATAGCTTTTCTTATTTCATGGAAAAAGGTGACTTTTTGGGATTAAGAGAAATCCCATATTTCCTACATATTTAAAAAACTTTTCTCAAGTGTTTCTCATCTAAATCAAAAAATATAGTTAAATCATCAATATTAATGACAATCAATTTATTTGTCTTACTAAAAAATGTGAGATCCATTTCTCTTTGAAATGTCTCTCAATCATTGATTAAACCAAATGGAATTTTAACATATGTAAATGTACCCAACAGAGTTTTAAATGTTGTTTTTTATTTGTCTTTTGGACTAACCAGAATTTGGTTATATCTTGAAAATCGATCTAACATTCAAATCCTATTTGAACCTAAAACCCTCTGAAGTAATTGGTCCTTTTTTGGTAAATTAAACACATAGTCTTATTTCACCATTTTTCTTCCTAACAAGTACAAGGTTTGCTATCCATTCATAATATCATAAGGGAACAATTATTTTTGCATCTAACAACTTTTTAATTTCATTCTCAATTACTGGAAGGAAGACTTTATTTATTCTTCTCAATTTCTATTGAAATGGTTTAGCTTCAGGTTTGAGAGGAGTTTTATGTTCAATAATGGTTGTGCCATACATTTTCAATTCTTCGTATGACCATGCAAATTCATCTCTATAATGTTTGAAAATATTGATATATGTGTATTGATTTCTTGAGGTAATGATGGTGAAATTTAAACATTTATGATTTCCTCAAATGTACCAATATTAAAGTCTTGAACATTTTCTTGATGAGAATTTAACAATGATTTTTTTGACACATCATTCTGATCAAACAATTTTTCAAGGTGAACTAATCTTTTTGGAATGTAATTATTTGATAATTGAATGATATCATGATCACCATTTTTCTGTTCTAAATGTGAATTTTGGTCATCATCATTTGATTTGATATCATCAGTTGATTCTTCTTCTACACATAAAACAAAAAATTCATCTATTGCTAGTAAAATAAATTAATTGTTCATCATCTTCAAAAATTTACCAATGTTTGAGATTGTAAGGAATGGAAGGTCTTTATTTTACTTCAATATAATAATGCAATTGCAATGAATTATGTATTTTAAAAGAATTAGAAGAAAATGCCAAAGCATAACCATGAATTTTCTTCTGTTGGGATTGATGTGATATTGAGGGCTTGAAAATAATTATCTACAAAGTACTAAAGTTTGTTCCCATAAGATTTGAGCCTAGGTTGCTTAGTTTGGCACATGTTTCTAATTTGTTTTACAATCAATTCTGAATCCCTAAATACAACCAAATTTTCAACTTTTAGACTCTTAGCTAATTCCAAGCCTAAAATTAGGGCTTCATATTCTACCACATGGTTTTTGACCTCAAAATCTAATTCAAAAGATTGGGTTCTATTTTTCTTATTAGGAGAAATGAATACAATTCCAGACACTACCCCATCTTTGTAAAATGCTCAATGAAGGTACATTTTCCAAATGTCAGTGTTTTCAATTTGAGGGGTATTGATAGTTTCTTGAATCATGATTTGAGGATTTGGAAGATCATTAGAAAGTAAAGTACAAAATCCAAAATCATGATCAATTTCATAAATGGGATAATTAATTGCTCGATTTTCTTTACAAACTATATTAATGAATCTCACTTCCCTATGTAATCTTAAATGTTCACATCCATAAATTGGGATTATAGCATAAGACATGTCCATTTGCAGACTTCTCCCTAACATAGCAGAACTAGATATGGATAATAACATTCCAAATTTTGGGGGGATATTTGTGACAAAACTATCCAAGACTATACTCTTGACAATGATTTGAGCAAGTGTTACAACTAAATCCTTCATTAATCCGAAGCAAGGTACTTTCTTAGAATCAAAAGTATACAAACCATGATATGGTCTAGTGAATTGCAATTGAATTTGATCCATGATTACTATAAGCATTAGATTTTTAGAAGCACTAGAATCTAACATGAAATTATATAAAGGGTAATCATAAATTTTCAGGGTCACATAAAAGGGAGGTACACTTTCATCAATAATATCAAAACTAGGACACTAAACAACTTGAGATTTTTCTTCCTATAAACTAATGAGATCCCCCTCAGTATAACCACTTGAAGATTGAATCCATTTAGAGACTTGATGTTTATAACCTTGATTAGTGGAGAGTTCAGATAATGGGATTGGAATTTTAACTCTCTCTAATTCTTTTTCAACATTAAATCAGTTGGAACAAAATTTTCAACAATATTATTTTCTTGTGACTGATTTTGTGGTTGAATTAATGGTGTTTGTGTTTCAACTGATTTTACTTGAGGTTCATAAAAGGTAACCTTTTTACTGGTCTACTAGGTCCTGGTCTTAGTTTATGGTCATACCTTCTTTTTAATTCAGTGATGAGAAATTCAGAAAAATCTTGATACTTGGAAATTTGAGAATTTTCTTGATTTTGAATTAAAGACCGACCTTGAGTAATTGGAACAATAGAATTCTGTGATGATGGTTCTTCAAAATAATTATTACCATTTGTATTTCCAAGAACGGTTTCTTCAGGATCTTGATCATCAATCAATAGGGGAGGTTCAATTTACTAATCAGTCTTTGGTCTTTAAAAAATTTAAGGTTGAAACCATCTTTTGTATTGAACTTGTGGTATGTTTGTGGCTTGTTGGGATACTCTAGGTTGATTTTCCATTCTAGAGATTCTGTAAGAGATATTTCAAAGTAGAGATGTAATTTCATCAATTTTATGCTCTTCATATTTAGTTTTTTATTAGATACCCTATTCTCATTCTTTCATCCTATTTTCATCCTTTTCTACCTTAGCTTCTAGTTTAGGAGATGGTGATCTATTGGCTTCAAATTTGATTGCATTAGTTTTCATATATGGTAAAGTTTTTTATTTTCTCTCCCTAAGCATTACAAGAAAGTCATCTTCAAATTCTTTGGAAAAACTAAACCTAGAAGTAGTTACTGGAGGTTTGAAATCAAGAGGCATTTTCTGATAGAGGTTATCAAATTTCTCAATGAAATCAGCTACAGGTTCACGAGGGCTTCTTTTCAAGTCTTCAAATTCTATTTAGTAGTAAACAACATCCTTTTTAATTCCCCGCTGATTTTCGAAAATATTAACTAGTTCAGCCCATGAATTAATTGAATGAACTTGAAGTTGTCTGAACCATATCCTAACATTTCCTTCAAGTGATTGAACAAAGAGTCTTTTGTAGACATTTTCATGTTTAATATTCATGTTATCAGCAAAGGCTAGGAATGTAGCTAAGTGATCTTCACCAGATGGCCTTGTCTCTCCATTAAATTTAGGTAATTTTTTTAAATAACCATCAAGAGAATCATGAAGTTAGGATACAGGTGGAAGGACTAAGGCTGCATAACGTGCTGCCATATTTGGTTGAATACCATCCATTTGATGTTGTTATGGACTTGTGTTTTTTGGAGAAACAACTTTACTAGAATAAGGAGGTGATGAAGGTTTGGGTTTCTAGAAGAATTGAGGATTAATAACTATCTTTGAAACTTTAGGAAGATCCTTCTTAGGATCCTCAAAAGTTAGAGGATTAGTATAAATAATAAGCTCCTCTTTATATTTACTAGAATTGGATGGATAAGTATGTACAAAAGAAGATTTAAAATCAGGTGGTTTATACTCATAAAGAGAAAGTTTAGGATCTTCTTTACTGTCAGTAGGTTCCAAATGTGAATATGGAAGTTCAAAAGCCTCAACATGATGGACTAAAAGTGCAGTTTGAAGATATACTCCTGTAAAAGGGAGTCCTAAAACTTTCAGAGGAAGGTCTGATAATTCAACAGGTATTGGAGTTGACTTTGAAGGGTTAGGGTGTGAAGGTACTTGAGATAGAACAAAGGAAGAAGTAGCAAGAGAAGCTTTTGACTGACATCTAATTGATCCAATTCCAACTAATCTCTTTGGATTTGATAAAGGAGAGAAAGGTGATGAGCCTCATCATTGGGTAATTATATGGGCCTTAATTCACCTTCTAGCTTAGTCAAACCAACTATTGTCATAACTTATTGCATGATTTTGATTATATTTTGTTTATGAGGTGTGTTAGAGTTGGATATTATGCTTTCTAGTCTAATGTGCATTTAATGCAGGATTAAACGAGAAAATCAAGGAATTTTGGCAAAGACCAAGGTAAAAACTTGAATGGGACAAGGGAGAGGGATTACAGGAGTTAAATCCTCCTCATTTACTACCCCTCCATTCGAATATTCCTCCATTAGCTCGTAGTGCAAATAGCCAAATCATGAGGACTAGAAGGCAGCCGAGCAAGTGAGAGACAAAGCACCAGTTTATCTCAAGTTTTGGAGCCGGACCTCCCTAATTTTAAGGAAGTCGTTGGGGAATTCAGATGTATAAGTAGAGAGGCCTAGGACCTCATTAGGGTTCATATTTTTTATTGTAAAATTCTACTCTATTTTTGCGTTATAAGACTTGTGACAGTTCTTTTGATGTAATTTGTTCTTTAGTAATAAGAATGAGTTTTGTTTTGTGCCAGCAATGAGTTAAATGAAGGGGCTGAAGCTCTTGGGTTAGGGCAAAAACCTAGCAGCCAAGGCTCCTATTTATTGTACATGTATGTTTAGTGTAGATTCATAGCTTAATTGTTAATTTTCCTATTATATGCATTTCCATTACAAGTAGTGTAGATTAGATTGGTTGTGTGATAGTTTGCTTCCATTTCTGCCTTATTGCAAGTAGCAGGTTACGAAGGAGAAAAACGAACACCACAAGGTTTTTAGCAATTGTCTCGGCCTCATTTTCTCCCTTTGGGACCATGACTTGAGCAAGGTACCCTTAAGTAGCCCCAAAAACACAGATTTCTAGTTCTTTTATAAGCTTTGGAGTTTTTTGTCTTTAATTTAGTATTTTGTTAATGTTGCAAGGTAGATTCCATTGTCATATTTTCCATATTCATTTCTACGGTAGATCTCACTCATGCTTTCATTCCCTTCAACAACTTTCTTCATGCATAATATAGGCAGTTGATTCCTTAGTTTTGTTTTTCTAGTTTATGAAAATGTATCTTGATGCATAACTTTTGGGAAGACACACATGTTTTATGTAGAGCAGGTGCTTCAGGAGGAGACCAAGACATCATAGCCAGCAACCACCTTCCACTTCATCCACCTTAGTCATCCCTTGTTTTCACCATCACCCTCACTATTTTTTCATCATTTCTCATTGAAATTCTCCCAAACACATTGAGCGAATCTAGCCATCACTTATCTTGGATATTGACTCCTGAGTGCTCCTAGACCTTATAACACTCCATTCAAATCACCACACACCTTTCCTAAGCCTCCCAACACCTCCAACACCTCACAATTATCTCTCCACTATATCCTGTAGGTTTCTTGTACATCCTGTAGGTTTTCCTGAAACGGCCTGTTTTGAGGCCGAATTGATGGAAAACCTTTAGGAGGTCACAAAAAGCCTCCTAGGACCCCTCCACACCAACCAACCACTTCATAAACCTTCTAGCAATCCTCAACCACCTTCAATCCACCTGTCACATCCACAAGAAAATTTAGTTTTCATACTTGATTTTGCATAAAAAGACCAAAAAAGTGAAAACAGATTTAGTTTTGTTTATTTAATTGCACATTAGTCTTGTTTGATGCTTCCTACTTTTGCAACTTAGATGGTAGCATTTGGTTATTGTTGATTTATCATTTCTGCTTAGCATAGCTTCTTAAATGGTTAATTAGGGTATGGTGTGGTTTAGCATTACATGTTGGCTTTCTCCATTACTACAGTAGAGTAACTCTCTTAGAGTAGATTTACCTTTCTTCCATCAAAGAATCAAGCTTCTTCTGACTCTATAGAAGTCTGTCTTGGAACCCCAGTGGTCTCTCGCCAACTGAACAGTGACAACAAGCAGAACCATCACTTTTACTTATGCATACAACACTGTCACCTCCAAGTTTGTACAAACCCCGGGTTGATAAGTAAAGTTGGTAGCCCAGGAGTTGCAGCATCCTTGCTGCAATACTGGCGCTCATCACTTTTTGGCGCCATTGCCAGGGAGGTGTCTGAGTAGAATGTGATTACTTCTTTCTTTTCTTCTATTTCTTGTCTTCAATATTCTGCCATTAGTTTATTTCTGCAAAAGTAATCTAGTTGTTTCCTTTCTTTGAATTTGCATTGTCTTCTTTCCTTTCCATTTTGCAAGTAGGATTTCAATTCAGCAAGTAGCTTTTTCATTCTCTCAGTAATTCTTATTCAATTAGCAATCTCAATTCTACAAGTACTTTCCAAGTTAAAAAAAAAAAAATTTAAAAAATTAAAATAAATAAATAAATAAAAATTAAAATAAATTAATTAATTAATTAATTAATTAAAAAAAATACAAAACCAACCCAAAAATATTTCCTTTCATGCCTCGTAGAAATAGGGACAACTTAGGGGAATTTTTTCCAAATACCCCCACTGCATCCAACAGCCAACCTTCTCTCTTCTTCAGTTGTTGTGAACTAGAGGAACCCTTAGGTGAGCAACCTGACATATTTGAAGAACCTATAGGGGAAGAAGAAGAATAGGAACCCATTCCTACTGAACCAATGGCTCAAAACCGAAATGACAGAGGGAATAGAGAGAGAGCTGAGGGTTCCTTCCCCATCAGGGAAACCAATGGGGACACTAAGATGAAAACTATAAGCCCCTCTGCCCTACCTCATTTCCATGGCCTAACCATAGAGGACCCTGACACTTTCTTGTTTGAGTTTGTTGTTATATGCCAAACCTATGACTATACAGATGATGAGAAAAAGCTAAAACTATTTCCATCTACCCTCAAGGATGCAACATTGTGTTGGTTCATGGGTTTACCTAGAGATAGCATCAAAACTTGGGGTCATATACAATAGGCCTTTAACAACTAATATCAGGACTACTGTCATTCAAAGGATACTAAAGAATAAATTTTTAGGATGACCATAGGCAATGATGAATCCTTAGAGGATTACGAATAAATACTCTAGCTTAGTTACAAAAGGGCCAGGTGCACACTTGACCTTGAGTCACTAAAGTTGGTCCTGCTTAGGGGAGTAAGAGAAGATCTTCTGGATAACTTACATTTGTTAGCAGGAGGAGATATCTACCAATTACCCTATGAGGATATCAAGACTGTCTTTAGAAACCATTCTAGGGCAGCCAGGAAAAAGGGGAGGGGTAGGCAACCTATGGCCAGTACATCATCTTCTAACTCATTCATCAAGGATGAAATTGGAAATATGCTGGAAGATTTCAGAAGTGAGATGTTGAAAACCCTTGCCTTGCAAATGGACACCATGAAAATTAAGAGGAAGCAGGAGGAAGCAGAGAGAGACTTAACCATCTTTTGTCCTAGATGCACCAGGAGGAATCCTAGGAATGAATGTCCATTGAACTCTATTGAAATTTTCTCGGTTTGTGAAGAAACCAACTCCACAAACAAGTGCCCTTCTTTACCTGGACTCAAAGTTGTATATCGAGGAGCTGAAGGGGTCATTGAGCAGCTTTACTACATTAACCAAAGGAGACGTCATGGGCCTAGACCATATGAGCAGGGCATGCAAGGGTCATCCCATGCATATTACAACCCTAACCAAACCACAACCATACCTTCTTGGGGACCCCCTACTCATCCTTCCTAGTCTACACCACCTCCTTGGTCCTATGCATCTTAGTATCACTCCTAGCCAGCTAGCCAGTCATCTCAACTTTATGCTCTGCCACAACCTCAGTGGAATGCCACTCCAGGGGTGGAGGCCACAATACAACAATGCTCCAGCTCTATTTCCTCCACCACCTGCCCAACCACAACTTCTACACTCTGCTCCACCCAAGAAACCCTAGATTCCTACCCAGCCAAATCCGAACCCGAACAACAGGCAAGCTCAACAAGTATACAATGGAGGGACATCATATCCAGCTTATGTTGTGGAAATCCAGGAGATTAACCTAATATCTGGGAGAGTTCTCCCAGATAACCAACCTCCACCTCCACTTAGGGACGTTTAGGAAGAAAGAGAGGAAAGCAACCTTAAAGTAAATCCACCCTTTCCTGAGAGATTAGCCCAACCACTCTAGCCTACCGGAGAAGAGACTGAACTTCTAGGAGAACTGTAAAATCTATGTGCAAAGATCCCACTTCTCCAGGCACTAGAAGATGTTCCCATTTACAATAAGTTGACTAAGGAGAAGTGCTTCAAGCATCCAGGAAGGCGAAAAAGGAATGCCCCTACCATTAATGTCATTGGGCAACTGTCTGAAATAATGGTGGGGCAGGTAATATGTCCAAAATATTGGGACCCTGCAAGCCCTGTAATAGATGTGCACATCAATGACACCATTGTCCCACACACTTTGATCGATCTTGGGGCTGCCATTAATGTGATGACCAAGGACACCATGCTCAAGCTCAACCTCCAAGGTCCATTGAGGAAGACCACAATAGTTCTGGAACTTGCAGACCATTCAACAGTAAACCCTGAGGGAATTGTGGAGGATGTGATGGTCTCCATTGACTCATGGGAGTACCTGCAGATTTCTTAGTTCTCCAGCCTAAGGCTAAGCTTACTGATTACCCTCTCATCCTGGGGAGGCCATGGTTGGCCATTGCCGATGCTTACATTAGCTGCAGATCTGGGAATATGACCATCAAGAATGGGCATATGTCCAAGCATTTAGTCCTATACCATCCTGCCCAACCTTCTCTAGAGCATGACATACCTTTATGGTTGGAGGAGGAGGAAGAAGATGAAGTTTATTCCGCCCAACTTTATGCTTTAGAAGCAACCATGGGAGGAGGACAGCAAGATGAGGATGACTTGATTGAACACCTACTCCAAAGTCCAACTCTCTGTTCATTACCCTTAGAAGAAGCAGTAAAGGAAACCCAGAACAATCATCCATTTGACTTATGATTGGTCGATTCCAACCCACTCCATGTCAAAACCATATAATCTGGCCCAGAGAGAACATTGAAAATCAATCCATCTCTTTATGCTCTCGAAGAGGAGAAGCTATGCAGCATGTTAAAGGAAAATTTAGAAGCCTTCGATTGGAGTTACAAGGAAATGAAGGGAGTACACCCCTCAGTGTGTACTCACCACATATACATCAAAGAAGGTTGCAAACTGGTCCAGCAACCACAAAGGAGGATGAATCCAGCTCTTAAAGATATAGTCAAAGAAGAAATGCAAAAACTACTAGATGCAAGATTCATTTACCTAATCTCCGACAATGAGTGGGTCTCTCCTTTCATGTTAGTTCCCAATAAAAATGGTAAGTGGAGAATTTGTGTCAATTATAGGGAGTTGAACAAAGCCACAAAGAAGGATCATTTTACTCTACCCTTCATTGACCAAGTGCTAGATGGTCTGACAGGGAAAAGGTTTTTCCCTTTCCTAAATGGATTCAGTTGGTACAACCAAATCCAAATCTGCCCAGAAGACGACGATAAGACCACATTCACTTGTCCTTGGGGTAATTTTGCCTATAGGGTCCTTCCTTTTGGCCTATGCAATTCTCCTGCCACTTTTCAAAGAACAGTATTAAGCATTTTCACTGAATTAGTCCATGATTTGGTGGAGATTTATATGGATGATTTTACACCTTATGGTTGTGACTTTCAAGAAGCCATGTCTAAACTAGGAAAAGTACTGCACAAATGCTTTGAAATGAACTTGTCTCTAAGTCCTGAAAAAAGTGAATTCTTAATTATTATAGGGACCGTGCTAGGTCATTCAATATCTTAGCAAGGACTGCAGGTGGACCCAAACAAAATAGCTATCATCTAAAGGGTCCCACCTCAAAAGTAGAGAGATGTTAGAAGTTTCCTAGGGTTAGCTAGATACTACTGAAGGTTCATAAAGGAATTCCGCAAGTTGGCCTCTCCTTTATTTGGTTTGTTAGCCAAAGATTCTGAGTTTATATGGTCAAAAAGCCATCAAGAGGCCTTAGACATCCTAAAGAATAAGTTAACCACTGCACCAATTCTTCGAGGCCCAAATTGGGTCATCCCCTTTCATATTCATGTTGATGCCTCACACAAGGTCGTAGGAGTATCCCTAGGTCAGATAGATGAAAAATCGCCTTAGGCTATCTATTTTATCAGTAAGAACTTATCAAAGGTTGAACAAAATTATACAGTGACAGAAAAGGAACTACTAGCTGTTGTGCATTCATTAAACAAATTCAGGAATTATATTACATGCTATCAAACATTTGTGCATACTGACCATGATGCAATCAAATATTTAATGAACGAACTAGATGAGAATTCTCGAATTACAAGATGGCTACTTTTATTACAGAAGTTTGATCTAACCATTGTTGATAAGCATGGTAAGAAAAAAATTGTTGTAGACTTTTTGTCTAGGGTAAATTTTCCTGTAGCTGAAGAAGGAATGGTGGATGACCAGTTACTGGACGAGCACTTATTTGCTATTTCAGTTCTCTCTCCATGGTTTGTTGATATAGCAAACTATTTGGTATCAGCACAGTTCCCACCAAACTTTTCCTCCAAAGAAAAGAGCAAGATAGGAAAAGTGCCCCCTTCACTTGGATTGGGGACAATATTTTCTAACTTGGCCTAGATCAAATCTTGAGAATGTGTGTAAAGGAGGAAGTCTTTGACATCCTTCTGACCTGTCATAATGGGCCTTGTGGAGGTCAGTTTGCAGCAAAGAGGACATCATTCAAAGTGTTACAAGCAGGCATTTTCATCAGGATGTGAAAAAATACATTAGTCAGTGTGATTGGTGTCAAAGGATTGGAAGGCCTACTTCAAGAGATGAAATGCCTCTGCAGCCTATTCCGGCTTCAAAATTTTGCTGCCAAAACATGGGGGATAACCACCCAGTCTGGACCTTAAGACAACTCTTTTTCTGTTTAAAGTGGTGGCTCTGATTGGGGATAATGGGACCAATTTCCCAATGTGGGTTTTAAGATGAGAATCGGTGGTTCATGAGTGATTTCCAATAGAATAATGATAATCTAAGCGACCTATTCTATGATGAAATTTCTCTAACTTAACTTATTATAATATAAACCCGGGTGTTCTTGTATGTTATTCAATCTACAAAGATATCTGTTTAACTTGTGATAATAAAGATTAAACACAATTAAATGGAGATGATAACGTAAAAGAATTCCTTTGACTAAATAGTTAGTCAAAGAAATTTATAAAATATATCACATGTTTAATGAGTTATATATGAAAGTAAAAAATTCAGTTATGGCATCATACAAAAGTGCAATTAATGCTTCACAGAAACAATAAATCTCACATATAATTCATGAAAATAAATTTTTTCCACTAATTAAATGTAGACAAAATTATGCATACCCAATAATAGTACTAGATGTATGAAGTCCTCCTCATTTGACAAATGACATAGACCAAATTCTTCCTTAAAATCAAATTGTCTCTCGAGAATACGAAAGTGCATGAACAAAGGAAAGTAGTTTGATATCTAAAAGAAAAGATCATGTTCCATCATTTCACCAAAGCATTCACAAATTTACAATAGTGCACTCTTTGCAAATGTTTTTGATAAAATTTTGGACCCTTCTCTAAATGCATGAGAAGGGTATAAATACTATTCTAACATAGGTAACTAACTCCAAAAATAAATAGATATCAACTAAACATAACTACGAGGATGACTCGATGTCTGCCAACTTGTCCTTTAAATCACAAATATCAATCATCGGTTTAATTTGAGGAGGTGGCCCGCAATGAGATTTGAGTTATCCTGTAAAGGTTTCATTGGAAAGAGGTGGTAGCATCCTTTGAGTCGCATAGAGGGAACAGTTGAGGGTCATGATCTAGTATGTGGCTTGACCAGATACTGCCAATACAACTCCCAGTCAGTCGTAGTCAGTTTTGTAATTGCATCTCTTTGTTTCCCTACTTTTTCTTACTAGCCTTTACTCAGAGCAGTTAAGTGAGGCATTTCTTTCGAATTACCCTCCTTCATGAGATTGGTAGTTAACAAGGTATGATTTACTACCTTAATTATGTTCTTTGATACTCCAGCTACCCTCATGACTGTCAGTTTGGCTTGTTTTATCCTACCATCCCAACCAGAGAAGAGGATGTCTTTGTGAGTTTCCTCAATCTCAAGTATATTTTCCTTCTTTCCCTCTTTTGATTCCTGCCATTCAATGAATTCAGAGATTTTGGTGTTTAAATCATTAAACTTTGTTCTCCAGTCGATGGCTCTGTTTGTGAGATGGTTTCTGGTAATCAGGTAGGGAGTGATGTGTGACAGCTTCTCGTAGAAATACTCTTGCTACTTGACTAGAAGAGAATTTAGTTCTAGAGCCTCTTTGATGAATTCCTCAGTAGTAGGAACATCCTTGTACCTGTCCAAGGATTGTTGTAATTCTTGGAGCTGAATGTTTTTGGCCGATAAGTCGGCTTCATGGCTTATTTTCAAGACTTCCATGTCATGTTGCAATTCTGCAAGTTTCTCCGTTGTCTACTTGTTTGTGCTTGCTTTTTCTATCTCGAGCTCTTGTTCGAGCTGCACAATTATTTCCTCCTTTTCCTTTAGTAGAGTAGACACCTCAGTAGCCTTATCCATTATGGCTGACGCGTATGCTCATGTGAATTGTGATAGTCTAGTCAAGTTCTTGGCCAGATTAAAAGGCATGTCCTACCAAACAACGTCCATTGGCTCATCTTCAGGTGAGAATTAGGGTGCATCTACCCTTCTCCTTTTCCTTTGCCTTCTGACTATGGCCTTGTGGAGAGGGCTATAGAATACATCAAGTGGAGGTATCTCCGTCACTTTCAGAATAATTTCTGATGTGGGCAAAGTAGGGATGATTTCAACATGCTAGGATGTTATTCCTTCTTGATCCATAGGTGTAGATTGTTCGCTGATGGACTTGGGCTCTGTATCCTGATGAATCTTCAGAGGAGTCTTGAATTCCTTTATTTCTTGAGTATTTGGAGCTTTGTGAGCATCTTGCAATTTCTTATTGAATTGGTCCCATTCCTGCTCCAAACTAGTGCCTTGGGCTTCTTAACCTATTTCTGTGGTCAGGCTATCCATTACCTATTTTTCGGCTAGCTTCCTGCTGGACTCAGTCGTATTTTCTACATCCTAGACTTTCCCTGTGTCTGGTGTATTCTCAGTGTTTACCTGAGAGTCCTTTTGAGAGCTAGGGGTTGCGCTATCCATAATTTTACTTGGGGTAGGATTATCCTCGGGCTTTAACAGATGCATTGGAATAACCTGAAGCCTCTCATTCCTAAATTCCTGAAACCTTTGAAAATCTTCAAGTTTTAGGCTCACCTTTCCCCATTCCTATGCTTTCTCGAAAGAAACTGTTGACTGTAACAAATCCTCAAAGTAATTATCTCCATGATTGTATGCCTTGAGTTTTAGTCCTGTAGTGACATTGTATGCCACTTTGTTTGGGTCGAATTTCCTTGTAGGTAATGTATGAAGCCTGAGGACTTCCATTTGTGTTGATTCCTTAGTAGCATGAAAAAAATTAGCTAATTTAAAAGATCTTCATTTGATAGGGAAAGTAGGCCATAATGACTTCTTGCCATCTTTAAGAACTTTAGTCAGGCCCTTTCCCATAGTCTGGTAGGAAATATCCCTTGCTAATAGCTTATCAGAAACATATAAGGGAAGGACGTGTGGACCAACAGTGCTACCAAAAACCCTAATGTAGATGAACCATTCCTCAATCAAATACTTTCCTACCGCAAGCAGGTATGCTGCAGCTTCTTGGGAAAACCTAGGGGCTTTCTTATTTAAAATCATTTGGTGTAGGGGCAACACGATAGAATGAAATATCTTGTAGAAGTGAGGTATGCAATGTGATTCCCATATTTGTTTATGACTGAGATGGATTGGGTAAGGATCTTGTATGGTCCATTTCCAACCCATTGTTGGAAATGTCGTGCAAAAATAGATATAATCCATAATATAAGAACATAAATAGAAGGGAGGGAGGTTATCTGAAGAGGAGGATTCTTTTGTCGATATTCAGTAGTGAAGGTGGCTAAGTTGTCACATAGGATAGAAGGCCAATTCATGATATAGGAATTAACACAAGCATCGATCAAGGGAATCCATTCTATTGAAAACTTAGTGTTATTTGGCAGTCCATACAGTCTACATAACATTGTTGCTGCATAATTGTAGGGGTTTGCCAAAGAGGCTATTGCATACATACCTGATTTTTCATACTTGAATTTGTTGTCTAACATTCTCCAAGTCTGAATTAACTTGAAGGGGTCTGGATTATTCTTTGCGAAGCTAGCAACAAATGTGATGTCATAGATTTCCTACTGGTCAGGTATGTGATACATTGCCTTCAAGTCTTCTGCCCTGAATGATCCTACGAGCTCCATCCTTGAATTCTTGAACTGCCTATCTTCAATGATAAGGTTTTCGACCACCCATCTGATCATGTCTGTGTAGGGGAGGATTTTGTCTCTTGCTCCTATCCTATGAAGGAAATAACAGGAGGCATCCCTACATTGATGTCCTAAAGGCTTTGTTGACCCAGATGTTGCTCTCGTAATAGTAATTTTAGGACACTCATCCTCTAGTCTATTGTAAATTACTTCCCAAGCAATTGCGCATCCAATGGCATCATAGACTGTATCAGCAAAGATAGGAGCCATCTCTATCTCAACAATGGTCTTCTTAGTTTTCTTCTGCATCACCTTTCTTAAGGACATGTCTTTTGTTGCTTGCATGAAACAGACATGATATAAGCATAGATGATATCAAGTAATTAAGACTGAAATCCTTTGTGAAATGACCTTGGACCGTTAGAAAAGTTTTATGAGATATTCGAATATAACTACACATAACCTCGAGAATGATTATCCTCCCTTGGGCAGCTAAACATTTAATAACTTGTCAACTCGTTTGTTCTTATTATTTAAAAAATAATTATTCTGCATGCTTTACCTCCTTAATGGAAGATCGTGGTCTTTAAAGGGGTACCATGTAATGCTTATGAGATATATCGAGAGAAATGTGATTGTGAAATTTGCAATATTGCATTTCGCAAATTGTTAACGTTTGTCCTAAGGCATGTTCAATTTTTTTGCGAATTGCAAAATGCGATTGTGCAATGACAAGATGAGGTTATTGCAGCGGGAGACCTTTTCACATATCACAATTTCTTAAAGGTTTTATAAAATAGTGATTTGGAAAAGTGCGATATGCAATATAAGTTTTTTCCTTAGCTCATTTTGCAAGGTTTTGCTAAGTTTTTCTTTAGAGTTAGGCATTATTTTCTTAGGCTTAAAAATTTAAAAAGGGTCCCCATTTATAATTCAAATGCTAGCTATTGTTAGATAAAAATGGGGGGGTTGTTCCGTAGTACAACAATTGGAGATTCACTTGGGAGAACTAGTTATATCTGAGTAATTTTCTGAAATTTCTAAAATCTTTTAAAGTAATTGGAGTTATAAGAATAATGATTTCATGAGTTATAAGGTAAACAACATTTCTCTTGAACCACCATTACTTTCTCAAGCCCATCTGCTTAATTACTTCACCCTTGTAATGATAGAAATATAAATAATAGCATAAGTCAATAATAAGGTTTAAAATAATATAGTAGGTGCCTCCTCCATAGTAGTTTTTGGTTTTCTTTTTTACTCATATATCACAGATAGATCCTCTGCTGCTAGCAAGCGTTCATAGCCTCGATAGTGTTACCTTTTAACCAACAATGATCCATTATCCCATGTGTATGAATTTTCAGATTTAAAAATGATATTCGTTTGAATTGAATCTCTCTTGGACTTGTCTGTTCTTTTTACCTTTTGAGTGTAATCTTTTTCCTTAAAAGACATTGTCTAGGCGTGGTAACCTACTGATGACAATGCCATTCACTGGTTGTAAATAAACTGAACAAGTTGGCTCTTGATGAGACCCCTTGTCTTCTGATCAAGAAGATCATTAGCTATTACCCTGTTTTGATATGCAGTATTGGTAATATCAATTTTAATTACTTCCCTATGAACATGGTAAACAAGCTCGTAATGAGACTCTTTATCTTTTAAGTTTTTTATATTTTAGAATTACACTCTGAAAAAGGAAAATTTTAACAGATGGGGTGGGCCATTGGCCTTTTTAAGGGTTTTGGGTGATAATGATAGAGTTTTTAAGATACTGATCTGTAGGAAGTCCTTGCTAGGTTAAAGATTCTTTTCTTGACTGATAACAAAACCTTCATATCCTATAAAGATAAGAGTTTTTCGTAAAATAAATGTTTTTAAGCAAGATTAAGTTTTTCCAAAGGGATGAAGTTTATTTTAGTACTCAAATGTCCTAATTGTTCCTTTTAACTCCTATTTTCTTATAAAAGCGAAAAATCAGAAATGTTATCAAAGACTTATTTTGAAAAGCCAGGAGTAAATACTAGTTAACTATTATTTTCCTAAAAAGCAATATATTACAAAACTGGAAGAGGTTATCTCCTAAGAAAAGTACCTTTTCAACATTTTCCCATTAACGGGCAAAGAATATTTCCTACTGGACAAGTCTTGTAAAAGAAACGTTGATTGTCCAATTTTTTCAATAATTTGAAAAGGGCCAAGCCATAGTCTTTGGAATTTGGTATGTCTACCTTTTTCCTCATGTGCCTTGTCCCATTTTAGAACTAAGTCACCTACTTCAAAGGATTTTTTACTGGTAGAAGTTGTATCAAAATAAGCTTTGACTAATTGTTGATGATGGAAGTGGGTTGCTTTAGCCTTTTCTCTTTCTTCTTCGAGTTTGAGAATTTGAAATTGTCTAGCCCAGAGAGAATATGGAGGGCTTTCATTGATAAATTGTACCAGGGCAAGAGATGGGATTGCTACGTTTGTGGGAAGAACAACTTCTTTTCCAAAAATTAAAGAAAAAGGAGAAGAACCAATAGAGGCTTTCTGAGTAATCATGTCTGCCCATAGAGAAAATGTTAATGCTTTATGTCAATTCCTATGATTTTGATCAATAGTTCTTTTGATAATTCTGATGAGGTTTTTGTTTGTTGATTCTGCTAATCCATTACCTTGAGGATAATAATTAATTGAATATTTTAACTTGAAACCTCGCTTAAGAGCAAATTCTACCATTGTATTTCCAGAAAAGTAAGATGCATTATCAAACATTACAGCTGAGGGTAAGCCAAACCGAGCAATTATGTACTGATCAATGAAATATGTGATGTTTTCTATATTGGCTATCTTTAATGGGACAACTTCTACCCACTTATTAAAGTAATCAGTAGTTGTAAGGATGTACCTATGCTTCTTGGAAGAGTTAGGAAGAATATCACCAATTATATCTAATCCTCATTGTTCAAATGATTGTTGGATGTTAACTGGTTGTAAAGGGAATGCTGGCTTTCTTCTTCTTCCCGTCGTGGCTTGAAATTTTTTCACTTCCTTGCATATTCATGTGCATCTTTAAATATCTTTGGCCAGTAATATACTACTTGCAGGATTTGTGAGCAGTAGTATTTCCTCCAAAATGTCCTCCAGCTGGTCCATCATGTAGTTCCTGCATGACTTTCTCAGCTTCAGGTTTCTCTAAGCATCTTAGCAATACTGAATAATAATTCTTCCTAAACAATACATCATTGACTAGCTCATACTTATTTGACTTTAATCTTAAAGCTCTCTTTGTTTTATAATTAAGGTGCATAGGAGCATATGCATTTTTAAGATAAAATTTCAAATCAGCATATTGTGATTGCGTATCGTTGAGGCTTACATCTAATATTTGCACTTTATTACCTTCATCTTCTTCTTATGGCAACTGCAAAGCCCCTGTTAACATCCTGCAAAAACCATGGCCCCTGACAACTTTAGCTAGACGGATTTCTACATCATATTCTTTGAGTGCAGTTACCCAATTGGCTCTTTTCTTCCATACTTCTCTTTGAATCAGTAGTTGCCTTACTACGAGGTAGGGTACAACAATCTTTGTATGGGTTTTAAGAAGAAAAGGTCTGAAATGATTTAGAGTTTTAAAGACAGCAAATGCTTGCTTTTCTACAGTTGAATAATTTAATTCGGCGCCTTGCAAGTTAAAACTAAAAAAGGAGATGTGTGCCTCGACATTTTTATCGTTCAGCTGTGTCAAAGCTGTAGCATACGAAGTATTAGATGAAAAAGTATATAATACAAAGGGTTTGAGATAGTCAGGAGTTGTGAATAAAGAGGCATTAATAATGGCTTTCTTTATCAACTCAAATGAATCTCTTTGATCCTTGTTCCATCTGAAAACTGCATTTTTTCTTATCATCGCTTGAAGGGGTAAGACTATTTGTGAAAAATCTGGGACGAATCGTTTAACAAAATTTATTTGGCCTAGGAATGATTGCATGGTTTTCTTATTATGTGGGAGGGGAATTTTTTCTATTTCTTGGACTCTATTAGGATCGATGTAAATTCCTTTCTTGGATACTATAAACCCAAGGAGTTTGCCTTTTGGTAAAGCAAAATAAGATTTCTTGGGGTTTAAGGAAATGCCATATTTCATGCATATTTCAAAGATGTGCTTGAGGTTACTTAAACGAGTGTTCCTATAACTGGAATAGACTGTGATATCATCCAAGTAAATAACAACTTATTTATTAATTAGACCTCTAAAGGAAATGTCCATAGCACGTTGAAATGTGGCACCAACATTTATGAGTCCAAAAGGCATTTTCTGATAAGAATATGTTCCCCACTTGGTCCTGAATGTTGTCTTTAATATGTCATCTAGATGAACAAGGTTTTGATTATATTTTGAGAATCCATCCAAAAAAGACATTAATTCGGAACCTGCCACTGATTGCAGTACTTGTTCCTTAGTAGGTAAAGGAAAATTATCCTTTTGGCAGGCATTGTTTAGGTTTCTAAAATCAATGCAGATCCTAATTTCACTGTTCTTTTTCCTCACAGGTACCATATTTGATACCCATTTAGAATGTCTGACAGGGAAGATTATCTTGGCCTTTAGAAGCATGTTCAATTTCGATTTAATTTAACTTTCAAGGTTCAAGTGAATTTTTTGAAGCTTTTGTTGAATTGGTTTTTCATTTGAAGTCATGGGTATGGTATGTTGAATTATAGAGGTATCATAGGTTTTGATATCTACATAATCCCAAGTGAAGACACCTTTATATGTTTTGAATAACCTAATGAATGATGCTCTTTCTTGAGATGTTAGGTTAATACCTAGGTTGATATTTTGAGGTTTCTCATTTGATCCTAGGTTTACTACTTCAAATCTTAGAGTAGAACACTACAAGAAAAAAGGTCATTGATGAGGGTCATGCCTATGACGGACCTTTAAGGTCCATCACTAATGTAACATATGACGATGCTATTTAAAAAAGCGTTTTTGTAAGTGTATATAGTAATGATCCTTTAAGGTTTGTCACCAAAGCCATTTTCAATGACACTTTTGGTGATGGTCGTTAAAGGCCCGTCACTAATTCTCTCTTTGGTGAGGGTCGTTAAAGGCCCATCACTAATTCTCTCTTTGGTGACACTTCTAGTGATGATCTTTTATTGACTATCACTAATGATCTTTTGGGTTACTTTTGGTGACGTTCAATAAACGTTCGTCATCATTGTTCATTCCAATGATTTTTTGATGACGCTTCATACCTATGACAGACCTGTAAGGTCCGTCACCAATGTCACATATGGTGACGGTCTTTAGAAAATCGTTTTTGTAAGTGTATATAGTGATGGTCCTTTAAGGTTTGTCACCAAAGCCATTTTCAATGACACTTTTGGTGAGGGTCGTTAAAGGTCCGTCACTAATTCTCTCTTTGGTGACACTTTTGGTGAGGCTCATTAAAGGCCCATCACTAATTCTCTCTTTTATGACACTTCTAGTGATGATCTTTTGTTGACCCTCACCAATTCTCTTTTTGGTTACTTTTGGTGACGGTAAAAAAATGTTTGTCATCATTGTTGGCTAGAGGGGTCCTAACCCAGGTTCAATGTTAATTAGCCAAACAAATACCTACACTACTGGCCCTTTTGGTATCAGCCCGCGGAGCACGGACCGAAGTCTCACCTGAAGCAGTATGGGGGGATGTTGGAACCAAGTTTCTGCACCCTGAGATGGTTGTGATGTCATTTGATTTCTTCTATCCCTGCCTTCGCGCAGGTGGTTTCACTCTAGGGCTTGCAAGACAAATCCTCTATTCCGATCCTCAATACCTTTGCAAAAGTATATGATTGATATTTTCGCAGCCCTAACCTATGGCTTAGGAACTTTTGTGTTGCTATAGATGCCCAATAATGATAGAGAAATCGACTGTGCACACCACTAATTCCTTCTTTTGCTGGACAGTGTATCCTTCCGGTGCAGTTCCTGTTGCTAGGAAGTGTATTATATCCTCAAAATGACCATGCACGACACACACTACAAATAACTATGCATCAGGCAATCCTTATTCCAAGTTAGTAGGTTCCTCCTCTATTTCGATGTGCGACAGATGGTCTAGTCCCGCATTCAATCATCCAGGCTTCACAACAACTTCAAAATTGTACTCCTGGAACAATAATATCCATTTGCAGATTCTCCCCCACAACATAGGCTTATTGACTAGGTACTTTAGCATAGAGTGATCCGTATACATCTTAAAATGGCCTTCTAGAAAGTAATGCATATACTTCTGGAGCGCATACACCATAGCTAGCCCATCGCACTTAGTGGTGGAATAGTTCTTCTCTGCTTTGGATAATCTACGACTTGCAATTGCGATAGGGTGGTCCAATCCTTCTCCACCAACCTGTGTCAGTACTGCTCCCAACATTATACATGACGCATCGACATGCATGTGAAACTCTTTTTTCCTATCCGAGAAGACTAGAATCGACACAGTAACCATCTTTTATTTCAATATATCCAAGCTCTTCCTACAGTCATTATTCCAGTAGAACATGACGTCCTTCTTCAACAATTTCTCCATATCCGCGGTGATCTGGGTGTAACCCTTGATAAACTTTATGTAATATCTTGTATGTCCCTGAGTAGAGCGTAGCTATTTCACACTCCTCAGCGCTTCCAAGTTCAATATCACAATGATATTCGTGGTGTCTACCATCAGTCCTTATCTGCAAACCACATACCCCAATAGGTTCCCAAATGGAACACAAAAAAGACACTTCTTGAGATTGAGCGCGATCTAGTATCTTCGATAGGTATCCAGCATTATGCGCAAGATTGCTACATGGTGCTCAACCAGTCCAATTACAGTCCAGTCATCTTAATATACCTCCACGAACTTATGAATAAATTCCTTGAATTTTGCAACAACCACGCACGAAAAGATTGCAAGCGCATTCTTCAATCCAAACAGCGTTACAGTGTATTGAAAACAATCCCCTTCAGTTGCAAAGGTTGCGTTGCTCCTATACTCTGGCACGATTTTGATTTGGTGCTACCTAGGGAACCCATATGTGAAGGAATATGCTTACTGACTACCTACATTGTCCAACACTTCATGAGTGAATGGGTTCGGGAAAGGATCATGCACACAAGTGTCATTGAGTTTTCTGAGATCCACGCATATCCTTATCTCATCCTTCTGCTTCTTCTCTTGCACCACCATTGGGCTTACCCAATCATATTCTTCCATAGGCTCAATGATTCCTACCACGAGCATCTTGTCTATCTCTAAGCAGACCTTCTCCTTATAATTCAGATTAAGACAGTAAGGCCTTTGCTTAACTGGCTTCACGTCGAGCTTTAACGTGATATTCATCATTCCTAGGTCCCCGATTATTTCTTTTAGATCCGTAAACATGGTAGTGAATAAGTCCTGGTATTCGCAGAGTAGTTCAATGACCTTATCCATTGTTGCGTCATCCCAGTAGTCTCCAGTCTTCGCGAATTTTGGTTATGCCTATGTACCAATGTTTACTTGTTTCGTTTTCAATAACGCGATTATATCAGGGTTCTCAATCTGTGGTCCTTGAACCTTGAAGTGACCCTCTATTTCTGGAATGTTAATATTCTGTGGATCCTTGTCCTCTTCTTCAGTAGTTACATTATAACATTTTAGTGCGCGACTCAGCTGAGTAGCCCATTCAGGTTGAATTAGGTCTAAAGGATCCTGCAGTATCCTAAAGATTACTGCTTTAACTTCTTGTAACGCTTCATCAATACTGTCAAACCTGTCCTCAAAATTGAACGTCATCATGAATACTTCACACAGGATATCCCATTCACCTGTCCCATGGCGGAGCTCTGTTTCTATATACCAATTCATTGGGATAACATCCAGGGTATTACAGAACAGGTGAACCCACTCAGGTTGGAGCTTTTCTCCATAAGCCTAGGTCCATTTGGCCAGATGCGTGTGTCGATCATTCAGCCCATCATACTTGTCTGTCAGTCACATCTTAGGCTTCCCAAATCGTGTTCTCATCATCCTCCTACATTAGTGCCAATAATCAAAGCTTCCCTTGTGCGTACCCCACCATCTTGCGGGCGTGGTGTGCAGTGCCTAATCCAAGGCCTGGAAGCGCTACTTTTCTGGTACCTCCATTTCAAATGCATTCAAAAAGATATCTACCTCTTTCAAACCATCATAAGTAGGCATATTTCTTACCTCTGACGACACATAGTGCAGCGACCGGGTCATCATGTTGCAATTCAGTGTAGTTACTTCATGTAACTGATTCTCCCAGTGTTCTATTTCTTTGTCAAAGTCTGAAGTGCAGGAACTCTCATGGTCCCATGTAATCCATCCATCCGCGGTGGGATTCACCCAATCTTGGTCTCACGTTGTTATCTTATAGATGCTGTCCAGGTCATCATCACTCTCATAATCATGGACAGGTTCAGTATAGCGCGATCGTTCAGTAGGATCGAGGGGTACTATTACGTGCAACGATCTCTTCTAAAATATCATCTTTCACTTCTTCAGATTGATTACCCCGTTCATATCAGTAGCCTAGTCAATTCCCAGGAGTGCAGGATAGGGATTACTGTCATCCACTATCTCTATTACTTCAAAATCAGCCAGTGTGCTCGCTCCCTCAATATCCACGGTCACCCCCTGCAGCCACCCCATGGGGATGATCTTCTGCTGATTCGCCATCCTTAGCTGAATCGGAGACCATTGCAGCACAAGTCTCCCCATTCACTCCCAAGTCTGCTTTGGTAGGACATTCACATCTGACCCCAGGTCCAAAATGACCTGATCCATTTCATACTCTCCTATCTATGTGTTTAGTCTCATCTCCTGTCCCATCCTTGTTTTATGCTTGCCAATTTTTTGTACCACGCGCGGCTCACCTGGCACGGTCCAAGCACATCTATTGATGAGTTATTGTAACCCTTTCACAGTCTTACTGTCACGCATTAACTTCATACATGTTTCTAGGAAAGTTATGAGCATAGAGGGGTCCATCTCTGCTCAATCTTATCCTTACTTCCTGAGGTGGAGGCCTCAGCGAAGCTCCTCTTAGCTTCCATGAAGGTTTCACATGCATGCCCCAAATTGAACTCAGCCTTCTTTGCCAGAGTTTTGCGAACCCATGTACTTTCTTCCGGTTATTTCCCCTTGTCATCTCCTGTCGCGATTCCACTTCAAAGCACTATATTTACGTTTGGATATTCCTCGCGTGGATTAGACCTCATTATCTGTAGGTTTTGAGTCAGTGGAGGTGGTAGCACCCCTTTGTCACGTATCCTATCTATCAGTGTAGGATAGTATTTTGTTTCATGATCAAACAGTGTGCAATACTTGCACGACAGACACGCTGGATTAGTGCAATCACGGCCATAGTGCCTTGGTCCTCTGAAATTGTAGCAAATCAACTATCCTCGACCTCTACCAGGTCCTCCTCTGCCTCGGCCTCTTCTGCACCCCTGAAATCCTATCTGTGCCATTCCTGTGATCTAGTAAAGGGGTCACATCTTAGCCTGAACCCTATAGGCAGGAGTTCTATCCATCATCGGTTCATAGCTCCTCCAAGTACGCTCATCATGCCCTACCAACCTACAAAAGTTACAAAAGAGCTATTGTGGTGTCTATACAAACTTTTGTAGCAAGTGATAGTTATCCGTGGCATGTTTTTCGGCTACCTAACATATAACGCACCATAATGCAGGCCCCGCGCTAGGTCATGCTTGAGCTTCTAGCCTCAAAGGCATCTGTCCTCCTCCTACAATATAGTTTGAAAAGACCAGGAAATGGTCTCTATCATGACCCTGACTCTTGAATTTCAAGCACCATACCTCCTCGCGTACCTCTAGTCGAACTGTCCTATCATGCTTCAGACTTTGCATCTCAAGGCAAAGATTTCTCAGCTACGCATGGATCTGTTGAGCTCCTAGATTAGTATCTTGCATTGGAGTTTCATGTAGTCTCATGTCAATCTCCAAGGCCTCTACCTGAGTTGTTATCTTCTTCTACGACAGCGAACTCCTTAAGTGCGGTAGTAGCGAAGCCACAAACCACTCACGATGTTGTCCATCTGTCAAATTCATGTTGGCTGAGCAGATTATACATTTCAACCTCTGATCTAGTTCCCAAGGCGTCTTGCCTAGTTGCATCGCGATCTCTTTGAATCCCACAATCGACTGTGCCTCACATTTAGGCCAACTAAATTCCCTATTCAGTGCTGCCCGGATATCTGCTACTCCAACATTTGGGTTATCGTTAGAGTACTTAATATACCAGGTTAGTGCGCGATCTTGCCGAGAACTAACCAGTGTCGCCTTCTTTATATGATCATCTCTAACACCTTGAGCTTCCCATATAGCCCTCACAACGAACCAGAATTGGTTCGGGTCCTCATTTTCCAAGCATTTGAAGAAAGGCAACTTCACTGTATTTGCCATACTGAGCCGCGATGGAGGTGGAGGTGGTATGGGTGAAGTTGGAGGTAAGGGTGGCGAAGTCGGAGGTGTTGTGGGCAGAGGTGGTATTCACATGAATCCTTATCTTATTAACTGAACAACACTTCACAGAGAAACCTTCGCTATCCCTTCTTCATCACCTCGTGGAGGTGAAATCAAGGGACTATTCTCTGGACCCTTTTTGCCTTCATTCCTGTAAGTTTTTCCACTTCGCATAGTCCCGAACATCAAGGTAGTTGCATAACCCATTTTTCGCACAATAGCATTTTAATCCAAGTATTCAAATATTTTATGTACTTACCTCGCGGTCCTTTGAAAAAGAGTCGCTCCATCTCGCTGTAGTTGGCTAAGGTGTCGACCGTGAATTCAGTCACAAATCCTCCTATGACACGCTCGAGCCAATGATCGATAGCGTAGGCGATCTTATCCTCCTATGCTTCCAACCTTCGCACTAGGCCTGGGGTCCACACAATAGGACCGTCAAGTTTCCACCATCCTTGGCTATCTGTTAGTTTCACGATACACTCGTATCGCTCAATAGGGAAGGAGCAAAAAAAGATCTCGTGGATCTCTGTATATAGGTATCTGTCCACCCACTATTCCTTTGTCAGTCATGGGTTTCTGTTCTCTTGTACCGCGAATTCATGGATCTTTCTATCCAACTAGTCTCCAATCTCCTTCTTAGTTGGATTCTAGTGATACGACATCACACATCTCTTATGCAGATTTTGGTCCTGACAACGGAACCATTTGTTGGATTGAGGTGGCCTGACATAGGTTCAGCATTAATTAGCTAAACAAATCCCTACACTACTCGTCCTTTCGGCATCAGACCATAGAGTGCAGACAAAAGTCTCACCCGAAGCAGTATGGGGGGATACTGGAACCAAGTTTCCGCACCCTGAGATGGTTGTGATGTCGTTTGATTTCTTCTATCCTTGCCTTTGCACAGGTGGTTTCACTCTAGGGCTTGCAAGACAAATCCTCTATTTCGATCCTCAATACCTTTGCGAAAGTATATGAATCTTTGTGCAACCCTAACCTATGGCTTAGGTACTTTCGCGTTGCTATGGCAGTGTGCCGCACAGATTCGTCAATTATCCTAAGCGATTTGATTATCTTGCCAAATACTTAAAGTTATCACCGCATAAGTAGATATTCATAATGGCGTTTAGTTATTCGATGTAATTGCATTCATTCACGCATCATATAAGCATAATAAAGGAAATTCATGCATAAGATATCCAAACTCATCAACAGAACCAAGACACATAAATTGCAGAATAACTCATTTTATTAATATCTCCCAAGTGTTACAGACTCTGTCCACCCTGCGCACATAGCTGCATGGGTTCACACACTCAGCTGCGGAATTCTACCCTAGGCCTCTGCACGCTCAGTTGCAAAGCCTCTATCTACACTATGACCCATGACTTAGACTTCTTCTTCAGAGCTATCACTCTATTACATCATCCGCCATTCTATTTCGATTGATTGATTGATTGATGCCTAAACTACTTAGATCTTAGCTCTTTTTATACAATCCCATGGTCCGTGGACAATGGGTAGGTCCTTTACAGCCAACTTTACTTTACAAAACTAAGGGCAGACTACCTTTTTTTGACACCTAACACCTTTGCACTCCGCGACCACAAAATGCGGAGTCTTTACAATTATATTACAAAAATCGACTTAACATGGGCTTTTAGCCCCAAAACTGCCCTTGGGGGACCCCGCTCCCAATAACCATTGATCATTCCAATAAGTTTTTGATGATGCTATGTACCTGTTACTATATTTTTTGTCAAAATATAATGATTTAAGACCGTTGTTGTGGAGTATTTTTCATTATGTGTCGAAGGACATAATGGTTATAATAGTTAGTCAATTTGTTAAGAGGTAATTAGTGTGTATCATTTCCCCCAAGTCATAAGAATATAGTTTTCCTATGAGTGAACACATTATTCATCTCTATTAGGTTTATTATCAAGAAAATTTCCTTTAAATAAAGTTCCACTAGTGTGTGTAGGAACTATATTATTTAATATATAATCAAGCTATGTCAATTCTATCAATGAGATAGACTTAACACTCCTCAACACTCATGGCACACCTTAACATGCTTTGGAACAGTACACTAACATCACTTGGCACCTCACATGTCTTGGAACATCTTTGTACCAGGAACACCTTTGTATCTAGAACATCTTGCCATGAGTAGGACGCCCAAGCACATGTTGGCATGGCCTAGCATAGCATAGCACTCCGATATCATGTGTTGGCGTACCCTCTAGTCCCTAGCATTATGGCATAATATTGCATTGACAAACATTAGCACTTGGCACACATTGGCACTTGGCATGTATTGGAACATATTATTAGTGTTCCTGGCATGCCCATTTTGAAAAATATAAAGTATCAACTTATTAACCCTCTTATGTGTTCATTTCCTTGCATTTTAGCTTGGTTATTCCTTTTGTTGCCTTGAAACTCCTTGACGCATATTGGCATACTTTGGCACCCTGCACATCCTAGCATGTCTTATCACCTAGCATGCCTCAGCACTATTTGGCACATTTTAGCACACCCCAGAACTCCCTAGCACACTCTAGCACTTCTTGGCATTACCTGATATTCCTTGGCATGCCTTACCCATGCTTAGCATACCTTGTCACTCCCTCCTTGGCATGATAATTAGCACTCATTGACACTCCCCGACGCACCCTCATATTGATTCACTTCCATGCATTTTTACCTAGTGCTCCCTTGTGTTTTACTAGTACTCCCTAACACTCCTCATCATGCATTGGCACTCTCTAGCACGCCTTACCACTCTTTGATATGCTATGCCACTTCATAGCATGCATCACACTCCCTAACGCACATTGGCACTTGGCAAGACTTATAAGCATGTTCGGCATGCATTTAGGTGACTTGGTATGCTTTGGCATGGTGTAATATTAAATTTATTTGAGATCAAATATTGGAAACTATATGAGAAGAAACAGAGGAAGATTTGGCACTTAGAATGCATTGAAAGTTGGCACTTGGAACCTATTGGGACCTAGTGTTGGTGTGCCTAGCATGCCCCTCATGGAAAAGGTAAATTGATGACTTATTAACCCTATTATGTGCTCATTTCCTTGTAGTTTAACTTGTTCCTCCCTTTTGTTTCCTTGACAGTCCCTAGCATGCATTGTCACACCCATGTACATATTGGCATGCCTTATCACTTGGCACACCTTATCTTGTTTGAAATGTCTTTGTACTATTCAGCACATGTTAGCATGCCCTAGCATTCCCTAACACACCTTGGCAGTGATGACCTCACAATTAGCATTACATTTTTCCATGACTTGGGAACCTTACATTCACTAGAACACCTCGACACTCCCTAGTTGTCATGCCCTTTATTATCCTCCACAATGTCCCAGGCTGATGAGGAGATCGATGGAGGTAACCACATACCAAGCTTTTAGTTTGGTAGCTAGCCCTACCAAACCAGAGAGGGCTCTCTCTATGAAATCACAGCCAAAAGATGACTGGAATGTAAATGATTTTAGGCTAGATAGATAGGCTCAGGTGGGTTTTGGAAAATTTAGGCTCATCATGTTTGCTTGATGACCCCACCTCCATGGGTTGTACTGACATGGTTTGGTGCTAGCTTGGTGAAGTGGTTATATGTGTTTTCAAGGCTGCCTCAATGAAGGTGTCCCATGTCATGTTCTTCTCTTTCAACTGATGGAGTACTATAACCTTTATCAGGCTATGGTGAAAGAGGCTGGGATAATGCACTTTTCCTTTCAATTGCACCCTTTCAGACATTTTGGTTAGGCTCGTATACAAGTAGCTGGAAAAATTTAGAGACTTGGGAGTTGTAAAGTGCATGAGCAATCTTATGTGGTATTGATATAGCCTAAAAAATCTTCCCTCACATGTGAAGAACTTCATGACAACCTTCATCAATGGTGCATATCTCTCCAACAAGTATCTGAATGGGAAAACATGTGAGTGAGCTCCTTTGTATTGTTATTACAAGTAGGGTTTGTACTCTTCTACGTCTAGGTTCGTGCCTTTGAACCAATTTTCACCCTGGTTTGGTATGCCTGTAGCTTGAGAGATGGCCTCCACTAAAAACATGAAATCAGTCCCTGCAATGGTGATCTTGTCTTCCTTCAAGGTGAGGGAAAATATACGTGTGAGATTCTCATGGTAACCTACTTCCTACACTCTTTGACAAAACCCTAAACAATTGACATCTTCAAAGAATTTCATGACAAATGGTGAGAAGGTGATTTCATTGAAATTAGAGGGCTCAAACCTCAGTATCTTCCACCCCTCAGTATCTTTAGACAAAAAAAATTGATGCTATTATAGCTAGGTGCCTTTGGGCTAGGCCTAAATCCACAAATAAGATACTTTTGGTCTATTTAGAGGTGCTTGCGAGACATGAGAATGATTGAGGGTGCGGTATAAAGGACACATAATGTTTTAGTAACGATCTAATTGTCAAGAAATTATGGAAAACTTTCGAGCGCAAAGGTATTTGGTAATAGGTTATTAAAGAGAAATATCTAAAAAATAGACAACTTAAGGAATGGATTAAAGAGGCAGCTCCAAAGAAGAAGGTGACATCTTATATATGGAGAAGCATGGTTAGAAACAAATATTGGCTACTACGAAATCTGGGATGGGAGGTTCGAAGGGGAAACATGATAGCAATAGGACTAGATGATATCAAAGGAGTGGAGGGAATACATACTCTTTCTATTTGCATCCTTGAGCATTTACATAAGAAAGGGCTTTACTTTATGAACTAAATCTCTTGTGATTGAGGATATTCTTTTGTTACTAGTTATTGGCTTAATGCATTTGAACTTGGATTTCCAGAGGATCTATTTGTGGAATGGGCACATTTCATAACACAGTTAAATCTAACAGGACTCACTGAGAAGAAAGAAAAGCTAAAATGGGAAGGTGTTATGTATAATGAGTAGATCTCGGTTAAAGATATTTATAAACATATTTCTCATGGACGTGGCTTGAATGATAATGATTTTTGGTTTCATAACACGTGGAGATGGGATATACCTCTCAAATTAAAATGTTTTATGTGGCTGGTGGTCCACAATAATATTTTAACTTGGGATAATATCCATAAAAGGGGCTTTCAGGATCTTGGAAGATGCTCTTTATGCAAAGAATATTTAGAAGACATGGAACATCTATTTCTAACATGTCCTTTTGCGATCTTGGTATGGAGTGGGGTTCTTCAAACACTTAAAATACATGTAATCTAGAACATGGTTTCCATTTATAGATATTTGGAGGTAGGGTGGGAGAGTTTGAGAACAAATAAGTGTAAAAAAAAAGTAAAATAAGAGTTTAAGATTACAATTGATCACCTGCTTTCCCACCATTTTTCACAAAATAAGGCCAACAGAGCAGAGCACATGGGAGAGTTTGAGAACAAGCCATTGTAAAAAAAGTAAAATAGGAGTTTAAGATTACAATTGATCTTCTTCTTTCCCACCATTTTTCACAAAAGAAGGCCAACAGAGTAGAGCACGTCAGGATATTATGTTCCAAGGAGATTTCTCAGGTACGCTCGGGGATATCGGCGGATTCGTTCAATTGATCTTCCTGATTGATCCATAATTTTTTTTGGATTTGTTGTTTGAATAGGCAGGGAGCACGAGTGAAGTATTTGAAGGATACGAGAGACAATATTGCAATCTCTCTGCAAATATTTCACGGAAATGCACCTCAAGAACTCTTCCCAATGGAGGTAAGAGGATCGATCATATGGTCCTTGCACACTTTTAGAGAAATTATTAAAATTTTCTTTCAGTTGATACAAAAACAAAATGAAGAAAGATTGAACCTTTCAACTCTCCCGATCATTTGATATCTTCATCAATGCACCATAGGAAGATTTCCATATTGCCCTTGCCCTTGTATCTTCGACCTCTTTTCTTTGTTTTTTGGCTACTTGGAAAAAAAATCAAAACTAATACTTGCGATGTGATAACCATTTATATGAAGACACCCTAAATCTCTGATACTGAGACCTATGGTTTGATAGAATTGAAATCTATGCTCTGTTTTGGTGGGGTTGGTAAATTTTTAGGGTACTTGAAATCATAAACACCCAGTTTGTGAATAATCATCTGTTAGTTTATTGAATTTCGATTGTGAAGGATTTATTTGGTACAATGGATGCTATGTCAAAGGATGGTTGGATTAGTTTCCTGTAGATTACTTAAATGTTGTATTTATGGGAATTTAGATATAAGAAAATGTTCAATTGTCTATCTGTTTGTCTGTATAGGAGATTTATTGTGGTTTGATTTATGTGGACAACCCTCTGGACAAATCTATTCATAATAATTTATGGTATTGATACCCCTTTTGGTTTCTATTTTTGATGGAGCAACCTCTGACAATACACCTTTTACCACAGAGATGTTGTTGTTGGATAGAAATCTCCAGAGGAGTCTTACACCAGAGATATAAATGGCTATTACATATCACAATAATAAGCATTAACATATGATGATGTGGCACACCATAAACTCTGTGCATTCAATCCATTGCTCTTTCTTTCATGGCAGATTTCGTTCTGCATAGTAGATGTGTTGTGGCACTTGAGTATGTTCGCATCAAAGATTCTAAGGCAAAACTCAGATTCTCATGTGTCATGGAAATTCAACATATGCCTTGTTCACCTAAGAACTACCTGTAACTCATCTTAGGGTACTCATGTACAATCTCAACTCATCCCACTTAACAAGTTACGAAGACAAGGCTCATCACATCCAACCATGGTCTAAAACAATTAAGAAACACAATTTACATCTTGACATGCCATAGCACCTGGCATGTCTTAGGATGCCTTGGCACTATGTGGCATGCATTAACATCCCCTGCATTCCTTGGCATGCTTTGACACTCCCTAGCACACCGTCACACTTCTTGACATGCCTTGGTAGTTTAGCATACCTTGGAATTACCTAGCATATAAACTTGTCATTCCCTCCATAACACACCTAGAACTCATTCAAACTCCATATCACACACTATTATTCATTCATTTCTATGCATTTTGACCTAGTGCTTCCTTATGCTTCCTTGACACCCCCTAACACTCCCTAGCTCACCCTAGCACTTGACACATCTTGGTCTACCACCCTAACACTCTAGCATTCCTTGGCACTACATAGTATACATTTTCACTCTCTCCTTAGAACACCTAAAGATCACTGACACTCTTGGTCACAAACTCTTATTCATTCATTTCCATGCGTTTTTACCTAGTGCTCCCTTATGTTTCCCTAGCACTCCTTATCACTCCTTGACACATGTTGTTACACCCTAGCACCTATGACATCTTGGCATGTCACCCTGGCCTCTAGCATGCCTTAACACTTTCTAGTATACCTTGTCACTTTGTCCTTAGCACACCTGGAACTCACTGAAACTTCTAATCACAAACTCTTATTTATTCATTTCCATTCATTTTTACATAGTGCTCTGTTGTGTTTTCCTAGCACTCCCAGCTAACACTTCCTTGCACACGTTGGCACATCTTAGACGCATGTCACCCTAGAACTCTAGAATTCCTTATCTTTGCTAAGAAAGCATTGTAACTCCTCCTTAACACACTTGGAACTCACTGACACTCCATGCCACACACTCTTATTCCTTCATTTCCATGCATTATGACCTAGTGCTCCCTTGTGTTTCCTTATCACTCCCTAACACTCCTTCGCACACATTGGCACACCTTGGCACTTGTCACATCTTAGTAGGATTTCCTAGCACTCTATCATATATTGGCACTACTTATCATACGTTGTCACTCCCTCCTTAACACACCTATAACTTGTTAACACTCCCTATCACACACACACATTCATTCATTTACATGTAATTGAAACGATTCCTCCATTGTGTTTCCTTGGCAATCCCTAGGATGTGTTGGTGCCACATCCTAGAACCTAGCACACCCTAGGACACCTTAGCACTTGCCATGTCTTCACATGCCTAACATTCCTTGGAACTTTCTAACATGTGTTAGCACTTCCTGAAATTCCCTACACACCTTGGCACTCCCTAGTTTTCATGCACTCATAGATAGTCTTACTTTTTTTGTGACTTGGGAACCCAACTAAGTCATTGAAAAAATAGTGTTGTGCCTAGAACAAAGTATCCCTTTGTTTGAAACTTCTTTTTCCATCCTCATATACCAATCGTAGGCTTTCCTCCTACAAGTCCTAATATGAAATTCTACTAACAAACTTTGTCCATGGGACACCTAGAATTCACTGACACTCCCTAGCATAATCTCTTATTCACTCATTTCCATGCACTTTGACCTAGTTCTCCCTTGTGATTCCCTGACATTCGCAAACACTCCTCAACATACATTAACACTATCTGGCATATGTCAACACGCCTTTTCATTCCTTGGCAAGCCATGGCACTCCTTAATTATCATACCCTCATAACTACCCTTATTTTCTTTTAGACTTAGGAACCTAGCCAAGTCCTACCTCGACTACAAAAACTTTACCAAGTTACATTTAATACAACTAGACTATGCCTTGCTCCCCTAATGGCCTATAACTCATCTTAGGCTTCTCATGTCCAATCTTAACTCATCCCACTTAACAAGTTACCAAGTCAAGGCTCACATCCAACTGTGCCCATAAAGAAACTAAGCAACATAGTTTACATCTTCACATGCCATAACATCTGGCACGCATAACAATCCATTGGAACTACATGGCACACATTATCATCCCCTACATTCCTTGGCATGATTTGTCACTCCTTAACAAACCCTACCACTCTCTAACATGCCCCCACACTCTATCATGCCTTGGCACTTCCTAGCATATAATCTTGTCAATCCCTCCTTAACACAATTGGAACTTGCTAACGCTCCCTATCACACACTCTTATCCATTCATTTCCATGCATTTTGAACTCGTTCTCCCTTGTGTTATCGTGGCACTCCCTGACACACATTGGTACACCCTAGGACATGGCACATCTTGGCATGTCGCCCTGACACTCTAGCATTCCTTTGAACTACCTATCATACCATGTCACTACCTCCTTAGCACACCTATAATTCACTGACAATCCCAGTCACACACTCTTATTCATTCATTTCCATGCATTTGAAACTAGTGCTCCCTTGTTTTTCCTTGACACTCCATAACTCTCCCTCGCATGCATTGGCACACCTTAGCACCTAACACATCTTGGCATGTTTCCCTGGCCTCTAGAATGCCTTAGCACTGCCTAGCATACCTTTTCACTCCCTCCTTAGCACACCTTGAGATCACTGACGCTTCCTGTCACAAACTCTTAATCATTCATTTGCATGCATTATTTTCACCTAGTGTTCCCTTGTGTTTCCCTAACACTCCCTAAGACTTCGTAGCACTATTTGGCACACCTTGGCACCTAGCACATATTGGCTGCATGTTGCTCTGGCATGCTAGAATGATTTAGAGTTTCTTAGCATACCATGTCACTCCCCTCTTACCACACTTGGAACTCATTGACACTCCCTATCACACACTCTTATTTAATCATTTCCATGCATTTTGACCTCGTGCTCCCTTGTGTTTTCCTAGCAGTCGCTAATACTCAACACACATTGGCACACCTAACTGCAATGTGTTTCACTTATAGTCAATCCAAAAACCATTCCAGAGTCTAGCTAGTTACTTTTTCTTCACTAAGATATTAGGGTTAAGTTTATTGTATAGTGTTCAGTGTGAAAATATTACTAGGTGTTTTTATCACAATAGTTGGAAGGTGGCTAAGCCACAAGCATGACGATAAGGTTCTTGAATCTTGGACTGTAAAACTAACCAAAAAATATATGAATATAAGATCTTTGGAAATTCTAGTTCTCTAAAGAGATTCATGTATTGATTTTCCCATTGTACTAGACTCGAGAACTCGATTGTTATTTAGATGCAGAGAAGTGGTAGTTTGATGCAGTAAATGTCAAATGCACAGTTCAACAACATGATGGAGGCTTACCTCTGACATCAAAATTCAGTTTGTTATCTTCATGGTGCAAACCCCATGATGTCCAAGTGTGACACCCTCCTTGCAACAACACTCTTCGAGTAGTTACCCAGTGACTTCCTTGCCTTTGATTCCCCTCTCGTCATCTTGTTCACTCTCAGTTCCTTCTCCCTTACTCTCCTCTCACTGTTCTCTTTTTATTCCTATTCTCCTTATCCCAATTTCTCTCTTGTTTCTACTTCTCACTCCATGCTTCTCACTAGTTAGGGCTTGGCTAATTGGATTTTCACTTTCCTACCATTTTTCCTCCCATTTTCTCCCCATCTGTCATTTTCCCTCTTCCTAGGTCTGTTCTGAAATCAACAAGGTGTAAGAGAGGAGAAAAATTCATTCATGTGTGCTAATAGGTTGCAAAATATCTCCCCGCCCTCACTGACTACATCAAGGCCTATATATATTATGCCTGTGAGTGTCTATGAGTCTCTTCTTATGCCTTGGGTCGAATTATTTTTTGTCTTTCAACTATATGAGTCAAGTTATATGCTCTTTAACCCCCCCATTGATAGAGTTCCTTATACTTGTATCATGCCCCTGGTATAAAGACATATGTATAGGCTATTATGGTATATGTTGAAGTTTGGTTATTACACTCACCTTGAAGTCATTGACATTCCATCTAACTCCCCCTAGTTAATACAAGGTTCATTGAGTTAGAAAATTGTGACATCGATAATTATAAGTGGTTACCCTAAGGAAGTACCATTGGTTGAAGCCTCATCAATTGAGATTGGGTCAATGGTTATGGTTTTGATTCAGTTAGACACTATTCACTACTATATTTGTGGGCATAGATTAATTATGATCTTCCCCATGTACACAAGGATAACTAAGAAGTGTTTCCCATAATCATGCAAGTGGGACATCAAAATGTACATCAAGGTAACCACAAAATATTTATCATATTTATATAATGCAAGGTGATAGGAAAATATTTACAATATATACGTGAATGTACTAAGATTAGGACCATTAACATCATATATACATACTTACCACAAGATGAGGGTCATTACAACGCCTTAAAAATAGCCATAAGGTCTTCCTCTTTTGCATCTCCTTGACCACACGGGTTTAATTGAAACCACTTCAAGCCCTTGAACTTAAAGATAATCAAATATTTGCAATTTGTTACAATAATAAGTCCATTATGCACACTCCTCATCTTAGAGTTGGGTAGAGAGGGAGAGTACTTGATTGATGCCAACCTTGTAAATGAACAAATTTGCCTACTCATTGGTTGGACTCTCTACCTCTATTTGACACCACTAACACAACCAAAAGTCCAAGATAACCATAAGATGTGACCTACACCCAAGGGCTTAGACTACGCCTCCATAAAATGTACCTTCAACTTTAGATGTCCCAAAACAATAATATCCTAACCTAATATATCCTATTTGTTAGATTTTTGTAACTTTATCCTTAACTAGCACTTATTTTTAACTATTTAATCCACTTACTATATACTCTCTCTTGTTTGCACCCACCTAGTATACAATAACACTTATGTTTTTAATACAGCCAAGTTAAGAGGGCATGTTTCTCTCTTACACTTAAATGTTTTCAATACAACCAAGTTAAGAGCACGTGTTTTCCTTTCAAATTCCAAATGTATAACATGTCTATCTCTATAAACTAACAACAAAATCATTGCATAAAAAGGTAATCTTAAAATTAAATTAAAATTAGATTATTATTATTATGATAAATACAACAAATATGGAAAAAAAAAAAAAAATCAAACACAACCATAAAAAAAAGTGTTAGTTTGTCAAATACAACTACAGACTTATTAAACCATGCTAGATCCATCTTAACCCGAATCTATCAAGTGTCGAGAGGGTTCCAATCTCTTGATGTGCAAACCTCTTTTTTGGCGCTTGATAGATCCAGGTTAAGATGGATCTAGGCTGGTTATATAATACTATATAATATCTATATTTGTATCTATGTGTCTCTTTCTTATTCCCTCTCTCTATCTCACCCCCCAAACATACACACTCTCTCTCCATATCTATCTCTCTCACCCTCCCTCTTCCTCACTGCCTCTCTCTCTTCCCTCTATCTCTCCTCTCTCCATCGCTCCCTTGTCACTTACTCTCTCTCTCTACCTTTCTCCCTCTATGTCTTTCTTCTTCATTCCCTCTCTCTCCCCCTCCAAGTTCATATCTCTCTCCTCTCTCTTAGTCCTCTCTCTCCCTTTCTCCCTCACCTCCCTCTATCCCCCCCAGTCACTCTCTCTCCCCCCCCATCTTTGTGCCTCCCTCTCTCTCTCTTTCCCTTCTCTCCCTATCTTTATCCCCACTTATTCTCTCTCTTCCCCCCTCTCTTCTCTCCCTCTCTCTATATCCATGTATCCCTTGTCACTCCCTATCTCTCTCCACCTCTATCTCCCTATGCCTTAGTTCTTTCCTCCCTCTCTCTCCCCCTCCAACTCCATATCTCTCTCCCTCCCTCTCTTCTTCTCTCTCTCCCCCTCCAAATCCATATCTCTCTCCCCCCTCTCTTCTTCTATCTCTTCCTACCTCCTCCTCTCCGTCTCCCCCCATCACTCTCTCACTCTCTCTTTTTATCTCTCTCTCTCTCCACCCTCCATCTTTGTCACTATCTCCGTGCCCCTCTCTTCCCTTCACTTTGCTTGCTATCATCACTTGGATCCTTAGTTAAGATAGATCTATGTTGGCTCTTACTAATATTTGTATTAGATAAATTTCACATCTTTAAATATAAAAGTATTCTCATTTTTAATTTTATTAAAACCTTAATTTAATTTATATGGCAATAATTTTAGTAGCCGTGAGGATAGAGGGTTTATATATATCTCAAAACTAATTACAACCCTTTTCCTAATAGCTTCAAATAAAAAATGTTATAAAATTAAATTAAAATACTTTTATTGTGAAAAAAGTTATGGTTTTTGGGCATGTGGTATTGATAAGCCATGGTATTGGCCCATGGTATTGTAACAAAGCCTATTTACAAGTTAATAATATCCATGGTAAAGTGGGGGTGAATATCGATGGTTAAGAGTCTTTTCATATTGTTATAAAATATTTAGATTGTGAAATAAGACATGAGTTTTTTGCCATGTGGTATTGATAAGCCATGGTATTAGCTCATGTTATTGTAACAAAGCCTATTCACAAGTTCATAATATCAATGACAAAGCGGGGGTGAATATCCATGATTAAGAATCCTGTCATATTCATATAAAATATTTTGATTTTGAAATAAGTTATGTTTTTTAGGCATGTGGTATTGATAAGCCATGGTATTGGCCCATGGTATTATAACAAAGTCTATTTACAAGTCAACAATATCCATGGTAAAGTGGGAATGAATATCCATGGTTAAGAATATTTTCATATTGTTATAAAATATTTTTATTGTGAAATAAGTTATGTTCTTATAGCATGTGGAATTGATAAGCCACAGTATTAGCCCATGGTATTATAACAAAACCAAATTTTTACAAGTTAATAATATCCACTGTAAAGTGGGGGGTGAATATCCGTGGTTAAGAATCTTGGCATATTGTTATAAAATATTTTGGTCGTGAAATAAGTTATGGTTTTTGGGCTTGAAGTATTGATAAGCCATGGTATTGGCTCATGGTATTGTAACAAAACCTATTCACAAGTTAATAACAAAATCAAAATATAACAAATTGAATTTTATTATTTTTATTATTAATTGAGCCAACATTTAGATTTTTGCACTCATCCCCATACTTTTGACTTTTATTATTATTATCACTATTATTATTTAACTAAGCCCATATTTAGAATTGTTTACATACTTACATTACACCTACACATCTACTCTATAATCTATAAATATTGTATTTATTGTTTTTTAGGGAGGAAAATTTTAACATTTTGAAAAAATACAGCCTTAATTTTGATGTAACAAAGCTCTCCCAAATGGAATCTTCATTTATGTTCTAAAACAAGTAGTATATTTTCACTTTTCATAGGGTGGAGGGAAAACGAGTAGCACATTTTAACTTTTCACAGGGCAGGAAGGAAAACGAGATTAAAACAAATAGTAAATTTTCACATTTCATAGAGGAGAGGGAAAACGAGTATCACATTTTCACTTTTCACAAGGCGGAGAGAGAAAGGGCGGGAGGGAAAACGAGATTAAAACAAGTAGTATATTTTCACTTGAAAACAAGATTAAAACAAGTAGTATATTTTCACTTTTCATAGGGTGAAGGGAAAACGAGTAGCACATTTTCACTTTTCACAGGGCAGGAGGGAAAACAAGAAGAGAGTTGTGAATTAAGGTTTTACGAGTCAGACTATATCGAACCCCACCATTGGATCTTCAGTCAATTAGTGGCGCCCAGGTATGTTTCATTTCTAGCCTCGCTGCATTTCTACCCCACTTTTAGTCTTCTTCCACACAGGAAGGAGTACACACACCTCAGATCTCTAGTTCAAAATTGACTATTTTTTTCATCCTTGCTTCTAAGTTTATGCTTTAATCTCTATGCTGCACTATGTTACTATTTGTAGGGATGGCATTGACATTTGATGAATTTGAGAGGCCATTTATCATAATAAAGAAGCAGAGGAAAAATACCCAAATGAGAGGCTTAGATGTTCAAAATGTCTAACATTGTGGTCATGAGGGCTGTTATGAGAATACTGTGCACCTCACCGGACTCCAATGGAATAAGTTTGTGCTTTAATCTCTATGCCGCACTATGTTACTATTTGCAAGGATGGCATTGACATTTGATGAATTTGGGAGGCCATTTATCATAATAAAGAAGCAGAGGCAAAAGACCCAAATGAGAGGCTTAGATGTTCAAAATGTCTAACATTGTGGTCACGAGGGCTGTTATGAGAATACTGTGCACCTCACCGGACTCCAATGGAATAAAAATCACGCTCTAGAATCCCTGCGGTGATGTCATCATTAGTAAGATCCTATTACTTTTATTCATTCTCTATTTCTAGATCAGTGAAACCACCCTTAGATTATGAGAATTAGTAGAATTTACTTTAAAACTTGTATGATTCCTAGTTAAAAATTAATTAAATTGTCTGTAAAGACTAAAATAAGCCGATACTCTGTGATCTACTCATGCTTTCTCACAAACGTTGATGCCCACTGAGCTAAATGCTCTACATATGTCGATGTCTTCCTACTAAAGCTCTTAAAATTGGTGAATGCGTTCAAATGTCGTTTGGATCATTGGACATCTAATGCGCATTAAGGGCATTTCAATCCCTAGATTTGTATCTGCCATATTCCATCATGTTGGTTCCATTTATAGGTGCATGTCAGTTTTAGTTGTGGGTAGAGCTTGACAGAATCATTTTGGTTAGATGTCGAGAACTTGCTCTTTAAAGTAGTTCTCGTATTTTATAGGAGATAAATTTTCAAGGCCTCCATGTCAAACATAGCTACATGGTATTGGTCCATGCATGTAACTTCTGTGCACTTTGAGGATGCGGTACTTCAGTTTACCACCCAAAACACACAAATTTACGAAGTAATTGAATTGAATAATTCACACAAATACTGAACGCAAATTTTCGAAGTAACTGAACTGAATTGTTTCTGTTATTAACTATTTACTATTGAACTGAATAATTCACAAAAAAAATTGAACCCAAATTCACACAAATTTAAGAAGTAACTGAATTGAATTGTTTCTGTTATTAACTATTTACTATTGTCAGGCATGAAACTATAGATTTATGCAACCTAATGCGCACAACCATTCCATTAATCACGAATCCATAAACCGCAGTTAGAGAGGCAACCTAAAAATTAATTCATCCATGAAATAAACCATAAAGAATTAGTAATAATTCAATACAATTCATATATACATTTAGGAATACTTATCTGTCTAGGAATACTTAGTTGCTAAATTGAAGATTAATTTTTGCAAAGAATAGTGAGTAATTTCCTACCATGGAAAAATGTAATGCTAGTTGTGAGGGCATGACTGCCAAGGTGCGTTAGGGAATGCTAGGGCATGCTAACATGTGCCAGATAGTATGAAGACATGTCAAACAAGCTAAGATATGCCAAGTTCCAAGGCATGACAAGATGTACAAGGGTTCCAAGTCCCTGCCTCCTCTTCTTCCATATTCTATCCACTTATGACATTTACTTTGAAATATTTGGTGCATTTGCTAGTTATAGGTCATTTATAGGTTATAAATGTCTTCAGAGTTTCACTTATAATTGAGTATTCAACTGAACATATTGATTCTCTTATACAAAACTATTTTTCCCTCCACCCACTTTTCATAACTTCAATAACCATTAGGTAGGGACCCGCAACTTCGATGTTGCTTTGCTTGTTTAGTAAAACATTGCAAAGGATAGTAAGTAATCTTCCTCCAAGACCTATAGTTGTTCTTGGATGATAGGTACAGAAAAAACAACATGATGCACTTCTTGTCTTCACATTATTGTTTGTCAAGTCTATGCTTTGAACAAGACATAATATCTCTTTTGACGATACAAAAAAACACTTAATACTTGGTGAATAATCTCAAGAATTTCCTTGGTGTTGTTGTGCACAAACTTATGGACAAGAACAAGAAAGTGAAAGAGATTTGTAAAACTGGTTAGAACATAGATTTTCTACTAATCACTAGATCCATAACTAATGATCCCACAGTGTTAGTAGATAAATGTTCCTTCAAATAATGATCCTCATATGTCTCGGGTTATTTTTGTTTTATTCCACCTTCCATGGTGCTAATCTATTATGTGGAAGAAATTTTCTGATGAAGGCTTCTAGATTAACCCACCAACTTCATAGGACTCCAATTGATGTTCTTATGTCCAACTTCTAATTTATAGCCTTTAAGGTCTCTCTCAATGGTATATATATATATATATATATATATTGATGAGCCTTTCCGGACTATCTATATAAACAACTGATCTTTCACTAGATAGACAACAGAGTTAATAGCTTGAAGTTTTCTATCACATTTTTATTTTAAAAGAGAGTCCTCTAGTTCTTCTCTCAAGGTTCCTCTCAGGCTTCCTTATTTCCCTTCACGTTCACTTCCATCATTTACTTTGGCTATAATTTTTCTTAGCTGGGTTGTTTCTATGGTTTTAGTAATTGTTCTCAACATCTCCGTAATTTTTGCATTTCTTCGATATATGCTTCTCCAATTCACATATACTCCTCCACATATCATGTTTTTTCTCTTTTCGCAACAGGCTTCTGGACATCATATTGCCAATTCTCATCCTGGAGCTGCTTCTCTCCCCTGAATCTCCTTTGTTGGATTTGAAACAAAGGAGGGAGAAAAAAGTCTTCTTTGTTGGATTTGCCTCACTGCAGGTTCTTTCTGCTTTAATACCAATTGATGGGTGCTGGAAAATGGAAAACATGTAGATAAGAAATAAAATTTACTACCCATATCAGTTGATGATGTCAATCACAATCAATGTATTTCGCTAAATAGAGTCCAAACAATTCGACCTGACAATTTTATCATTAAATTTGTATTATAATATTGAAGTAAATTAGTTAAATGATTGTAATGCTACTCAATTACATTCACTTTGCAACAGAAATTGATCCTCATGCATGGGATTAAGAAAGGATAAATAAAAAGAAATACTATGTTTCTCACAAAACAAAGGGTTGCACGGTTTATTGTTTAGGCAGAGATTCCATGCTAGTTCTCCTTCCAGGAGTTTACCCTTCTTGCTACTGGGTGTTTATTCCTTAACAATATCCTTCATTATTAGTTGAGTGATCTTCCTCAATTTCCCATTGATATGCCTCAACTGATCCAAGGATCTTCTTGCCCAATGATTGTACTCAATTACAGTTGTGGAGAATACAAAATCCCTCAAAAGTAACATCATCAGATGTGAGTACCAAATACACAACATTTCCATTCTCGAGCAGAGATTTGGAAGCAATTTCCCCTTGCACCATAGCTATAATTTGGCTCCGCTTCAGAGATATGTTGAGGGAATAACCAACATCCAACTTCTGCTTTCGTGGCCTTTTATTTTCCATGGAAATGGCCTTGTTGGACTGACCACGGTATCTTTGAGTTGTTTTACACCAGCTATACTGTTATGAAACCAACTCACAAAAAGATAGAAAAGATAGATCAACACCTTAGAAATAAGCCTCTTCGAGGGGGAAACCTCCTTTACATTACACAAATGAACAATTCTTGGATTATACAAATGACAAGACCTCCTTTCTATATATAGGAGTCTAAGGGGTCATAATATAATCAGAGCCGACATAACAATAATAATATAAGGGCACAATAATAAAAATAGTGGGCTTCTATGGGGCATAATAATAACAATATGGGGACAACATGGGCACAACAATATAATAAGGGGGTTGTACTAATAAAAATAAGGGGTTACACTTGTAGTATAGGGACCTAACATGCCCCTCTCCTTAAAAAAGTGTTGTCCTCAACGCTTGAGTAGTTCTTGATGCTTCTGTATAAATTCTTGTCCTCCCATGTGGAATCTTGAATGGGTAATTTCTTCCACTTGATGAGATACTCTGAAACTGATCTATTTCATAGTTGTCGACTTCTCAGTTGTGTGACTGCTTCAGGTTCCAATATGATTTTTCCTTCCTTGTCAAGTTCTCGCAATACTGTTTGAACTGGGATCTTCTGCAACTTTTGAATGAGTTCCCACTCCTTTGGGCATATGGATATCTGTAAGGCCTGATGTTTGGAGAAACAATTCTTGGAATCAAATGAATAGTATGATCATGATCACGAATAGATGGGAGGCCTTTAGGAGTCTCAAACACCTTGGAATGATTGTCCAAAACATTTTGGAGTTATGGAGAAATACATGATTTCGATGTGGGATCCTCTAGTGAACATAATTGTGCAATTACACCCCATTGTTCTCTATTTAGAAGCTTTATCATGTTGTTAGAGTTGATTATCTTTCTGGGTTTCCCTTCGATACTCCTCAATTCAACTTCCTTTCTTCCCAAAAAAATTTCAAGAAAATTTTTTGAAAATTAAAAGCTATCATACCCAAAGATTGTAGCCATTGGACTCCTAGCAAAACATCAACACCACCCATTGGAATGGAAAGCATTGGGCTATTCAATACATATTCTCCCATGGATAGCTTGATATTATGGCACTTTCCAGAGCAATTTATGGTTCCTCCACTTGCAACCATTACTTGACACTCTGGTGCTAGATATAGGAAGCAATTCAATTCCTTGGCTATCTTACAATGAATAAAATTATGGGTATTGCTTGAATCAATCAACACTATTACCTTTTTCTTCCTGCTATGTCCTTCTATCTTGATAGTTTCAAGAGTGGTAATTTCTTCCAATGCATTACAAGATATGGTCGGTTTCATTTCTTGATGCTTGATGTGCTCTTTCAATTCTTGAAAATTTTTCTTCTTGATATGTCCGTCTATATTGATAGTTTGAGGAGTGGTAATTCCAACCAATGCATTACAAGATATGGTCAAATTCATTTCTTCTTTCCTGATGTAATATTTCACTTCTTTAACCTTTTTCTTCTTGATATGTCCTTCTATCTTGAGAGTTTGAGGAGTGGTAATTCTTTCCAACGCTTTACAAGATATGGTCAGATTAATTTCTTCTTTCTCTAGGGTGGGTTCCTGGTGTATATCCTCTTCTTTTGATGTTTCTTGATCCTTTCCTTCCTCCTCTTCATAATCTATGTAAAATAATTTCTTCTCAACACACTTATGACCTTTAGTGTATTTGCTATCATAATTGTAACAAAGCCCTTTTTCTCTTTTTTCTTCCAATTGTTGTGGTGTAAACCTTATAGGTTGTGGAAGGCTAGGAGAAAAAGCACTTCCATAATTATAATCTTGAGTGGTGGGATTCCTTGTTTCCATAATTTTTCTTTCAATTTTTCTTGCCAACCTGAATGCCTTCTCCAATGAATCAGGTTCCCAAAGATGAGCCTCGTGTTGAATGTTATTCTTTAAAGTCCCTATGAATACATCAACCATTTTCTTCTCTAAAATATCATTTACCCGTATATTCAATTTTTGGAAGTCCTCAATGTACTCTGCCGTTGAACACTTTTGTTTGAGATTTATCAATTGGCTAAAGAAGGTGTTTCTCTTTGTATCCTCATACTGTGCTATCATTTCCTCCGTGAAAATTGACCACATGACAAGTGGTTTACGAGAAAAAAGCCCTTTATACCATAAAAATTGATTTGGTTCTAATTAATTAGATGCAATATGTACTTTTTCTAACAGTGTTACACTATGTAGATCAAAATATTTCTCCATCTATAGTATCCAATTTACTGGATCCTTGCCATCAAACTTCCTCATCTAACTTTTTCTTGATTTTAGGATCTCGATCTTGAAACGATTGTAACTCTGTACTTTCGGATCTTTAAGTTCTGAAATTTTGGTCTTTAATAGCCCTTTGGGTCCTCTTTCTAACTCCGCAATTCTGAACGCAATTAGATTCCTGAAGAAAGATCTATTCCCAATCTCCTGCGATGACCTAATTATAGACTATTTTAGTAGAGTGAACTTGTATGACATGCCACGTGTCGCTGTTTCAACTTTAGGTTCTAAAAATTATACCCAAACAAAATACATTCTATCGTCTCTCTATAACTTCTTACGAAATTTCAATCTGATGCTCAGAGTGAACATTATGACAATTTTCCCAAGGTCACCTATTTAGGATGTAATTCAGGAGTCTGCAAAAACCCTAACTTCCTCATTTCATATATCCGAAAATATAGCAAGACAAGATCTGAAATTTGGAACTGAGGTTCAGCTTGCTTTCTTCTCAAATGGGTATTTTCTTAGCTTTTGAAACGTTGTATCGAACAAGTTATAGAAAAACTTCCACAATGACCTATTTTAGATGAAATTCTGAAGCTTCCAAAAACCCTAACTTCCTCAGATCATATCTATGAAAATATAGCGAGACAAGATCTGAAATTCAGACACGAGGTGTAGTGAGATTTTTTCTCAAAAATTTATTTTTGTCAGGTTCTAAAACATCGCCACTACAAGAAAAATGGTCATTGGTGAGGGTCATGCCTATGAGGGACCGTTAAGGTCTATCACCAATGTCGCATATGGTGACGATCTTTAAAAAAGCATTGTTGTAAGTGTATATAGTGATGATATTTTAAGGTATGTCAGCAAAGCCATTTTCAATGACACTTTTGGTGAGGGTCGTTAAAGGCCCATCACTAATTCTCTCTTTGGTGACACTTTTGGTGAGGGTCGTTAAAGGCCCATCACTAATTCTTTCTTTGGTGACACTTCTAGTGACGATCATTTATTGACCCTCCCTAATGCTCTTTTTGGTTACTTTTGGTGATGGTCAAAAAATGTTCGTCATCATTGATTATTCCAATGATTTTTTTATGGCACTTCATGCCTGTGACGGACCTTTAAGGTTCGTCAACAATGTCAGATATGGTGACGGTCCTTAAAAAAACATTGTTGTAAGTGTATATAGTGATGGTCCTTTAAGGTTTGTCACCAAAGCCATTTTCAATGACACTTTTGGTGAGGGTCGTTAAAGGCCTGTCACTAATTCTCTCTTTGGTGACACTTTTGGTGAGGGTCGTTAAAGGCCCATCACTAATTCTCTCTTTGGTGACACTTCTAGTGACGATCTTTTATTGACCCTCACCAATGCTCTTTTTGGTTACTTTTGGTGACAGTAAAAAAATGTTCGTCATCATTGATCATTCCAATGAGTTTTTGATGATGCTATGTACCTGTTACTATATTTTTTTCAAAAGATAATGGTTTAAGACCATTGTTGTGGAGTCTCTTTCATTATGTGTCCAAGGTCATAGTGGTTATAGTCAATAAATTTGTTAAGAAGTAATTACTATGTATCATTTCCCTTAAGTCATAAGAATATAGTTTTCCTATGAGTAAACACATGATTCATCTCTATTAAGTTTATTATCTAGTAAGTTTCCTTTAAATAAAGTTCCACTAGTGTGTGTAGGAACTATATTATTTAATACATAATCAAGCTCCGTCAATTCTATTAATGAGAGAGACCTAGCACTCCTCAGCACTCTTGTCACACCTTAACATGCTTTGGAACAGTACACTAACATTCCTTGCAACACCTCGCATGTCCTGGAACATCTTTGTACCTAGAAAATATTGTCATGAGTAAGACACCAAAGCACATGTTGGCATGCCCTAGCATAGCATAGCACTCCCATATCATGTGTTTTCATGCCCTGTAGTCCCTAGCATGCCCTGGAACACCTTGGCATAATATTGCATTGGCAAACATTAGCACTTGGCACATATTGGCACTTGGCATGTATTGGAACACATTATTAGTGTGCCTAGCATGCCCCTTTTGAAAAAGATAAAATCCCAACTTCTTAACCCTATTATGTGTTCATCTTCTTACATTTTAGCTTGGTTATTCGTTTTGTTTCCTTGAAACTCCTTGACGAATATTGGAATACTCTAGCACCCTGCACATCCTAGCATGTCTTAGCACGTGGCATGCCTTGGCACTATATGGAACATGTTAGCACACCCCGAAACTACCTAGCACACTCTAGCACTTCTTGAAATGCCCTGATTTTCCCTGGCATGCCTTACCTGTGCTTAGCATACCTTGTCACTCCCTCCTTGGCATGACAACTAGCACTCATTGACACTCCCCGACACACCCTCATATTCATTCACTTCCATGCATTTTTACCTAGTGCTCCCTTGTGTTTTCCTAGTACTCCCTAACACTCCTCAGCATGCATTGGCACTCTCTAGCACACCTTAGCACTCTTCGATATGCTCTGCCACTTCATAGCATGCATCACACTCCCTAACGCACATTGGCACTTGGCACGTGTTGGCACTTGGCAAGTCTTAGCATGTTTGGCATGCATTGAGATGACTTGGTATATTTTGGCATGGTTTAATATTAAAGTTATTTGAGATCAATTATTGGAAACTAGATGAGAAGAACCAGAGGAATATTTGGCACTTAGAATTCATTGACACTTGGCACTTGGCACCTATTGGCACCTAGTTTTGGTGTACCTAGCATGCCCTCATGGAAAAGTTAAATTGATGACTTATTAACACTACTATGTGCTCATTTCCTTGTAGTTTAACTTGTTCCTCCCTTTTGTTGCCTTGACAGTCCCTGGCATGCATTGTCACACCCTTGTATATCTTGGCATGCCTTAGCACTTGGCACATCTTAGCTTGTTTTACATGTCTTCATACTATCTGGCACATGTTAACATTCCCTAGCATTCCCTAACACACCTTGGCAGTCATGACCTCACAACTAGCATTACATTTTTCCATGACTTGGGAACCTTACATTCAGTAGAACACCTTGGCACTCCCTAGTTGTCATGCCCTCTGTTATCCTCCACAATGTCCTAGGCTGATGAGGAGATCGATGAAGGTAACCACATACCAAGATTTTAGTTTGGTAGCTAGCCCTACCAAACCAGAGAGGGCTCTCTCTATGAAATCACAAGCAAGAGATGACTATAATGTAAAGGATTTTAGGCTAAACAGCTAGGCTCAGGTGGGTTTTGGTTGCTGGATAAGGGAGAAAAACTAGGTAGCTAGGTCAGAGGATCAAAGGGTTACATCAACAAAGATATAAAGGAGAAAGGAAGCATTACTTTTGTGATGGATATTAGGGTTTTTCGGTGTAGTGTAGTTTTTAAAAGAAGCAAAAGGTCTTAATGAGAATGAAACATGAATTCATTAAGCAAGAAAGAAAGTAACACATAATGATTTTTCCATCAAAACAAAGCTTTATGCAAAGAATTATGTTTATAATCTGTAAGGAAAACCATTGAAGAATTGATGAATGGAAAGAGAAGATGAATATATTTCATATAAAGTTATAACAGAGAAAAAACATCATCACAAACTTACTACACATGAATTCCTAGATAATAGCTGCAAACTGTGTCCTTTGATTTCCAAAAAATGTCCAAGTACAAGCTACAATAGTTCTCTCCTCTGAAATCCAACCTGTTCTAGCACTGAGAAACTGATATATAAAGACAATAAAAATATCTCCCCACTCTCAGGGGTCAAATCCATGAATCTAGGAGCTATTCCATGAGGTGTTTTAACCAAACCCTAATGTTTAGGGAAGTTAAAAACAACTTCTACAATTAACTTTGACTCCAACCTCTCTCATAAATGAGGTCAAATTTACATCAAAACAACTTACAAATACTAACCACCCATTATTTACATTTAATTTTACCCCTCACATTCATCTACTTCACCCTTTTTACTTTTACCAAAGTCAAACTAGGAATTACAAAAAATTACACAGTGAAAATTTTACAAAAATCTCATAAATTTCCAGGTGCACAACGAGTTGTTGGAGGCCATTTTTGAGTGCCTTTCTGAAGTCCAAATCTAGATCTAAATCCTTTTCTGGAAATATGGGAGAGTGTAGATGTATTTAGAGTATTTTTTCACTCAAAAGGACCCATTTTTTGGCTGAGATATGGCCATTCTCCCAAGGTGTCTCCAGGTGCGCAGCGAAATGGAAAAAGAGGGGCAAAAAGGTGATTTTTGGCCTCATTTTTGCAAATTTCTCAAAAACTGAGCCCCAGACCAGGAAAGTGGGAAAATGGGTTTTGAGAGGGGGTCATAATCTTTCCAAAAATGTTGATTTTCCATCATTTGGAGCCCTGAGGAAGAAGCGCAGCGTGAGCTTGCTATGCTCCTAGACATAAAATTGCCAAAAAATTTCAAGTCTGCACCAAAACACAAATTTTTCTCCAAATCCTCCCAAAATTTGTCCAGATATGCCTAATGAGGTATGTTATGCAATCATGGATGCATCAGAAAACAAATCTAACTTACCCTTCTCCTCTTGGTTGATTAGGGTTTCCTTGAGTTTTTCCTTCAACTGCTTGATTTTGACCTTGGCAACTTGATTCCTTGTGTAATAATGGATGGCCATTTTATTTTGCAACTTGTTATCCCCATTGGCCTTGTCAAGTAGATTCTCAAGGTGGAAATTGACTTTGTCAAGCCAAAAATCCTTGTCCTCATTTATTTCCATGGCAATCTTATCTTCAAAGGTCAATTCTTCCATTAGTGGCTTTTGTTCTCTTTCCCTCTGAAGTGCCTTCCTAAGACCCATTGTCCTTGGTCTCTTCCTTGCCACATGTCCTTAATGCTTCTTAGTGTCCTCATGGTCCACCACTTCCTTTCCTTTCATCTCTTGTTTCTTGGCTTTGAATTTCTCTTTCTCCATGACTAGTTGTTTTGCCTTAAGTTGATTGTTTTCTTGCTTAAGGAATGAAATAATGAATTTGGCCCTTTCCAAATTTTCCTTGAGCTCCATGATCTGAGAATAATTCTCTTTGATGACTTGTTGCAGGGTTTTATTCTCATCATGTGAATCCGAATCAACAAGGTCAAAATCATGCTCAATGGTCTCCTCATCATGCAAAGAAGCCTCATGATGTGATGGTGATCCTTGTTTTGTTGATGTAGTAGGCTTGGCCCCTTCCTCAATTTGAGGAGCAAACACAAGCCTTTTGCCTCTATGATATGTCTTGGTCACCTCAGGCCTATGTGCCTTGGAAACCTCATCATGTTTGCTTGATGACCCCACCTCCATGGGATGTACTAACATGGTTTGGTGCTGGCTTGGTGAAGTGGTTATATGTGTTTTCAAGGCTACCTCAATGAAGGTGTCCCATGTCACGTTCTTCTCTATCAACTGATGGAGTACTATAACCTTTATCAGGCTATGGTGAAAGAGGCTGGGATAATGCACTTTTCCTTTCAATTTCATCCTTTCAGACATTTTGGTTAGGCTCCTATACAAGTAGCTGGACAAATTTAGAGACTTGGTAGTTGTAAAGTGCATGAGCAGTCTTATGTGGTATTGATATAGCTTGGAAAATTTGTCCTCACATGTGAAGAAATTCATGACAGCCTTCATCAATGGTGCATATCTCTCCAACAAGTATTTGAATGGGAAAACATGTGAGTGAGCTCCTTTGTATTGTGATTTCAAGTAGGGTTTGTACTCTTCTAGGTCTAGGTTCATGCCTTTGAACCAGTTTTCACCATGGTTTGGTATGCATGTAGCTTGAGATATGGCATCCACTAAAAACATGAAATCAATCCGTCCAATGGTGATCTTATCTTCCTTGAATGTGAGGGAAAATATACCTGTGAGATGCTCATGGTAACCTACTTCCCGCACTCTTTGACAAAACCCTAAACAATTGACATCTTCAAAGAATTTCATGACAAATGGGGAGGAGGTGATTTCATTGCAATTAGAGGGCTCAAACCTCAATATCTTTCCCCCCTTGTTGTACTTCCTCTTCTCTGATGGTGATGAGTCATGCTCCATACTTCAAGCCCTAGGTGAAAGGCAAGCAAAAACAGTGAAATTTTCTGCTGTGAGGGAATGAGGTTGTATGACGGACTTAAGAGTTGCCTAAATTTGTAAGGAAATTTAGGAGGGTAGGGGATGATGTCAGTGAGTAGTGGAAAAAAGGAATTTTGGGAAATGAGTGAGCGTGGGGGGGGGGGGGGGTGGAAAAGGCCAAAACACAGACCCATCCTAGAAAGAGATAGGGTAGATTAGGGTTTAGAGGAAAATGATGGGATAAGGTTTTATGATCGATGGAAATGGTGTATTAGCTACAAACAGAGGTGTAGGGACAAGGAATCTAGGGTTTAGGGCAGCAACTCATCATTTGAGGATCAAAACCATGAAAATCATGTAAACCCTAGAAGAAGTATTTGATCATTTTCTTGACATATGAGGCAAAGGAGGGCATGAAAATGATTAAACTTACTTGCTATAGAGCTTGGAGGATGAAATCACTGAAGAGGAGCTTTGAAAAATGAATTTTGGTGGTCAAACAACAATTTTTGACAACTCTGCCCCGTGCGCAGCGTGCTGTCCAGGTGCACAACGAAGGCTCTCTATGCACAACGAGAGTCAATTTTTGCCAGTGAGGGCTATGGAATCACAATTTTTTGCAAAGGATAGGGGGAGCTCGATGCTAGGATGGTAGACAAGTGCAAATGAGAGTGAATGATCTCCTCCATGTGCTTTAATAATTTTCTTTGGGTGTATAAATGATTAATGAGGTAGGATAGCCCACCTCACCAATTCACTTTCTTTTTTAGTTTTGTAGCCATAGGACCTCTTCTTGTAACTTTAGAACATTAGGAACATGATTACATATAAAATCATAAATTACATTTGAAATCAAGTGTTATTGAACAAATTTACCTATTGCTACTCCTCATTTGCCGAATTTATACATGAAATGACTGATTTTGTGACCTTAACCCTAATGACCTAATGGTGACACTGAGCTGAATGGAGACCATGATGATGTGACTGAAGTGATATTAATGATTTTTTCATGATGGTAGAATCAACTGAGTGATGAAAGTGACCGACATATGAAATTATTGAGAGAGTGGAAATAACCTTGACGCACTAGCTAATGACCAAATTTTTATTTGAAGACTCACTGAAATGACAAAAAATTGAACTAACACCCTAACAACACCTTGTAAGAGCATATTTGATCACTGGTGACAGGCTGAATTGATTGACACTAACACTCTCACATATAACCTTACTTTTTTGCGACTTGGGAACCCAACCAATTCATTAGCAAAACAATATTGTGCCCAACCCAAAGTCTCCCTTTCTCCAACTTGAGGTCAACCATGCCAAGTTGGAGGTCCACCAAGTCGAATTTCAAAAAGTTCTAGAAATGAGAATTTTTATACTTTATATTTTTTAAGATTGAAATGAGAATTTTCTATATTATTATTGGACCAAAGCCCTAAAATTTACTCATTTAAAAGAACCCAAAAAATACAAATTTATTGGGCACATGCCATTTGTTTAGCCTTCTTCTACAACTATTGGTTCTGCACATTCAAACAAACAGAGGTACATCTTGGGAATGATGTGGGTGCACTAAGGAGATCACCTACCTCTTGATTGCACAGGACTTATGCATGCTAGATGTGTAACGCCCAACAACAACATATTTTTATCTCACGAGGAGAAAAGTTGCTATAATATAGTAGGGCTCATCTTGGGACACTACTAGCAGCTCTACTATGGGATGGCGCTTACTCATCTCATCAAGGACACCTCAAATAGGTCGTCTATATCACATATATTTGGAATTTCTCTTTTTGATTATAGGATATCCCTAGAGATCAATTTTAGGAAATTCCATTCTAACTAAATAAAAAGAATCTTCTTTTTTTATCCTCGATGAAGAAAAATAATGGTCATCGGATACATCGAAAATAGATTTTGGCTATTGCAAAATGCCAAATGATAAGGGTTTTGATTTAAGATAAGATGATCTAGTCCCACTGATGGATTCTTTTCATCATAGTTGTAAGGATGAGAAGAGGTTTGCACTGTGAACCTTAGCTAGCAGGAAGGAATTCTTGGTTGAATCTAATCAACTAGTAGTGGTAACATCATCCCAATTGGCTAATGCTATATGTTGGATGAACTTGTTTGCACCCCTTGTTGGTGCTTAGCTTCTTTTATGCCTTCTTTTATGCCATAGCAGCTTATTGTTGTCCCTTAATGGAAGACGAGTAAAACGTAGATATCGGGCAAGCTCTATCTCTGCCTATCACAAAAGGTTAGACCAGCATCCACACACACATAGGAGGACTACACTCATCCCTAACATATATGGTATGGGTTTCTTATGCATAGGCCAAGGAGATACTTATCAGTGATGTAAATTGGCTTTGATGTGGAGACTATGAAAAAGAATAATATCATATGGAACATTAGACACACTGAACGGGTTTGAAACCCTCCTCTTGCATAGATACACACCTTAACACAGGGTGAAACCCTCAATAAGACACCCTTAATTGCTTTGACAAGCCTCCAACCTCCCTCCATATAACACTTGACGGGTTGAAACCCTACATCTGGAAGTAAGGAAGGAAGGATGGGTTTGCATTTTGGTTGCGGACCATCATAGTTGGATGGGGAAAGTTCAACGTCTCGATGCAAGTTTTGTCGAGCCTCTCAATCGAAGGCATCCTACCACTATTATGGAAACCCCCGGAAATGCCAGTTTTCCCATTTGATATCACCAATGTGGGATTTCCTCATTGAACCACTCAAAATTAGATTTTGACACTATGGAAAAATGTGAAATGAGAGGGATCTGTTGGAGTAACTATCATGCTAACTATTTACAAGGAAGGAGGGGTTCGCATAACGAACCATAACAGTAGGCAGGAAGGAATTGGTGTTTGCATAGCTCTCAACCATAACTGCTCTCATGGTGGTGCCCTTTCATGGTGGATAGTTCAGTTTAACCACCTCATCAACTATGCGGTTACTAAAAGCCTCTCCTATTTGTTTTGTTGAACCTCACTAACTTCATGGGGAACAAAAAATTTGGCTATCCAAACAACCATATGAAAAAGCTTCGGCTTGCTCGACCTCAAAGAAATCTAAGGGGACACTCCCTAACACTCCCTGGCACACATTGCCACACTCTAGCATTTGGCACAATCTTGCCATGTTGCCCTGACACTCTAGAATTCCTTAGCACTGCCTAACATACCTTTTCACTCCCTCCTTAGCACACCTATAACTCACTGGAACTCCCTATCACACACTCTTATTCATTCATTTCCATGCATTTGAAACTAACACTCCCTTGTGTTTCCCTGACACTCCATAATACTCCTTGATATGCATTGGCACACCATAGCACCTGACACATCTTGGCATGTTGCTTTGGACTCTAGCATGCCTTAGCACTACCCAACATACCTTGTCACTCCCTCCTTAGAACACCTAGAGCTCACTGACACTTCTTGTCACAAACTCTTATTCATTAATTTCCATGCATTAATTGACTTAGTGCTCCCTTTTGTTTCCTTGACACTCCCCAACACTTCCTAGCACATGTTGGCACACCTTGGCACCTAACACATCTTGGCCACATGTCACCCTGGCACTCTAGCATGACTTAGTGCTGCCTAACATGCCATGTCACTCCCTCACGCTAGTTGAAGATTCATGTTTTTCCATTTTCCAAAAAAACGCCATTTAGGGCCTCAAAACGGCTCTGGAAGTTCAGGACGCAAAAAATTGCTAAAGATAGTAACTTGTGCTACAATTAAGGAAACTGAAAAACTGAAAGAAACAATGGTGGGGGTCCAAGTGGAATAGGCGGGTGGCCACCAATATCCACTTGGATCATTCCTCCCCCCTAGGAAGAAATGGTCCCCATTGCATTGAGTGCCTCCATGAGATGGGAAAACTTCTGTTGAACTTATTCCCTGGTGAGCCACTTGCCTTGGTGCAGGAGTTGGCCACCTTTGACAACCCGATACAATTGGATCTTCTGCTGGTGATTTTTCTTGATCTGTGTGTCCATGATCTGATCAGTTAACACATATGTTAGCTAATTAGTTTGCACATATTAATTACCACTAGTTGAAGAAGTATAGGTGCCCTGAATCAAAGATGATATCTTAACACAAGTTATCGACACTTGAACATAGTTGCCATGGATCTCATGGAAAAAATATGGAGAGACTCTTTGAATCTTAGGAAACATTTTCTCATAATCTACTTAATCTATAAGTGGTAGGGCTTCAATTTTTTCCATTTACTAGGAAATCTCACCCAAAAAGTCAACCATTGAAGAATCAATCCTATGCTAAATCACACCTACCTTCTCATTTTTAAGATCTTCGTGAGCTTTCACCTATGAACCTTAAAGTTAGTGCCCTTTAGCACCTCGAATGGTGGAATAGAAGGCATTGCAATAGGAGGTAAACTCCATTCCCCTTCACCTTTGTCAATATCTCTAGAGACACCTACAATCTATACCCCTCCCTTGACTCAACATGATTCCACTTCCTTTACAAACCCTCCCTTCAAGGGCATCCTCATAGGAAGAGCTTGTGGTTGAAATATTACGATAAAAAAATGGGGCACATCATCTCTTTACAGGGTTTCAAGGGAAGGGTATTGGAAAATAACCGTCTTATCCTCTATAGCCCTTAATACCTTCTCAACGCATAAGTGAAACAACATAGTGATAACTGGACCCAAAGATAGATCTCAACATTCAAGGCCAAACTCAAATAGAAAGAATCACACCATGGATTAAGAATTGGCATTTGGTTTTGGTAAAACCAAGGACCTCCTTTCAAGATCATGACCTTGCTTTTAGCATTCTCAAAAGGAAGGTTTAAAACCCACATTAAAAAGGGGAGATTTGCACCTTAGCCTTTGCAACCTTTGCCCAAGACAAATCTATCTAATTGACCATTCTAGATATGTTAGGTCTTGGAATTCTAGAGTACCCAATCAATGCCTTTGAGAGGCCAACTCCCTAGCTCCAACTAAAATTTAGTCCTATTGAAGAGGCAACTTGAATAATCCTGCTAAAAGGAGACATTTTTCCTTTCTTTTGATTAATTTACAACAAACTTCAATGCCTCTTCTTTCTTATCTTCCTCTTCCATTCCCAAACAAAAAAATCATTAATCTTATATCATAAACACTCTATATAGATAAGCATTGGAATCATTTTCCTCAACTCATGGGGTACCTTTACACCTCAACCCATGCAAGTGGACCTAAGTCCATGGTACAACCCATCACACTCTAAGATGGTTCTAATTGTCTCCTCAAAACTAGGGCATAAGACACCTTACAATGCAAAATGGTCAAGCCATCTCAAACTTATGGGCTTTTTGCCTTCATGGAACACATTCTAGCTAGTGCTCATCAAACATAATGCACTAACACCACTAACACACACCAAAAGTCCAAGATACTCGTAAGATGTGACCCACACCCAAGCGCTTAGACTACACCTTCATAAAATGCACCTTCAACTTTGGATGTCCAAAAACAGTAATATCCTAACCCAATATGGCCTATTTTTTTAGATTTGTGTAATTCACTCCTTATCAAATCCTTGCACCTCCTTAACACTCCATGAGAAATCTACTTGAATGGTCACCTTCCAAGTTCCAACACCTCCTTTTGCAACATGAAAAAACCACCTATATATGTTGCAACAACCTTGCCAACTTCTTTAGTGGGTTGCACATATATTTCACATTTCTTCTTCACCTTGCAAAGTGGTAGTGCAAGGAGAGGGTATCAACTTCAATCAAGGAATGTTCACTTAGTACCACTACCAAGTTTCCTTCCCACAACTTGTCAAATGTCTTAAGTTAGCTTCACAACTTCTCATGGTGCATAACGTGCTTGTCTACACCTCTAAGTGAGACCACAACCCCCCAACCCCTCTAACTATTCCACCTCTTCAACCCTTGTTAGAGTCTTTTTGGACATGCACCCATGCCTCAAGTAGAACATAACACTAGCATCCCAAACCTGCATGCTCGTTCCATCTTTTAATGCCTCGTTGAAACCACATTATCACACTGCTTAAAATGAAATGTTTACATCTTAAGGCAAAACATCTACTTTTCTTATGACAACCTAAACTATGCGAGTGACTTGGAGAGGACTCCATTTTCTCAAGATAAAAACATCGGGTCTTACAAACCCATTCACACAACAATTTGAATATATTTAACCTAAAGAAGGGTACATACCCTACTCCTTCCAAATTTGTCATATAACTTTTAAGAAACTAACACATGTTTTTAATTATTAAATCTTTACTATAGACTCTCTTTTGTTTGCACCCACCTAATATGCAAGAACACTTAAATATTTTCAATACAAACAAATTAAGAGCACATGTTTCCTTCTTACACTTAAATGTTTTCAATACAAAGAACTTGTTTCCTTCTAATAACATTCAAATTCCAAAAATACTATATATCTACCTCCATAAATTTTAATAACAAAATAACATTCAAATTTTCCAAAAATACAATACATCTACCTCCATAAACTTTAACAACAAAATCGTTACATAAAAACGATAATCTTAAAATTAGATTATTGTTAGGATAATCTTTCACTTTAACAACAAAATCGTTACATAAAAATGATAATCTTAAAATTAGATTATTGTTAGGATGATCTTTCAAACCCAACCAAAAACACACATGAGGTGCTAGTTTATCAAATGAAATTAAAAAACTTAGTATGAAAGTGAAAATGGGCTCTAATTTATCAAATGAAACTAAAAATTTAGCGCGAAAGTGAAAATGGGTGCTACTTTATCAAATGAAACTAAAAATTTAGGGCTAGTTTATCAAATGAAACTAAAAACTTAGCATGAAAGTGAAAATAAAATAATGTAAGCAGACAGAACTTGTGACCTAACTATATAGGGCAGCATATATCTAAGTGTCTCTGCTATGGAGCTTCTGAGCTTTACATTGGTTTAATGTCTTTTTCCATACGTGACAGTTTGGGCGCTATCTTGATGTTTATTTGCTACTGTTTCCTTTTTCAGTATCTATGTACCCTTTTACGGTGTGTTTCCCTCAGTACTTTGTATAAAGATTAACTTTCTGGATTGAAGCTTTTCATGCCTTTGTCTATTGCGAAGCTACTAGGGAGTCCATGTTATAGCAGGTATACAGAGTGTCTGCCGAAGCAAAGCAAAGGAATTTCCGCAAAGACGTCGGATTCTGTCGGGGTTGTTTTGGGATCGAACTTTGCATATTTACAGTGAGTATATTATTGATCGGGAAACTCTGCTCAGAGCCGAGTTAGTGAATATATAAATATTATTCCTAGGTAGGGTTCCGGATAAAATTGCGGCAAGATGAGGATTATGATAAAGGGAGGTGTTTGGAAAAACACAGAAGATGAAATTCTGAAAGCAGCTGTTATGAAATATGGGAAAAATCAATGGGCACGTATTTCTTCTCTGCTCGTTCGGAAATCAGCGAAACAATGCAAAGCTCGGTGGTATGAATGGTTGGATCCCTCCATCAAAAAGGTATTTTGAATAATTTTTTGTAAGGGTTTTGTGGAAATTTGTATAAGGTTTTTCTATCAGGGCTGCTGTATTCGCAGTAAAATTCTTTGTGGCAATTTTTATAGAACAAATTTAAACAAGGGTTTATATTTTTCAATAAGTCTAAACAAGGGTTTTTTTGTTGTACAACGCAGGTCAAATGATAAAGAAATGGGTCTCGGCACACCTCCCTGACAAGCCTTTCTGCTTTGTATTTAAGTGAACATAAAATAATGTATGTAGATCCAGCTAACTGCGTGGAAGCGCATCCTATTGACCAAGTGGAAGCTACAGTTCCGATTGAAGCAGTCAGGATATTTCTTTGAAGCGCATGCTCCAGAGCTCCAATGGTGATGTCACCCTTAGTAAGCTCCTGTTCCATTTAATCGTTGTCTATTTTTGGATCGGTGAAACCCATTAAGTTATGAAAATAAGTAGACTTTACTTAAAAAACCTATGAATTATAAGTAGAAATTACATAAAAAGAATTCTGTAGATATTTTGCAAGGAGTGGAATAACCAAATACTCTATGATCTTTTATATACTAAAGTAAATCTTGCACATTGAGACAATATAGCCAAACTCAGTAATAAAAAATTACATGTCTTTCTGACAGGGCAAAGAGCAGAGCACCTCCATGCCTTGAACATGATTCGGAGCTCTCTTTTCTTAAGGGCATGGGATACATGGACAAATTATTATAAATGGATGGAAATCCATTGCCCTCTGGTAAAGTTTCAGGTGTATTCAGTGTTGTTAATGCACCTTGAACATGATTATCTAAACCACCAACCCTGGGGTAGCTTGTGAACCAAGGTTCAGGCCATCTTCCATTTCTTCTTCTGAATCACTCATAATTACATCAGGTTTTTTTGAAGAACAGAACTAACAGAGTTGACAAGTGGATATGATTTCTCATGAAGCATAGTATGTTTGCGCAGTCTTCTCCCTCTATGTCACCATTTTCCCCGGCCTTGTGCATGTCTCCATTTTTTGTTTTATTCATTTTGCACTTTTCAACACCACCAGAATCATCAGCACAATCAGTTGCTCATACTTCTGTCTTTTCTAGATCAAAAGTTGCTTCTTCCCTTTGAATTCTATGAGTTTCAAGGTTGCCATCCTCTAGAATTATGGACATCCCTTGCAACAGTTCCTGCTATTTTTGTTGCAATGCAGCAATCTCTTCAAGTAGAATGAAATGCTTGTAGTTTGTTTCACAAATAACATAATGCTCCCGAGCACATTGCAACTGTTGCCTCTCAAGTTCTAGATCTCAAATTGCAGTAGCCAATTCCAACTGAAGTGATGAAACCTTGGCCCATGCATCTTCCTTGTGTTTCCTGGAGCTTATTATTTACAACAAGCTGCTCTTTCTATTGTCAAGTAGTTGGCTCAGATTGTTGCTTCAGTGCCTCCGAAGACTCTGCAAGAACCAACTTTCATTTACATTTCAAAATAGTCCTCCATAAGCACAACAGGCAATGATATAAAATGAAAAAAATAAGGACCTTTCATATTTCAAAACAGTCCTCCATAACCACACAGACAATGATATAAAATGAAAAAACCAGGACCTTTTGCCAGAGCATCTAGCTTTACAATAAATTCAACATACTGAACATAGAGTAACAAATCATAAATACTTGGGAAATATTATGCCAACCTTTGATTAAATAATGCACTGTAAAGTTCTGCAGATGCCAAAGATAGATAAAGCCCTTAAAGAATAAATCATGTTCTTTGCTTGTTTCTATGTTTCTTTTGCTTTGGTGGTTGAAGAACCACTTTGATTACGACATCAAAAACAACCTTAACATTCTGTTGTGTTTTAGAACTGCATTCAATGTATGCTGTAGCCCGATTTGCCTCTTCAAATATTCACCTTGTATTGTCGAGATTGGGGCTACTCTGGGATGATCAGCAAAAAACTGTTTGTCTTTTCGTAAATCTAATTTTGTCCCCGCCAAAATGATAGGCACAGATGGTGCATAGTGTCTCAATTCTGGAATCCACTTTTTGGAAATGTTTTTATAACTGGCCTTGCTGATCAAGGAGAAAGCCAGGAGGAAGACATCTGCACCTCTATAACTCAGGGACCTGATCCTATTGTAATCCTCTTGTCCCTTCGTGTCCCAGAGGCCAAGATTCGTTGTACTTCCATCCACCACTACATTTGCACTGAAGTTATCAAACACTGTTGGTACATAGTCCGTTCGAAATGTGTTTCTTGTGTAGGAAATAAGCATGCAAGTTTTTCCCACAACACCATCCCCCACAGTCACACACTTAATAAATCGAGCAGTACTCATGGTTTCTCTGACTCTTCAGAAAAACTAACTATATTTGCTGGAACATTTCCTATCCAGTGGCTGAATTCACAAAGGCTTCTTAGCTCAGCTAATAGCACATAACAGATAGTCAAAAGTTTTAAAGCACCTAGAGCGATTACAAACTAGAAAGAAAATTGTTTCTCAAATTAATATTTAAAAGGTTGTCCCAGAGAGATTAACAACCATTAGAAAATGGAGCACATTTTGAAAAGAAACAAACAAACATCTCAATCCAGAACATCACAGTTGGGATCTGTACTCACAAAAACCAAATACTCTATGATCTGCTCACTCTTCTCACACACTGCGAGGCCCACTGAGTTCCTACAAAAAAAACCAATTTTGATAGTTAAAGGCCATTGTAAGAGACTTGGTGGTGATCCTGATCAAGTGCTAAACCCCCTTCCAGACCCCAAAATCACCATGCTATTCTCACGAACATAAAAGTGTTTTGAATCTAAAAGGAGTTATCATTCTTATTGTTTCTATTTTGTGCCTGTGTGTGGTTTCAATTTTTTTCGCCATTATTATGGCAGGGACGAGGCCATGGACAACCGGAGGGGCACCATGACTGGTGTTGTAGCTGAACCTTCTAAGCCCTAAATTTCGAAACTTCTCTTAGACACACTTGTATAAAAAAATTCACTTCTGGTTCAAGAGCAACAAGAGAAAAAGGTTTTCATCTCTGCAACTTCTGGAGTAGTTGGACAACTTGTTGGTCAGTTTGCAAAGATGCATGGGTGTTATGTTGTTGGGAGTGCTAGAAGTGTATGATCAAAGGAGGATATTGCCAAATTTTGAAAATTAAAAAAAAAAAACACATCTAGGACTCAAATTTGTTATCTTCATTGATGGGAATTGGATGTACACTAAGGTCTTTGTTTCTATGAATGGCAGAGATGCTCCTGCACACTCTTGCACACTCTGGTACACCATGGCATGTAGATCCAATGCTTACAAGTGCTTGGAACATTCTTCTCCAAGGATGAAAATGTGTAGCAATAAAGTTAGTGAATCTTCATTTCAGTTATAAAAGTTCCAAAAATATTTTGCATGAGGTATCATTCACAAGTGATCCAGATCTTAGAAAGAAATATCCAAAGAGGAGTTGTTATCCCTTTGCAAATGAGGAATCATTTCCAACAGTTTAGTGATAAGGATGCATAATTTCGAGGATTTATTTGCATCTTATGAAACCCTTTTTAGGGGGTTTTCACTTGTTATTTTGAAGTGGAATTGGAACCAGATTTGTAGTCCTTTCACCTGCTTTTTCTAAGAGCTTCTAATTGAAGCAAAATATGTTGATTTGCAATGCTAAGAGAGCCTACAGGCAATTGTATCATGCAAATTTTGAAGACAGAAATCTGGTACAATCATAAGAGTGTGGAAGCATCACATTTGGTAGTAAAAGCATCCAGAATTATGGAAGGAAAAGAGCCAATAATATGTTCCAAAGAATGTCAACGGTATCAGTGTGCATGACAGTAATGAGAAGAATCCTTGGAGTTTGAAGAATTGCCTCCAAATCTAGCTAATGGAGTAAGTAAAATAATTTTGTTGCCCTGGATGATTACTCTCATGAGGTAAGTCCAAATGAAAAGAGTTATCCTCTTCATAGTGAAATTCACTTAATGTTTTTCATCTAGAGATAAGTCTCTCTCCTGTGAAGGAGATTTGAAAGACATTGGTTCATTAAACACTACTTGTCAGCTTAATATAAACCTGCACTTGGAAAAAGATCTTTTATTCCTTATCAAATGTGTAGTCTGTCCAACTGCAGGATGTCTGATCCATATCAATATTTCTGGTCATTTCAAATTGAAGATGCAGCTACAGTTGTAGAACTACTTTGTTGACTGAGATTTCAAACAAACATCATAACATTATTGATGAACTTCCTGTCATGGAAAATGAAACAATTAAAAAAAACGCAGAGTTATTCAGACAACAACATATATTTGCCTATTATAAAGGAGCATAAATTCTTCTTCAGAAATTCAACTGTCCATCCATTGGGTATACGATTTTTAGTTTTTTGGAGTTTAAAACTGCTTTTATCTCCTCTTTGGAAACCTCTGCCTCCAAGTCTATGTTCATTTGATCATTGATAATGACGGGAAATAGCCTGATAATTTTCATGATTTCACAAAAATTTGCTGCCATTAGACTTTTGAAATGTTGCTTTCTCACTTCAGCTATCTCCTGTTATGAAACCAGTTCACAAAAAGATAGAAAAGATAGTTGAACGCCTTAGAATTCAGCCTCTTCGAGGGGGCAACCTCCTTTACATTACACAAATGAACAAATCTTGGATGATACAAATGAAAATACCTCCTTTCTATATATAGGAGTCTAAGGGGTCATAACATAATCAGAGCCGACATAACAATAATAATGTAAGGGCACAATAATAACAATAGTGGGCTTCTATGGGGCACAGTAGTAACAATATGGGCACTACATGGGTACATCAATATAATAAGTGGGTTGTACTAATAACAATAAGGGGTTACACTAGTAGTATAGGGGCCTAACATCTCCTTAAAAGACTTATTAACCCCAGAGCTATCTGGCTTATTGTTTTCCCAAATAATGTCAATGTTTCTTATATGACTTGCGTACTTGTGAAAACATTTAGTATTCCTGTCACTTTCAGAGAACAAGATGGTTCTCCTTTTTAGCTTCGTTTGCTTTTCCTCTTTGGCAAGGTGGTTTGTTTTCCCTTCCAGCTCTTTGAGAGGATTGATTTCATCTTTCAAAACACCCCTGCTTTATTATTATTAGAGGTTTTTAATTCATTTTTCGACATCCTTTAAATCTTTTTGAACAAAGCTTTGAGCTCAATTTGCAGCTTCACCTTTTACCCTTTTCAAATTGTCTATGAAATGCTTCATGTCTCTGTCCTCACTGTTACTATCGTAATGTCTTCAATTCTTGATGAACATAGCCTTGGAATCCTTTTTATTTAGCCAGTAAGTGATTAAACTTAAAGGGGGTTGGAGGCTTCTTACTCTCTGATTCAATTTGAAACAATATAGGGCAAGCTTCCCTAAACAATTTATGATCTCACTCTCTGAATCTAACATCAACTAAGTAGCAACAAAGGATTTATCTAGCCTTTTTGAATTCCACTTCTGCGCTTTTAGTTATTTATCTAGGTAGGTGCTTATTTAATGGGTTTTACATCAATCAGCTTTTGAACTTCAAAGAAATGACTAAAAAATCATTTAGAAATGGGGTTTTGCTTGCTGCAAGGGCCCCACTGATTGTCAACCATGCCCTTTCCCTCCTCTTTTTTTGAAACCATGACTTTTCTTTAGATTTATTAGGGTTTCTTCCAATGGAGACTTGGTGGTTATCCTGATCAAGTGCTAAACCCCCTTCTAGACCCCAAAATCACCATGCTATTCTCATGAACATAAAAGTGTTTTGAATCTAAAAGGAGTTATCATTCTTATTGTTTCTATTTTGTGCCTATGTGTGGTTTCAATTTTTTTCACCATTATTATGGTAGGGATGAGGCCATGGACAACCGGAGGGGCACCATGACTGGTGTTGTAGCTGAACCTTCTAAGCCCTAAATTTTGAAACTTCTCTTAGACACACTTGTATAAAAAAAATCACTTCTGGTTCAAGAGCAACAAGAGAAAAAGGTTTTCATCTCTACAACTTCTGGAGTAGTTGGACAACTTATTGGTTAGTTTGCAAGGATGCATGGGCGAGCACATGCTTTACAAGCAGGAGGTTGGAGGATCGATTCCATCGTGCCCTGACATCCATATGGAATGGTGATGATCATTTTTTGGTGACGGAGGCTCTTTTGACCATCACCAATGAGCTTTGGTGACATTTTTCGACCCTCACCAAAAATATGAAATGGTGATGGTTAACAAATGCCATCATATATACGCATCAATAGTGACAACCCTCAAAGGTCTGCAACCATAAATCGTTGTTGTTGATATGAAATGGTGACGGTCATTGTCCGTCATTATAGTCATTATTCATGACAGACCTTGAATGTCACCACAAAGCCTATACTTCTAGAAATACGACTTTTTGTTGAAATATGGCAACAAGAATATTCCAATTTAATTTGTTCTTGAGTTAAATTATGAATTAAAATCGAATTTAGTCTTAACAACTACTTGGAAATAATTAATTAATTAATTTTAAATTAATTAGTTGGAGAAATTCAAGTTAGAAGTCTTTCTGAAGTCATGCAAGAGTTATCCCTTAAATTAAGGAGATAAGATTCAGTTATATTTGAGTTGTAATTAGTTAACTCAGTTTACTGAGTTAAGTCCAGTTAAATTAGTTCCAAACTGTTTGAGGAACTAATAGTGAGTTAACAGTCAGTTGATGCACTAATGCACTCAACTAGTGCTACTCTAGTTAACTGAAGTTTCCTTCATCAGAAACTCATGCATGTCTATTATGGGGAAGACCCAGTCGAGATAAATGTTCAAGGATATTGTACTATCAGTTGCATGTGTTTTCTTATGGAGAAAACTCATGCATGCAGTCAAGGATTCATCCTTGAGTATTGCGCAGTTTTCAATGTTGGTTTTCCACTTGGTAATAGGGTAATCATCCATAAGGAATAGTGCAAGGAAATAGGAGCTTGGAGAGCAGAGAGGAAGGCTAGAGAGAAGACAAGATTGCCTATGAGCATCTGTGAGGATTGAATTGAGAGCTAGCTAGCTCTGAGAGCTAAAGCTTTGTATAATTCCTATGTATTTCCACCATGTATGATAATACAATAGTGTGGGGTTTTTTGCTGAGGCTTTCCCCAAAGTATTTTCATGTGTATTGTGTCATTGATTCTTCTTCTTCTGGTTATATTCTTCAGCTCGATCTTTAATATTCCACAAATTGATAGTAGAAGTTGGTTATAGTATTCTTCTTTGATTTATATTGCATTATCAAGTTAACCTATCGCAGCTTTTCTACATGGTATCAGAGCTAGATTTGTAGAAATATCTATATGGTATTGGAGTTGTGAACAGTATATTGAGAAGAGAATTTGAAGTTTGAAGTTCAGGGTTGCAAGTGAAAATCGAATTCATATCATACTTCAAGGTTGGCCAATGGCGTTCTATGGCTTGAGACTCGAGTATGCCTTGGAAGGTAGCTCGAATTACATAGCATAGAAAGATAGAATCGAGGCTGTATTAGAAGACACTGGCTTGAAGGAATTCATTGATCAAGAAATCCCAATGCCAGCTTCAATTAATGCACAAGAGTTGGCTGAGTGGAAGAAGTGTGTGGCGAAGGGGAGACAGATAATCCTTGAGGGAGTTCGAGACCATATTGTCTCGAGTCTCCATGGGAAGGATACTCCATTTTCAATGTGGAAGACATTGAAGGGCCTCTACTAGAACAATAGTGACCAGAGGAAATTGGCGCTTAAGGATAAGCTTCAAAGAATCAAGATGGAGAAGGGCAATACTATTTCCACATATCTGAACAAGCTCACCACCTGCAGAGATGAGCTTGGCAGTGTGGGAATAACTACTGTCGATGATGATATGGTGAGCCTCGCTCTCCTTGGCCTTCTAAAGAGTTGGAATAGCTACCAGGACTCTGTGAATGGAAGGGAGAAACTGTTGGATTAGGAATGACTATGGTCGAATCTTATGTAGGAGGAGATTAGGAGGAGCACACGAGATGGTTCTTCATCCAAGAATGATGATGAAGAAAATCTGGCCTTAGCAAGTAAGGCAAGGAAAGGGAAGGGGAAGCCTTCCCATTTCAAATCAAATTCTTCTCATGGAGGGAAGAAGGTTGAAATGTCTAAAGTAAGATGCTTTAATTATCAAAAGGTGGGACATTATGCGACTAATTTCCCATCGAAGAAGTCCAAGAACGGATCCTCAAAAGGATCGAAAGGTGAGGCATTAGCCTCTCAGTTTGAAATGGACTTTACCCTCATCGCATGCATGGTGTCATTGATGATGGGTTCTGTCTAGTATCTTGACAGTGGAGCCTCATTCCACATGAGCAGTGATAAAAATATATTCAGTGCCTTGGAGGAGAAAGACCTCAAGATGCACATAGAGATGGGTGACAACAAAAGGTATAGTGTTTCAGGAGTGGGCACAGTTGCTTTTCAGAGGGAGCATGGGGCTCCTCTCACCTTGATAGATGTGATGTATGTTCCTGGACTGAAGAAAAACTTGGTATCGGTCGTGATGTTGGAGGACAAAAGCTATGATGTTGTCTTCAATAAAGGAAAGGTGTTCCTAAGACACATAGCCATGGGTTAGACCAAGAGGATAAGGGTTCGAGTGAAGAATCTCTATAAACTAGAGGTACTTGATTGTGCAGCATCGAGTACGAAAGAAAAATTAGTGCAAATCCAAGACATTGGCGAGTTGTGGCATAGGCGGTTGGGCCATTTGCATCATGGGGCTTTGAAGATAATGCATCGGATATCTACAGGACTTCCCAAAGGTAAACTTGGGCAAGTTGACACATGCAAAGGTTGTACCTTGGGAAAGTACACCAAGTCTTCCTTTCATGATCAAGACAGTCGAGTAGAGGCTATCTTAGAGCGAGTTCATACTTATTTGTATCGACCATTCTTGATGGCATCCACAGCGAAGTAAAGGTATTATGTGATTTTCATTGATGATTATTCTCGTAAATGCTGGATTTATTTCATGTAGAAGAAGGACCAAACTTTCACAAAGTTTTGTGAGTTCAAAGCTTTGGTCGAGAAAGAGTCAGGGAAGAAGATCAAGACCTTGAGAACCGACAACAGTGGAGAATATGTCTCTCAAGAGTTTAAGGACTTTTGTCCAGCGGAAGGAATTAAACGAGAGTTGACGGCACCTCATAACCCACATCATAATGGGGTGGCCGAGAGGAAGAACAGAACTATTGTAGGGCAAAAACGGGCAATGTTGCATGACCAAGGCCTACCACTTCACTTGTGGGTTGGGGCATGCAACACAGCGGTCTATTTGCAGAATAGAAGCCCACATCACATACTTGGGATGAAGACACTAAAGGAAGCTTTCTTCGGTAAGAGACCAAATGTGGGTCACTTCAGGATCTTTGGCTCATCGATATATTTCCATGTGACAAAGGATGCACAGAAGAAGCTTGAGCCGAAAACAGAGTTGGGGATATTTGTGAGGTACACTGATACACATCACAACTATCAGGTGTACTTTCCTACTAATCGAAGGACAGAGGTTCGCAGAGATCTCAAGTTTGATGAGTAGAAGGCCATGCGAGTTTCCCTTGAGAGTGAGATCCAACTACAGGTTGTGGAGGAACTGTTGGTTCCTAAGGAGGAGGAGCCTCAGACTGATGCGGAGCAGCCGCATGCAGAGGTTCTAGGAGTGGAGACATCCACTCAAGCAAAGTCTTCCAAAGATGGACGAAAGCGCACAAGAGAAGCTGACAAATTGTTGGAGGATGCGAGAGAGAATGTGGGAGCACCATCTTCTCAGAGCAGACACAGAAGGTCACCTGAGAGGTACACCAGATACATGGCCCTTGCTGGGGAATGCGTTGAGACCAAGCCATCTTCCTTTGAGGAAGCATTGCAGCAGCCAATTTGGGTTGATGCTATGGTGGAGGAGCATGACTCCATAGTTCGTAACAATGTTGGGACGTGGTTCCAAGATCGTAGAACAAGTCAATTGTGAGTTCCCGTTGGCTTTACAAGGTAAAGAAAGTTGCTAATGGTAGTGTGGAGAAGCATAAGGCAAGATTTGTTGTCCGTGGCTTTTCACCAGTCGAGAGGATCATGTTGCTGCAGTATATTTTGACAGAGGAGCAAGATGTTGACACTTTGACAAAGGCATTGTCAAAGTCTAAATTCAAGTTCCATGGTAAATTGGATAGATTTTGATTGATTGGTTAAATTTTGAAGAAAAAGATCCAACTTATCATGACTGTGAGGCCATAAGATGAAGGTATCATCTACAAACCTCTTCCAAATTTTAGGCCGCAAATGATTTCAAGCCAAGGTCTTTAATTCAAAATACTCCATGAACAAGTTAGCAATGATAGGAGAGAGAAGAGAACCCATGGCAACATCGCAGATCTTCTCATAGAATTCACCCTCGAAGTTAAAAGACATAGAGGTAAGGCATCTCGCAAAAATATTGGTTGTATCAGGATCAACAATACAATTGATTACCTCAACAACTTAATTAATAGGGATATTGGAGTAGAGAGACACCACATCAAAACTCACCATAATTTCATTAGGCTCAAATTTTATATACTTTGACTATTGAAAAAGGAAGAAGATTCCTTAACAAAAGAATTTGTGCGACCAAAAAGGAGCTTGAGTTTCCTCACTAAATATTTAGCCGAAGGATAAGTTGGCCCAACTATTGTATTCCCAATAGGTCTACACCCACCCCATGTCCCCCTCCTTGTGAATCTTAAGAAGCCCATAAATCCCTCCATTGAGATGGTTTATTTCAATAAGACTATGGCTTATGGAAAATGAAGAAATAAAGATAGCAAAAAAATTAAATAAATGAAAATCTTAAAAATTCAATAAATAAATCTAAAATAGAGATAAATAAATTAACCAGAAATTATATATAAATATATATATAAATAATAATAATAATAATAATAATAAATATTATATTAAAAAAAACAATAATTGAATTATTTTTTTAAAGAGTATATATATATATATATATATATATATAACGAATAAATGGAATAACGAGAGTTAAAACTATAAATAATATATTGAAGAAAAAAAACCAATATTTGAATTATTTTTATTTAAGAAGTAAATGAATAAGAATATTCCTTTTTTTTAAATGTATTATTTAATTCTTGTTATTCTATTTATGAGCTAGTTTTAATAATAAATTATCTTAACATATGTATTTTTTCTTGTTCATTTATATATCTGTATTTTGGATTTATTTTTTTATTTGAGATTTTCATTTATTTAAAATTTGTTTATTAAAATTAGAAAGTTTTTCATTTTCTAGGAATCTTGTTTTCTCTTTAAATTAGATTATTCTTTTCAAGTTTAATTCATTTTATTATAAATAAATTGTTTTATAAAATATGTTTATTTATTTATATAAATTTATTGTTGGAATTTCTTTAAACATTTTATCTATATATAGATTCCCTTACTTGTTTCTCTTCATATTCATTCTTATAATTATTTATAAATATTCATATTATTAATTTTTTAATTTACTTTTTGGTCCTCTTAGTAAATTTTTAGTTTTATATCATTGTTATTTGTATTTATTTATTGTTATTTTCGTTAACTAAAAATTTTATGGATTTATTTAATTTTGTTTGTTACTTATTTTTTTCTCCAATATTTTAGTTGAACATAATATTATTTGTATTTTAGTTGTGGGATCTAATTATTATATCTCTATCTATTTATTTCCTTGGGTCAAGTTTTTTTCTTTTGTTATTATTTTTTCAGTAGTTTTTTAGTATAACGTAATATTATTTATTTTTTTGGTTATTTGGATCTAACTATTGTATCTTTATTGTATTTATTTGTTTTCCTGGTTGAGACTATCCATCTTTGTCATAACAATGAAGAAAAGTAATTGGTTTTTAATTCATGGACTTTAAAATCTATTTTGAAATTTCTCTAAAAAATAATTTGTACATTGCTAAATTATTAAATATTTTATTATTAGAGATTGAAGATTTCTAGAATTATTAATATTGTTAGAGATTTTTAGAAGAGAATTTTGTACTAGAATTTTTTTATGCATCTAACTTTTCTGATAGCTACTCCATCCATCATCAGGACTAAAAAAAAAATTTATTAAAAAAGTGTTAGAAAGCTTTTTATAATTAAACTGATGCTGCATTTTTTTTATTTTTCAATTGTTTTGAAATAGTAGTTAATTTTTTGATTAAATCTATTGAAAATTAAATAATTTAATATATGAAATAAATAATTTTAGAAAAATAATATTTAAAATTATTGAATAATTAATTTAAGATTGAAAAACTAACCAATAAAGTATAAAATATGATTTTAACAAAATTGAAATTAAAAATTAATTGAAAAAAATAAAAAGTAAGAAGAATAATTAATAATGATGAAAAAGGTCCACAGGGCTTTGGATTGACGGTGAATGGGTGTACTGTTAAGGCACTCCTTGCAATAGATCACCGGTTCAAATCCCCCGTGGGTGCTTAGGTAGTATTATATAGAAATAATAATAATAATAATAATAATAATGAAAAAGATGAGTTAGCATTAGAAAAAATTAATATTAATAATTCAATAAATTAAAATAATAATTGAAGATAATAAATTAAAATAATAATTTAATATAATAATAAAAGATAATAAATTAAAATAATAATTTAATATAATAATAAAAATAAGGTAAACTTTGACCAAATTCAAAATTAAAGAATAAATTCAAATAATTATTTATTACAAATTAAAATTAAAAATTATAATGGTAGAGAAAGAAAACTATAAATAAGTGTTAACAACAACAATAATAATAATTATAATAAAATAATAAGAATTAAATAGTGATAAAATAAGATTCGGATGAGAATTGAATTAGGTAAAAGACATTATTAAAATAAAAGCTGGTAAGTTGACCTAATTTTAATAGTTGAAAATATTATTTTCTAACTAAATGAATAAATAGGGAATTGAAGAAAAAGTTTGTTATAATTAAATAAATAAAATAGTAATTGATTCAACATCTAACAAGGGTCCGTTGAAAATATTAATAATTGAATAAATTAATAGGAAGATGGGGTTGAAAATTTTAGTGGGAAAAATGGTGGATGACAAGACTCGATGATTGGCTAAGTATGTATCCATCATCTCTGTTAAAATTATTAGGGTTCTTCTTGATTTCCAGGGCTCCACGAATAACAAGTGAGTTATCAAATGGAAAAATGAGAAGGTTTTTCAAATGATCAAAACGAATCAGATGTTTGGATTTAAATGAGTGCTCAACCATGGCAGATTTTGATAGATGGTTGTGGTATGTATCAATGATGTGCTCTTTTAACCGAGATTTGAAATGATGGCCTGTTTGGCCAATATAGGACTTCTCGCATGAATATGGAATCTAATAGACCCCTCATCCTTGCATCGGGTTTGATTTGTCCTTGGTCAATCAGAATAATTGCTTAAGGGTTTTATGGGGCTTGAAATAATTCTAATATTCTTCCTCCAAGATCTTTGCTATAAGATCTATGGATCCTTTAATGTAAGAGAGAATAAATTGGCCACAAGATTGAGAGGAATGGGGATTAGTGGATCTAAGGTGAGAGACAGATTGAAGGAATTTTCGTATTTGTGTAGTGGAATAGCCATCGGTTTTGAAGGCTTGGAACAAATGGGGATTTTCAGAAGAGAGGAATTGGGGGGTAAATATTTTCAGAGATGTAGTAGTGAGGGTTTTAAAAACAAAAAAGTTGGGAAGTGCGGGGATGTGATAGGGCATGAAGATAATGGTTAGCATGAGTCATTTTTCTGTAAACCTCATGGGATATAGATCGATTGGGGAGAAGGGTACCAAGAACATCCAAGAAAGGAGGGCATTTATTTCATTTAATTTCCATAGTGAATTGAATATAAGGTGAAATACTATAGAGATAGGAATGAAAGGCATCAAGCGTAGATTGAACATGTTGCCAGATGACAAATGTGTCCTCAACAGATGAGAACCAACACCTAGGTCTGAGATGCTAAGAGTTCAGAGCATTGGCTTCAAAGTGTTCCATAAATATGTTAGCAACTACGAGAGAAAGAGGGCAACCCATAGTTGTACCATACTTTTGTTCATAGATGGTATCTTTAAAAGAGAAAAAAGTGGAGGTGAGGAATATTTTGATAAGGTTTAGGATTTCATCATATACGAATTACGAGATCAGGTTCAAGGCTTCATGAGCCAAGATCTTGGTGAAAAGAGAAACAATGTGAAATTTTACCAACAAGTCATTCTCATGAATCTGAATGTTTTTCTCTTTTTCAATAAAATCAACAATGTCTTTGATAAATGATGGAGATGATCCCAAAAATTGTTAAATATTGGTGGCTAAATATTGTCTCAAAGCATGTGTAGGGGCTCCAATAGCACTAAAAATGGGATGAAGGTGAACTCCTTGCTTATGAATTTTAGGTTGACCATAAATTTTAGGAGTTTGGGGGTTGTGGGGAATAAGCTTAAGTTGTATGGAGCTGGGTAAAAAGGAATATTTTAGGGCCTTAGTGACTAGGTTAGTAAAGGAGCTTAAAGGATTCTTTGAGAGGTTTTTATAAGAAAAAGAGAATAAGATATCAATCATTTTAGATTCATAGTCCTTCGTGTTCATAATGATAGTAATAATGCCTTTGTCATCTTTAAGGACTAAGATGCAGAGGTTATCATTGATACGGTTAATGGCTTGAACATATTCTTTAGAAAGATTAGGTTTAGGAGGTTTAGCATGACAGAGAATCATGTCACGATCTTGGTGAATTTCTTCAGCAATGTGTGAAGGAAGGTTCTGGGAAGTAATCCTAATGGAACACAAAATCTCTTCTAAGGGGATCTTGCGAGGAGAAAGGGCAAAGTTGAACCATATTTTTAGGAGCTCTATTGTGGAGGGATCCAAATCAAAAGAGGAAAGATTCACATATAACAAGGAAATGGTATTTGAGGAAGAATTGAAGATAAGATAATCTGAATCACTTGAATGAGAGGGATTATCATTCTCAGGGGAATTACCATTATGATTATGATTAACATAAGGCATGAAATTAATAATAGAAATGATATTATTATTGATATTTTTAGAATTGTTAGAGGATATTTGATTTAAAATTACATTGAAAGAATTCTTATTGAGAGAGTGATCGATGGTGGAATTTCCATTAAATTGAGCATAATCCAAATGGCTAGGGCTATCAATAATATTAATGGAATCATAGTTAAACGAAGATGAGATGTGAAATAATACATGAGGAGAAGAATTTATACACTAGAGTGAAGAAGAATTAAATAAATGGGGAGAATCCGATATGAGAGAAGAAGGACTAAAAGACACTGAGTTTTTAATTGGTTCAGATAAGGGTGTAATATAACACATCAACTTCCAAAAGAAGTCAGCAGAAATGTTAAATGAAGGTGGGATGGGGTTAAGAACACGTTCATAGTTCATTGAGGGGTCGAGGATTAAGGAATTATGATTCGAGGAAGAGGCTAGCTTCATGGCAGAAAAGAAGGGGGGTTTTTCAATTATATTTTTTGCTGAAGGGATCTAGTGTCATGTTCACATGGGAGCTTGAAAGATGGGTCTTAACTGTCAACTATAAAATCGAGAGATGGGTCTCAGTAGTAGTAGGTTTTTCAGAAGCAGTTGAGAGGAGCGAGGGGGATCGTGAAGGTTCGCTAAGGGATGGAGTGGAGGGTGATAGTCGAGGATTACATGTAGACATAGCTGAGGGAGCTAGTAGAGGAATGGAATGGGAGGTGGGAATTTGGAAGTAATATGTCAAGTCACACATGTCCAAATGTCTCGATGAGTTGGTCTAGATGTTCTTGTCATGTGTCCACTTATCCATATTTTATATCATAAAAAAATAAAATAAAATTCAAATTACAAACATAATTATTGTATGAATTTTTATTGTTTATAACCGCAATAATAAATCTATTTCATAGTTTGATTATCGTTGACCTTAAGAGTTTTCCGTTTGTTAGAAAGATTTTGTTTAATAATGATGTTGCCATTTAAGTCATGATGGATCTGTTTATGACATTCACGAATATATAATATATCACATAAGTCAATTGTATCATTTTCTATAAAATTTGTGAATTATAGATTTATACACCCATGGTTTAAGATACATATACCACCGTAAACTATTTAACCCACCCTTAGGTTTAGTGGATCAAAAGTTCTGGAAGTGTCGGGTGCTACATATCTAGACTCCATAGTCCTTGGGATGGAGTTTCGATCCACGTTTCTCCACTACTCATTCTCATCAGACGGTGGGAGAAGGAAACCTAGTCTCTTTGGTTACTTTCTTCCGCCATGCAATGCACTCATTCTAATTATTTTGTTGCCTAGAGGTCTCCTTTGTCTGGGGTTCAACCTAAGAGAACAATAGGTGAGTTTTCATTTGATTTAAGAGCTTCTTCTGGTTGAGACATGTCTTCATAGATACCCCTATTGTCATGAGACAAAGCATGACTTTGTGATTCTTATTATAGGGTTATTGGGATAGTTTTCTCCCTTTCGCAGTGAGAGCTAGTTCAAGAATAATGATGGCTTTTCCACGGCTTCCAGGTAATTAAATTTATGGTAAATATCTTATTTACGATCTGATCTATCTATTTTTATAATGCATTACTTATTTGGTGTAGGGGAAACGAAGATATCGCCTATCCACGGTATTGGGATTGCTCCCTTCCTCGTATGGAGGATTTGGTTCGAGATCTTATACCAACCTCTTACAACTTTACTGCGGAAGGGTTTTGTGACACAACTATGGCTTATCTCTAGGTCGTTTGTACATCGACATACCATTGCCTTTGTTGGTTTAATCATTTCAGTTCCAAGGCTGCTCATTTTGGATATTCACCCTTTACTGGGCCGCAAATGTAAGACGAGGTTAAATAGGTCGAGGGTTTTGTAATTGCCATAGATCTGAACTTGATTTATTGTTGTATAGTATAAAAGTTTACATTATACTTTTCTCTGAATCCTTAAGATTACATGTCTCCAAAGAACCAAATTACATGTCTCCAAAGAACCAAAGATACTCTGGCATGGTATTGAGTTTTGTTTCATGTTCAAAACTTTAAGTTAATGCTCTGAAAGGGTTTCTCAATTACATGTATATTTTCAAAAATTTAATTATTTACGCCGATGGTTTTCTATGATTGACGAAACCCAATTTTCTAAGGGTTTTTAGTTCTAAGTATGAAATTACTACGCTCGGTGTTTTGTTCCTTTGCATAGGGTTTCTGGTGAGTCTTACTTGTGGACTAAGGTGCTTAGGTTCTATTTTCCAAATATATAAACTCACTTTTATATATATATATATATATATATATATATTTTGTTCATATATTTCATGCTTTGTGTTTTGTTTCACACTTATAGGTTACAAGGATACTTCGGTGTTTCGCTTATTACAATCTTTTCTCTATTATTTCGAATTTTCTGTTGTTTTTAAGGCAAGAATATCTTATTTGGTTACAACAAGAATTGTTGTTCGCGTCCATGTAAATTTCAATTTATTCTTGTGCTACCAATGATAAAATTCTTTCATTTACTTTCTGAAAGGAAAATACACAGTTACTTAGTACTATAGAGTCTAGTTTTTTCGTCACATGCTTGTTCTATCTTTTCCAGTTTTTCTCAATTTCATAAATGAATGTGTCTGATATACAGACATAAATGATGCAATAAATTATTGAACTCATAAACTTTAAAATACTCTTGTTCTTTTCATCTAACAATAAATACTTATCTGTAGTCTGCACTAGTCAGCATAGTAAAACTGGTTCCCGCCTTGAAGGAACAATGTCAATTTTCCTCCCAACCATGAGATCATCTTCTATTTATCTTCCCCCAAGCTGTTTCTCACATGCAGGGAATTTTTCAACCATCATCTAATTCTTATTGAGGCTATCTAGTCCTAACCAGACTTAGCCGAGTTGATCTTAAAATATCTAGTCCTAACTAGACTTAGCCCCGTTTAGCTGAAACAATCTGTCTAACCCTTCAACACAGATTGCACATGGTTCTATGTTCTTTCCTTTCTTCACCTCAGGTATATCATACCCTCTCGGTGTTCTTCCTTGAGAATAAATCTCTAAGGAGTAGTTATGGGTAGGTGGTCCTAAGTACATTACATGTGAGAAATATTATATGTGATGTCATTGTATTTCTACATAACTCAATAATATCATATTATTTAAGTATAGTCAAATATTATTCTTCTTGAATCTAATAATAGTATCAAGTTTGTTTTGACTGCGGTAAACAATATTTATAATTTTACCCGGGGACATCACATCTCTCCCCCTGAGATAAACATTGTCATGATGTTTACTCATCGCAAAATAAATCTGGATAAGCTTCTTTTATAGCCTACTCATCTTCCCAAGTGGCCTCTTTTGGCCCAAAGTTTTTCCATTGCACTTTAACCTCGTTGATAACTCGTCTCTTCTACGTTACTTCTCTCCGATCGAGTATATGTAGAGGCTCGACCATGAATTTTCCTTTCGGCTCGACCTACACACAATCATGGAAAATAAGCTAGTTTCTTTTACAACCCTTAATTCCAAACTAATTATAACATAAAGTTTCCATGATTTGCATAAATTACCTATATGTCCTACCAATTGATTATATGGTTAGGATCATATATGTATTTTTTTAACACAAAAACATGAAAGACATTATGCACATGTATGTGGTTGGGCAAAGAAAGCTGATAAGCTACAGGTCCAATTCGAGCCAGGACTTGGAAGGGACCGCAAAATTGGGGTGCTAATTTAGCACAACCACCCCATTGCAAAGTACTCTTCTTGGCTCATACTTGCACATAAACATGGTCTCCAATATGAAATTCCTAAAAACTCCTATTCCTGTCACCATAATTCTTTTGACGGTCCTGAGTGGTATTTAGGTTCAAGCGTACTTTTTTAACTATATCTTCCATTTCATTTAACATGTTATATCCCAACATTAATTTATCTTCGGGACCACCCCACTTCAAGGGTGTTTTGCATTGGCGACTGTATAGTTCTTCAAACAGGCTCATCTGCAAAGATGTGTGATAACTATTATTGTACGCAAAATCTATGAAATGTATGTAATCTTCCCATTTAGATGGTTGTTGCGCCACATACATTTGGAGCATATCTTCCACTTTTTGATTAATACATTCTATCTATCCATCAGTCTAAGGGTGGTAAGGTGTACTAAAATGTATTTGTGTACCTAAACCTCCAAGCAATGCTTTCCAGAATACAGATGTGAATATCACATCTCTATTTGAGATTATAACTTTCAGTATTTTGTATAGCCTAAAAATATATTTAATGAATATGTTGGAAATTTGTACATTCTTAAAAGTAGATTGTGCTGGTATGTAATGAGCAGATTTTCTCAACTTATCCACTACCACCATTATGGAGTCATTTAGTTTTTTAGACTTAGGTAACCCTATAATAAAATCCATGGAAATGGTTTCCCATTTCCATTCCGGAATAGATAGTGGGTGGAGTAGTCTAACTGGATGTTGGTGCTCTTCTTTCACTTGCTGACATTCCAAACAACGAGCTAAATAATAAGGTACCTCTTTTTTCATACTAGGCCAGAAATATTCTTTTATGAGTGCAATAATTAATTTCTGATAGCCACGGTGGGTTGCATAAGAATTTTTATGATATTCATAGAAAATAAAATGTTTAATATTTTTATGGTTAGGTAGATACATTATTGCTCAATAAATCAACATTTCCTCTTGATTTACCTCATATCCTAGTTGTTGTTCGTTGTTGTTTGAAACTTGAACTTGCTGCCATAATAATTTATATTCAGGGTCCCTTTATGCTGCTTCTTTAATCTTCCTTTTAAAGGTGGTACGAATTTGACTAAAATATATTACATAAACATAATTTACTTTCTGAATAAAGGCATCCACTACCCATTTTTCCTTTCCTTTCAAGTGTTTGATCACAAAATCAAATTCACTCAGGAAAGCAACCCAGTGGCCTTCTCTAGCATTTGAAGTAGGTTGCTTGAAATAATTAGTTAAAGTATGATGGTCTGTCATCAACAATAATTTATTGCCCAATAAATAATGTCAAGAAATCTTTAATACGTCGATAACTGCTGCCAGTTCCATTTCATGGGCAAAATAATTATGTTCATTCTCCTTAAGCTTCCAGGAATCATAATCATTAAATCTGCTTTCCTACATTAACACACCTCCTACACCTTCCTTACTTGCATTTGTATAGAGGATAAATTCTTTGTTTGGGTCAGGGATGCTTAAATTAGGTGCAGTGGTGAGTAAGTTCTTTAATCCGTCAAAACTAATTTGGCATTCCATGGTCCAAGTAAAAGTTTTCCCTCTTTTGCAAAGAAGTGACCAGATATGCCACCCTGGAAAAACCTTCCACAAACCTTCTGTACTACTTGACCAGGCCCATAAATGATCTTATATCAGCTATATTCTTCAGTACTGGACATTCCATTATGGTGTTTATTTTCTCTTGGTCTACAACAATTCCATCCTTGGTATTGATATGTCTTAAATATTGAATTTGTTCGTTAAAGAAGTCACACTTTTTTTATTTTGCATACAATTGGTGCTCCCTTAAAGTTTGTAGAACAATCCACAAATTATATTTATGTTCCTCTATATTTCTGGAATAAATTAGTATGTCATCAATGAAAATTAGCATGAACTTATCCAAATATTGGTGAAAAACACTATTCATAAGACACATCAAACTTGCGGGAGCATCTGTCAATCCAAAAGGTAATATAATGAACTCATACTGTCCATAGCGGGTTCTAAAGGTTGTTATGTCTATATTCTCCTCCTTTATTTTGATTTGCTGGTAACCTGAACGAATATCAATCTTTGAGAATACTGTAGCCTCCTTTACTTGGTCAAATAATTCATCAATATGAGGAATGGGAAATTTATTCTTGACTATCAACTTACTTAACTGTTGATAATCCATGCATAAACGTAAAGTTACATCTTTTTCCTTAACAAAAAGTACATGAGCTCCCCAAGGTGATACACTTGGGTGAATATACTTTTTATCAAGTAGCTCCTGTAATTGCATTTTCAATTCCATCAGTTCTGGTACGCTCATGCGATAAGGAGCTCAGGATATCGGGGTAGCTCCAGGGATCAACTCGATAGTAAAATCTATATCTCTCTTTGGAGGAAGTCCCGGAATCTCCTCAGGAAACACGTCAGGAAAATTTTGTACCATTGGTATATTTTCTAAGGTAACATATTTTTCCTTTGAATTAGAATACCCTACTTGTATTGCATAAATTTGACATCCTTTTCGTATACATTTTGCTAATTGGGAAGTTATTACTGGTCTTAATTTTAGTGGTCTTTGTATACCCTGAATTTCTTGTCTTATTCCCTCTTCATTCACGTAATTAATAGTTTTATATTTAGAATTAATGAGGGACCAATGTGTCTCCAGCCAGTCCACGCCTCTTAGGACATCATACGATCCTAAAGGTAGGACATTCAAGTCTTCCACAATGGACTGACTTACTAGCTTCAAAGGGAAACTGCTGACTTTAGCCAATGCTCTTCTCTTTGCTCCTGTAGCAAGGTGTACTAGCCAGGGGTTCTTAAATTTAACAGCTTGTAAGAAACATTGTTTAACCACTTTGGGACTTACATAACTCAAAGTAACTCCCGAATCAATCAAAATAGGTAAATTTCGGTCAAATATCTTATCTTCGAATTCTACCATCGTAGGTTGGTGCTCAGCCTAATGATCCTTGAGAGAAACATTGATTTTAGGAATAAATCTCACCACCTCTCCTACTATTGATGCTTCTTGAATCTGCGCAACTTGATTAGTTCATTTACGGTATGAACAATTTTTAACATAGTGTAGTCCTCCACATCCCCAACACCATATTGGGGGTCTAGCAGTTGCTTTCACTTCGGTCTTATTTGATTGCTCATTCGGCTTGGATTCATTTAAGAATTTGAATATTGTCCGATTTTTGTTCACATTTTTGGTTTGTTGTCCTTTATAGGGTCCTTTATTAATAATGGTCTTGTTTCCTCTAATCCCTGGTGGAAACTTAACTCCTTTTTTATCAATCCATATTTTTCCTCCATCTCCATTTTGCCTCATCTATTGATAGCATAAACAATATTTTCTTATAACATTGTCCATTGTTTTTGGATTTTCAAATTCTAGATATTGTTCCATAAATAATGGAAAACTGCTGATAAATTTGTGTAACTTTATTTTTTCTTCTCATATGTAGGGTACATATCATAGCAAGGATGTGAACTTTGTTATGAATTCATCAATAGGCATTTGTCCAAGTCGAAGGTCATTAAACTCTTTTTCCTTCTAATCATAGAATCTTTCAGTTAAATACTTCTCCTTAAAGTACTTTTGAATTTTTTTCCACATTACATTCTGTTCATTAACTTCACGTATTGTTTTCACCTCCTCCCACCATAAGGTGGATTTTCCTTGCAATTGGTAGATGGCTAAGCAAGATTTTAAATTGTGATCATATTCGTACAATTGAAAATACTTATTCATATTAATAAGTCAGGCTTCAACAGCCTCCTCCTATTCACCATCAAATATGGGAGGTTTTATTTTTTGAAATTCTCCTTGTAACTCAATTTTCAATCATTTATGTTTTTTTATGATCTGATACATTGTCTGATTCATCTTCTTGATTTTCTTTGTCACCTTTTGTTTATGGATGCTAATTTATGAACTCTTGATCATCAACCATGTTCACATGTTCAATATTGGGAATGTGTTTTCGCTAATTCTTTCTGTCGGACAAACTTTTCATAATCGTCTCATGTTCTTGCATCAACCTCTCATTGTCCTCCCACAACCTGGTGATCTTATTCTTCAATTCTTGAAAAATCACCATAATGGAAGCGTTGGTGTTGTGTGACTCCTCCCCCAACTGTACCCATACTTCAGGATTGGTGTCTGGAAAAGGTGATGTTCATGCTCTTGTCACTGGTATTAGTGGTGCAAGCCCATTTCTCCTCATGTTAGTTGGTTTTCTCTCTCTGTGCACGTCACAATTGATTTTATTCATTTATCATCCAGAGGCCTCAACTTTGTAACCTAAGCGCTCTGATACAACTTGTCATATGTCCACTTATCCATATTTTATATAATACAAAAAAAAAAGATCAAATTCCAAACAAAATTATTGTATGAAGCCTTATTGTTTAGAACCGCAATAATGAAAATATTTTATAGTTTGATTATAGTTGACCTTAAGGGTTTTTGGTTTGTTATAAAGCTTTTGTTTAATAATGATGTTTCCATTGAAGTTGTGTTGGATCTGCTTATGACATTCATGAATATATACATATATCATATAAGTCGACTATATCATTGTCTATAACATTTTCAAATTATAGATTTATACACCTGTGGTTTAATATACATATACCACCGTAAACTAATTGAGGCACCTTTAGTTTTTGCGGTTCCGAAGTTTTGGATGTGTCAAGTGCTCCACAACTAGACTCCATAGTCCTCAGTATGGGGTTTCCATCCACATTTCTCTGCTACTTATCCTCATTGTATGTTGGGCAAAGGAAACCTTATCTCTTTGGTTACTTTTTCCCACCGCACAATGCACTGTGTGTAATTCTTCCATTGCCTAGAGGTCTCCTCTGTGTGGGGTTCAACTTGAGAGAATAACATGTGATTTTAACTTTGATTTTAGAGCTTCTTCTAGTTGAGAGATGTCTTCATAGCCACCCCTTTTTTCATGAGACAAATCATGAAATCCCTCTTCTTATTACAGGTATATTGGGACAATTTTCTCCCTTTGGCAATGAGAGCTGGTTCAAGAAAAGTGATGGCTTCTCCACGAATTCCGGGTAATTAAGGTTATATTAATTCTCTTATTTAAAATCAACTCTATCCATTTTTATAATGCATTTCTTATTTGGTGCAGAGGAAATAGAGATATCGCCTATCCATGTTATTGGGTTTGCTCCCTTCCTGGTGTGGAGCCTTTGGTTTGAGAACTTATACCAATCTCTTTCAACTTTACTGCAAAAGGTTTTTGAGCCACATCTTTGTCTTATCTCCAAGCAATGTGTACACGAACATACCACTGTCTCTATTGGTTTAATCATTTTAGTTCCAAGATTGTTCATTTTGGGTATTCACCCTTTAATGGGCCACGAGTGTAAGATGAGGTTAAATAGGACGAGGGTTTTGTAATTGTCATAGCTTTGAACTTAATTTTTTTTTGTATTGTATAAAAATTTACATTATACTTTTCTCTAAATTCTTAAGATTACATGTCTCCAAAGAACCAAAGATACTCCTCAACGGTATTCATTTGTGTTTCATGTTCAAAACTTTAAGTCGAGGGTTTTCTATCGGTGACGAAACCTAATTTGCTAAGGGTTTACATATGAGGGTTTTTAATTATAAATTTGAAATTTCTACCCTTGGTGCTTAGGTTCTATTTTCCGAATATATAAACTCGCCTATATATATATATATATATATACACACTATTCAGATATTTCATCCTCTTTGTTTTGTTTCACACTTACAGGTTACGGTGCTACTTTTTTATTTAGCTTATTATAGTCTTTTCCTTATTATTTCGAAAATTCTTGTTGTTTTTAAGGCAAGAATACCTTATTTAGGTACAACAGGAATTTTTTTATGCACATGAACATGTTGTTCGAGTCTATGTAAATTTCAATCTATTCTTATGATTTCAATGAAGAAATTATTACAATTACTTTTTGAAAGCAAAATACACAGTTACTTATCACTGTATAGTATAGTTTTTCCATTACGTGATTTTTTTTTCTATCTTTTCCAGTTTTTCTCAATTTCATAGATGATTGTCTCTCATATACAGACATAAATGACGCAATAACTTATTGAACTCAGAAAATTTTAAATACTCATTTTCTTTTCGTCTAACAATAAATACTTATTTGTAGTCTGCACTAGTCACCACAGCAAAACTTATTCCTGCCTTGAAGGAACAACATCGATTTTCCTCCCAGCCACGAGATCAACTTCTCTGAATCTCCCTCTGAGTTATTTCTCACATGCATGCAATTTTCTAACCATCAGCTAATTATTACTATGGCTATGTGGTCCTAACCATACGTATCCCAGTTTAGCTTAAACTATTTGGTCCTAACCATACTTAGCCTAGTTGTAACATGCCCCCTGAGTCTACTCTGAGAATTAACTACTAGGCTCTCATTCTTTCGATTTTTATTCATTTATAGATAAGATTCAACTGTCATCACCAATATATTTATTTCATCATTATATTATCACCAATATTCATGCAACTATACTCATATTCCTAACAGATGAACGACACCAAAAGTGATGGACCATCACACCACATACTCTTTCTATACTTTACTAGATCCATGATGTGGACTTTTAGATTCATTTATATGACTTGTATGTCAGATCAATCCTTAATAATAATTTACAATTTGTAAAAAGGAGTTTATCATAGCATGAAATCAATAAAACTCTTTGATGAAACCACCCAAGCATTAATGAAACATTGATTTGGGTCATGATCATGGTTCTACAATCATGGTCCAAAGTTTTATCGATATCACTCTTATGCAACATGGAGAAATAGCTAAACAAGCTTTATTGGATACGCCTATGATAAATAACTTGACCATAGACTATACAATTAGAAGCATTATACCACAACTGTTCTGCATGCACCAATGTCTCATGCATAAATATTTGACAAACTAAATGAGAGATATCACATAACGTTAGAGGCATACTATGCACCTTCACTAAATTTAATCATGGTCATGTTCAAATTCAATAGATATCTCACACATCCATATATGTTCACCTCATAAACAAAGTTAGTACAATTAGTTCTACTTATGCATAATGGTCACATGCATATTCTAACAGGAGTAAGATAGCTCCTTGGTCCAAGAATTAACAACTACCTACTATGCTTCCACCACTAACTCTACGCTTGGATGTAATAAGAGTAACATGCATAAGAATGCAATCATTCTCATGACTACAGATAAAACAAACATCTATACATTTGAGCTAAACGATTTAACAAAAAAGGAAGTAGTAAACATATAGCATATTCCATGCAAGTGAATTCGACTAGATTAGAAGAAAGAACGCCACTTGGAAAACAGAGCACCACCACCCAACCTAGAATTGACTCTTCCAGTTCACCCCTAAGCCGAGGTTCTCGCCATCGATCCAATGCCTCCTGTTGATCTCTGCAATGGGTATTTAATACCCTCTTTCATGATATGGTTTCCATTAGTCGTGTCCCAATTTTATGGATCTTTCTTATCCATTTGCCTATGCTTATCTCAAAAAGGCTCACCTTTCTCTCTCGTGAGGCTTTTCGTCATAAAATCTTTCCTTTCTCTCCCACAAATATTTTATGTTTTTTCTCAATGGATACTTATCTCCAATCCTTCAAGCTTATCTAGAATTAAATCTAGAAGCTTTATCATGAAATAATTATCCTTTCCCATTCACCATTGGGATTTGGCAAGAATATCATCTCTTAGTGTCTCGCTTTTCCAAGTGATTAATTTATTTTATTTATTTAATAACGAAGTATTTAATTTTCTTGTTACACATCAAACCTAGCTTTTCTCATCTTATCTTAGCAAATTTTTATATACAAAGGAGGGGTGTTACATACTCCCCCCCTTAAATTTACACTGTCCCACATCTTTTAACATTATTTCCTCATTCACAGTTAGCTGTCTCTGACTTCTAGCATCCCATGGTCTTTCCATGCAAATTTTCCAATATATATCGGTTACTAGGTGTTCTCCTAGCACATATCCTTCCCTTTCTAGCTGTAACATTGGTTTCAATCAATTTTGTGAGAGTTTTTAGATGCAGAAACTTAATTATGTTTACCACAATAAATATCATAATTTGATATACAATAGTACTTTTCTGAGTAGCTATGGCTTATAATTCCCGTCATTTATTTTATTTCAGGAAATGCATGTTCTCCCCCTGCATTCTTCCAAGCCTTTGTGTTCTTGCCAAACACTTGCTTCCTGTAGTTTCCTTGCATACAACACGTCACCTAGTACATTTTCCAAATCAATATGTACAAAATGTCATAATCGGTTAGCTCACACATAACCATCATAATCATATGTACTCATCAGAATCATAAGTAGATGCATACAAACTAAACATAAACCATTGTTTCTTATCCTTAATTAGTTCTTAGCTTCCTACTCTAGTACACATTCCAGGTCGGTTGCCATGCTAGCTAACTACCGAATGTCTTCATGCATACCTGCACATTTTGTGTATTAGATACACACATCTATACATCTCATAGAATATTCTGCAATACATGTATTCATACTAGTACCTTATGTATCACTTGTACATAGTACCATCTGTACAACTGGTGTATCATACCAATGTCTGTAGCATCCCCTGTACGACATATATTTCATACACAAGTTTCCAAACATGTTAGTATTATGCCAAAATTAACTTCATTTATATTACCTTTAGGTAAGTGAAATAAAGCATGCTCCATTTATCGATAGGAGACTAAGTAATTGCATGGACCTCTCCAACTTCTACAACTAGGAAAAAAAAATTATGTCAAAGTATTCAGGTGATTTTATTTAACGATTCATTTTCCTGTGTCTGGTGGTTGCAGTACAATGTTAGTAAAATAGTATCATAAAAGTAATCATGTATACTACAACTTTATCATACCCATAACTTTGAGTTTTGGGGATTAAATTTTTTATATGCATAAGGTTCTAACAACAATAGAATATTTCTTCTGCTTAGTCATAAGGTAGATTATTGACTATGATACTTATTTTATCTTTAATCAAGAAATTGATCGTTTGGTACTTAAAAGTACTACAAACTTAACTAGTCATGTGGTCATGAATAATTTTAGCCATAAACTCATCTCCTCTTCATGCGTTATAATTGAAAGTTACAATGTTTTCAATTCTACACCCTTTAAGTTTGTAGGTACTATGTGTACGATGGTGTGATCCTAGTGTATTTACACGTTAACACCTCCTTTTAACATTAAATCTCCCTTGCAACAAAGAGATCAGTTACCAAATTTATTAACATGAATTCATGTATGGTTTATGCCACCATTCTTATGTTTTCCTATTCAACCCATTCAACATTATAAATGAAATATGTTAGGTAAAATTCCCAATATTGCTTGATAGGAATCAGTGATACAAATTATGTACTTAAATTTGTATGACTCACAAATCTATTTGAATAAATTATTGGAAAGGAATTTTATCGAACCAATTATATACACAATCTCGATTACCATTATCATTTAGCCATCGATATAGCGAAGTGATCATATTAATTTAGTAATGATCTCTTGCATAGCTTGTTATCCTTTCTCTTATTTCACTTGATGCATGTGTTATTTTACTACTAACATCAGATCTTTAGATCATCAGGAGCCGTAACTATGAAAAACGTTTCAGTTTACCAAATCTTTATTTACTAATTCGGAGTCATGTTCCAAATCTAGTGTATAAAAGAAGGCTACTAGAAATTGGTCTAAATCAATAAGCACCACCAGATATACTTTGTTTATATAGAGTAGAAGCACACAGTTCATTTTACTCTTATTACTTCTCATAAGAAGTACATTTGTGAGATCTCAATTCATTTTGCAGATTGGAAAGGTTCATGTTTGTGAGATGTTACCCCCAGAACCCCATTTATATTTGCATGGTCATGTACATTAAAGCACACCTTAGGTTGCAAAGTTTCACACATTAATATTCAAGTGAAATATTCGGAAGGTGCTCTTAAGCTTAACACTGCCTTTCTGCTATTAACCTAGGAGATTTTTCCATAGTTTCATTATGTATTTACTCTAGATGTACTTTTGGTGTCAATCCATTGAGCTTCTTATCATACCATTGTTAATGCATGATGTCTTTTTTAATATCCATGCAGTATGTTGTATTACATTTATGCACACACATCACAATCTCATCCCTAGTTTAGGTTAGGTTGATACGTACTTTATGGCTCTTGCATATCTAAGTTATGATATTTCTTTACTCAACCAGAATATCATAGGTTCCAACCTATGCATGTTTAATTGACTATGCATAATATCCTGATAAGGTTTTGTTTCCTAAATTAATGTGTAATTGAAACATTTTCTTCCTAAACTGCTTCATCCATCAGTAAGCCATATCCAAAGTGAATTACATCCTTGACTGCATGTGCACCAATCAACACATCAATATTAAATTGAAAGAAAATTTTAAGATACCTAGTTTCATCGACTTTCTTATGAAGGTCATACAATTTGTAATGTATGATGTCTTTGCGCATACAATAATTTGTATTTGTGCTTCTTATTAGTTTCCACTGTTTATATATTGTTGTACTCAAAGACACTTGTAGGTCCAACTATGCACATCTAACGAAAGATGCATATGCCACATTATATAATAACGTGATAAGGTTAGGTTCCCTTTAATAACATTTTCTCTAACAAAAGAACAAATCAAATTTCAAAGGAATTGCATCATTACATATACATGCACTAATCAAAGATTAAATTGAAAGACAATTTGTATTATAACATGTTCTTTACAATCTTAACATATTTCATGGGAACCTTTACCCTTAAATATCATTCCATAACACTTTAGAACTTATTCTAGTGTGGAACCCACTTAGTTAACCCTGAACTTATGATGAGGTGCATAATTTCCCTTTTATATACTTTTACTTTTGATTTTTACTCATCCGGTCCATGGTATATGAAAGGAACAATTGATATTTTATCTCTTTACATTTGTGAGTTACCTTACTAGAGTTTAACATTTCCTCTTTTATATAATCATCCTTTCTTAGGATTTCTATAATTTATTCTAGTAAGTTATGTCCTTGAGTGGACTATCCTTTCAGATATTATTTGGAATTTTATCAAGCCATGCCCTTGTATAGCAATCGTATAATTCATAATTTGATTTTATTGTGAGTAACATAACATGACGACCATATCATTGAAAATTTAATCCCATAAACATATCTTATAATTACTTATTTATCGGTGACCCTCTTTTAATTATTAAAATAATCAATTTTGTCTTTTCCTTGCATTGTTCTCTTCTCCCGTTGTACTATGCCTATTTAAAATATGCAATTATCAATTTTAAATCATGATATAAATTCTTTGTGTCGACGTAAGAGCAGTTAAAAATAGCTTGAATTTTGAAAACTTTCACAATATATAATAAATAAAAATTTTAAGCTTCTCATCTATGAGTGGACACAATAAAAGTAACTTATTAACATTAATAAACATGTTAATTGTTGGTTATCTTTTTGTATTACTCTTCACTTTAGCACCATTCTATGCATGTAACATACCAGAGCAACTCCTTGTAACCACACAATTGAGCCCTACATGCAAGCCATATCTATACGTAAGCATAGACATGTAATCATCTCCCAAGTATCCATTTCGAAGATAATTCTTTACATTCCTCTGTTTTATGCATGGAACAAAATAACTTATATAACTGGTACACACTCTTATGTGCAGTTTTCTTTCACACCAAGTGTCCTCATGTCATTTAGTCTTGTATTGTCTGCTTAATTATGCATAATAATTCAAAACAATATCCTTATCATTATGCAAACTGGGGTATATATGTTGACATGATTATACATTGACAAAATAAAACATGTGCATCCTCCTTGCTCCTGCTCGGATTCCTCTAGTAGGTCAAGACACAAATTGATGAAGAAGTAAGAACACCTACCTTATAAAATAATATATTATGGAAAGAAAACTATTGCTATTTGCTTGTTTCTAAGGCTGTCAACTATGAATGGAATGAGCGAGGAAGAGATTGATCTATGTAGATACCATTCCTCCAAAAGAAAATGTAGACTCATCCGCAAGCATTCAAGAAACATGCAAGCAGATTTAATGGGCGCTTCTCGTTAAAATCTAATCCCTTTGCTCGCACTTTGCTCCATGCCATCTTCAGAGCATAATGACTCCACAAAAACTTGGTGCAATTTATAAAGAGTTGAATAGTTGATTCTCCCAAACCCTTTGCTCCTTTAACACAGTCGGTTGTGGGGTTTGAAAACCCACATAATTATGCGCAGATGATCTTCCTTATTCTATGGAAATTGAACTCAATTGCATTTGAGGGCTCTTTTAATCAAGATATTTCAGCACATACAAGAGAACATGCCCAGCGACTCAATTATTCACTGAGAGAAGACAACATTATTGTGAACCTAGCTAATTTCTCCACCGAGCCTCCTCAGAATGGTGAATCCTTACATAATGAAACACTCATACTATTAGATAACCATTTACAATTTTTCAACTAACCTAGAAAATTCGTCCTAGGAATCGAGGTTGCTCACTGTATTTATGCGTAGCTTCAACACATCGAAAGATAGAGAAATCAGTCGAAGGTTAGGATAAACATTATCCACACTTCATGCCGTTATCCTTCCACGTCTGTGTCCATCGCATGAAGAGGATAAGGTGAGTGTGTCATGAAATTTTTAAGGATCAACTCTATCCAACTAAGGGTGTCTATGACCATGAAGATAACCATTATCCAAACCAATTGTGCTTGTTTCCAAATTGATCAGTGATTGAACGCCTCCAAATCAGTAGTAAAGTAACCATAAAGACAATATTGAAAAGGGAACAATAGTCGTCAACTTGATCTTCTCCATCCTCTAATTGGGAAGGTGTTGTCACTTAAAAACTACCCAAAAAACATGGGTCTAGAGCCATCCCAACCGGCGTACATTCAATTCTATTGTAATCGAAAACAAAGAGTTACTCTCTCAATAAAACCATCACACCAAGGATAACGACCAACACATCAAGCGCCAATACATAAGGGAGGAGCAACAACATGACGAATCACACGTCTTCTTACAACTACTCTCCTTGTAATTGTATATGTAATTAGCCAGACTTTTCTCCAAAATAAAATAAGAGTCATCACCTCACAGTCTAGATAAGCCTCATCCCCATCTCGATTTGCAGTTAAGATGGTAGTTCTTCCCATGTATTCCCTGTTACATTCCTCTCCTCTTCCGTCGAGGAGCTTCTCAACAAAATTCTCATCATTGTCTTCCCCTTTGATTCGGCGGAAACCATGTTCAATCTTATTTGGTCTGGTTTGAACAATAGAACCTCATATTTGAGTGATGAGAAGATCATGGAAGAAAAGGAGTGGAGATTGGTTTAGTGAACGAATGAGGTATCCACGGACGGAAATCGGTGGCGTTATATTAGTCGAAGGCTGTGACTATGAACAATAGGAAACTCCATCGAAATTGGTTAGCTGAGTTTCTGAATCACAATTTTCAATATTAGGATTTATGGAACAAGTAATTTCTCGAGAAATGACATGGTCTTGACTTCCTCATTCATTCTTGTTGATTTCTAGAATAAGATAAATGCTGACACATTGCTTATAATTTCGTGAAGCAACAACGACATAGGAGGTCGAGATCATCGAAAAATATCAAGGAGTTTAACTCTTTTAGGTCAAGTAGTCAACATAATGGATGAGTGCTTAGATGAAGAGCGAGACGTGAGGCCTCAGTGAAGACTCCATCCACACCAAAACACGCATGTTAAAGCCTTTAAAAGTTAAAGAAAATCACAAACATCATTGACTTGTAGCCTTCACGACACAGAAGCTAGGTTTATTTTTTTCCTTTATGCAACTAGAAACACACTTGGTCACATTCTTAATAAGGAGCATAGGACAGAATGTCATCGTTTCTACCCAACAATTCGTTATTCTAAATATAGAGGTATATATTTAGAGCTTCGTTACTCTAGCAAGGTTGTAGTCCAACAATTATGTTGCTCACATAAGAGTCATTTCATACAGTAATTTAAATAACCTTTTAGGAAAAAAAATAATGATATGATTAATATCCACTATCTAGTGATCTGATGGGCTATTTTTGTTTTTAAAGAATCCCTTTATGTAATTAGTTACCTATTTGACAAGTAATATAGGAGCTTTCACTCCCCATTAAAATATTACTTTTGTTATCTCAAAATCCATCATGTTAAACAACCTTAAGCTCATAATTTCCGTTAGTTGTGAGAATCAATATAACATTTACATGGCATGACTTCCAATTTCTCCTCCAACATATTTAATTTCAATCTTATGGCTTATGGATTATATTTCTCATGGAAATTTTATAGTCAAACCCTTTCATGAAACTTCTTATTTGGCTCTCATTGCTACCTTATAGAGGTGGATTGGCCCATAGGAATTAATATTTGAACTTAGAGCTTTGTTTCCATTTGTAACATACCCCCTGATCCTACTCTGAGAATTGACCACCAGGCTCTCATTCTTTTGATTTTTCTTTATTTACGGTTAAGATTCAACCGTCGTCACGAGTATATTTATTTCGTTAATATATGATCACCATTATTCATGCAACTATACTCATATTTTTAACAGATGAATGACACCAAAAGTGATGGACCATCATACCACACATTCTTTATATACTTTACTGGATCCATGATGTGGAATTTTAGATTAATTTATAAGACTTGTATGACAAATCAATCCTTAGGCATAATTTACAATTTGGAGAAATGAGTTTATCATACCATGCAATCAAGAAAACTCTTTGGTGAAACCATCCAAGCATTAATGAAACATTGATTTGGGTCATGATCATAGTCCTACAAGCATGGTACAAAGTGTTACTGATATCACTCTTATGCAAGAAGTAGAAATAGTTAAACTATCCTTATTGGATACACCTGGCATAGATAACCTGACCATACACTATACAATTAGAAGCATTATACCATAAGTGTTCCGCATGCACCAATGTCTCATGCATAAATATTTTCCAAACTAAACCAGAGATATCACATAACGTTAGAGGCATACTATACAACTTCACTAAATTTAATGATGATCAACATCAAATTCAATAGATATCTCACACATCCATATATGTTCACCTCATAAACAAAGTTAGTGCAAGTAGTTCTACTTATGCATAATGGTCACATGCTGATTCTAACTTAAGTAAGATAGCTCCTTCGCCCAAGTATTAACAACTACCTACTATGCTTTGACCACTAACCCTACACTTGGATGTAATAAGAATCACATGCATAAGAAGGCAATCATTCTTATAACTACAAATAACACAAACATCTATACATATGAGCTAAACCATTTAACAAAAAAGTAAGGAGTAAACAAAAAACATATTCCATGCAAGTGAATTTGACTAGATTAGAAGAAAGAACACCACTTGGAAAATGGAGCACCACCACCCAACCCAGAAGTGACTCTTCCAGTTCACCCCCGAGCTGAGGTTCTTGCTATCGATTCACAGCCTCTTGTTGATCTCTTCAATGGGTATTTAATACCATCTTTCATGATATGGTTTCCATTAGCAGCGTCACACTTTTATGGTTCTTTCATATCCATTTGCCTAGTCTTATCTCACAAAAGCTTGCATTTCTCTAGCACGAGGCTTTTCGTGATAAAATATTGCCTTTCTCTTCGGTAAATCTTTTATTTTTTTCTCAATGGATATTTATCTCCAATCCATCCAACTTATCTAGAATTAAATCTAGAAGCTTTATCATCAAAGGATTATCCTTTCCCATTCATCAATGAGATTTGTCAAGAATCTCATTTCTTGGTGTCTCCCTTTTCAAAGTGATTAATTTATTTTATCTATTTAATAATGAAGTATTTACCTTCCTTATTACACATCAAACTTAGTTTTTCTGAACTTAGGTTAGCAAAGTTTTACATACAAAGCAAGGGCGTTACATGAGTTTAGCTTAAACAATTTGTTTTACCCTTCAAAACGAAGTGCACATGGTTCTATGTTTTTTCCTTTCTTCACCTCATGTACATCGTACCCACTAGGTGTTCTTCCTTGAAAATAAATCTCTAAAAAGTAGTAATCCCTGCCCTAACTACCTGACATGTTAGAAATATTATATGCCTGCCCTAACTACATGACATGTTAGAAATATTATGTGATGAAATTGTATTTATGCATAACTTAACAATATCATATCATTTAAATATAATCAAATGTTAGTCATAGTGAATCTAATAATATAATAATAGTATCAAATTTGTTTTCACCGCAGTAAATAATATTTACAATTTTAGGGGCGACATCTTTAGGGGGGACATCATAGATCAAACAATTGTAAGGATTGAGGGAGATAGGATGATACGAATTCAAACCATGAGCAGAAATCAATCGATGATGAAAAAGATTAAGAATTGGGTTATTCTGAGCCGATTACAACTTCGAAAAATTGTTGATTTGAATCTTGGTAGCAGATTGAAATGCGGTGGAGGCAACTAAGAACGAGGGCAATTCAATCAAATTCCAAATATCAGAGCGGAGAAAGGAAGAAAGATTAAATGAATAGAAGAAAAATTAGTGAGTTTGTTTAATTCATACATGGCATAAAAATTTTAGTGAGTTTGTTTAATTCGTACCTGGCATATTTGATTTCAGCAGGTAGGATGGACATGTTGCTTTTATTTAAAATGCGCACCGGATTTTTTCTTTTATGAGGAAAATGGAGTCGGGTAAAAGGGGAAAGATTCTTGCGTCTCTGCAACATTTAAGAAAGGCCAAATCGGCAACTTATTTTGTAATCTTGATGTTAAGCTTTTCAAATAATTTAATCTTTGAGACATATGGATTTTTGTACAGTTTCAAAAAATTTAATCTTTGAGACATATGGATTTTTGTAGAGGTTAGATATAAGAGATCTAAGATTTCCACAACTATTTATATGGTTAGAAATTTCTAGCAAAGAACTGGCTACTTAGATTTTGATCTCTCAATTTTTGGGACTGTTACACCTAACCATTCATCATCAAGGACCAAAAAGATTTGTGAATACAGTAAAATAGTGATAAAAATCATTTTTATAAAAAAACATGAACTAGTATCCTTCCCTAGAAAGAACTAGTGTTATTTTAAAATTTTAATTCTTATTCATAATTTTGTTTTTAATTTAAAATATTAACATAATAGATACAATTTGAAAATATATTTCATTATTCAATTTAAATATATCATTTAAAATTAAAAAAATATTATTTTATTATTATTATTATTATTAATTGTTTCCTAATTTAATTTATTAATAAATCTTCACATATAATAGTTTATCATGTTTATCTGAATAGAGATCCATTTTCGAACTTGAAATGGGCTGCTTTGTATTTCTTTCTGTTAGTTAACCGCAGTTAGAGAAGCCTGCCTTGCATCTTTTGTAATTATTTGTTTGTTTAGCCATTATTTGTAATTTTGATAGGAATATATAAGCTCCGTAGATGAGATGAGGTTTTGGACTCATCTGTGCAAAGTTTAATAGTTTAATGTGTTTAATAAAAAAACATTTAAGGTTGATTTAATATTTTAATAATGTGTAAAAATTAAGATTATCATGTAATGAAACAAATTGACAAATATCATAATAAAATTAAAATTATACATTATGAAATAGAAATTATACATTATTGTTGCACGCTCATTCATAAATCATTATTACTAGTTTTACTCTTCATTATTTTGTCTTAACATGTTACGAACTGCGCATAATTTATAAGTATCTAAACTCTGTTATTTACTATCATGTGAAATTTGTTTCATTTGGTATGTGCAATGGTTTTATTAACTTTTCCTTTACTCTTCTTTGGTATCAAAGTAGGTGTTAAAGATTTGGTTTCTCAACAGATTTATCAGAGCAAGATTATCCGTGCAAGAAGACAAGGATTAATCTCCTTTTCCTTAACTCTTCTTTGGTATCAAAGTAGGTGTGAAAGTTTTGGTTTCTCAACGGACTTATCAGAGCAAGTTTATTAGTGCAAGAAGACAAGGATTATCCACAAGGAGGCAAAGGAGCCAAAGTTTTTATTAGTAAAAAAAATGGTAATTTCAGGTAGAAGTTTGACAAATAGACAAATTCCTCAATTTAATAGCAAGAACTATGATTATTGGGAAATCACAATGAGGCTTTTATGCTATTTCCAAGACATATGGGATGTGGATGAAAGGGGGTTCCAAGAACCAACAAATGGATAAGCATGCAATGCATTGACATGGGAAGAAAAAATATTTGTTAAGAGACAATAGGAATAAGGACTCAAAAGCCCTCTTCTACATATTTCAAGTAGTGCATGAGAGTATAATTCCAAGTATTACAGGAGCAACAAAGTTCAATCAAGCATGGGACATTCTCCAGACATTATATCAAGGCACGGAAATGGTGAAGACGAAAAAATTACAAATGTTAAAGAGAGATTTTGAAACAATATGTATGGAATTTGAGACAATAGACTCATTTTTCATGCAAGTTATTGGACGGTGACTCAAATCAAATCCCATGGTGAGACACTTGAAGAAAGGAGAATAGTTGAAAATATTTTAATATGTTTACCAACAAGGTTTGATCCTATTGTTGTGTCCATAGTGGAGACAAAGGATCTCTCACAATTCGTGGATGAGCTTCATGCATCATTGATTTCGCATGGACATAGGTTGACTAGGAAAAAAAACTCTTCAATGGAACATGCATTCAAGACACAAGTATTAATTGGTCAAGGTAGAGGCAGAGGAAGATCAAATTCGAGAGGTAGAGGAAGAAGTCAAAATATACGTGGAAGAAGCAGCTCCTCAAGCTAAAGTGGAAGAGGAAACACTCAAAATCCAAGTCAAGTTCCAAGAAAATATCAAGCACAAGGTCAAAGGTATGATAAATCTCAAGTCCAACGCCATTATTGCAAGAAGTATGGTTATTATACAAGTGAATGTTAAAATAAACAATATTATATTAGTAATAAACCAAATGCAAACTTTACGAAAGAAAACCAGAATCAAGATAGTATGCATTTAGCATGCACTGTAGCACAAGAGAAGAAAAAGGATGTATGGTTTCTAGGTTCAGAGTGTAACAATCACACGATAGGGAACATAGGCATGTTTTCCAATTTTGATGACAGTGCAAAATTTGAAGTCACTTTAGGGACTCATAACAAAGTCTCAATCATGGGTAAAGGGAGAGTCAATACTCTAACTAAGAATGGGGGAGAAGAAATATATCTCAGATTTGTATTTTATTCAAGGAATAAAACACAGTCTAATAAGTATTGGATAGCTCATGCAAAAGGGATAAAAAGAATTTTTCAAAAAAGGAGAATGCAAAATCTTGGATAAGGTTACAAGTAAGAAGCTCGTTGCAAAAGTTCAAATGACAAGCAATAGAATGTTTCCCCTAAAAATGAAACTATATATGGAGGAACAAGGTGAGCAAGCACAAATGTCAATGAATTTACAAGAAGATGAAAGAAAGGTTGCAACAGTCACGCAAACAAAGTTTGAATCAAAGATAAAAGATGAAAGTTGGTTGTGACATCTAAGATTTAGGAATGTTAACTTTGGATGTCTAAACTTGGTACATGGGAAATGCATGGTAAAGGGGTTTCAATTAATAGAAAACCTAGACAACTTATGTGAAGGATACATCTTGGGCAAGAAACATAGAGAATCATTTCCAATAATAAAGTCAAAAATGGAAAATATCCCTTTGGAAAATTTACATCCATATTTGTGTGGACTAATGCATACACCATAAATTGGCGGAAGTATTTATTTCTTAACACTCATTTATGACTCCACAATTAAAACACGGGTTTACTTTCTAAGACATAAAAGTGAAGGATTTGAGTGCTTCCGCCAATAAAAATATATTGTTGAGAAACAAAGTGGACACTACGTCAACTTTTTGAGAACTAAAAAAGGTTGTGAATTCATTGAAATGATTTCCTATGTTTTTGCACAGAGAACGAAATTCACAAATAATTCACAAGGTATACACCTCACCAAAATGATGTCACTGAAAGGAAAAATAGGACAATTATGGAAATGGAAAGTATACTGAAGGAAAATAATTTGCCAAAGGACTATTCGGATGAAATTGTAGCTTGATTTGAAGTTGTATCATGCGAAACGTATATAATAAATAGATTTCCAACCAAAAGTGTAAATAACATGATTCTTGAAGAAGCATGGAGTGGAAGTAAACACAATGTCACTGACATGAAAGTATTTGGATGTGTGGCTTATGCACGTCCCATATGAGATAAGAAAGAAGTTGGACAACAAGGGGGAGAAATATATATTTGTTTGGTATAGTGATCAATCTAATCCATACAAGATATACAATCCAATAACCTAAAAGGTCATAATTAGTAGAAATGTGTAGTTCTTAGAAGAGGAAGCTATAGAAATTCCTTGTAGATTCAAACTACATATTGTAATATGCTAAAATAATTGACTTGAATCTACTCTACTCATCAGAGGAAAACAATAAACGAACGATGATATCATGAGGCATGGTGGGCTCCAGTATTGCAACAATGATGCTGCAACTCCTAGGACTCCCTTCTTTACTTTTATCAACCTGGTAGTTCGTAACAAACTTGGAAGCGACGGTGTTATATGCACAAGTACTTGCTCTTGCCGCAGACTGTCACTTGATCAGCTGGCACAAGTCCGCTAGGAGCTTAAGCCAACTTCTATGAGCTCTTAGAAGAAGATTTTAACTATGATGGACAAAAGCTAACTCAAAAGAGGCTAGTCTACTTGCAGAAAGAAGCTGAAAGGAAATGCAAACCCTAGCAAACCCTAGTTTTACCAACTAACCCTACTGGTGCAAGAAAAGAGATGAAAGCAGTGGAAATGGATGCCACTGACTCTTAGAAAGGTAAAATGCATGTGACTAAGCTACTTCTAAAGTAAAATTTGGAAAAAGCATCTTTTTGTATTTTTGAGTAAGTTGTCAGAATTATTATGCATGTGCTTTAACTGTTTTTTATTGTGCAGAGGTTGATTGGCGAAAGGAAATGGAATAGGTGCTTGCAGGAGGTTGGGAAGGTGAGAAGAGGGCCTAAGGGGTCCCTAGCACCCTTCCAGAGAGTTTCACAGTGATCAAATCTCGAAAAACCGCTCACGTGAACTTCTACAGGAAGTCTGCAGGGGTTCTACAGGATGTTCTACAGGAAGATCCGAAAGAGGATTTTGGAGGGTTGATGGTGGAAAAACGGTGGGAAAGTGGAAATGGAGGATGGATGAGGATGTGAAGGGGTCTAGGACATGGTAAATGAGGCTAAGGAGTGATTAAGGTGGTTGGATTCGTTCAAGGATGGAAGAAGCGATGCTGCACAAGAATGTAGGAATTAGGGCAAATTGAAAAAGTGTGGAAAATGAAGGGAAGGAATCTTGGATTAGGGGTTGGAGCAGGTTGTATGATGGAGGAAGGCTAGGCAAGGAGGTATTACAGGTGTTCTTCACACTATTTTCCAAAACTGATTGAACAAAGACTAGGAAAACCAAAGATCTAGCTATTTTGACCTACTTTGACCTAAAAACTAGAAACATGATGAACAAAAATTTATTGGCAGAAAATCATGCAAGATAACTATGGAAACTAAGCAAGAACAGATTCTAAACATGCAAGTACAACTGGTATCAACTCTCCTAACTAAAATCTAACACTAGCAATTGCATGAAGAGGCAAAAACAATGTTTTTGTGGTAGCAAGTATGCCTTGGTCTCAGCTCATGGTCCCAAGGAGGGAGAGATGAGATCAAGGATTGCTTGGTGGCATTTTTGTAGGGATTTTCCTTTACCAAACTATCAAATCAACCTGAAGCATGAAAAGCTATTTCAATCATCAAAAGCAACCTAAGTAACAAAGCAAGATTTTAACCTAAATAACAGAAATTATTCTATGAATGCAGCAAAAACACATAAAAGTACACAAAGGAGGTACTGGCACTTAGGTTGGGCCCAACCCCAAGAGCTACAGTCTCCTAAGCAAGATCAACGCTGGTGCAAAGTTGGATTCATCTTTATTGATCAAAAAATAATAGTTACATCCCAAAAACTGTCTACAAGAAAAAGCTCGAAAATGTGTTGATACAGAGCTGCACTAAAGTGCGAAAATAGACTAACAAAATGACTAACCTACTGACTAAAATATAACTACAATCTAACTAAAATTTGACTAACTTCATTGAGGCCCTAAGCCTTCTTATTTATACAAATTGAAGACCCCAACAGTCCTCCTAAACTTTAGGAACTCGGCTGCCAAAACTTGCAATTAACAGCAGTCCTACTTGACTTGCTTGGCTACCCCTTGTGCTCCGAGTTTTTGATGGAGAATTCGAGGTAAGGGCTCATAAATGAAGGGGACACATTCCTACAAATCTTCTCCCTTATTCTTTCACGAATTTGGCTGCCAAGTGCTCATTAAACCTTTGAATTTGTCTCAAAATTGACCAAAAATCTGCATAAAGCACACATTAGACTTTTTGGCATAATGACTAACCCAATTCACTCTATTAGCATAAATATAATCAAAAACATGCAATAAAATAATGAGAATGGTGGATTAAGTCGAATTAGGAGGCTAAATGAGCCCATATAATTACCCATTTATGGGGCTCATTATCATCCCCCTACTGAAAGTGTTGCTCATCCTCTGAGCAACTAATCTATCTCTTCATCTTTGATGGCCTTGGTGGCCTCCCTATCATCCCAAGCTTCTGATGTGGTCTACTCATGTGTGCCATAAAATTCTGCCTTCTTGTCCATGTCCTTCCACTGCTCCTCCTATTCTGCTTGTTTGAATTCTTGTGCTTTTCTTGGCCTTAAAATACAGGGAGGCCTGCCTTTTTCTTTTTCCTTTTTTTGTTTTGTAGGTGTGCTTAATGCAGCAAGCACAGTTGCTGCTTCCCTTGCCAACATTGTAGGGGATTTCTCTTTCTGCTGTTCTTTTCCTTCACTTCCTGTAGAAATCTCTATGCCCCCTGTTTCTGCTTGTGTCCCTGATATCTCAGGTGTGCCTCTTCTTCCTTTTTTTCCATCTTCTTTTGTCTTCTCTGCCTCTATTAGCTTTGCTTCCTCATGCTCTATTTTGGTTCTCTTCTCATCTTGTTTAGTTTCTGCCTTCTCTGCTTTAGTCTTTTTCTTTTCTCTTCTAGGTCTTCCTTGTCATTTTCTGTTTTGATTTCCTCCTCTATTTCAAGTTCTTCTTTCTCCATTTTGGTCTTTTCCTCTTTTTCTATTTCCTCCTCATCTTCCCCTGCCATATTTCTAAAAATCTCCCTGTCATGATGTGCAGTGACTGCTGGAAATGTTCAGGTGAGGAGGGAGGAAACAAACTTTTAAAACTGGAAATAGAGAAATGGTTGAGGTTTGTCTTTCTGGAATCAGGAATTTCTCATGTTCTTTTTCTCAACATCAATTTTCAATTTTTTCTTCAAACTATTTCCAACTTGAATTTGCTTCTCGGTTTTTGAGAAAAATCAATACTTTTGACAGAAGAATATTTATAACACAGTGTTTTTTCTTCAAAGAGTGGACAGTCTTGCAAATTTGGTTTTTCACAGGTTGGCTTCTATGGTTGCATCCCTTTTTTCAGAAGAATGTGAGAAAGAAAAAGACATATCTTGGATGCAAAGCAGAAAAATGGAGAGACTGTGTAGAACTTCGAGAAGGAAAAAAAACACAGGCAGACTTTTAAGCTTCACTTTCCTTTCTTTCAACCCAATATTGTGTTTTTAATCCTCCACCTTATATAAATATATCATATGCAAAGCAGTTTCCCGAGCCTACCTCTTTTCAAGCTTGAATTTTGACAAAAATCTCAAATTTTCTGGCTGCAGAACTGCTCTCTACCCTTCCTGTAGAAATCTTCCTGTAGACAGTGTTCTTGTAGAATGAAACTATGCTTCCTGTAGAGCCCGATAGGTGAGAGATTTTCAAAAAAACAGGCAGAAATCTAGCGGAGGACGACTAGTTAGCTACTCTGGAAGTGGTAGATGCATACTCCAGTCGAGAACGTCGTGAAGGCATAGTGAACAAAGAGTGGTGAATGCATTAACTGAGTTGTCTTTTAACTGCTGGTGTGATTCGTGGTGAGGAGATGAGGTGGCTAGATGTATGTTGGCCCCACGCAGACTGAGTGCTATTATGAAACTGTATGTTGCTTGCCCGTAATCACTTCCATCAATTACGTTGGAGTTTAAACAGCCACCACTACCTATTTTCAGTTTTCTTCCCGAGATGGCTGAGCACACGTGCCGATTGCACCCACTGAGCGTTGTTTGAACTAGACAAGGCGTTGTCTGAACTGGATGAGGGTGGCCAGTTAGCTAGCCACCGATCTTGTTTAATCACAACCATCTCACTGTCCATGCAGTTCTTAAATTACATTCATGCAACAGAGGAATGGGTTTAGTCACGTACCTGGAAGTCGAATGCGTTTGCTGTGAGGTGTTGTGGCCTTTCCTTCTGCTGCATGCCTTTGTTTCTGTGGATGCATGCTGGTCTAGTTGCTGATACGTGGCTATTTTTCTTGTGCAGGTATCCTCTAGCTGGATCTAAGCTGCAGGAGTCTGTTTCAACGTTCAGATTTGCACCCTCATGTTGCTGATGCTAGATTTTTACAGGACAACGACTTGTTTTCTCCATAGCTCCCAAACGATAGATCATATTGACCTAAATTTTTTTGAGAATGTTTCTATCATCGTTATGCACCTCCCATAGCAAAATTGTGGTCAATGGATGAACAGATTTCGAGAAAAACTGAAAATGGTTGAAGGTGACAGAGGTCAATTTCTCGGAAACCGTGCACTGGAATTGGCTAAAATTGCTTAAGTAGGTTACTATCACCCATATGCATCTCCCCATGAAACAGGTTTTGAAATGGATGCACGGATATGGAGAAAATGCAAAAATGGTTGAAGGTGATGGAGGCTAATTTTTTGGAAACCGTGCACTGGAATTGGCTGAAATTGCTTGGGCATGTTGCCATCATCCCTATACAACTCGCCACAAAACAGTTTTTTAAATGGATGCACGGTTTTCATGTTAGGGAAAAAACAACTTTATGCTCTATGTATTTTTGTATCAAAGCATTCTGCAGTTTTTGCACAGTAAGGAAAAAATGAGCTTGGGCTGTAATGCAGACTTGAGTCTCAGCTGATGAGGAATCTAGACGGAGGGTAACAAGTATGGTGAGTGAAAAACTGCTGCTTGATCTGTCATTAAGGAGTTTTTACTGGCAGTATGAAGAAAACAGGATTTATGTGTGTGACTGTGCAGGAACATAAAAAAATGAGTGCAATGGAGGTGTACGGAAATGGAAAAATGTGACATGGCGATGGATGGAAGCAGGGATGTTTACAGGCCTCATGGACCAATTCCCAACCTTCGAGTCCTCCTCGGAGATCGATCTTGGCTTGTTTGTAGGCTCTATAGGATCTTCCAGTAGAAGACATAGAACTTCCGGTAGAAGGTGAAATCTCAGTCCGAATGAGACCAAATCTTGGGAAAGGGTAGTGGTCATGGAGGAATGGATTAGGAGGGATGCTTGTAGCCTGGTGCTGACCTCTATCTTTGTTTTGTGTGATCCTCCTAACCTGCAATGTCCTTCCTGCAACCTGCAATTATTCAACAGAAGTTAGGTTTATTTTTCTTTTTCTCTTTTCCTCTTTCTTTTTCTCTTTTTTTGATAACAACTAGAGCACCTCATGGAGGTTTTCACCCTAATTGCCTGCCTTGGGCGCCTCCAAGGGAGGTTTTCACCCAGGGATCTTATTCTCTTTTTCTTTTCTCTTATTTCCAACCCATTGACCGCCTCATGGAGATTTTCAATCAATGAGCCAATCTAAGGCGCCTCCGAGGAGGTTTTCACCTTAAATTTTTATTTTCCTCTTATTTTCATTTTTCCTTTTTTCTTTTTTCTTTTTCTTTTTTCTCTACCCTACCCTACTTGAAAAAAAAATCATTTTCAAGTATAAGAATATTTCCAATGGAGCCATGTGCACATCGAAATGATAGACAAAATGATGTGGAGGCTTGAAATGCATGCTTTGACAGGTATCCAGATTTTAGAGACCAAATGATTTGACTTTGAAGGGATCAAGCATAGCTGAAGAAGAGAGTACTGCTACAACTTAGTGACTGTTTGGAACCATATCTCAATATAGCTCTGATATCCTTGGTCCTTTTGCTGATCTGGATCATTCTTCATGTCACCTTCTACCATGACCTTCTCATTTTCCTCTTTTTGCTGATTTTTCTCTTGAATACATGGAGGGTGATGGTAACCATGAGGGAGCTCTCTCAATCTCTGATTATGTTGTCTTCTCTTTATCAAGTGCAGCCCATGGTCCTTTGATCTCCTCTTTTGAATCTTCTTTTGTTGGATGTGGTCCTTCAATGCTGTCAATATAATCTCTTTTTTACAATACTCTTCTTGAGCTATGGTGAATATCATTGAGCTCAAGAGGAGTTGTTCGGACATGTTGTGCCTCAGCATTGTAATTGGGCTGAGCTACTCCAATGTGTGGGTTTGGAAATGGTGGTACGGGTAGTTGAGTGGGGGTGTATATTTGAGATGAATGTGGATGGAGTTGTGGTTGGGCAGGTGGTGGAGGCAAAGGAGTGGGAGGAGAGTTGTACTGGGGCCTCCACCCCTGATGAAGTGCATTCCACTAAGGCTGTGGCTGATCATAGGGGTGAAATGGATGAGTAGCTGGTTGAGCTTGATATTGAGATGGATATGACCAAGGAGGGGGTGTGGACCAGGAAGGATGAGCAGGGGGACTCCAAGAAGGCATGGAAGTGGCTTGATAGGGGCTATAATAAGTCTGGGATGTCCCTTGCATTCCCTGCTGGTAAGTTATGGGTCTATGTGGCCTCCTTTGGTTCATATAATAGAGTGGTTCAGTGGCTCCTTTGGCCCTCTGATATGCAGCTTTAATTTTGGGCAAGGAAGGGCACTGGTTCGTAGGATGGTCTCTTTCACAGAAAAAACACACTTCTATGGAGTGCAATGGACATTCGTTACTAGGATGCTTTCTAGTGCACCTAAGACAAAAGATGGCCAAAGCCCTCTCAGCTTCCTCTTGCTTCCTTTGGATCCGCAAGGTATCCAGTTGCATGGCAAGAAACTGCCTCACCTCGCTCTTGAAATCTTCCATCAGATTCTCACATTCACCTCTAAGGATTGAGTTGGAAGAAAATGTACTGCTCCCAACATTTCTGCTTTTAGCCATTTGCTCCAGAGGAATGTTTTCTTCTTCTTCTCCCCTAAAGGTTCTTCAAATATGTCTTGATGTCCACCTAGGGGTTCTTCTCAATCACAGCCATCGAAAAAGAGAGAAGGTTGGCTGTGTGAAGCAGTGGGGGTGTTGTGCAAACATTTTTTTGACTTATCTCTACTCATACAAGGCATGAAAAGAAATATTTTTGGTTGATTTTTGTTTTTTTCTGCTTGTACCTGCAAAACTGAAATAGATTGAACTACAACTAACTAAAATCTATCTTGCTGAAATGAAAACGCAGAATTGAGATGAAGTAGGAAAGGACTAATCTATGTTGCTGAAATGAAATTGCAGGAATGAAATGCTAAGCTACGCTTGCAGAATTGAAATTGCAGAAATGAAATGTTAATCTACGCTTGCAGAATTGGAATTGCAGAATTGAAATGCTAATCTATGAAAGCGGGAAATATCTAATCTACACTTGCTAAAATGAAATGAAAGCAGGAAATCTCTAATCTACTTTTGTAGAAATAAAATTGCAGAATGGAAATGAAACAACTACTCTACTCTTGCAGAAATAAACTACTTAGCAAAAGGTTGCAGTAGAAAATAGAAGAAAAGCAGCAATCACCAATACTCTGACACTTCCCCGGCAACGACGCCAAAAATATGGTGGGCTCCAGTATTGCAGCAATGATGCTGCAACTCCTAGGACTCCCTTCTTTACTTTTATCAACCAGATAGTTCGTAACAAACTTGGAAGCGACCGTGCTATATGCACAAGTACTAGCTCTTGCCGCAGGCTGTCACTTGATCAGCTGGCACAAGTCCGCTAGGAGCTTAAGCCAACTTCTATGAGCTCTTAGAAGAAGCTTTTAACTATGATGGATGAAAGCTAACTCAAAAGAGGCTAGTCTACTTGCAGAAAGAAGCTGAAAGCTGAAAGGAAATGCAAACCCTAGCAAACCCTAGTTTTACCGACTAACCCTACTGGTGCAAGAAAAGAGATGAAAGCAGTGGAAATGGATGCCATTGACTCTTAGAAAGGTAAAATGCATGTGACTAAGCTACTTCTAAAGTAAAATCTAGAAAAAGCATCTTTTTGTATTTTTGAGTAAGTTGTCAGAATTATTATGCATGTGCTTTAACTGTTTTTTACTGTGCAGAGGTTGATTGGCGAAAGGAAATGGAGTATGTGCTTGCAGGAGGTTGGGAAGATGAGAAGAGGGCCTAAGGGGTCTCTAGCACCCTTCCAAAGAGTTTCACAGTGACCAGATCTCGAAAAACCTCTCTCGTGAACTTCTACAGGAAGTCTGCAGGGGTTCTACAGGATGTTCTACAGTAAAATCCAGAAGAGGATTTTGGAGGGTTGATGGTGGAAAAACGGTGGGAAAGTGGAAATGGAGGATAGATGAGGATGTGAAGGGGTCTAGGACCTAGTAAATGAGGCTAAGTAGTGATTAAGGTGGTTGGATTCGTTCAAGGATGGAAGAAGCGATGCTGCACAAGAAAGTAGGAATTAGGGCAAATTGAAAAAGTGTGGCAAATGAAGGGAAGGAATCTTGGATTAGGAGTTGGAGAAGGTTGTATGATGGAGGAAGGCTAGGCAGGGAGGTATTACAAGTGTTCTTCACACTATTTTCCAAAACTGATCGAACAAAGACTAGGAAAACCAAAGATCTAGCTATTTTGACCTACTTTGACCTAAAAACCAAAAACATGTTAAACAGAAGTTTATTGGCAGAAAATCATGCAAGATAACTATGGAAACTAAGCAAGAACAGATTCTAAACATGCAAGTACAACTGGTATCAACTTTCCTAACTAAAAATCTAACACTAGCAATTGCATGAAGAGGCAAAAACAATGTTTTTGTGGTAGCAAGTATGCCTTGGTCTCAGCTCATGGTCCCAAGGAGGGAGAGATGAGATCAAGGATTGCTTGGTGGCATTTTTGGAGGGATTTTCCTTTACCAAACTATCAAATCAACCTGAAGCATGAAAAGCTATTTCAATCATCAAAAACAACCTAAGTAACAAAGCAAGATTTTAACCTAAATAACAGAAATTATTCTATGAATGCAGCAAAAACACATAAAAGTACACAAAGGAGGTACTGGCACTTAGGTTGGGCCCAACCCCAAGAGCTACAGTCTACTAAGCAAGATCAATGCTGGTGCAAAGTTGGATTCATCTTTATTGATCAAAAAATAATAGTTACATCCCAAAAACTGTCTACAAGAAAAAGCTCGAAAATGTGTTGATACAGAGCTGCACTAAAGTGCGAAAATAGACTAACAAAATGACTAACCTACTGACTAAAATATAACTACAATCTGACTAAAATTTGACTAACTTCATTGAGGCCCTAAGCCTTCTTATTTATACAAATTGAAGACCCCAACAGTCCTCCTAAACTTTAGGAACTCGGCTGCCAAAACTTGCAATTAACAGCAGTCCTACTTGACTTGCTTGGCTACCCCTTGTGCTCCGAGTTTTTGATGGAGAATTCGAGGTAAGGGCTCATAAATGAAGTGGACACATTCCTACAAATCTTCTCCCTTATTCTTTCATGAATTTGGCTGCCAAGTGCTCATTAAACCTTTGAATTTGTCTCAAAATTGACCAAAAATTTGCATAAAGCACACGTTAGACTTTTTGGCATAATGACTAACCCAATTCACTCTATTAGCATAAATATAATCAAAAACATGCAATAAAATAATGAGAATGGTGGATTAAGTCGAATTAGGAGGCTAAATGAGCCCATATAATTACCCATTTCTGGGGCTCATCAAAGCATATAAGAGAAAGAATTCAATCACACATAACGCAATACTTTTTTGGGGAAAGCCATGCTTAAAAACCCATGCTATCTATATATTGCATTAATCAGAAAATATGAGAAGATTACAATGCTTTGCTAAAACTCGAGCAACCTCTACACTATCTTTATCTATCTCACTGCTTCTGAGACATGCTCAAGCCAAAACATAGCCAATTCAGCTACCTGCCAAGATCCTATCTCCTTTTGTAGTTCCTTGGGAATTAGCCCATATTTATTTGTCAATGCCTCAATTATGAATTTCACAATCCTCATATGCCTTCCTCTTATTTCATGCACCACCTATACAAGTCAAATGATTATACAACTGAGAGTACAATGTCCCTGAACTCCAATATCAACTGGGTATTTCTTTGATCTGACATGCATGACTTAATTATGAGTGAATATTTAGTTTATTGGTTGAACATTACTTGTTCCACCCCACTACTGCATGTTACACCCCACTAATGGATCTCCCACTAATTCGTCCACCAGTTAATACTGGTTTATTTGAGTTTAACTAAGTTAAACTGAATTAAATAACTACAACTCAAAATAAAGTCAACTAGGGATCCTAAAAAGTAGGAGACACTCTATATGACTCTAGTTAGACCCTCAACTCAAAATAACTAAGCCATATAAGTCAAATTAACTTAGTTAAGTATTACAAGTTGCCATTTGATGTGGGATTACAATTTAATTCCTAATTTAATTGAAGGACAAAATTAAATTAGGATTTTCTGATTGCATTTTCAACACTCCCTCTCAACATGAAAAGGATTATCTGTTACCCTCGTCCTCCCTCTATGAAACTAAAATTTGCATCTTGACAATGCCTTTTCAAAATATCTACATCCTACTCCTCTATAGGAATCTACTCAAGCAACATGATTCTCCTCTACACACAATCTCATAGATGGTGATACCAGATGTCTATATACTTGGATGATCATGAAAAACTAGATTCTAAAAGAGTTTGATACAACTATGATTTTCATAGTAAATCATTATAGGATCCATCTGCTAAGAAAATAACCCAAGTATCTTCCTCATCCAGATAGCCCCACAAGAGGCTTGACTAGTAGCCATGTACTCTTCTTCTGCTGAACTGAGCGCAACTGATCTCTCCTTCCAGTTCTACCAAGACATTGTCATTGACCCAATATTGAAGATTCCCCCTTATGTGTTATTCTTGTCAAATGGACTTCCTTCCCAATCTGCATCTGTGAAGCCTTGAAGCTTCACTCCCTTTGTCTTCCTATACCAAATACCAAATTGAGTGGTACCTTTGAGGTATCTCAACACATGTTTAGCTTCCTTACAATAAAGTTTGGTCGGCTTAACAATGGATTCACTAATCCGGTTAAATGAAAAACACATGTTCAGTCATGTTTTCACAAAATACATAAGTGAACCCATAAGCTGTCTATAAATAGTAGCCTCCACTACTTCACCTGAAGTAGCATATTCCTTTCTCCATGTGGATCATTTTTAGTATCTCATTGGTATACTTTCCCTAAGAGACAAATAATTCCTCATCTCCTTGCTATATTTCCATACCAAGAAAAAAATCGATGAGCCCCAGGTCCTTCATCTCGAATCCTCTTTGCAAGATTTTATCCGCTTCTCATGACCTATTAGGATGAAATCATCAACATATAATACTATAATAAACAATTTACCTTCAACCACAATATGGTAAAGGTTCACATCTTCTTCACTTTTGGACCCGGTGAAATAGATGTCAATTCTAGTGTATTAAGCACAGGGTGCTTCTTTTAGTCCATACATTTCTCGCTTGATTCTGCACACATGTGAATCTCCATTGAATGTATCTAATCCTTCTAGATCTTTAATATACACCTATTCCTCAATCATACCATTGAGGAATGTTGTCTTCACATCCATTTGATGTATCTTCCATACCATTTGCGCTGATAGTGCTAGAGTAGATTTGATTGAAAAGTACCTTGCTACTAAAAAAAATGTATCATCGTAATCAATTCCCTCCACATGAGAGAACCCTCTGGCCACAAATTTGGCCTTGTGTTTCTCCGCACTCCCATCCACTGCTTGCTTTACCTTGTAAATCCATCTATAATTCAAACAAGCATGGATGCCATTGGATTTCTCCACCTATACCGTGTGGAAGCTTCCTGTCTCCTAGTTTCTCAGGCTCTACCACAATCCACACTAGATCACTAGTCCCTAAACCGAGACCCACTCTTCAGGATTTATCACATATCCCAACTTGGGATTACTAAAACTAATGTAGAGAAATCCACCTTTTCTCTTTACCATATATTTTAACATTCACCAGCAAGGATTCCTAGGCCCACCGGGGCAACAAAAAGTCTTATCTTTAGCGCAACCCACAATCCAGTTCAAGGGTTACTAAGAAATGTGTTCTATCATTCAGATATCCACCTCACTCAACTTTGAATCCGTATGGAAAATCCAAATCAACCAAAACATGACAACCCCATCACACCATGGCTATCCAGAAATGGAAAGGCTAGGTTGAAACCATTGTCACACCTGGGAAAACTCATGCAATAACAACAAAGAACCACATGAAATACCATGCATGCGAGATATAGCAAGGAAAACAACATGTAAATCAATACCTGCAAAGAATCCTGCTATCGCTGCTTGATCCTACTCTTCCTTGCTTGATATTTGCTTCCTCTTGCCTTCTTTTCCTTTCTTGATTCATTGCCAAAACGCTCCACGAAAACTCTAAGTGTCCAAGAGTGAGTGAGAGTGAGAAAGAGAGAAAAATGAGAGAGCTCCAAAATTGAACTAACAAAGGGTCACAAACTAGTCCTCGGAAGCCTTTTTATCAATTAGACCTCTGTTTTCTTCATTTTCCATTGTTTTCCTTAATTTTCCTCCTCACATGTAAGCTGTGACCTTTAACCTTCCTTTTCTCCTAATTTCCATTATTTTCGTAAATAAATGTGGCAAAAATTCCATTTTTCCATTCCAAATCCTTTTCCATTGCCTTTTCTAATTAACTTAGCCATAATAAAAAATTGAACACCCACTAGGATGTTTTTCCCAAAATTCAACTTGGAATAAGTGTCCCATCAACCGTGGTTATTATTTTTGCTTTTATTAACTTTTATTATATTAATTTTCTCCAGGGTTGTTACAAAACCCTTCCCCTTGGGGGACACTATCCTTAGTGTTTAACCACACTTATAACTTAATAAAATCACTAAAAAGAAAACATACAACCCATGGAGCTTTATATACCTCAATGTAGTATTTACAATGATCACCTTGCTGAAAAGAAAACCAACATGACAACATAACAAGCATAACATCATAATGACGTGACACCCATACCACTTATTGGAGCTTTATAACATATATCATGGTGATATTTACATCCATAGGCATATGTACATATACCAAAACATATACAAATACATATATCAAATCACCATACCGATACTGCTTTTCCTCAACCGACAAATAATGAAGGATACATAGCCCACCTCCGATTTTCCATCTCACATGTAGCTTCATCGGGCCTAAAGTGCTTCCACTGCACTTTAACCTGCTCGATTTCTTGGTTCCGGAGCATGAGCACCTTTTTCTGCAATATACACTGCGGCTCCAACTAGAATTCTCCATTTTGTTCCACCTATAATATAGACTAGTCAATTACATGATCAACATACTTAACATACGTCCTAAGCAATGAAACATGGAAAACATCATGGACTTTCATTGTCGGAGAAAGTGAAATTCGATAGGATACTAGCCCAATCCTATCAAGAATACTGAAGTGTCCACAAAACCGTGGCGAGAGCTTCACACATTATCCAATGGAGCTCTTCTTTGGCTTGATGTGCAAGTACACATGTTTCCCAACCTAGAAATTTTTTAATAACCTATTCAGAACTACGTATCTCTTCTTCATATCAGTTGTTTCCTTTAGATTCTTCTTTAGATCCTGCATTTCTTGTTCCATGTCTAGCAACATGTTCGGTACAATCAACACCATATTAATTGGATCACTCCAACTGATGGGATTATTACAACTCCGCCCACACAATGCCTCAAGCATACTCATCCTCAAATATTCCTAATACCCATTGTTTTAAGCAAAATCTACTAGTGGAAGATACTCTTCCCACTTTTACTATTGATGCATCATGTATATCCTCAACATGTCCTCCAATATCGTATGGACCATCTCAGTCTGTCCATATGTCTACAGATGATAAGTTGTACTAAAAGCCAACTATGTGCCCAAGCCTGCAAACAACGCCTTCCAAAACATGGAAGTGAAATTTTCATCCCTATCTAACACAATCTTCTTCATAACACTATGCAATATGACCACATCTCTAATGAATACTTGTGCTACATCGCTATCTCAGAATGTAGAATTCATTGGAATGAAGTGTGCAACCTTTATCAACCCATCCACAACAGCCATGACAGAATCTTGTTGTCTCACTGTCCTCGACAACATTGTGATAAAGTCCACGGAAATGACCTCCCATTTCCACTCTCGAGTCAAAATCGGTTGTAGCAATCCACCTGGATGCTTACACTCTTACTTCGCATGCTGATAATCGAAAAACCTCGCCATAAACTCTGCTACATCCTTCTTTAGATTCAACCAATAATAAAATTTATTCACTCCAGTCAATGTCTTATGGTAGCCTGGGTGACTTGAATAAGTTTTCACATGAAACTCCATCAATATCACCTTCATGAACTCACTACAGTCTGCCACATATATCTTGTCTCTGAATCTAACCAATCCATTTGTTGTAAGAAAATAATCCACATAATTTGCACTTGCACCTGTACTTGTACCTATACCTGTACCTGTACTTGTGATCTACTGCAACCTGTGCACAATCTCCATATATATGACATCCTGTTGACTTGGTTGCAAGATCCTATCTGGTACATCTGTCCCATAGGAGCTCATAGCTGCTAAGATATTTAGATGTACCCACCTTCTAAGAGCATCTGCCACCCTGTTGTCTTTTACATTGTTGTTCCTGATCTCGAAATAAAACTTGCTGATCATGGCCAACCATCTCTCTTGTTTGGTGTTCAAATTTGGTTGGTAAAAAAAATATCTCAACCCAATATGATCACTCATCAGTACAAACTCCCTATGAATAAGATAGTGCCTCCACATCTTCAATGCATGTATGATCGTTGCTAACTCAAGGTCATGTGTCGGGTAGTTCTTCTCATGCTCATTTATATTTTGTGACTCATAGCATACAACCTGTCCATCTTGCATAAGGAATCTAGTAAGTCCTATCTTGCAACCATATATGCATAATACAAACCCTTTGTCCGGATCTGCAATCTGTAGGACTAGTGCATGTGTTAACAACTACTTAAGATACTAAAAACTATACTAATACTTCTTTTTCCAGTCAAAATTCTTACCTTTCCTCTACAATGATGTGATAGGATAAGTAATATGTGAGAAGTTCCTAATGAACCTCCTGTAATAGCCTGCCAACCCCATGAAATACCTCACCTCATCTACATCCCTGGGAGCTACCCACTCCATGATGGCCCTTATCTTTTCTGGATCTACTGCAATGCCCTCCTTGGAGACAATATGTCCCAAGTAGTGTACCTCAATCTGAATGAAATTGCAGTCGTTGATCATAGCATACAACTAATGCTTTCTCAAAAACCTCAACAATGCTGCTAAATGCTCGGCATGCTCTTCCTCCTTTTTAGAATATACCAATATGTCATCAATGAACATAATAAAAAACTTGTCCATATAAGGGTTCAACAGATTGTTCATCAAACAAATAAATTTAGCTAGAGAATTAGTCAAACCAAGTGGAACTACAACAAACTCATAATGCCCATACCTGGTCTAGAAATTTAACTTGTAAATGTCATCCTCTTTGATGCATACCTAATGGTACCTAGATCTCAAGTCAATCTTTGAGAACACTGCTTCTCCCTTCAAATGATCAAACAAGTCATCAATCCTAGGAAACAGATACATGTTCTTGAACATCACTTTGTTCAACTCCCTATAGTCAATGCATGATCGGAGAGTACCATCCTTCTTCTTTACAAACAATATCGGTGTGCCTCAAGGTGATACACTTGGCGTAATGTATCCCTTGTCCAACATTTCCTTCAATTGAAACTTCAAGCCTACCAACTCACGTGTGCTCATCCTGTGAGGTAATTTTGATGTTGGAGCTGCCCTTAGCACTAACTCAATAGAAAATTCTACTAAACTGTGAGGTGGCAAATTTGAATATCTTCAGGTAACACATCCTGAAACTCTTATAGAATTGAGTACCTGCTCAAAACATCTGCATCCTCAACTTCCTTACCTTTGTCACTAGAAACATGTATGGAAAACAACATAGACCTTTTCTTGTGACTACGCTTTGCCTGCATAGCTATCACCACCCTAACTGATGTGGCTTTCTTCCTTCCCAACAAGACTCTCGGTTCCCTATTGTCATCCACACACTCAATTGCTTTGTCATAACAATCTTTCTTGGTTATATGAAGGTAAAAATAATCCATGCCCAACAACATACTCTATGATCCCAATGGCAATGCACTCAAATGTGTTGCGGTAGGCATACCATTCAAATTAAATGCACAAGATCTTACACAATGATGAACTTGCTTCTTTGTACCTGTAGCCAACTACACTAACGAAGATTCTACATGAAATTCCTTACTGAAACCACACTTATCCACCAAGTCAGGACTAACATAGCTATAACTAGATCCAGGGTCAAACAAAATAGAAATAACTTGATCGCAAAGCTTACCATCCATCGCAATGATAGATGCCTAATGATCTGTTTGTTTGTTATCTAATGCTGCATAAATACGAGGAATGTTATGACCAACATCCCTAATAGTCTATGCCTCCTACACACTATATATTTGAGGCCTATCACCATGATTCTATGGACAATCTCTCTTAATATGCTCCTTACTGCATGTCCGACTCTCCAACTGACCAATACCCTCACCTCCATGCTACTGCTTTGACCCATGTCCCTATCTAACTGCATTGAACCTCTTTTGTGGTGCCACATTTTCTTTCTCATCTACATTTTGAGGCCTTCTTCTCTTTGGCTTCAATTTAACTTTACCTTTTTCTTTTCCCTTCCATCCTTGTTGAGATTCATTCTTACACTTTGATTGTTCATAGCAATGCTTGAACTTCCCAATAACTTCCTCAACTGACCGAAGCTAATCATACTCAATATGATCCCTAAATGATAATGGAAATCCATGGAAAAATCGCAAAACTTTAGCCTTCTCATCTTTAAGATACAGTACATACCTCAATAGCTCCAGAAACTTGGTCATGTACTCTTCATTTGTCATTGATCCCATCTTTAGCTCAGAGAATTATTTGGCCTTATTTTCGTAGTACCTTTTTAACAAGTACTTATTCCTGAAAATCCTCTTGAACTCAGGCCAACTCAAGTCCTCTATCCTAATGTCTATGACCGGCTTCACATCTTCGCACCAAACTGATTTTCCTTTCAAACTAAAGATAACAATTCTAGCCTTTGTGTTTTCTGTGTACTCATGAAACTCAAATAATTTCTTCATCCATGTATCCAAACCTCTACATCTTCTGGTTGTTGGTGTTCAGATATGAATCATGCAATTCACCTAATTCCACATTAATTTTCAACCCCGGGCTCTAAGAGTTATTTCAAGGCTATCATGAAAAGCATATGCAGGGCACATTTTCCCTACCCAATACTGAACATTCAATTATAACTAAACAATGTGTAACAACAAGTGACAATTATAACAACGAATAAGAGTAACAACAATAATGACTGTAAAAGAAACAAGAGTAACAACAAAGAAGACTCACAGTAACACACTGATAATCATTCACAACGATAAATAAATTAATTGAAATAAACCTATGCACACATCTATCCAACAACACCTAGTCAAGAGAGTGGGCCCAACTCCCTGATCAGGGTTGTGGCAAGATCAAGAAATCACGAAATGATTAGAAGATCATAATTTCATTAATCAAAAGGAAAATATATGTATGTTGTTACAAACTTAAACTTAACATAATTCTTTGTGATCTTAACTTCCGGCTTTCTCAGCCTCGTAACTCTACTTATACAATTTGTTAACACTAACAACTCCTAGAATTACGGTAGTTGTCTACCTACAATTACATAGTGGTTTCTTAAGAAAAATAGAATGTAAAGATAATAGTGTGTTGATTGAAAGGATGATCCACCATTGAAGCTAATGTCTCAAGATACCACCGATGCCAGCTAGATAGTCACCATTTGTTGAACCGCAACCTCGATCATACTTCCTCCAAATCTACAAGAATAATCGAATTAGTGAGCCACTTAGGCAAAAATCCCCTATGACTATGCTTCATTGATTAATGATTCATAATGACATAACAAGAGGTATACCTGTGTGGTTTAGAATGTAAATTGAGCAACAATGGTGTGAAATGGATACAGGAAATGAGGTAAAAATGTGGTTAAAAACATGCAAATTTAGCTACCAACATCTCCCCCCAACTAGTCATTCTACATGTCCTCATGCAGCTCGTCGTCTGCGCAAATTTGGGTTGGAGTTGCGATGATGAACATGAAGTTGTGCGAGATCATATTTTGTAGCCATTTCTGTCCCCGAAGGCTTATATCCATCTGTCTGGAGGACTTCCTTGCATCATTCCTCACCTACATTGTAAGTTGGAGTATACTGATCAACTCCCAGCCAGATAATGGGGAACCGGAACCTCAAACCCATCTATCGGACCCAACGAAGATGCATGTATTCAATATACCAAGGTACCCTGTTTAAAGCCCGAGAAAAATTGGGGGCCCCAAAAGGTTCATGTATCATGACGACTGATGACGATAGCATCCACCGTTTCTAGCAGCTGTTTCGGGCCTCCTCTTGACAACTAAAAATTTGTTTTGTGCATATGTGAACACACCATTTCTAAGTTTCCAGCATCTGCCCTTTTCATCCCTTGACCCCTAATAAGATTTGGTATCTGTTATAGACATTCAAAGACTGACAATTCTCCATCCGAACGACAAGTGGGATGTTTACTTGATTCTCTTCGAACGTGTCAAAGGCCTTCTTCCATTTAACCTGATTAACTATGTAGGAGGTAAAGGCTCTCAATTGAATATCTACCACGTATGGAACTGGGTTGAATGATTAACCATCGCCTAGAAAGTAATCATGCATATAGAGTTTTCACATCAAGTGACAATTCGAAATATTATGGCTTCTCAAGATGCACAAAAACTGTATTGGGTCGTCTATCACATGGTTGATTTCCTAGCAGACAATTCCTATACAAAGGAATACATATTGTTCATGGAGGAACATATCATAGTTGTGGGAAGGGGGTCAGAAAGCCATTACCTGTTGTGCCAAAGAAAACATTCCTTCCTTTTCAACCTTTAGTCGTTTCACCCATCCTTCCACTTCCTCAGATTTATTTTGGTGCTTCTCCTACTTTCGTTTCTCTTTCTCTACTTGCTTCATGTAAACGGTAACTATTATCGCGGCTTTCTCATGAACTCGCTTCACTCCTTCCCAGGGGGATTCTAAAGGAATGGTATCTCGTTGAAGGCGAGATGCAGCAGCTTTCCACTACTGAATTTCCGCAGTCATGAAATATTCTCGTGCCTTAATCACATGAAAAAATGACTCGATTTGTGTAGGCGCAGAGGTTGTGGGCCTATCTTCGGTCTGCACTACTACTGAGATGATTTTAGCCATAAGTTTCGTAACATTCTTCTTATTCCTCCTCATTTTCCTTCTTAAGCGTCGTACGTGCTTCTTTTGCTTGACAGTTTCCATTTTTAGGTTCACGTTTTCCCTAAACTATGATGGGTACCTCTCTTTAAGAGGACGCCTTATTTTTTCACATTTATCAATGACTTGTTGTTTAACAGCAAAATCCTTGATTTGTCTCGCAGCTGGTGTGGCGTTTGGTGGACCGATGTCAATGAATTCGTCAATCAGCTCTTGCTTTACCCTTCCCCCCTCTACTTTTTCCTTGACTTGGGGAATAGTCCCAACATCTTCTCCTTTGTGTCTTGGAATATCCATATCTTCCCTTGTTGATTTTGGAGTCCCTACATCTCCTTGTGGGGTAGTGTCTTCGACACCCTTTTCTTGCGACTGCTCCATTTCCCGATCATTTTCTCCTTCGGGTCTCGAATCCTCCACACCTTCTTTTAGTGGCTCTATAGCCACTGCAGGTCCCTATGGGGTAGCATCAACAAAAAAGTTCTCCTCTAATGGCCCTGTGGGGGCAGTATCATCCATAGTCTCTTCAGTTTTTTCATTGGATGGAATTGGTTCTTGTGTGACAGTGTCGATCACCAATCCCTCAATTTGTGCAATTTGTTCACCAGTCAACACTGGTTCTTGTGTAACAGTGTCGACGATGGTGCCTTTAACTGTCCCGAAAAATTTTAAGATCAGGGGAGAGGAATTTTCCTTCACCAGGTGCCCAGAGGAAAGAAACTTACTTTCTCCTCTTGGTAAGGATGTAAGAAGCAGAGAACAAAAAATGGTTTCTTCAGTGTCCATTCTCTCAATGCGTGTTGCCTCAGGTCCTCCTTCCCTTCTGCTCACTGGATGGTCTATGCTCCATTTTTCTTTTTCTTCCTATGCTTCTTCTAGTTTGTCCTCCTACTCAACAATCGACATTGGTTCTTGTGGAGTAGTATCGACTACGACCCTCGCTTCTTTCAAGGGTTCCTTAATCGCTTGGGCAGGTGATGTTGGTCCTTGTGTATCAGCACAACTTGCAGCCTCATCCAAAGGTTCCTCATTTTCTTGAACATGTGATGCCGGTTGTTGTGTTTCAGCACCACCTACAATTTCATCCAAGGGTGGCGATTCTATCCTCATAGTGGCAGCCACCGCTGCTTCCTGTGAAACATCATCGACTGCATTTTCTTTTATCTTCATTCCTTCTGCTCCCATTAGGCCAATAGGCAATGTTGTTTCTTATGGAGCAGCGCCAGATGTGGCCTCTTCTGTGTCCATTGCTTCTACTCATGTTGAGCTAGCAAGCGATGCCGGTTCTTGTGGAGCAGCGTCATCTAATTATTCTTCTTCTTCTGCCATCAATTCTTCCTAATCCTCGCTTGAAGGCATCATAGTCGTAAGTTTTTCCTCTGCTAGCTCAGTGAATTGTGGCCAAGCCACAAAAGTTCGAGACAGAGCATGCACCACTAACAATATGACCAATCCATGATTTGTAATGTCTTCTAATTCTTTTCAAGACCGACAAGCAGACTATGTCATTAGCTGAAGACTATTCCATAGAAAATATGGCATGTCTATAGAATGAATATGTGCATGCTGAAACCAAAGGCATGCAAGAAGCTTAAAATTATACTTAAACAAAGTATCAAATAGAATTTCACAAGTAATTTACCTCATGAAAAAATATGCAATCTCAGTCCATTGGTGTGTCAAAGACTTTCAATCATATCCCCTACCCTTCTGGACTGTTGTTTCTCCACCCTACAAGAACAATTCTGGAAACTCTGCAAAAGGAGATTTCCTTGAAAACCATTTCTTCTCTTGTTGCGACAATCCACTAACAGTTGAAATTATTTCCTCTTTGACAGGAATATCCAATCCACAAACTATGGAATGATTTCCATCCAAATTCAACGCAAATTTGACTCTGATGGCTTCATCAAATCCTTGCAACATCTCAAAATACACATGCCATCCTGCATCTGTAAAGACCTACCATGCGTCTAGATTTCTTTGGACCTACAATGTATTCTATGGTCCATGCCTAACATATTTCCCGTCCATTCTGCAGTTGGTCTATAGTAGCAATTGGAGTAACCACAAGAGTGTTGAGGAGGAGTGTCGACAGCTAAAATTACAGTGACAGGGTTGTGGTGGTGACGGGGTGCGATGATAGTGAAACCCTGGAAGATAATGGTAAAATATTGAAAAATCCATGACAGATTAAGGTAATAATGAGTGATAATTATGGTAATATTTTCACAGCGTTGGAAAGGACTATCCATTAACACAATCATACTTACTCATCCTAATTCATATGGATAACTGTGTGAAGTATGGTGTGCATCGTGCAGTGTACGCACTTAGCACAGGGTTCAATAGTGATACGAAAAGTGATTACTTCATTTCAATTATGGTGTCTTCGTATTTATTATAATACCACCCCCAACTAAGGGGATGATCGTATGCGGTCATATCAGGTCATGTCAAATGAATTATCGATTAAATCCACAAATTTGATCGGGGACGTACCTGGCGAATTACCTTGACGGAGTAACAACAACGAAGGAGTAACATCATCGGAAGGAGTAACAACACCCGAGGAGTAGTAGCATCAAGGGAGTAACAATGCCCGAGGAGTAACAACACGACTTGAAGACTTAGTCGTAATCATGATCGAGTAACAACACCAAAGTACTTAAACGAAATCACCATCGCCATGGAGTAACAACACCGGAGGAGTAACAAACCTAGTGAATTACTTAGACAAAATCACCATTATCAGAGTAACAACACTTGAGGAGTAACAACACCAATGAAGTACTTAGACAAAATTGCCACGAAGTAACAACACTGGAGGAGTAACAGAACTATTTTAGAACTTAGACAAAATTTCCATGATCAGAGTAATAACATCGAAGGAGTAACAACATCAGTGAGATACCTGCAGGAAAAATAATGATAGAGTAGTAACAACATTTTATTATATTAGATATATAGATATATACATTATTGTTAATTTTTTATTTATTTTTTTAAGGTCAGAGGTGCAGAGGAAGAGTTCTTTGCACTAATAATTTCAAAACCATAATTATCATAGAAATGTTTAATAAAGGAGACTTTAGAATCTGGATGGTGGTATAGTCTGAGGTGATGTCCATTTACAAGCAAAGGAGTATGTGCCGCATCAATTGTTATAAGTATAACAATCCTGTTATCTAACACCCTGTCAAGTTCATATGGTCCCATACATCTGGAGCAAAGTTTTCCTTTAAAGTATTTGAACCGAGAGTCATAGAGTAATGCCCAATCTCCCCTTTGAAACACCTTTTTCTTGATTAATCTGTCGTGTCATTTAGTTCATTGCTGCTGAATTACAACAATATTCTTGACAACTACCAAACAAATTTCATCCAACTCATTTAATTGTTCCAGTTGGTGTTTTTGGGCTTCTGAAAGATTGAAACCTACTTCAAGGGTTGTCCTGAGCATCTTAATTTCTAATTCCAGTGGAAACAAAGGGGATTTCCCATAAACAACCTCATATGGTAAAAATCATATTGTGTTTCGCCATGTTGTTCTGTATGCTCACAGTGCATAAGGAAGTTTTCCAACCCAATTTCGGCGATGGTTTGGTACAGTCTTTGTAAGAATATTTTTGAATACCTTGTTTTTGCTCTTGACTTGGCCATTCACCTGAGGGTGATATGGATACATTACCCTATGGTTGACCCCATATTTATTCATAAGTCCTGCTATCAGATGCAATGTAGATTATGCTCCTTCATCTGAAACTATCTCTCTAGGAGCTCCATACTGAGCAAAAATTTCTTCAAATAAGAAGTATGAGACAACCTATTATGTTGCTTTCACAACAACCTTGGCCTCTACCCACTTTGTCACATAATCCATGCAAACCAAAATGTGAACTTTCTGATGTGAAGGCGAATTGAATGGCCCAACAAAATCAATAGCCCATTTTTGGAAGGGCTTGAGAACTAGTTGACGTTGTAGCGACATCTCATATACCCGACCACACTAACCCATCCTTTGTCAACTATCACACCCTCGAACATATTTCCTTGCATCATGAAAAATAGAGGGCCAATAGTACACTATTTGCAACACCTTATGACATGTCCGCTTATCTACAAAATGTCCCTCATAGGGGCCATCATGAGCAACTTTTAGGAAACCATAGATGTCATCCTCACTTATACAGCGCCGAATTTGTTGCTCAGGTCCCACGTAAAAGGGATATCCTTCTATCCATGAATAGTGGGCACTATGATGGATAATATTTCGCTTCTATTTATAAGGTAAGTGTTGAGGCACTTTTACTGTAGAAAGATAGTTAGCAATATCTTCATACCACAAAGTGTGAGTAGAAATTGAAAAAAGATGTTTATCTGGAAACATATCCTCTACAAGGGTACATTCATCACTAGTATCCATCCTAGACAGGAAATCTGCAAGCAAGTTATCTTTCCATGGCTTATCTACAAAATTAATATCAAATTCTTGAATTAACAATACCCATCTTGTAATACGACCAGGGGTTATTGGTTTATTCATCAAATACCTGATAGATGTATGATTAGTGTGCATGAAAGTAGGATACCCTGTAATATAATGCTGAAAATTATTAATAACATAAATAACAACCAAGAACTCTTTTTCAGTTACCGTATAGTTTAGTTAAGGAGGAGTCAAGTTCTTGCTGACATAATAGATCGCATACGGTTTCTTATCCTCCTGTTGCCCCAGGACAATCCCTACTTCTGTTTGAGAAGCATCTGTAGATATGTGAAATGGGAGCTTCTAGTCAGGACCTCGTAATATCAAAGCTTTACAAACTAGTTCTTTGATTTCTTTAAAGGCTACTTCACATTCATTTGTCCACACAAACTCTGCATCTTTAGGAAACAATTGAAAAAGTGGGAATGTTGTTTTAGAAAAATTCTCTATAAACTGCCTATAATAGCTAGGATAACCAATAAATCTATGTACCTGTGTCAGTGTCTTAGGTGTAGGAAAATTCAATATTACCGCTAGCTTAGCAGGATCAACCCGAATTCCTACAACTGAAGGCAGGTGTCCCTACACTATTCCTTCCTCCATCATCATACGACATTTTATTGTACTAAGAGAAACATCTGTCTATATACATATTTTAAGTACTTTCTCTAAGTTTTCTAGGACTTCTTCAAAAGAATCCCCATATGGAGTGAAGTCATCCATGTAGATTTAAACACTATCATTGATTACAACAGAAGAAATCCCTACTATTTCCCTTTGGAAGGTAGCAGGTGCGTTACAGAGACCAAATGGGAGGACTCGATAGGAAAAGGTTCCCAAAGGACATGTGAAGGTTGTGTTATCCTGATCCTCAAGAGTTATTTGTATTTGGTTGTATCTACTAAATCCATCTATAAAGGAGAAAAACATCTTTCTAGCTAGTGTATTAAGGACCTGGTTAATAAACAGTAGGGGAAAATGATGTTTTAAAGTTGCTTTATTTAATTCCTTGTAATCCACACAAATCCACCACTTGCCATTCTTCTTAGGAATAATGACCACTGGGGAAACCCATTGAAAGTCTGATATTAGATAAATGAAACCCATGTTTAATAGCTTCTGTAATTCATCTTTGACCATGTTTTTTAAGGAATGATTCATTCTTCTCTATGGTTGCCTAACAAGTTGACATTCTTCTTTAATGTATATGTGATGAGTGCATAAATCAGCAAGGATGCCTTTCATATCTGTATACTCACAAGCAAAGGCTCCTTTATGTTCCCAAAGGACCTTCAGTAATAGTTCAGTTTGGGAGGGAGAGAGGCCACAATTAATATTCAATGTTTTCCCTGGTTCAATTTCTATAGAAATGTTGTCACGGGGTACAATTACAGGAATATTTCTAACTTCTATTTCTGGTTCCATATTTTCTTGAATGCCGAAACTCATGGCATATTCGAATATCTTACAGGTTGAGTCAGAAACAGAGTTGGGACTGCCAAGAAAGGTGTTAATGGCATCATCCTCCATTTCATCCTTGAAACAAAGAGCCTCACTGATGGTAAGGATAGGTCTAACTTCTTCATTCTCTAATTCAGGCTCTTTCATAGGTAGAGATTTTTGCATCAACGTAAATTATGATTTATTTGACAAACTTGGTTCAGCAGGGGGGTAGAGGATAATATTATTTTTAACTTCCCCATTGGATATTACCATATTTCCAGACCGATACCCAATGTAAGCATTTGCAGTCGCAAGCCAAGGTCTTCCTAAAGCCAAAGGGTGTCCATCGGTTGGGGATTGAGTATGTAACACGAAAAGATCGACACAGTATTCCCATGAGTCTACTGAAATGGTTATATCTTCTAGCTTCCCTACCAGTCTTATAGTAGACCAATCTGCCAATTCTAGGATGGTGGGAGTTGGTTTAAGGTTCCAAAAACCCAAGGTAATCACAGCTATAAAGGTTATAATGTTGATTGTTTCCCCCAAATCTACCAGTACATTTGGGATATCAACCCAATTAATTTGTACTGTCAGAATTAGGTTCCCTCGACCCACATATTTAATAGGTATAGGGTTCCCCAGCATTATGTCTGATAATTTTCCCATAACGTGAATAGTGAGTGGATTATTTGGTTTTTTTCCATGTTTCTTAGAGGAATATTCTTTAATTTTTTTGGCATGTATCGGTACGTCATTCATAACCTGAACTAATGAGATTTTGACATATAAATTCTACAGGTCCCCTAAAAACTCAAATTCAGGATGAGGACTTTGGTTGCTCAATGATAATCTCTCAGGATAAGGTGGACCAATCTGAAATCCTCTAGTAACAATTGTTTGTGAAGGGGTTTGTTGCTTCATAGGAATTTGCATTGACTCATCCCTAGTTGTTCTAGTATAATCTCTAGGTTCTAGTTCTTAGACTTCATCATCGGCATGTTCAAAAATCTAAGTATTCATCACTAGACCATACCGGAGATTTAATTCATTACATTCCATGGTGGCAATATTATATGCAGGGAGATTGAGTGTATCAACTTGTTGAGCCCCTTGATTGTTTGGATTTGGATTGCATTGAACAGGCAGTTGTGGATGAAGAGGAGGATTACTAGTGGATGAATTAGAAGGGAGTTGTAGCTGTTGTTATGGCATAGGTTGGGAGAATTTTCCTGAAGAAGGAGGAGGAGGTCGATGCGAATTTTGGGACCATGAAGGGTTTAAACCACATTGGGGGCCCCAGAGTTGCTAGGGCATTGGATATTGATAGCACTGCGGACATGAGGGTGAAAAAGGTACAAACTATTAAAATATTGAGAAGGTTCTTGAGGCATACCGTAATTCATGTTTTGTGGTCATGCTTTCCATGGATTCTTCGATCCCATAAAAATAGAGTTGATTAATTTCTTCCTTTTTTCCCTAAAAAACTAACTTCATCTTAGGAAGAGACGGACAGGTGCTAGTGGAATGACTATGTTCACATATTTCATGTCTCGATGGAATTCAATGGGGATTACCTCAGTAGATGCTTCTTCCTACATTGAGGACAGAAAATGGACATAGCCTTCTTCGCTTATATCTACTTTTGTTTCACCTGTAACACGTCCAACTGTGATGATAGTGTGCTCAGGATATAGGTTCTCAAATTATCTAGAAAGTTCTCAATCTCTTCTTTTGTAACTCTACTGTTAGATGCCTTGAGATTGTGAATCCACTGCTTATGCCACGTAGCCCCTCGTGAACACTTGATGCATAATTCATAGATGGAATCAAATTCCTCCTGTGATATGTCTCCTTTCCCTACTACGTTCAATAATTCGAAAGATTCCTCCCTTAGTGCGTGGAGAAATATTATTTTCAAAATATTCTTATCCAGATCACGATGGCATGATCTCTGCAAACTATATTGAAAGCATTCCACAAAGTCCTCCATGTTCTCATCATCTTTCTATATAATCTTAAAGATTTCTTCCTTCATATCTCAGGATTTGCAATAGTCTTGATATTTCTCGAGGAAAATCATCTTCATATCATTCCATGTAGGAATACATTTCCCCCCTAAACTCATAAACCATCTCAAAGTTGTGCCCTTCAAACTAGTTGGGAATATCTTCAATTTCTCAGTGTCAGAAATATAATCACGCCCCCGAAAAACAACGTTGCATTCAAAAAGGAATGTGTCCGGATCCTCGGAAAAAAGATCATGGAAATTAGGTAATGTTGTCAAAGGAATAGGCTTCATAGGCACATCACCTCTGATATCTCCAATTGTAAATTCGATCGAAGAGGTTGTAGGAGCCATGAATATCTACCAATACCCACTTGGAATCTCAATAGGTTTTGGCTCTGGTTATTCTATAACAGATGGTTGAGATATTTTAATAGCACTCCCTCGATCAAATGGCGCAAATAATTCTCTCAAATATTCTTCCTCTGAACTTGCAATATGCATTTCCTTAGATCCTCTGCTTGCTAGTTCTTCTTCCCTGAATTGCACTTTTGTTATTGGGGATTGTTTTGGTTGTGAAATTGATTGCCCTCCAGATATCATATGATATGTCTCCCTAAAAACAGCTCGTGACAATGCTCCTAACTGAGCTCTGGAAATGATCTCTTCGATGTAGGTATTTTTTTCTTTATATCTCCCTCTTCTTTTCCGGGGTCTTCCTCTGCCCCTTTTATTTGTATCTCTGTTCATACAATTAGGAAGTAAAAGGAAGGAATCAAGAAAATCAAAAGCTCAGGACCTGGTGCAAGGAACAAAATTCCCTCCCCAGGACGAGAGAGTGGCCCCTAAAAACAAATCAAAGAAAGAAAATAAATCAATCACAAAATTAAGCTGAGGACCTGAAACAGGGTGACAAAAATTCTTCCCTTTCTAGGAAGAGAGAGTGGTTCCTATGAAAAATAAAACAAGCCAATCAAATCAAAAAAAAAATGATCTAATGCACAAGACCTAGAGAAGGGTGAAAAATTCCCTCCCCAAGACGAGCGATCAGTCCTATGATCAATATTGGTCATACTTTTGCACCCTTAATAGCCTCCCTGGTAATGACACCAAAATGGTACTGTTCAGATATGAAACATCCAACTCACCCAATTCCACATTAATTATCAACCCAAGGGTCTATGATTCATTTCAAGGCTATCATGCAAAGTATATGTAGGCCAGAGTTTCCTGACCTAGTACTGAACATTCAATTATAACTTAACAATGTGTAACAACAAGCGATAATTGTAACATCGAATAAGAGTAATAGTAGTAATGACTGTAACAACAACTAGACTAACAATAAAGCAAACTCACAACATAACACTGATAATCATTCACAACGATAAATAAATTAACTGAAATAAAGCTATGCACACATCTATCAAACAACAACTAGTTAGGAGGGTGGGGCCAAGTCCCTGATCAGGGTTGTGGCAAGATCAAGAAACCATGAAATTCTCAGAATATTAGAATTTCTTTCGGTAGAAATCACATGGGAGAATTTTTTGGCCGACGCATTTCAAACCAACAAGTGTGGTTCATCTGGTCCTGATGATGAACTACACTTGTTGGTTCGAAACGCATCGGCCAAAAAATTCTCTCATGTGATTTCTACTGAAAGACTTTGTTTAATTCATTATGGATCACAAAAGCTTGAATACAGATATTATAATTTCATTAATCAAAAGGATAATACATGTATGATGTTATAGATTCAAAGTTAACGTAATTCTCTGTGACCTTAACTGTCGCCCTTCTTAACCCCGTAACTCTACTTATACAATTTCTTAACACTAACAGCTACTAGAATTACGGTAGTTGTCTGCCTACAATTACATAGTGGTTTCTTGGGAAAAATAATATGTAAAGATAGCATTAAATTGATTGAATGGTTGATCCACCATTGCAGCTAATATCTCAAGATATTTGTGCCAGCTGGATAGTCACCATTTGTTGAACCACGACCTCGATCATAGTTCCTCCAAATCTGCATGAATAATCGAATCCGCAACCCACTTATGCAACCATCCCCTATGACTATGATTCATTGATTAATGATTCATGATGACATGACAAGAGGTATACCTATGCGGTTTAAAATGTAAATTCACCAACAATGGTGTAAAATGGATACGGAAACAAGGTAAAAAGGTGGGTAAAAACATGAAAATTCAGCTACCAACACTGGCTTCTTCACATATCCATCAAAATTAGGTGCCTTTTCTTTCTCAAACTCATCTGGAAAGTATCCCATATCACTCCTCCTTTATGGATGATAACGATGACAATCATGATGCCCATCATAACCAAAACTAGAATAGTATATGTATCCATCACCTCTCCTATCCGGACTATCCAAGAACCTGCCATCTCTAATAATTTCATCTATGCCCAAAATGTGACCACCATGAGACCTACTGCCATATGCCCCATTAGTTATGTCCTCCTATCCATGGCTAATCTGAAGTGACCCTTTTTGTTGCAATTATGAAAAAACTTTGAAGAAGTATTGCATCGAATGGTTCTTATTTCTCTTGTGGTTGTATGATCATGCCATTTTCCACTGTAGAGCCTCCAAAATGTATTCAAAATATCATCCACTTTCACCTTTATCGCCACCATTTCACTCACATGTCACACCTCCATGAACATATAACCTTTCATTAGCTTCCATTTTCATAATTATATGGGTTACATTTGTGTTTTCCAAAAGCTAATGATTTCTAGTATTATAAGTGAATTAAATGGTTAAAACTTAGAAAAATGACATATACTTGCTAATACTTAAAAGTGGCTTGAGTTTCATGACATGTGTAGGTCATTTGGAAGCTTCCAAGGCACCCTTATGTGGCCTCCAATGCTCAAATTCGAATTATCTTCAAGATATGGAAGAAGATTTGGATAAAGGGCAACCAATAAATCCCATGCTATCAGGCTTTAAATGAACGGCGGCTATATATGCCCACCGTTTGATTTCGGCCTTAGCAAAATCGAACGGTCAGCATATACAGCCGCCGTTCATTTAAAGTCCGATAGCATGGGAAATATGGCATGCCTGGATAAAGGTCAAAGAGGATATGTGTCTCATCATTACCTATTTGAGTTGTAACTCTATGAGATTTTCTAGGGATCTAGGGAGAGAATAATGGAACTCCATTAATGAGGTAGCTTCGTATGTTTTTGTATAAATAGGAGAGCCTTATCCTTTGAAATTCATGTGTAAAGTTGAGGAAATGCTCATGTTTTGAATATAGAATTTGGATTTGGCACCATGCTCATGAATGATGTTCACCTTGATTTGGTTATGCTTGCATTTGGAGCCTCTCAACTTGCCATCTCTCATGTGTTTGGATTCGCCACCTAAAATGTGTGAAATTTATTGTTTTTCATAGATTAAGATTTATTTCTTTCATATCTTTTCCTGTGTGAGAGGCTAAGAGTGATTGTCTTTATTTTCTTTCTACTTAGATGTTAAGAGCAATTGTTTTATTTGCTATCAAATATTTCCTATGTGAGAAGTTAAGAATGATTGTTTTTGCTTTCATTTCTGAAAGAGTGGTGTGTTTTTCAGTTCCTGCAAGACTGAAAGATTAAGATTTCAATTTTGCATGTTGTACTATAATTGTACTATATTTTATTTTGAGTTGATTGTTGAATTAGAATAGGTGAATTTGGTTTGTCGTTATTTGGTTTTGTATTTATATTGATCTAAATTGAAAGTTAATTTCTAGCATATACAGTGCACACACGCTTTGCAAGTTTTACAAAACCCCTGGGTTGACAATTAAATGATAGATAATTAATTTGCCTCAACATTTTGGCGCCGTTGCCGGGGATGTGTGCATAGGAACTAGCTTTCAGTCTAGATTTCATATTATTTTTCAATTTTTTTCCTATATGTATGATTAAAGCATGTAGATGCATGAATCATTTAGCTGCATATCATTTTTATATAAAAAAATATAAAAAATTCGATGTTAACCATTTATGGACAAAGGATATAGAATGCAGATCAAACATTCTTTGGAGCAGAAGGACTACATTGAGGAATGGTATTGAAACACGATTACGCCACGACATTCATCTGCTCTTCAAGAGATCTTTACGGCAAATCTAAAGGTTAAACTGATTTTTCATGTCCTCATGCACAATCAGGTACATTTTACAAATTTGGATATGAACATTCTAGAAGGTTTAATCTGTAAATGGCTCCATTGGAAACATTCATATACTTAAAAATTAAAAAAAAAAACTTTCAAGTAGATAAATTAGGAAATAAAATCAAGCTTGATTGCATTTTTTTTTAAAAGTTCTTGATTGCCTTTTTATTTAGAATTTAGAATTTTTAGATTGTATTTATTTTATTTCATTTCAATAATTTGACAATAATTTATTTATAAAAAAAGAAGAGAAACATCTATTTTTTTTTTAAGTCATTAAAAATAAACCAAACAAAAAAAATACATAAAACACAAATTAAACAAAAATAATTAAAAAACACAAATAAAAGCAAAATAGTAAAAAGTAATAAACATACATAACCCACTATATGTGATAAAAAAATCAAAACCAAACACAATTAAAAAAATACAAATAAAAAAAAACAATTTCATATAAGCCAACAACAATGAATTGACACAAACATTGTTTAAGAGTTTGAAAAAAAAAATGAAGGTTGAGAAATGAACTTCTACAACGCTGGAACATTAGCATTGGATCCAATCTTTCACAGTTGGGATTTGGCATTCAACGTGTGAATAAAATAAAAATTGCATATGTCATCGAGATCCTAGCCTTGGCACATTAATCTACTTCGCAGTAAACCGTTTTTGTTTCATGCAAGTAAAATAATGGTGAATCGTCAGGATTGAACCTGGTTTTGGTTGTTGGGGGCTTCAGTCACCCTGCAAATAAAAAAATGAATTCGGCCTGCAATTCAACTTCCAATCATTGGTATTTGTTGTTGCAATCGATTGATTAAAACGATGAATGGTTGCGGGTTTCATGTGATTGACTTACGCATGTTATATATTAGTTGGAGGTTCAATTTTGTGGAGATCTTAGATATATTTCTATAGTTTACTTGACATCTTGTTGAATAATTTGTTACTTTGTTGCATATGGGGATTCTAAATGTGGAATGTGAGATGAAGCGAGTTATTTTGATCCAGATTTTTGGGATGACTTTCATTGAAGATTGGATAAAGATCGAAAAACAGGGCAAAGGATTTCGCAAGCATTAATGCAAGATCTTCTAGAAAAATCTGGAGGGATTTTGAGATTGAGTAATTGAATTGGGAATCCATGATGATGAGGAATGTAAGGCATGAAAAGATTTCAAATATTTGGACAAATCTCGTAAATCTAACTTCAAAGACTTGAAAAATCGTTAATTACATTTCCATGTCTACCATCCGAGGGCGCAAGAGCCAGAGGGATGATTCTTGTCAAGATCTCAACAAGCGTAGCAACACTCTTGAAATCTTTGAATCCCAGTTGGAGCATTGTTGCAATCAGGTCAGTCCTCATCACTACCTCCTTGTCTGCACTGTCCTTCCTGTGCTTCATTCGGTCAGAGGGAGAACTGGAATTGAAACCGATTTTGGTGGTGGAGGTGTAGTCTGATGGGAAAAGTTGGTTCCCTACCTATTCAACTGATGAAAGTTCTATGGTGTGACCAAGTTGACCAGATTCTTGTTCTGTGATTTGGGTTCTTTGTAGAACTGAGAAATTTTGGTCCTGTATTAAGGATATTTCATAAGAATCCCATGTGGCCTGTTATCACCCCAAGAAACTCACCTAGGTTGTAAATCAGTGATGCTCAGGAACATTAAAAATTCAACAATTATGGTTGGATAAGATGATGGATAAATGAAGATATGCTGCACATTTAAGCCAGATAACCACTCCTACTATGATTATCCCCAGACATGGGTGAAGACCCCCAAACTACAAGTCTTTCAACTATCAATTACTCACAGTTTAAGGTAAAGGTGATAATGGAGAAGACTAATTGCACCAACAGATGCACAGGACCCTGTGATGGCCAGCTGCAATCAGTTAGAAGATCTGTGAAACTATTGTTTAACACACAGGCAGGATGACAGCTCCCTGATGTCAAAACAACAGCAATCTGCAAGCAATTTCAATGGACCACTAAATTATAACATAGAGGTGGGATGACAGCCCCTCTGATATTAAAATACACAGCACATCAAACAAATGCAAGCAGGCACAACCTGGAACAAGAAAGAGAACTGGGAAGTGAGCATATGACAGCAAAAGAAGCTTGTATTAGTGAAAATCAAGACCAGAAGTTGCAGGTCTCATAGTATTTACAGTCTCCAGAAGTTAAAGGCAATAACAAAAACTATCATTCATCAAACACTCATCAACCTCTCTACATCTGTTTTTTCAGTATATATGGTGTCTCATTACACAATCTCTCTGTTAGCTATGCGTGGAGGAGCCCATAAATGGCCACCAACCACATTTACATTCAGAAATGGGGCTGCTGATACAAATCTGGTTGTGTTGTAAATGGATTTGACCCCTCTGTTGCTCTGCAGTCCTCCTTTGAGCAGGTGGCGTGAAATACCAAAGGAACCATAACCATTGAATGCACTGATCAGATAAACGGTGTCCTGCTTCCTCCTCGGCCATACTTTTGATTAATGGCAGCTGCTGAATCATTAAAATGGCTCAATCATGACTGCTTGGCTTTAAAACAGTGAAACGTTGCTACACTGTTCATTCCCGCCCATCACTGTTTCAACTTTGGCTTTTAAGAGGTTCAGGCATGGTTCCCTTCACGGCTTCTGCTTCCACAAGCTCAATGTTGCTTCGCCTCTACACATTTACGAATGCCATTGAACTTCATTTAATGTTTTTCTGAAACGCTGGTCAACCAAACTTTTACTCCACGTGACATTTATTTGCTGCAGGCCGGTTGTTGTCCGTCAATCGTTGATCTGCCCTCAAGAAATCGAACGGTTGAGGTGAATATCGGAAGCCCTTTCCTGACTGTCCTTTACGTCCCGATAGAAAGGTTATTTTGGAAACGTACAGAGGACGCGTGGCATAGTTCTATTGCATCGGGCTCGTTTGTACGAAAACCACTTGCTGAGCAAAAGCGGTCCGATAAGGTTGGTGGTTTTCTTTATATTTGAAAACACATAAAACTGCTGCAAAACACGGGAAATTTTCTTTTGGCGGACTTAAAAACATATATATATTTTGTTTCAGAACCCTTTCGGATCCGAAAACCCATCGCAACCGCACCCGCCAGGCATCCTTTGCATTTCTTTATATTTCATAATACATAGAAAATTCACCCAAAACCATTGAAAATGGCTCAAGCGCGGATTTAAAATTTTATGAAAAATGACCCATAAAATATCGGGTCCGAACTCCATCGCAATCGGCACCTGCCCAAGGCCTCCTTTGTATTTTCTTTATACAAAGAAAATACACAAAATACATTGAAAATGCGAAGGGCGCGGACCTGAAATAATATAAAATGGAGTGTTGAATGGTCGTCGGGTCCGGCCCATCACATCGCAACATAACTCATGTTAAAGCCTGCCCCTTTGTAATCGCCAATAGCGATATCGCCGATCGCAAATCGCAAAACATAAAAGCCCTGATTTTTTTGATATTTCCGATAGCGATATTTCTGTGGACCCGGACATCTATCAAAAAGAATTCATAACGCCATCGGGTCCGGCCCATCGGCGATCACTCATATATATGCGAAAGGCCATGCTCCATTGGAAATGCCGATAGCGATACGCCGATGCGATATCGGTGATCACTCATCGCACAATAATAAAGCCCTTTTGTAAGTCCTCCTTTGCGATACGTCGATGCGATATCGGCGATCGCTCATCGGCGATGTATCATGTCGCTACCACTGCCTCCCCCGACTTGCGATATGCCGACGTGATCTGGATTGTTGATCGGCGAGATCCAACGACTGAGATTAATGCGGATCCTTAAGCATGTGCTTTTGATTTTGACATGGTTTTTGGGGTATTTCTGCCTCCCGATAGTGTATTTATGCCCTCCAAAGGGCTTTCCCCTTGCAATTTTTTCGATCGGTGGAAGACTTTTAGCCATAATTTGAGAATTTGAACAACAACCATGGATCCTTTGGCATATTTATAAGTGTAATTTCAGCCTTTGAGAGTGTTTGAATCCATTTTTGATGCTTTTGCACAGCAAAGCTAACACTGGCTCCTTCTGGGGATGAGATCCCTCCTGTGAGGTCTCAAGAACCTGTAAATCAATGCCTTTCCAGCAACAAACAAATTAGCCAAAATTCCTAGTGTTCCATTGGGCATGGAGTCTACTACAGCTATACTAAAAACTGATAAAAGTAGAATATTTACAGCTTTTAAGGCCAAAAGACCTTAAATCACATAGTTTTTCAAAAACCGCCCATTAACTGGGCCATCAAAGACTGGTTCTCCTCCCATACTTTTCAGTATGAAGGTATTGTTCCCTTGAATCTGTGAAATGATGAAAGGGCCTGTCCAGAGAGCATCAAACTTCCCATGATTGCCTTTCTTTTCTTTAAATGCATCCCATTTTAGAACCAAATCCCCAACCTGCAAATTATTTCTTTTTGCCTTCTTGTCAAAGACTTCCTTGATCTTTTGTTGATGTGTTGTAGCTTTTTCAATCAACTGCTCTCTGATCTAACATAATTCTGTTAAATCAGTGATTCTATTGGCCATATCATCTTCTTCATTCTGCGCTGTTTGGAGCAACTTTGCCACAGGGAGGGTAAGTTGAATTGGAAAAATAGCATCAGTACCATATACCAGCTTGAAAGGAGAGCAGCCTGTAGATCTTTTGATGGTCACTCTGTCTGCCCAAAGTGCATATTTGAGCTTGGCATCCCAATTTTTCTTATTATCCTCTAACAACTTCTTAATTATCCTGATCAGACTTTTATTAGGGGACTCTGCTAGACCATTCCCTTGGGGGTAATAGGAGGTGGAATGAACAAGTTTAATGCCCATTGAATCACACATTTCCACCAACTCTTTTGCCTTGAAGGTTGCTGCATTATCTGTTATAAGCTTATGTGGGCAACCAAATCTGCTGAAAATGTTTTCTGATAAAAATTTCATTACCACATTATGATCAGCCTTCCTTGTTGGGATTGCTTCAATCCATTTTGTAAAATAATCAATGGCAACTAATATCCACCTGTGTTGGCCATTGGCGTGTGGGTTGATTTCACCAATGAAATCCAAGCCCCGCTGTTGAAAAGGTCCTTTGGCAATTATTGGCTTTAGGGCAGGGATTTTAACTGTTGCTTACCTTCAAATCTTTGGCACCTGTCACAAGATTTAACAAAAGCAAATGCATCAGAAAATAAAGAGGGCCAATAATACCGAGCTCTGAGAATCTTTTGGGTTGTAGTTCTCCAATAATGATGTCCTCCACACATGCTGTTATGGAATTGCTGCATAACTTCTATTGACTGTACTTTGTCCAGGCATCTTAAAAGCACTCCCGATGGATCCCTCCAATAAAGCAAGCTATCATTGATGCAATATTTCATTGCCTTGAGCTTTAACGTCCTTGCTTGACTTTGAGAAAATTCTGAAGGAACTTCTAGCTTTAGCAGGAAACTAATTATTGCAGCATACCAGCTACATGAAGCTAGGTTCTCGGCCACTGACTGCCATCTCTGCGTTTCAACTATTTCATGCTCCTCTATTTGACCATTTTCTGCTACATTGAACAAGAAATCAATGTCCAAAGACCTGCAATTTTCTTCAGCCAACAGTTTAGCAAGCCCCTAACCTCTTACCAGCTTGGTGGGCTTCATCTCTATGTTGAATTCTATCATTTTTGCAATCCATTTTGCTCTTTTTCCATCAGCATCAGGCTGCGTTAAGACATCTTTTATTGCAGCAGAAGGCACATATGCAACTATTTTGGAATGCAAGATATATACTCTGAAAGCTTTCAAAGATTTGATAAGAACATAAGCCTGCTTTTCAATAATATCATACCTTAGTTCAGCATCCCTCAAATTCTTGCTAAAAAAGGCCACTGGATGCTCTTAACCTGCTTCATCTTGCTGCAACAGGATAGCTGCAATGGTATCCTTAGAGGCAAATGAGAATAGATGAAACTCCTTGCTATAATCAGGGCTGATTAAAGTAGGAGCTTCCACAATAGCCATCTTAATGGACTCAAAATATTTTCTGGCCGCATCAGTCCACTTTACCTCTACTCCCTTTTTCAACATAGAGGTTATGTGCTTAACCAGCTCTGCAAAATTAGGAATGAACCTCCTTACAAAGTTAATTTTGCCAAGAAAGGACTGTATGTCTTTCTTTGATCTTGGGAGAGCCAAGGCCTGAATCACTTTGACTCTTTCTGGGTCAATTTGAACACCTGCAGCAGACACTACATGCCACAACAGTTTGCCTTCTTCCAAAGCAAATTGGGATTTTTGGGATTGAGTGAAATTCCAAATTTCCTGCACTTTAAAAACACCTTTTTTAAATGCTGTAGATGATCATGATGGCTTCCGGAATAAACAGCTATGTCATCAAGATATATCAGCACGAATTTATCCTTTTCACCCACAAAAGAAATATCCATAGCGCGCTAAAAGGTGGCTCCAGCATTCATCAGCCCAAATGGCATTTTTGCATACATGAACGTGCCCCAAGGCGTGGTAAATGCTGTCTTTTCTTGATCATCTGGATGCACAGCGATTTGATTAAAGCCTGAAAATCCATCTATAAAAGACATTACTTTGGCACCTGAGACTTGCTGCAAGAAATGCTCCATTTTTGGCAGGGGATAGTTATCCTTTTTAGAGCATTTATTTAGATTCCTGAAATCAACGCACAGTCTGATTTCTCCATTCTTCTTCCTCACAACAACCAGATTGGCCACCCATTTAGAATATTTGAGAGGCACTATAATCTTAGCAGCCAGCAACTTTTTAGTTTCTTTCTCAACTAGAGGAAGGAGCATAGGATTCATTGGTCTCAGCTTCTATTTGAAAGGAATAGTGTCTTTCTCAAGTAGAATTTTATGCTAAATTATATTCCTGTCATATGTTTTCAGATCACTGTACTCCCAAGCAAACACATCAGCAAATTGCCTCATTAATTTGTAGTATTCAGCACTTTGGTCAGCAGATAGATTAGTAGACAGATTTATAAATTTGGGCTGACCTGGACCTCCTATATCATGCTTGCAAACTGCAGACTGATCTTCTTTTTGGGCAGCTTTGTAAGGCACATCATTGTGATCAAACAATCTCTCAAGAGGAATTAGACCCTTAGGGATATGGTTACTAGGAAGCTGGACTATGCTATTCTTGCCAATCTTATTTCTAAGCTGGGACTTGGGATCTTCTAACAAAGCATCATTATTTTGGTCAATTTGCATTTCAGAGAACTCATCAATGACTTGAAGGAACCTATTTAACTCATCATCATCATCAAAAACCTTCCAATGGTGGACATTATCAGGCAAGGAGGGTCTATACTTCATTTGTATCTCATAAACTAGTTTGGGAGGTGATGGAGGGATGAACAAACTAGCTGAAACAGCAAGGGAATCAGCAAGCTGATTTTGGGCTCTAGAAATATATGAAATGCAGAAAAAATCAAAGAACTCTTTGACTCTCCATACCTCATCTCTGTAAGCTCTCAACCTTGGATGCTTTGCTTGGAAAGTTTTATTTACTTGTTGAATTATCAGATCAACATCTCCAAACACATTCAGATTTTTTATTGCTCTATCTTTGGCTGCATGAAGGCCCAAAAACAATGCCTCATATTCTGCTATGTTGTTTGTCACCTGAAAAACCAGCTTTAGAGATAACTGAACTGTTTCTTGTTGTGGAGAAACTAGCACCACCCCTGCTCGTGCAGTCTCCTTCGTACATGCTCCATCAAAGAACATCTCCCAAATCTGACCTTCTGTATCATGCCCAGCCTGAGCTGTTGGTTTCCTGATCTGCAATGCAGCCTTATGAGATTCTTCTATTTGGAGAATGCAAGCTCCAAAATCAGTTTCCACTGCATATATGGGATGGTTTGTAGGATTCTTCTCATCACTAATGATATATGCCAACTGTGCTTCTCTATATAACCTCCTGCTCTCTCCTCCAAACACTGGAACAGTTGCATAAGATAGATCATTCTGTAATGTCCCACCTAGTCTCTTAATCCACCCTCTAGACAACAGCGTACCAAACTTCGGAGGAACATCAGCCACCATTATATCCATCATCATACTCTTCATGGGCAGCTGGGTTAAGGTAATGGCCAGATCCTTAATTAATCCAAGGCATTTTACCTTCCTTGAATCAAAAGAGAACAAATCATGATAAGGTCTAGTGATATCAAGGCCTAACTCTTCCATGACAGTTTTAGGCATTAGATTGTGGCTGGCCCCTGTATCTAGTAGGCAATTGTGGAGGATTTTATCATGGATAGTTAATGAAATATACAAAGATGGAGAACTATTATCATCAGGTTCAATCATGGGGCTAAGCACAATAGCAGGCTTGTCATCTTGCAAATTGACAGAGTCAATGGAGGTTTGTTTAGATTCTAGTTCAAGGGCCTCAAGGATGGGTTTTCTAAATAATTCACTTTTCACCAACTCAGCTAGAGGCATGGATATTTTCAATTTCTGACTCAAAACTAAAAGAAGAGGACACTTTATCAGCAGTTTTTACCTCTTGAACTGGACCCTTGAGGGTGACAGGATCAACTGCTGGTCTTCTTTGCCTGCTATTTTGTGGCATTGTTTGAGCAGCTGCTTCTTGTGTAACATTTTCTTTGACATTCTTTGCATTGGATCTTAGATTATATCTTTGCTACTGTTCACCAGATTGCAGAACAGCACCATTGTCCCACCTCTGATTGCTTTGCTCTTGCAGCAATGACTCTTCATATTTGGCCAATGTTAAAAATGCAGCGCTGCCTTTATCCTCCAAGCAGTGAATTTCATCCTCATCTTCTTCAAATTGTTCCCCCTCCATGACTACATTCTAAAAGGGAGCTTTAACTTTGTGATCTTCTTTTGCTTCTTCACCCCTTTGCATAATGTGTAGCTGCTCATTTGCTTTTCTAAATGGGTTTGGATTTCTTGGAGCAAATGTGTTTTGCTGCCTTGTTTTGCCTAAAGTCTGCTCAACCTTTAACTTAGAAATTTCAGCAGCCAATGACTCAATCATTTTAGTCATTTTCTCTAATTTAGGCTCTGAAGTTGATGCAGGGGAAGAAGAAGCCTCACCTCTCGGCCTTCTTCTATCAACTTGACTCTTTAACTTCTCTGCTGCCATAATATTGGATTCCACCTCCAAGGCTGCCTCTTGCATATCACCCAGAGTAGCACATCGTCTTTCTCTCAAAAATAAGCAGAAGTCAGAGTCAAAAGCATTGGCATATGTGAGTTTGGCAGCAGTGGGGGTAGGCTTTACCTCAGCTGGAATTTTACTATACATTCTATTAAATCTCTTATTGATGTCAGGCAAAGTCTCACCCTTTTCTCTTTTCAAGTTTCCAAACTCTGTATGATAATACAACAAGTCCTTCTTATCTCCCCATTGCTTCAAAAATTCATCATCTAATGCTTCAATATCTATTATGGATCCTGGGGTAATTCTCTAAACCACTTCCTAGCCTCTCCATCAAGGCTCTGGACAAAAACTCTCATCCATACATCATTCTCACTGATATCTAAATTATCAACATAACTGTAAAAGGCTTCAAGATGTTCTTCTGCTGTCACTCCCTCTGTTCCAGTAAATTTAGGCATATATTTTTGATATTCTCCTGTAGGCATGGCATTTAAAGGTGTAGGCAAAACCAAAGGTCCATACCTAGCAGCAACAATCCTCTCAATCCTAGTAGGTGCTTGCTGTCCTGCCATGTTTGGAATATGTGGGAGAATACTAGCAGATGGAGCAGTAGGAAATAATGTAATGGATGGCAGAGATATTGGGATGTTTTGGACAGTATGGGAAGCTTTCTTTGGACTAAGATTCAAAGGGGAACTAACTGCACAAGGGGCTGAACTAATCTCTGAAGGAATTTCTATATTAACAGTGTTGGGCTGTAAGACTTCAAGCTGTAACTCTTCAATTATGAATTCATCTTTCAGAGATAAATCGGAGTTTTTAGGCTTACCTGATCCTGATGCCCCTTTCTGTGATGATTTCTTCGATTTAACAATTTTCTCAGGGTCATGCAACGGTTCAGCTGGAGACTTCTGTGGATTTCTTCTAGTATGCCTCACAAACTGAGCCAGAACTTCAAAGTGGAGTCGCCAGACAGAAGATTACAACCAATACTGTGTTCAAACTTTGTCTGTCATCAAAGCTTGAAACTATGTCGTTCTCCCAGGGAAGCTTGAGCTCCGATTCTCCTCTCCCCGGCAACGGCGCCAATTAATGTTATCACCCCAAGAAACTCACCTAGGTTGTAAATCAGTGATGCTCAGGAACATTAAAAATTCAACAATTATGGTTGGATAAGATGATGGATAAATGAAGATATGCTGCACATTTAAGCCAGATAACCACTCCTACTATGATTATCCCCAAACATGGGTGAAGACCCCCAAACTACAAGGCTTTCAACTATCAATTACTCACAGTTTAAGGTAAAGGTGATAATGGAGAAGACTAATTGCACCAACAGATGCACAGGACCCTGTGATGGCCAGCTGCAATCAGTTAGAAGATCTGTGAAACTATTGTTTAACACACAAGCAGGATGACAACTCCCTGATGTCAAAACAACAGCAAACTGCAAGCAATTTCAATGGACCACTAAATTATAACATAGAGGTGGGATGACAGCCCCTCTGATATTAAAATCCACAGCACATCAAACAAATGCAAGCAGGCACAGCCTGGAACAAGAAAGAGAAGTGGAAAGTGAGCATATGACAGCAAAAGAAGCTTGTATTAGTGAAAATCAAGACCAAAAGCTGCAGGTCTCATAGTATTTACAGTCTCCAGAAGTTAAAGGCATCAACAAAAACTATCATTCATCAAAGACTCATCAACCTCTCTACATCTGTTTTTTCAATATATACGGTGTCTCATTACACAATCTCTCTGTTAGCTATGCATGGAGGAGCCTATAAATGGCCACCAACCACATTTACATTCAGAAATGGGGCTGCTGATACAAATCTGGCTGTGTTGTAAATGGATTTGACCCCTCTGTTGCTCTGCAGTCCTCCTTTGAGCAGGTGGCGTGAAATACCAAAGGAACCATAACCATTGAATGCACTGATCAGATAAACGGTGTCCTGCTTCCTCCTCGGCCATACTTTTGATTAATGGCAGCTGTTGAATCATTAAAACGACTCAATCATGACTGCTTGGCTTTAAAACAGTGAAACGCTGCTACACTGTTCATTCCCGCCCATCACTGTTTCAACTTTAGCTTTTAAGAGGTTCAGGCATGGTTCCCTTCATGGCTTCTGCTTACACAAGCTCAATGCTGCTTCGCCTCTGCAAATTTACGAATGCCATTGAACTTCATTTAATGTTTTCCTCAAACGCTGGTCAACCAAACTTTTACTTCATGAGACATTTATTTGCTGCAGGCCGGTTGTTGTCCGTCAACCGTTGATCTGCCCTCAAGAAATCGAATGGTTGAGGTGAATATCGGAAGCCCTTTCCTGACTGTCCTTTACGTCCCGATAGAAAGGCTGTTTTGGAAACGTACAAAGGACACGTGGCATAGTTCTATTGCATTGGGCTCGTTTGTACGAAAACCACTTGCTAAGCAAAAGCGGTCCGATAAGGTTGGCAGTTTTCTTTATATTTGAAAACACATAAAACTGCTGCAAAACACGGGAAATTTGCTTTTGGCGAACTTAAAAACATATATATATATATATATATATATATATATATATATATATATATATTTTGTTTCAGAACCCTTTCGGATCCGAAAACCCATCGCAACCGCACCCGCCAGGCATCCTTTGCATTTCTTTATCTTTCATAATACATAGAAAATGCGCCCAAAACCATTGAAAATGGCTCAAGCGCGGATTTGAAATTTTATGAAAAATGACCCATAAAATATCGGGTCCGAACTCCATCGCAATCGGCACCTGCCCAAGGCCTCCTTCAAAATACATTGAAAACGCGAAGGGCGCGGACCTGAAATAATATAAAATGGAGTGTTGTATGGCCATCGGGTCCGGCCCATCGCATCGCAACATAACTCATGTTAAAACCTACCCCTTTGTAATTGCCGATAGCGATACACCGATAGCGATATCAGCGATCGCAAATCGCAAAACATAAAAGCCCTGATTTCTTTGATATTGCCGATAGCGATATCGGCGATCGCAAATCGTAAAACATAAAAGCCTTGATTTCTTTGATATTGCCGATAGCAATATTGCCACGAACCCGAACATCTATCAAAAAGAATTCATAACGCCATCGGGTCTGGCCCATCGGCGATCACTCATATATATGCGAAAGGCCATGCTCCAATGGAAACGCCGATAGCGATACACCGATGCGATATCGGCGATCGCTCATCGCACAATAATAAAGCCCTTTTGTAAGTCCTCCTTTGTGATACGTCGATGCGATATCAGCGATTGCTCATCGGCAATGTATCATGTCGCTGCCACTTCCTCCCCCGACTTGTGATATGCCGACGCGATCTGGACCGTTGATCGGCCAGATCCAACGACTGAGATTAATGCGGATCCTTAAACCTGCGCTTTTGATTTTTACATGGTTTTTGGGGTATTTCTGCATCCCGATAGTGTATTTCTGCCCTCCAAAGGGCTTTCCCCTTGTAATTTTTTCGATCGTTGGAAGACTTTTAGCCATAATTTGAGAATTTGAACAGCAACCATGGATCCTTTGGCATATTTATAAGTGCAATTTCAGCCTTTGAGAGTGTTTGAATCCATTTTTGATGCTTTTGCACAGCAAAGCTAACATGGCCCACAAGCTAGCTTTCGATTTCCACTAGCATTAGAAACAGTTACCTGAAGCAGAGGAAATGTGTAACAACTTAAAAACTTCAATTTTAAAACACGATTTCTGGCCAAATGAAAACGAATTTTGAAAAACTAAAACGTGGGTTTTTTTCAAAACTGGGTCAATTATAAAATTCAGGAATGGTTTTCTCAAATTCGTAACCATTTGAGGTATTTGCAGGGTTCTTTGGAGCCTTATTTACGAGATTTCATGAAAAAATTGATTTAGAATTTAATGCACAGATAGTTGCGGCCATGATGGAAGGAGAAAATCCAGTTTTCCTGATCTACAAGAGGTGGAATATCCATAAAATTCATAGATCTTCTGTCACTTTGGCAGACCCGTAGAAAAAGCCAAAAATCCAAAGAAATTGTAGTGGTGCATGTGTTTTTTATGCAACATGTGGTGCACTGTATTGGCAGAAAATCCACAAGATATGATACAAGAAAGATAATTCTCCTATTCTCGGGCTTCAGAGGAATAGATATTAATATATCAGACAAGATGCAATCCCTGGATACAGGTCTGTCTTTGGACACACGCCATAACATCACCATCATGCTAGAAGGAGATTCCTATATAATCATTGATGCCTAGCACAACCTGAAGAGATGGAATTCGTAAGTGATAATATCAAATATCCACTTGAAATTCTTCTTCTGCTTATCACTGGAACTTCATTGGTGCACGCACCGCATCTCACTTTCATTTAGGTTTTAGCACTCATGTTTTGAATTACAGTTCACTGAGGGTCAGAGTTACAGGTTTCTTTTCCACATCCGGTTTTAACAATGATCCATTGCAATAGTAGTAGTGCTGGCTTTGAAATTTCATTTTCATGGATGATAGGGTGTATTTATTTTGATTATTGAGTAGAGGAGTTCATTCTACAGCCTACTATGAAGGCTATATGTCTCCCAAGAAAAATAATATAATTTTTATTTTTTTTATTATTTTTTCCTTTTTAATAAAATTTGTTTACTGCATCAATAAAACAAGTAGGAATTTGCTCATTTTTCTTGAAGAGGTATTGATCAATTTGAAGATTAGACTGGTTATTTGTTCATAATAAAAATGCATAGCTGTGTGTACTTAATTGTATGTTCAATATTTTAGCTATAGAAACTGCACAATTCTGCAACTGAACCACAATTCTGCAGCTGAACCACAATTCTGCAGTTATGTATTTAACTCAATAGTCTATTTGTCAACAATGCATTCTAATCAGAAAATCATGATCAAAATTTATTGGATTTGTCTAATGATGATGTTTTCAAGCATGATGCAGGAAAAAAGAAGAACTATAAAGGCACTTTATCTACAAGATCGATTGATGAATTTTTTATTGACGAAATTGTTTTCTTTTAGAAATTGGATTTATTATCACAATTGTGAAATTGGATTAACTATTTGAAATAAAAACACGTCATGAACCTGTCAATTATGCAAATTTTTCGTATGTACCTAGAGAAATTAATCACTTCTCTTTGAACACACTTACATTTGTTGCAATGTTAGTGCGATGTTTGTTTTCAGGTTCCAGGGAAATCAGAGAATTGAAGGAAGCCAATTGTGCACAATTGGTTTTCTAGGACCAATTTCAAGAGACATGAACCAATTAAATCCATTTCTATCATCCATAAATGCCATCATTTTTCCTCTCCAAACTCACAAGCTATTCAAGCATTTTTGCTAAGCATTGTCATCACCATTTTCGTTGCAAAGAGTCGCATGTTTCCTTCACATTTTCCATTTACATTTTCCATTCACATTTTCCATAATTTCCATTCTTAACCCATTAATAGATACATTCAGCCCGCCTGCATGTTGATTTGTCATTTTGCTTTCCATTCGCTTGTTTACCCTCCTGTCATTTTCCTTTCCATTAAATAAACCTTGATCCACTACAAAATTTTCCATTCATAGTCCTTCCAAAATCATCATTTCATACTCGCACTAGATGATGGAGGATTCATTAAGGCCTCCCTTCTAACAAGTCTTGGCCTATCGACATCAGCACATTATCTAGGTTCAAGGCTAGAGTCATTATTAGTACCTTGAGGCTTGTATGCATCAATGACAAGTTCTCTCATTGAAAATCATGGGAATACATCAATGTCCCTTGATTGTTGGATCTTGCAATTGGCTTGACATCAGCTCATTTATTCGCACTTTGCAACATGTACTTAGGTACCTTGGCACTCATTGACATTAATGGCGAGTTTGCCTCACATTGATTAACGACATTCATCAATGGCCAGTAATCGAATGAATTCTCCTCATGCTTGACAACAACACATTTATTTGCATGATTAGAATTGTACCATCGGGTTTTGTAGCAGGTGAAGACTATATCATTTCAGCGTTTTACAACAGATACAACAAATTTAGCAACAACAATAAAGACTCCACTTTCACCACCTCATCCACCATTTATGCAACCAAAAAGCAGATGAGATTCTACATTCTATTCCATGATCTAGCAATAGTTACAACTTCTCTACATATGCATAGTTTTTCCACTTCCTAGGTGATCCAGGAGGATCTCGAGACACAAAGGGGATGGATAAAGGCTTGAAATTCAAAATGGCAGAAAAGAGTAATTGATGGCATCAATTGAAAGGGCTCGTCTTCCTGATCGCGATGGCGCGAATGGTTCGTCAATCTGAGCTCGTATGCAAAAGATAGAGCCTCTCAAAGATTGGTATGGCAAAGGAAAAATGGGACCCACAGGGTGCCACATGGCATCCCAGTCAGCACGTGAGACCCACATGGCAGCTTGACACTTGGCATTCCTCCAGTGACCTTCTAGACCTGCACAAGAGAACAAAAAAATTATTATTTTTGAGTTATTAAAAAACTATATAACAAATTTTGTTTAGTCAAACCCAAAAAAAAAAAAATATATATATATATATATATATATATATATATATATATATATATATATATATTTATATAAACCATATAACAACATGGTTATAACCAAATACGTGGAGGTCATGAAATGGTTATGTAAATACCATATAAAACAAAAACCCAAAACAAATAAAAAAAACCAACGTATCACAAATACGTGGCAAGGTAATGGTATGGTTATATGAAAAGGAATAGGGTTATAACCAAAACCATAATATATATTAATCCCCTCATTCACATGGACATAACATATGGTAAAGTTTGGGATACGGTTGAGTACACGGAACGTTGACCACAGCTCAGGGGGCTTGGGTAAGGCGGCCACGTATGTGGTCCGGCCACAGATTTTTAATAAATGCCTCCTGACATGTGCGGGGATAGGGAAATATAACGCTCGCCGTTTTTTTTTCTCCTCCAGACATGACCGGGCGCGTTATATTTCCTTATCCCCCGCACATGTCAGGAGGCATTTATTAAAAATCTGTGGTGGAAATAGGAATTTCCGGCAAGGGATGGGTGTGGTCCCGTGAGGTACGGGCCCCCCAAAAATAGTGAAAAAATGCGGATCGTTGGCAAGGGATGGGTGTGGTCCCGTGAGGTACGGGCCCCCCGACAACAGTGAAAAAATAATATATGTTATATGTTGGGTAAAGTTTAGTGGGGTCGGTAAATGATTTGTAAAATATGGGTTTGATAAAAATAACCTATAACAATATTATGAATTAATCTGTCCTAAACTTTATATAAATTCATTTTTTATTATTGTTAAGGGAAGAGATCAGCGGCACGAATTTCGAGACAAGGTGGTGGAACCTTGAGCACTGAGAAACATTGGTGGAACCTTTCTTGAGCAGAATTTTTGCAGGAGGGTGATTTTGGTCCAGTCTCAGAATTGGACAAGTTTTATATGGATTTTGCACTTCTCGGTGACGAGGAATCCATTGGCAGTGTCAGTTTTTGCAGCAGAGCTCTCCAATTTTCGGGCACTCTTCAGCATGGAGGTATAATGCTCCATTTTGTAAATTGATGAATGTAATTTTTTGATGCCATTTTTTTTTAATGAATGAAGGCCTCTCGATTAATCGAGCAGGGCCCGGAGACATAGTCCAAGAGGGACGAACTCCGTTATCAAGCTTCTTGTCTTCTTGTCATGCTTATGTGTTTCTTCTTCTTCTTCTCACATGTGCACATTTAAGTTTCTCTTTGGTTAAGCTACAAACTGTTTATGTAATTCTTTTCATGCATCTATAAACAAAAGATAACCTGGATCAAGTGGTATCAGAGTGGGTGTTTTTAGATGTGAATTGCATGTTTGTATGCTAACGAGAAACAGGCTCCGAAGAGGCGAAGGGGAATTACAGTGTTTCGATCCCGAGGCGGGGCGTGCACATCGAAGGAGAAACATGGCAGATGAAGAGGCTCGGTATGAGGAGGAGCTCAATTTTTGCAAGACCTTTTATATGATGGCAGATCGTGTTGAGAAGTTGTTCTCAAAGCTCGAAAAGCAGGAAAATGCAGAGGGGAAAGCTCCAGAAGGACAAGGTTCAGTACATGGAGGTGATGGGGGAGATCCACCTCCTTCTCCTTCTACAAGTGAAAGTTCTTCTTCTTCTCACCATCATAATAATCGAAATTCCAAAGATGCATCTAAAAAGCCTTTTTTAAAATTAGATGTTAAATTTGATCTCCCCATGTACAATGGTGAAAGCAATGCAGAAAAGCTTAATAATTGGATTAGGCAGATTGAGATCTACTGCAGGATTCAGCAGATCGTGGAGGATGAAGCAAAGATTCAGTTGGCCTCTTTGCGATTAACCAGCACCGCTCTCGTTTGGTGGGAGAGCAAAGTACAAAGCAGTAAGAATGTTGGTAATCTTTATTCCTCTTGGCCTAATTTCATTTTTGCATTAAAGGCACAATTTTATCCGTTGTGTTACATGCAAAAAACTTTAATGAACTGGCAATATTTAAGGCAAGGTAAAGGTCAGGATGATGTTCAGAGTTTTACAAAAGAATTTAGGAATCAAGCACTAAATTTGGGTATTGCACTTGATACACCCAAAATTGTAACTAAATACATTGGATCGTTACATAATTATATTAGACATTCATTGTTATTTTTTAAACCAACCACTATTGATGCGACCAGTGTAAAGGCCATTCATATTGAGAACAGGGGCAAATATGACAAAGATGACCAATCAAAGAGAATGGCAGCAGTCAAGAGAAGGGGAGCAAAGCCCTCTTGTACCCATTGTGGGAAAGAGGGGCATGATGAAGAGAATTGCTGGAAGCTGCACCCTAAGCTGAGACCTGAAAGGAATGACAGAAATGGGAAACAGAAGGCCGTCGCCACTGTACAACAAAGCCAAGATTCTGAGTCAGAGGAAGATGAGAAAGTCACAGCTACAGGATTTGCACGAGGTAGGCCTGTTGACTTGGGGTCTGACTCTGGTGATGAGATGAAGTTTGCAGCCCTGGGGGTCGTGACAAGAGGACCCATAGATTTGGGGTCTGATTCTGGTCATGAATCAAGGATTTCAACCAGGACACTTCCCTCAGCAGGACGCCAAGAACTTGAAGAAATTAACCACTGCATCCAAGCAGAGAATGTTGAGCTAAGGAGGCTTCTACAGGAGGCAAGGGATGAAAACCAAAGATTACTACGCCAGTTGCAAGACAAGGATGAGGTCTTGGAACAGCCGCAGCATAGCTGTCGCGAGGTAAAAAGCGATTCTCCAATTTCATATGATTTTCATGATGATGAGTTTGCTGCTTTTGAAAACCATACTACAGGGATTGGATCCAAGCTAATGAAGAAAATGGGATATCAAGGAAAGGGCCTCGACACCCAAGGCCAAGGCATCATAAACCCCATCAAAGTCAAGGAGTTGCCGCGTTATGCAGGACTCGGGTACGTCCGAAAGGAGATGGGGAAAAACTCTGATATGGCCAGTAACCAACCAACGACAGATGATGAAATTCCTTCCTCACAATCCAGCGATAGTGAAGGCTCCATGAACACTTTTCGAAGAAACACCAAGGGGAAGCGCCCCAAGGCAGCCCCGAAAGTTTGGAGGAGAAAGAATCGTTGTAATCATTGCAACAAAGAAGGACACCAACAAACCACGTGCCCGATGCTCCATGTTCCAGAAACATCGCCAGAGGAGCCGAAAGATGAACATGTCCAACAGATGAATCCGCACCAGTCACGATGGTCTGCTTTGTTAAGATGGTTTTTTTAGGAGTAGTAGCTTGTTATGGCCACCGTTGTAAATCATACGTTGCAATGTAAAAAAAAATGATGGCGTGTTTCCCATCACTTCAAGACGCAACGATGATATTTTGGCCTTTCCTTATTAGTATTTGAGGCATTAATTACTTTTTATGTAATCCTTGGCCAATGAGTGTGTGCTATGAACTCTTGGCAAGGAGGGGTTGTTGAGTCATGTGTGCATGATTGCAAGAATGTACCAGTTTCGCGTGCAGGAGATTGACAGTGTGGCTTTGACAGTGTGCTAATGCTTTTGGAGGACCAAAAGCTCCTCAGTGGGGAGGATTGATCCAGGAGGATCTCGAGACACCAAGGGGATGGATAAAGGCTCGAAATTCAAAATGGTAGAAAGGAGTAGTTGATGGCATCAGTTGAAAGGGCTCGTCTTCCTAATCGCGATGGCGCGAACAGTTCGTCAATCTGAGCTCGTATGCAAAAGATAGAGCCCCTCAAAAATTGGTATGGCAGAGGAAAAATGGGGCCCAGAGGGTGCCACATGGTATCCAAGTAAGCACGTGGGACCCACATGGCAGCTTGACACTTGGCATTCCTCTAGTGACCTTCTAGACCTACACAAGAGAACAAAAAAATTATTATTTTTAGGTTATTAAAAAACTATATAACAAATTTTGTTTATAGTTATTAAAATAACTATACATAAAAAGTCAAACCCAAAAAAATATATATATATATAAACCATATAACAATATGGTTATAACCAAATACGTGGAGGTCATGAAATGGTTATGTAAATACCATATAAAACAAAAACCCAAAACAAATCAAAAAAACCAACGTATCACAAATACGTGGCAAGGTAATGGTATGGTTATATGAAAAGGAATATGGTTATAACCAAAACCATAATATATATTAATCCCCTCATTCACGTGGACATAACATATGGTAAAGTTTGGGATACGGTTGAGTACACGGAACGTTGACCACAGCGCAGGGGGCTTGGGTAAGGCAGCCACGTATGTGGTCCCGCCACCCATGCGTACTATAATAAACAAGAACTTCCACCGTTTTTAATGTGGATCATTGGGAAGGGATGGGACCACGTTGACCACAGCGCAGGGGGCTTGGGTAAGGCGGCCACGTATGTGGTCCCGCCACCCATGCGTACTATAATAAACAAGAACTGCCACCGTTTTTAATGTGGATCATTGGGAAGGGATGGGTGTGGTCCCGTGAGGGCCCCCGTCCCACAACAGTAAAAAAAATAATATATGTTATATGTTGGGTAAAGTTTAGGGTGTAGTCTTTAGTGCGATTTTTTGGAGGCTTTTCTGGTGGGTTTTTCTGGTCAAATTTCTCTAAATTCCGGCAGCAATTTATTGAAATCGCAAGTTTGATAGGTAATTTCTACACAATCAAAGCGTCCTAGGGGTTTTTCAGGGTGCTGAATCCAAATATGCAGTTAAAAAACCATTTTAACTAATACAAATCAAGATTTAACCTCAATTTTTTCCGCCGGATTCCGTCACCGGAATCTCCAAAAAGTCGCACTAAAGACAACTCCAAAGTTTAGTGGGGTTGGTAAATTATTTGTAAAATATGGGTTTGATAAAAATAACCCAGGACAATATTATGAATTAATTCACCTTAAACTTTATATAAATTCATTTTTTACCATTGCCAAGGGAGGAGATCAGCGGCACGAATTTCGAGACAAGGTGGTGGAACTTTGAGCACTGAGAAAAACTGGTGGAACTTTGCTTGAGCAGAATTTTTGCAGGAGGGTGATTTTGGTCTAGTCTCAGAATTGGACAAGTTTTATATGGATTTTGCACCTCTCAGTGACGGGAATCCATTGGCAGTGTCAGTTTTTGCAGCACAGCTCTCCAATTTTTGGGCACTTTTCAGCATGGAGGTATAATGCTCCATTTTGTAAATTGATGAATGTAACTTTTTGATGCCATTTTTTTTAATGAATGAAGGCCTCCCCATTGATCGAGCAGGGCCCGGAGACGTAGTCCAAGAGGGACGAACTCCATTATCAAGCTTCTTGTCTTCTTGTCATGCTTATGTATTTCTTCTTCTTTTTCTCACATGTGCACATTTAAATTTCTCTTTGGTTAAGCTACAAACTATTTATGTAATTCTTTTCATGCATCTATAAACAAAAGATAACCTGGATCACTAGGTAAGTAAAGGTATGTTCTTTTCTAGCTTTTAATCATAGAATTCCTTAAACACTGAAGTTATAATTTTTGGAAAATACTTCACCATATTTCCTTTCTCATTTGAAAAAAACCGTAAATGCCTTTAGTTGGGGGGGAAGGTACATCCATTTATTATCACTTCATTCCATTTCATTTCATTTCATCCTTACATACTTGTCCTAATCAATTATGATTGCATTATGGCTCACAAATTATGTGATTTGCAAATAAATGCCTAAATGATGAGCATATTATATGGCTGATTTAAATATGCATTCTTAAATATGTTCAATGAATCTTATTGCAACAAAAAGAAACAAGATATTGATACACAAGAACCAATATCAATTAAGATTTGGTTGTCACACAAGAACCAACCAAACATGTTGCAATTCAATGTATGACAAGGAATACTTTGCGAAAACAAATGAAATTGTCAAATGCAAAGTTTAAGGACAACTTATATAAGCCAAGCACATTCAAAAGCAAATCATGATTAAGTAATGCAGTATATTGCATGAGGACATGCAATAACGTCAGTTGGATGGTATGTAGAGCCTCCAAAATGTATTCAAAATATCATCCACTCTCACCTTTATCGCCACCATTTCACTCACATGTCGCACCTCCATGACCATATAACCTTTCATTAGCTTCCATTTTCATAATTATATGGATTCCATTTGTGTTTTCCAAAAGCCAATGATTTCTAGTATTATAAGTGAATCAAATGGTTAAAACTTAGAAAAATGACATATACTTGCTAACACCTAAAAGTGGCTTGAGTTTCATGACATGTGTAGGTCATTTGGAAGCTTCCAAGGCACACTTATGTGGCCTCCAATGCTGAAATTCTAATTATCTTCAAGATGTGAAAGAAGATTTGGATAAAGGTCAAAGAGGATATGTGTCTCATCATTACATATTTGAGTTGTAACTCTATGAGATTTTCTAGGGATCTAGGGAGAGAATAATGGACCTCCATTAATGAGGTGGCTTCTTATGTTTTTGTATAAATAGAAGATCCTTATCCTTTGAAAGGCATGTGTAAAGTTGGGGAGATGCTTATGTTTTGAATATAGAATTTGGATTTGACACCATGTTTATGAGTGATGTTCACCTTGATTTGGTTATGCTTGCATTTGGAGCCTCTCAACTTGCCATCTTTCATGCTTTTGGATTGGCCACCTACAATGTGTGAGATTTATTGTTTTTCATAGATTAAGATTTATTTATTTCATATATTTTCCTGTGTGAGAGGTTAAGAGTGATTGTCTTTATTTGCTTTCTACTTAGAAGTTAAGAGCAATTGTGTTTATTTGCTTTGATATATTTTCCTATGCGAGAGGTTAAGAATGATTGTTTTTTCTTTCATTTCTGAAAGAGTGGTGTGCTTTTCAGTTCCCACAAGATTGAAAGATTATGATTTCAATTCCGCGCACTGTACTATAATTGCACTATAATTTCTTTTGAGTTGATTGTTGAATTAGAATAGGTGAATTTGGTTTGTCGTTATTTGGTTTTGTAGTTAGATTGATCTAAATTGAAAGTTGATTTCTAGCATATACAATGACACACACTTCACAAGTTTTACGAAACCCCCAGATTGACAATTAAATGATAGGTAATTAATTTGCCTCAACATCCACCTTACAACTCCTTATTTCTTCCTTCAATATTATCAATGTGTCTTCCAAATGAGAAGAGTTCCCACCTCGCTGCTCATCTGATTCATAGGGTGAGTCTTTATAGTCTACCATCTTGCTAGCCATTTTGACCTTTCCCCTGCAAGGCATACTATGTTAGCTAAACCAAATCACAATAAACAAATGTAAATTAGTAAAATTCGGGGAGGATATCTCATCTACAAGATCATCAAATCAGTGTAATACATGTATAACATAATCATAACAATATATAAACATATGATACATAAGAATATAACCATGGAACCATTAACCTAGCTAGAGTCAAGTCATTAATGCATGATCATATCAACTATACATACCATGACCTCATTTATGGCAACAACAACCATACCGACATACATTCACAATATGCAAGCATAAACAAAATGTAACTAATAATACACTCATGATGACATACTTCATAACAACAATATCCTTTTCCACATGGTGACATCATTACAACCATGAATGACACCATGCATATGGAACAAACAGATATACCACAAGGATGATTAATCACACGTGCAAACGACACGAATGCATGACCAACAGACTACCCACCCAGTGTGAGGGGTGAACCATGCTCTGATACCACTCTGCAACACCCTCCTCCCACATATACCTAAGTAACCGACCAACTGGAGTGAACATGTGACGGGAAGCTACTATGATTGGATTCAACCTCCTATGTGACCTTAAGGAGGTGGAATTGATAGAAACACAACATAAAAAACCTCCACATCAACTACAAGACTCGAAGGAACCATCCCAACCTCTCAAGTAGCTAGGCCCTGGGTCCCATTGATGGTTTTGACCACTTGACCTATGGACGCTCTCATGCCATATGCCTTCCAGCATTCAATAGGCTTTGGACGCTCTCATGATAAGGCAAGCCAACATCCAATTACTATTTTGCTCATTTTTGTGCTAGTGTCACTGAAATTTGAGCCATTTTTTCAGGCCCAAAGCCCAGGTCACTGCCCATAATTAAATTACACCTTCATAACTATAAGATAACAAGGAAACAATGATGAAAAACTAAATACTTAAACAAGCTCTTAACGAGACTCCTACTAGCCATGATAGGCATTTCGTCAAACAGATAAAAAAATATGTAATATACATGTGTAAACAACATATTTAAGCATAGGGATATCACACTTATCTAAGAATCACTAAGAACCATTGTTCCATCATATCATTTGCTGCATTATCATCTATAAGATCATAGATAGAATGTCCTTTCATTTACAAGTAAAAACATGATGAAAGACATACATAGCCCCTCTCATAAAACACATCCATAATGAGCATAATAGCAACGTAAATACCAATGAAGTCACAACCATATGATCCACATATAAACTAGCATAATACTCCTAGAAATACAAGAATAAATAACCTCATATTGATGATGAAAAATCAAAACCCAGAATGGGACTACCACATTCCACCCGACCATAGAATGGTTGAGCCAATTCTCTCTTCAGTCATTCACCCCCTTGCAATATTCCAAGCATGAATGTGGGACTCAAGCCAAAAGAACCAACTAGGGCATCCCGAGGTTAAACCACCTCACCCTCATCAATAGAAACCAGTCTTTATCGTAATCCATCTTGGATGACTAGGACAACATAATAAATATGTAACAACAGGCTTTACCATGATCTCCACCAGATCACTAGGCCAAACAAGCATGTATGCCATTGAATTTTGCCACCTACACCGTGAGTAATTTTCCTATATCCTAGTTTCTTAGGCTTTACCACAATCAACACCATATCAATAGGTCCTAAACCGAGACCCGCTCTCCAGGCTTTACCGCATATCACAACTCGGGATTACTAGGCTCAATGGAGAGCAATCCACCTCTTGGATTTACCTTATATCCTTCCATTCACTAGCAAAAAAAAGAAAGACTTCACCAAGGTTCTCAAGGACATGTCAAATCCACATAGGAATATTTTAATTGGCATTCAAGAATAATGAGACCTCTAGTAATGTAAAAAATGAAAACACGATGGATACAAGCTTCTTAAGTGAGATAGGTCAGAAATAGGATGTTTTTAATTGATAGATACATAGAGAGGACATATTCAACTTAGACTGAATATTATATTCCCTCAATATCACCTTACCTTCAATAAACATAAGTTGATTATCATCACGGTGCATGGGGAACAGAAAGTGATTGAGTATCTGGAAGTCATGATGTTAGTACAAAAAAAATTAAGAGAATTAGGGAGACGTAAGAGGTTTGTTAATGAATTATATTCCTACATCATATTTTTTGGCAGTGAAGTTGGTACCCATGTTATGTCTTGATATATTCCATAAATACTTACTTTGAGAGAAGTGGTTAATCAAGTTGTTTTGTATGGGCAAGCCAAAAAGTTGAGTAAGATGCAGAAAACACTCTGGCCTAAGTTCCCAATAATGTTTGGTGACATAATATCGGAGACAAGGGGTATGAAATCATAGAATTCAAAGAGCTTGAGGAAATTTGGTTATTAACTTTTCCCCATTATAATTATGATCCTCAAGGTTTCATTGGCAATCATTATATAACAATAAGTTATATTAAATATTTTATTCATCGGGAACCACCTTTCGATGAGGTTTTTATATGCATTGATGATTTTTAGCAAGATGTCCAAAGAAACAAAGTCCTACATAGTGAATCAAGATGACAATTGAAAGAATATAGAGAGGAACTGTTGAGAAAATTTATGTACAGTTCCTCTATAAATTAGTGGAATTACAACACCTTGTTTATCATAATGGAAAAGTAGTGGAAATTGAAAAATTAGAAGGTGTTGTTGTCACATGTGAAGAAGCTTAATCCACATCAATACAATATATGAATGAGAAACAAGAAACTATAGGAAGAGAAAAGACTGCAGTAAAAGAAGAAACAATTGAACAAGATATTACTGTCATTGAACTCAAAGAAATGGAAGTACCTGAGGAGAAAGAAAGACAAGTATCTACTGAACCTAGTACAAATGAAAATGAGAAAAAAAAAGAATCATATAAAAGACTAGATACTATATCTAATGTATCTCCTTAGGCATCCGTAAAACTGATTTCCACTAAGATTCCTTGGGAATCCTTCTTGTTTAAACTAGTTTATGGATTAGAGCCAATTGCAGATACTATTCCATCTTTGACAGATTATTATTTTAATAGTCAAACAAAATCAATTTTCTCAAGAACAAAGAAAAGAAAACAAGATACTCTGGAAACTGTATTTGAATTAAGTTGGGAGGCTTAGGGTGACATAAATGAGAAATCTCAGGAATATTCCCCATATTTAGGAGCTTTTGTTAATTACAATCAGTATCACCTGAATGAGATCGTAACTTCATATGGCAACAATTATAAAAAAAAATAAAAAATGCAGGAAAAATTGAAGAAAAATAAATTGTTTGGTGAAGAAAATTGGCAGTGGTATTCTGCTAATTTGATTCAAGGACTTACTATACAAAAGGAAAATATAAAGAATGATTTTCAAAAATAATTGAAACAAGAGAATGAAAAACATGGACAACAAATTTAGGAATTGAGAAAATTACATGAATATCAAACCGATATCTTGAAGGAAGAAGAAAAAAAATCACATCTTTGCAACAGGAAATTGAATCTCTTAAATATCAAGTGAATGAGAATCAATAGACAACACAAACTCTCGATATTTTTAAAGATCAAGGTTTACAAATTTGTCCAATTTTAAGGAAGAATCATCAAAGTTCTATAAAAAAAATCGATAAAATCTCAATGGTTTATCAAGAAATTAAAGATTTAAGTGAAAAAATTAATTCATTGGTGGAATAAGAACATCAATTAAAAGAAAGTTTCTCTCTATATTTGGCTATGAAAACGAATTTCAATCTACTAAAATTCCAAGAGTTTATAAGGGATACAAAAGATTGATGCTTACTTCGCTAAGTTGCAAGGAGAGAGAGAAAAAAGAAATCAGAGCATCCATAAAAAAGGCATATGAACAATTTTTATCAATTTGGGAAAAAGGAACATACTCTATAGAAGAATTTCACCTATCAGGAAGTAAGTCATTAAGGGAAGTAGTTCCAGGAGAATTAAAATAGCCAACAGAAGATCTTGTTGGCAGGGACAAAGTAGAAATTAAAAAAAAAAATCTAGTTTAGACAAAACAAAGTTTCCGAAAATTTATGCAACTGCCTTTTGAGAAAATCAAGCTTATTGCCAAGTTTGAGGTCAAATATGAGAGGAAGAAGAAAGAGGCACAAGGATCAATTTCCATGTGTCAGGCCAACATGAATCTGTTTCCTCCCATTTACTTCTCTGCACTATACTACTTATATTCACAATGGGAAGCTTATATCGAATTACATGCACCTGACCTGCTACTTAGTACCAATTACGAAGACTTTGAGGTTGAGGAGAAGATACTTTCTTGCCTTCCTGATTTCAAGTGAACATACAAGATTTCAGAATTTAGTCTTTATTTTCACAAAAAACTATTGGTTTTGATGTTCAAAGACCTATTTTACTTTATTATATTTTAGTATTTATAGACCTTTATGTGTTGGTGCAAACAATCCATAATCAGTGAAGACTGCAGACTTGAATGTTTTTAATCAATTTTAAAATTCCAGCTTTTTTCAATACCATTTTAAGTGCTCATGTGTAATTAATTGTAGCAATTATGTGAGTGCATTATTTTAATTACTTAATAAATGCACCTAATTTTACTCTATGACTTGTGTTGTTTGATTCCGAAAGAGTGTTTGATAATTGTGTTTAAGATTCATTGTGAAAATTTTGCAATTCATTTTTTTTATAATTAGAAATTAAATAATTATAGATTCACTTATTCCTAGTTGATGATTGTAATACAATAGTAAAATGTAGGCAAATTTTCTCTTCTTTATGACATAGAAATTATTATTAACTGACTTTAAGTTATGCATGTGTAAATATCCCAAAAAATGCTACAAAAACTAGCTAGGTAGTATCAAAATCCAAAAATATTTTTGAATTTTTTATTCAAATGTTCAGCCAAAACTTATTTGTTCAATCTTGTGAATTAAATTCCAATTAGGAATTTAAATTTTGTGATATTATGCGTAGTGTTATTCTCATTTAAAGCCTTTAATTCTTGATATTTAGATTTATTAAATCATTGGTTAAATCAACATTTGTAGTTGACATTGGTACATGCATAATACACAGGACTTTGGAACAATATGTCAAAGTGTCCAAGTGAGAATTGGTTTGCACATTTTCATGGACCACTTTCTTTCATCATCGAAAGCAAAAATATCTATTGTGCTATGTAACAAAAGTGGCCCAAATTTTCTAGACACTGAAGTTTGATTATTTTGCAAAATATTATATTCATGGCCATCAATGGCTTGATTGAGCTATAAATCTTAGTTTAACTTTAGTTTTAGATAAACAGTGAAATCTTTATTAAAGGTGCTACAAATCCATACAAAAAAAATGAAACTTTGATCGAGCACATACTAACTTGTTCCAAGAGGATTTTTTCCACCTATCAACAATTTCTTATTTAAATTGAATGCAAGGAAATCAATTTTTGTAGCCATAATTGTGCCTTAATCCCTATTCACATTCATAATAAATATAATATAACAAACTTGTCTATTTCTTATTAAAATGTTTATCATTGTATATGGCACAATAAACTTACTATTCTTTTGAGCACTGTTGTACAGTTTTCTCTACAAGATACATTCTACTAGTTTTCATTGCGATGTTGTTTCTTTTTATGTATGTGTGTGATTATGTCAATTAATATTGATATACCTATAATATGAAGCAAAATGTGACAACACATTCTATGTTGAACCTCGATTGCATACTGAGTATGTTGACAGTCCCAACAAAAAAAAAATTATACACAAAGCTAGCACAAGGAGTTGGTCAAATACTTGCACATTTTGTAAAAACTTCTTTGTCAATTACTATGTTCTTATATTCATTTGTGTCAAGTATTTAGCATGAAATAAAACTGCAACTATAGAACTTAGAGTTATCAGACTGTTGTTTTAACAAATTAGGTTTTTTTAGAACATATGTTATTTCTTCAGCTCAATCAATGTTCATGAAAATTATTCTTCTAACAACTGAGAACAAAGACAAACACAAAACAATGTGCATTACTTGTCCACTTGACATTTGTTGTATACTTAGAAATGTGCTTCCAAGTTTGCGAATAGCTCCAATTTTGTTTTCTCGACAAGAGATACAATTTTTTTCCAAATTCGTTTAAATGAACTTGTAACGGAGAGGTAATTTTTTTCATATAAAACTTCCAATATGTCTTTGCACGATAGGTATCTAAAATAGATTGATCATTTGTGTTTCATTGCTAGAATATGTTATCGTATTCAATTGTCTCAAGTGTTTTTCTTTGAATACAATTGTAACTAGATATAAATGTAAACACAAACAGACAGGGGATATAGGCTTTGAGAATCAATTACTAAAATTCTTGGAAAATTTTGTAGTGTCATATAGCATATAGACTTATGATACCAATAATTGAGTTGCGAGTCAAGAAAAAAATTTCCACTTTGCACACAGTAAACTCTCTTCACAGCCTATTGGACAGAGGAAAATCCAGTCTTCTGTATTTCTTTGTTCTATAATTATTTGGTATGAAACTTATATTCTAAATATTAACTTGATAATTTGTATTCTTGTTCTCATGTTTACAACAGACTTTTTTTCCCTTTGTGTGTCACGAAATCAATAAAAACAAAAGCCTTAAATAATTTTTTTATTTTTTTCTGAACACTTAAGTCGCACCAGTTTCAAAAATAAATTGTAAAAAAGATACAAGCTCTCGACCACCCGACCTTCTGACCATACAATTAGGAACTTGAACTGACCACAATTTTTTTAATAAATAATTAGGCCAACCTAGCTACCTCCACATTTCCGGACTGTGAAACTACCCAACCAAATGAGTTCACCTGAATATGGTCTACTCGAGATAACGATAGAATAAACAAAGAAAAAATTCAAAGAAGATGCTAGACTTTCTGGCCTCCTAACCATACATTCGGTTCAAAAAAAAACCCATGGCAGTCCCAACAGTAATCTTATAATTTTCATACTTTCAAAGCCAGTTACTGAAAGCCAAGTGCCCTTTATTTGTTTGTTTTGAAATTTTTTCTTTTGTTCATCACAAAATGAATAAAATAAAATCCTTAAAAAAAAATTTTTTTTTTGGAATTAAGTGGGAAGTCCAATCCAAAAACATTTTCTAGAAAAGAAAGAGGCACTTTCGACTACTCGACCTTCTCACCACCTAACTACCAACACAGAGTGATTATTTTTTTTTTTTTTAAATAATCGATCGAACCTCTCACTTGAACATTGTCGACTCTCAAACTACTCTACTTCCCGACTTGAGCCTGACTATGAAACTACCAACCTAATGATACCACCGACCTATCAAGCGATTCCACCTTCTGACCAACCGACTTAGAACACTGAGTGACTACGATTTTTATAAATAATTGATTGAACTCTTGCCCTCAACATTGCTTGATTGTTAAACTACCTGACCTATATACCTCATCATTACCCGAATATCAAGCTACTGGACTTCCCCACCTCAACTTTTTCCTACTGTTAAACTACCCGACCTAATAAAACTTCCTGAGTATGGTATATTCTGACTCACAATAGATTAAGTGTCATAAAACAAAAAAACAGTTGAATGTAAGACATCCTGACATCGTAATCAGCCCAATACTAAGTCAGATATCGAATCCAAAAATATTTTGAAAAAAATATAACCTCTCGACCACACGAATACCAACTCGGAGTGACTACAAACGAATATGGCCTGACCTCCTAACCTTGAACTAAATGGCTTTTGACACTAATTTTCTTATGTTGTAATGCAACTATTACTTTGTCCTGCCAACTCTCCATTACCCACCTCATTGCTTGAATCATGTAGATAATCCATGTGCAATGTGTAATCGTACAACGGGAGAATCGTGTTGGACCAATCAAAAGTTTTCCCGCCCACTGGCCTAACTACAACAAGATAAGTCCTATCCAATTCTTTCTATAAATTCAACATTTCTCCCCTTTGCTCCACACTGAACATTCTTTCTTATTTTTCAAGAATGGTTATGCCATGGCGCTTTGGCTCTGCACCACGCATAGTCTTTATTCAACATTTCTATAGTTTCCTCAAAGACCAGGTCTTTTATTGCATGAACTACGTCCAGCTAATGCTCTCGATTGTGGGATTCTCTAAGGAATTCATTCTCCCTGTAGATCTAAATGAGCACCTCACCACTCTGTCGAAGCCATACTAAGATGTTCCATGCCGTTACCCCTTCTAATCTTGTGTGATATCAACGTTGAGGGATTACTATCCAGTGGCACTTCTCTACCTTCGGGTAGTGAATTCCTTGCATGGTGGCACACGCGCTTCTGTAGTTCTTATCTGGAAAAATATTGGAGCTACCTTACATCAAGCTTCCATCTCACTTGCCTCACACCAACTATCCTAGAATCCTCACGAACTCTTTATGTAACTCCTCCATGTTGGATACAGATTGTCATTGATGTCAATATGGCAATATTCAAGAGGAGCAGACCAAGCAAGAGGAGCCAAGAGGAGCAATATATATATATGCCATATATATGTCAAACAAGAGGAGCATACACAACTATCTGGAACCTATCGGGAGCAGAGAAAACAGAGCAAATAGAGCAATATAGAGCAAATGGAGTATAGACAGAGCCACCAAAGGAGCAGATGGAGACGAGAGGAGCTAACAGAGCATGAAGCACCACCAGAGGAGCCATATATATGTATATGTCACATATATATATGCCAAAGAATAGGAGCACACAGAGACCGATCAAAGGAGCATAGAAACAGAGCGGAGGACACAGCCATCGGAGCAATAGAGGAGTAGACAGAGCATCAGAAGAAGCAGACAGAGTAATCGGGAGCCATCGGGAGCAGAACTCATATAGATATATCCGGTTACGTTATCGGGTTTGTAAAACCCATGTATGCATGCTTTAACATTATCGGCGGTTAAAAACCATATAAATATGCATATAATGCAAACAGAGGCGGAAGACTTGGTTATATATGCAAATACACCATCGGCAACAAAAACTATGCATATATGTGTTTAACACTATCGGAGGCGCAAACGGAGGCTAAGGCGTGTACATAAGCTTTAACACTATTGGTGGATTTGAAACCTTATTCACGGAAGTGTTGAAGCTATATCGGGTCCGGCACACAATGTCGCATCGGAACTTCGGGAGCGACGATACAGTGTCAAGTGGGCCATTGCGATCGCCGATAGCGATATCGCATTAGACCTCCACCAAGGGCAGTCCCTGATTGCGATGAACTGTTGCGGACCCAACGGGAATATAGATTGTGGCTTAATATCATATCGCATCCGGTTCATTGGAGCAGTGGTGTATCGGCCTTCGGTCATCGGCAATGTTTTAGGCTCGACTTATAGGAGAACCTCTGGAAGCGCCGATTGCGATAATATACGCGGACTCGATGGCATATCACAGTTAGATTGAATGATATATCGCATCCGCGATAATTGCATATGTTATAAAGTCTTCCCACACCCAATCGCCGATTGCGATAAGCATGCAGACCCGACGGGCATATAAAACATGGTTCAATGCAATATCGCATCCGCAAGTGGATCAGCCCATCGGCCATCGGCCATTGGCGACTGCCGATTGCGATTACAAGGCGGACCCGATACAGGTTTAAATGCGGGTGAATTAAAATTTGAAGTCTGCCTTTAGCATTTTTTCGCTTGTTTTTTCATATATTTCCTATGTAACTCAAAATTGTATTGCGCTGGGCTTGTGAGGCAAAAATGCATATGATAATTGTCCCGATAGTTCAAGAGGTTGAATCATGGCGATTATGATTGCAATAGAATGTGGCTGTCCCTTAAATGAAGCGGTCCCTGTGTATGCCTGCAATCATTGGAAAAAAGCAGCGTTGTTACAGTCTTTTAATCAGTAAGATGTGTTCTTCGTTGATTATTTGGCACACTCCATTGATTCAACGTGTCTTATGAGCATGAATAGACAGAGGAAACCAAAAGACGGGAAGCTGAAGAAGCGAGCGAGTGTTGAGGAAGCTGAAGCTGAAGCGAGCGATGAGGAAGCAAAAGAGCCAGCGAGTGAGCGGAAACGAATCGACAAAGGCATGAGGATGTATAAAACAGTAAAAACAGAGAACAGTTGAGGTTGTTGGTCTGTGGTATAACCTGTGTATGAGATAGTGGAAGTAGTAGAGGCAAAGGGGGCAATAGAAGCAGCGGAAGCTGAAAAGAGTGCAGCAACACACCAGTGTATACCAAAGTTGGGTTGGAGCCCAAGAGGTTGGAGCCTCAGAATTGAACAGGATTGAAGTCCTTGGGAGTTGGTGCTCCTAAGTCCAAGATTGGTGTCTTGGCAAAACAGAGTTGGTGCTCTGAAGGTTGGAGCCTCACTGAAGTCCAAGTTGGAGCTTGGCAACTACTCACAGTCAGAGATACTTATATGTATTTATTTCATTGCACTGTCTTGAGTTTTAATAAAAGCATTTATTCCAGCTGTTGATTTCTGTGTTCAGTATATACATATACATATCTATATATTCTTTTGGTAATCACTAGAACGAAAAATAAGAAATACTGATTCACCCCCCCCTTAGTATTTCCAACAATTGGTATTAGAGCCAGCTTCTTCATTCTAGCCTAACAGCTTGAAGAAGGATCCGCAGCCATGATGAGAAATCATGAAGCATCAGGAAAACCTCCTCTATTCGATGGCACTAACTTTGGTTTCTGGAAGAAAAGAATGACCTACTACTTAATGTCCCTTGGACCTGAAGTTTGGCATCTTTGTCAAACTGAATACCAAACGACTTCCACTCTTCCAACAGACCAAGACGACAGGAAAGCCTACATCGCAAATGCAAAGGCCATGAACTCTATCACTAGTGGAATCACTAATTCCGAGTTTACAAAAATCATGCACTGTACCTCTGCCAAGGAAATGTGGGAGAAGCTAGTTGGCTTGTACGATGGAGACTCAAAAGTCAAAAAGGCAAAGCTTCAAACTCACAGAAGACAATTTGAAAGTTTGAAGATGGAAGATGAAGAAGATATTGCAGCATACCTCCTTCGAGTAGCTAAAGTAGTAAATTCCCTGAAAGGATTGGACGAAAAAGTGGAAGAAAGTACCATTGTTCAAAAGGTATTAAGGTCTCTTCCAGACATATTTGACTCCAAAATAAGTGCTATAGAAGAAGCAAAGGATCTAGATGCCCTCAAAATGGATGAACTCCATGGAATTCTTACTACCTATGAAATGAGGAAAGGTGGCCCAAGCTCCAAAGATGCAGCATTCAAGGCCTCAAAGTCAAAGAAAGGGAAAGAAAGGAATGATTGTAGTGATGAGTCAGATGTGGAATCCGAATTGGCTCAATTTGTACGAAAGCTGAAGGGAGGATCTAAGCTTAAAGGCAAGTATCCTCTTATCTGTTTCAAATGTGGTAAAATAGGTCATTATGCAGCAAAATGTCCTCATAAACATGACAGTGATGATGAAGGAAATTCTAAAAGAATGGCACATAAAAAGAAAGGGTTCAATAAGAAAAACTTCTTCTCCAAGCAAGATGAGTCTGATGAGGATGAGTTTATGGTCATCAAAAAGAAATCAGATGAGGAAAGTGATCATGATGAAAGCCAAGAAGCATTATTCATGGCACTCACAGATGATGATGACTCGGGGCTAGAAGGAAATGTAGATGAACTGTTAATAAGCGCCATTGAAGAAAACGAGAAACTACAGAACAAAATCATTTCTCTCAAAGTGGAAAACGAGGAAATAAGAAGGAGAGAAGATCTCTTGGAAGCAAAGCTTAAAGAAAAAGAAGAGACTTGTGAAGAACGCGAGGCTGAAATAGTATCTTTGAGAAAGGAGTTGGAGCAAATTAAAAAGGGTTGTAAAAGCTCTCAAATACTTGAGACTATTCTGAAAAATCAAAACCTCAACATGATAAGTCTGGAATAGGTTTCAAAGGAGAATCCTTAAGCACTAAGAAAAGTGCGAAAAACTATGCCGGTGCACTTTCCTGCAATCCAAAAGATGAAAAAGTATGTTATCAAAAGTGCATCCCAGATTCCAAGAATGAAGAAAGAATTACTCCAAAGAAGAATGTGGAGTCGAATCATGGACACTACAGTAAATACAAACCTGTACTCCACCAAGGGCCCATCAAAAATCCAAAGGACGAGGGAGGAGTAATTCCCAGGAAGGAAATCGACTTAAACCGTGGTTGCTTCAAAACCATCTTTCTTGGACACTGCTTTCACTGTAAAAACTTCGGTCACCAAGCTAGACACTGTATGGCTCGCAGAAGTGAAAAGACAACGCAAAAGGACCGAGTAATCAACTCATATGCCCCCAAAAGGCAGGGACAAATCAAAACCTTCAATTCATTTGATCCCTTGACCAAATTTGATCTGACTTGCTCTTTTTGCTACAATAATCGACACTATGAACAAGACTGCCGACTCAAAGGAAGAAAGACGAGTAGCAAGAACTTTGGCATGGACAAATGCGGCCTGGCTCTATTTGCCCAAAATAATGGAAACCAGTGGTTTGTGGATAGTGGGTGCTCCAGACACATGACAGGAGACAGAAGGAAGTTTATCTCACTGAGCAAAAAGGAAGGGAATGTGTCCTTTGGAAGCGGAACTGGCAAAATTGCAGGAAGAGGAATAGTTACTTTGATCAATGGAAAAGGAAAAGCTCAAGATGCTCTGCTAGTTGACGGACTCAAACACAACCTTTTGAGTGTCAGCCAAATCTGTGATCAAGGACATAAGGTTGTTTTCAGCACCAAAGACTGTGAAATAAGGAACTCTACCTCAGGGAAACTTGTGGCAAAAGGGGTGAGAACACCAGACAACATTTACATTCTGAAAAAGATTCAGGAAAATAAATGCTACTTGAGTCAGACAGATGAAAGTTGGTTGTGGCACAAGCGACTTGGACATACAAGCTTCGAAAATTTGATCAATATCAGCAAGATCAAAGCTATACAAGACATCCCAAGGCTGTTCAAACATAATCAAGCAGTGTGTGGTCCATGTCAACATGGAAAGCAGACCAGAACCAGCCACAAGACAAAGGAACACTGTACATCGAAGCCCTTGGAGATCATCCATGCTGATGTGTGTGGGCCAACTAGAAATCAAGCACTCCAAGGAGAAAGGTACTTTGTGTTATTTGTTGATGATTATACTAGAATGATGTGGATATATTTCATAAAGTATAAATCTGAAACTTTTGAGTGTTTTAAGAATCTAAAATCCCTTGTAGAAAATGAAAAAGATTCAAAAAATAAGTGCCTCAGAACAGACAGAGGAGGAGAATTCACATCAAACGAGTTCAGTAAGTTCTGTAATATTCATGGAATTAAAAGGGAATTCTTGGCTGCCAGAACACCTCAGCAAAATGGGGTAGTTGAAAGACGAAACCGAACAGTCCAAGATATGGCAAGAACCATGCTATTAGCAGCAGACTTACAGCCTAGATTCTGGAGAGAAGCAGTAGGGATAGCTGTCTACACACTGAATCGAACTCAATTAAGACAAAACTGTGATAAAACTCCTTATGAGCTATGGAAAGGAAGACCTGCTTCGGTGAAGTACTTCAAGATCTTTGGAAGCAAGTGCTTCATAAAAATAAATGATGGCTCACCCGGAAAGTTTGATTCTCGGGTTGATGAAGGGATATTTCTTGGTTACTCTACACGGAGCAAGACCTACAAGTGCTACAATTATCGACTGAAGAAAATAGTGGAAAGCATTGATGTAAAGGTTGATGAAGATCTTCCAGAAAAGGAAATTGAAGAACATGAAGATGACTTTCTCATTGAAGAAGAAGAACCTAAAGAAGAAGAAACAGATGAGAAAGAAGGAGAAGAAGAAGAGGAAAGAGAACCACCTAATACCCCTTCAAAGATGAAGTATGTCCAAAGACATCATCCAGAAGAGCAGATCATTGGCGATAAAGATGAAGGTGTGCAGACCTGAAGAAGGATAACAATCACACCCCAGAGAAAAGTCATTGCCCTCCTATCTATGATAGAACCAGAAACATTTGCAGAAGCAAGTAAGGATCCTCACTAGGTAAAAGCCATGGAAGAAGAAATGTCCCAAATTGAGAAGAACAAGACATGGGAGCTGGTACCTCGCCCAAAGGACAAAAACATAATAGGAACCAAATGGGTGTTCAAAAATAAAATGAATGAGGAAGGACAGGTTATCAGAAACAAGGCAAGACTTGTCTGCAAAGGCTATTCACAAATTGAAGGAGTTGACTTTGAAGAGACATTTGCACCAGTGGCCCGTATGGAAGCTATCAGGATGTTCTTAGCATTTGCTTGCTCAAAAGGATTCAAAATATATCAAATGGACGTGAAATCAACATTTCTAAATGGGGAACTCAAGGAGGAAGTCTACATGGAGTAGCCAGAAGGTTTTGATCTGACAGCAGGAAAGGACCTAGTTTATAAGTTGAAAAAGGCTTTGTATGGATTGAAACAAGCTCCTAGAGCTTGGTATGCAAGATTGGATCATTATCTACAACAACAAGGCTTCAAAAAGGGAGTGGTTGGAAGTAATCTATACATAAAGACAGATCAAGGTAAGTTACTAGCTACTCTTGTTTATGTCGATGATCTGATTTTTGCTAGTAATAATGATGAAATGAGCCATGAATTTTCTCAAAGCATGGCAAAAGAGTTTGAGATGTCAATGATAGGAGAGTTGTCCCACTTCCTTGGACTTCAAGTATCTCAAACCAGAGCAGGATTGTGTATATCTCAAGCCAAATATCTAAAAGACATGCTCAAAAAATATGGAATGGAGGACTGTGCACCCGTGAGTACACCTATGACCACAAACTGCAAATTGAGCAAAGATGATGACTCCCCTCTAGTAGATGCAACTCATTACAGATCAATAATTGGAGCCCTTCTATACTTAACAGTTACACGACCAGACATAATGCAAGTCGTAGGAATGGTGGGAAGATTTCAATCTGCTCCTAAACAATCTCATTTATTAGCTGTAAAAATAATTCTCAGATATTTGAAGGGAACTTCTGATTTTGGCCTTTGGTACCCAAAGGACTCAACACTGACAGTAACTGCATACACCGATGCTGATTGGGCTGGAAGTATAGATGATCGGAAAAGTACTAGTGGAAATGCATTCTTCCTAGGAGACTGTTTAGTATCCTGGCTCAGCAAAAAACAGTCATCCATATCATTATCCATAGCCGAAGCCGAGCATATTGCTGCAGCAGACTGTTGTTCTCAGATACTATGGATGAAGGAAGCTCTAAAAGATCTCGACATATGTACAGATCAACCGATTATCGTCTATTGTGACAACACAAGCGTTATCAGTCTCAGCAAAAATCCAGTGATGCACTCAAGAACCAAACACATACCAATCAAGTATCATTTCCTCTGTGAGCAAGTAGCTGAACAAAACATCGCTCTGGAATATATCAGTACTAAGGAGTAGATAGTTGATATTTTCACAAAACCTCTTCCTCAGGAAGCATTCGAACATCTGCGTCAAAAGATGGGGGTTATTTCATTATCATCACTCAAGTTCATTCATAAAGACACAGCAGGACAGGGGGAGCAGTTTGACAGGGGGAGTTCATATGCATTCCTTTGCCATTGATGTCAAAGGGGGAGAGAGCAGAAGAATATTGCCATCAATAACAAAGGGGGAGATTGTTGGACACAGATTGTCATTGATGTCAATATGGCAATATTCAAGAGGAGCAAACCAAGCAAGAGGAGCCAAGAGGAGCAATATATCTATATATATATATATATATATATATATATATATATATATATATATATATATATGCCATATATATGTCAAAGAAGAGGAGCATACACAACTATCAGGAGCCTATCGGGAGCAGAGAAAACAGAGCAATATAGAGCAAATGGAGTATAGACAGAGCCACCAAAGGAGCAGATGGAGACGAGAGGAGCTAACAGAGCATGAAGCACCACCAGAGGAGCCATATATATGTATATGTCACATATATATATGCCAAAGAATAGGAGCACACAGAGACCGATCAAAGGAGCATAGAAAAAGAGCGGAGGACACAACCATCGGAGCAACAGAGGAGTAGACAAAGCATCAGAAGAAGTAGACAGAGTAATCGGGAGCCATCGGGAGCAGAACTCATATAGATATATCCAGTTACGTTATCGGGTTTGTAAAACCCATGTATGCATGCTTTAACATTATCGGCGGTTAAAAACCATATAAATATGCATATAATGCAAACAGAGGCGGAAGACTTGGTTATATATGCAAATACACCATCGGCAACAAAAACTATGCATATATGTGTTTAACATATCGGAGGCGCAAACAGAGGCTAAGGCGTGTACATAAGCTTTAACACTATCGGCGGATTTGAAAACTTATTCACGGAAGTGTTGAAGCTATATCGGGTACGGCACACAATGTCACATCAGAACTTCGGGAGCGGTGATACAATGTCAAGTGGGCCATTGCGATCGCCGATAGCGATATCGCATCGGACCTCCGCCAAGGGCAGTCCCCGATTGCGATGAACTATTGCGGACCCGACAAGAATATAAACTGTGGCTTAATATCATATCGCATCCGGTTCATCGGAGCAGTGGTGTATCGTCCTTCGGTCATTGGAAATGTTTTAGGCTCGACTTATAGGAGAACCTCTGGAAGCGCCGATTGCGATAATATACGCGGACCCGATGGCATATGACAGTTAGATTGAATGATATATCGCATCCGCGGTAATCGCATATGTTATAAAGTCTTCCCACACCCAATCGCCGATTGCGATAAGCATGCGGACCCGACGGGCATATAAAACATGGTTCAATGCAATATCGCATCCGCAAGTGGATCGGCCCATCGGCCATCGGCCATTGGCGACTGCCGATTGCGATTACAAGGCGGACCCGATACAGGTTTAAATGCGGGTGAATTAAAATTTGAAGTCTGCCTTTAGCATTTTTTCGCCTGTTTTTTCATATATTTCCTATGTAACTCAAAATTGTATTGCGCTGGGCTTGTGAGGCAAAAATGCATATGATAACTGTCTCGATAGTTCAAGAGGCCGAATCATGGCGATTATGATTGCAATAGAATGTGGTTGTCCCTTAAATGAAGCGGTCCCTGTGTATGCCTGCAATCATTGGAAAAAAGCAGCGTTGTTATAGTCTTTTAATCAGTAAGATGTGTTCTCCGAGGATTATTTAGCGCACTCCACTTATTCAACGTGTCTTGTGAGCATGAATAGATAGAGGAAACCAAAAGACGGGAAGCTGAAGAAGCGAGCGAGTGTTGAGGAAGCCGAAGCTGAAGCGAGCGATGAGGAAGCAAAAGAGCCAGCGAGTGAGCGGAAACGAATCGACAAAGGCATGAGGATGTATAAAACAGTAAAAACAGAGAACAGTTGAGGTTGTTGGTGTGTGGTATAACCTGAGTATGAGATAGTGGAAGCAGTAGAGGCAAAGGGGGCAACAGAAGCAGCGGAAGCTGAAAAGAGTGCAGCAGCACACCAGTGTATACCAAAGTTGGGTTGGAGCCCAAGAGGTTGGAGCCTCAGAATTGAACAGGATTGAAGTCCTTGGGAGTTGGTGCTCCTAAGTCCAAGATTGGTGTCTTGGCAAAACAGAGTTGGTGCTCTGGAGGTTGGAGCCTCACTGAAGTCCAAGTTGGAGCTTGGCAACTACTCACAGTCAGAGATACTTATATTGTATTTATTTCATTGCACTGTCTTGAGTTTTAATAAAAGCATTTATTCCAGCTGTTGATTTCTGTGTTCAGTATATACATATACATATCTATATATGCTTTTGGTAATCACTAGAACGAAAAATAAGAAATACTGAATCACCCCCCCTCTCAGTATTTCCAACACTCCAAACTGCTCATGAGTTAACGGGGCATTTGGCTATTGGCGAGGAATCCTTATCCTCATTGCCAACCTCCATGTGGTGGAAATGGACGCTCATGCACAATAAAGGGTAAATCTTGTAGAATCACTACAACAAGACATAATCGACTGAAATACATTTGTTTCCTCTTTAGCAATAGTTTTTTCTAAACATATATCTTAATGTACACATTGACCGTCTGTGTCAAAAGAGAATATTTGGTATAGATTTGTACATTAATACAAGGAACCTTAGAACCCAATTGCTCTAATTAAACTTCTTTTGTAATTTCAATAGATCGTTGAGGTCTTTAACATCATTTATTGAAATTTATCATATCATTAACCATTTATGAAAATTTGTTATGGTATTCTTCTTCAATCTGAACTTCAGACACTCCGGAATTACCATTGTTTACTATATCTACATATTTAATTTTTCATGAAAGCATAGGACACATGTGCCCATGCATAATCATAACCACTATCAATATACAAATTAGGAAAATATCGGTTCACGATTGCATTGCATATATATTGAAATCAACACATATTCCACCTGTTATTTACCTATCTATCACAATGACAATGCAACATAACCCATTAATTGCAAATTGTAATCCTACAATATTTATCTTTTTTGTCCGCATTAAAATTGAACATTGCCCTCTATCTTGTCTCTACCAAATGCTTGTTTTTCTTTTGCAGCAAGTTTCATGTCCCTCCCTTACAACTTCATCTTTGGTCTTGCAATCAGTCCATAAATTATGTTACCCTTTTCTCCTTGTATTATTTAAGGCAAGAATGGGCATGAATATTTTCCTAAGGCCACTTAATTTCACGAACCATCTCCTTTACTTCATGGAGCACTAAGCCTTTAATTCCTATCGTCAAGTTCAAGATTCTTCTTTGAACAAAAAATTGTATCATCCCTAGATGAATTCTCCATTCTTAGCTCTAGAATCAATGTCCTCAGTCTCAGTCAGTCACCTCTTTGTTTTGTTATTCCAAATATTACAACATATGTACATTTTTTTTACAATGCAGGTCATACTAGAACCTTTGGTGAGACTATGACATAGACAATAAAACTTCTTAAAACTAGTAACTAGCAAATAGCCTGCTGAAAACTAGTAACTGGAAAATACCATTTTCTATTGTCGATTCTTGTTTGCTAATATTATGTGTGAAGTGAAGAAAATGTCAAATTCTTGTAGGTGTTTACTTATTTGTTTTAGAAAATTAGCAAATTTTGAAACATCTCTCTTCCATTTCCATTTACCCAGATGACTTTTGGAATGGGAATATATATAATGCTTTCACTTGTGAAACTAATAATTGTAATATCACAACACAATTAAACCAAAAAAACAACACAAATGTCATTTTTCAAAAAGATAGCTAAAAGTAATTCTTGCAAAAAAAATTGTTTTCTCATTCCATGTAAATAAATACCAATAAAAATAGAATGAGCTCCAAAAAGCCATTTTTTTCTTCAATTAACAACAATTAATAAAAATACAATTAGAAATTAAGGTTAACTTGGAGACTAGAAACTAAAATGTAATAGTTTGGTTTTAATTTCAACATACTTGGCCTTATTATTTTTTTGTTTTTAGCAATTACTTAGGTCTAAGCATTCCTTGTATATATGAACTTGAGCTATAAGTTCATCTTTTCCTTGGAACATAACATCATAACTTACTGAACTAAAAACTACATGCACATGAATCATGTATACAAATAAGGAGTGACATGTCACCACCTAACTCTTGTTAATCTTAGCTATTACAATTTTAATATTTTTTTTAAATCAACATTTTAAATATATTTTTAAATATAAAATAATTATATTTCTATTCTAGCTTTAAATAATATAATTTTTCCATTTTTAAAAAAGTATACATTAGATATGCTTTTAAACATAAATTAAATATATACACAAGCATTTTAGAATATTTATTAAGATGAATATTATAAAAAAGGATTTATGTAGATAATGGATATAGCTATATTAGAGACAAAATCTAATCCATGCTAAAATAGATGGCAACGTCTGTAGCCATTGATTTAATTGTTGACTTGGATATTGGTGTTCTTTGGTCAATGTAGACATTTTATTAATCCTTTAGAACTATAATATTTTTCTTCTCAAGAATTATTTGACAGTGGACAACATGCATACTTGTTTATTATGAGTGTGTATGTTCCCTTCCCACACATATGGAATTGCATATTTTTCTTGACCATGATATAATTATGGATGGTCATGCCCCTTACAACATGTTTATTTTTCTTATCGAACACTTTTAACATACAATTATGTATTATTATTAATGTGTAGGGACTATCTATTATGTAGCACTTGTTTTAAGCACTTCCATTGAGATTTCAAGTAATCACATTTTGTGAATTTGCATACCTCAACATGAGGGCAATGTGTGATTCCCTCCATGCTCAACATGCAGTGGACATGTGACTTTCCTAAAATAAAATAAAAAAAGTGAGCTATAATAAAAAATAATATGCATATTTAATTATTCTTAATTAAAGTCATTATAAAACATCATATTTTGATGCTCACATGGCATAATATAATTTCATATTTTAAAAAGACATAAAATAATTGGAAGTAAAAAAAGTCATAATAACATGTTTAAACATTATAATTTTCAAAATTATTTCAACATAGGATTTGAAAATCTATTTTAATTGATTTCTATGCATACCAACTTTTTATATATTTATATGTATAAAGAAAATATTAAACACGATATTTTAATGTTGTATATAGTAAAATATTCAATGTCCAAAGGAATAAAAGTAATTGAATATTAAAAAATAAAATAAAAAATATCTAGTACTTCTTAATAAGAGGGAAATATGTAATTCATTGAATTATTAATATAAAAGTAATGTGTAACATTTACAAATATTCATAATAATAAATAATTTGGTGTGGGTCATCAAAAAAGTATTTCAATATTATGTTTAAATAATATTGACATATATTTAAAAATATATTAATAACAAAAAATCATTTTAATGTGAACAATATAGTCCATAGATAAAAAATTCAATACACATGTTATGTGAAGTATTTTAATGTCAACTAAGTATATATATTATATATTGTTAAAAAATAAAAGTTATTGTTAAAAAATTTAGAGTCTCCCTGTTTTACATTTGGTCTTTTTTGAGGTATATTTTTTTGGTCATTTTTTATTGAAATTGAATAAAAAAAATTTGGACTTACAAATTCAAGTTATATACTCTATATAACATTTAAAAAATACAATTTAAACAAAGAAAACTCACACATTGTATATAGAGAAAAAAACATTACAAAGAATTTTTTTTTTTATCTTTTTTTATTTTACACTCTAAAAAAACATGTTTACATTGAAGATAGTTGATTCTTGTGGACTCATCCTAAATCCATACTTGATATAGATCAATATTAAACAGTATTGTTCTTTTTCCAATATTTTTAAACCAATAAAAATTAAAATGAGTCAAAATTAATTCTATATATCTTTAATTATTCATCCTATTAAAATGAAAAAAAAAATTACCAATACACTTATGAAAAAATATATTAGTTGATTAAAAAATAAAATAAAATAAAAACAACACTCTTTTAAAGTAACCTTGAATAAATCATAATTTTAACAATAAAAACTAGGAATTTAACAATTCTTTAAACGAATATTTTGAATTTAGTGTACTAATTAAAAATGTCGCGTCTCCCTATAGGTAATGGAAGTTATGAAAAGACAGAAACACCGTGCAATAATGTAATGTGAGCTGTACAAAAGAAAACTATTCAGTGCATTGTCGAGATCGAGTACTAGGATACACCTCATTCATCCCCATCACTGATGCTATTTGTCTAGCATGTCAGAGCCTATTTACTTTTCTATAGAGTTGAAAATAGGAGTTTCCATTACTGATGGCAACCGAGGATAAACATCGTCACGAATGATCGAAAAAAGTATCATGTATTTTATGGCTCGTAGCTTACATCAACAGAGGCAGGATTATTTTATTATCGTAAGTGACTTGTTTGTGAAGTGGATATTTGATTATTTTTTTCAGTGCTGGTAATTTTATGTTTTATATAGATTTGTGAGTAGGAGGTAGGCTTGCAGGTAGTTATATCTAGATTAGTTTAAGTTTGTCAGAAGACAATTTCACTAATCCAATTTTTCATTAATTTTTTTTATTTTTTATTTTTTATTTTATCTATAAAACTCTTAGTTCTCATTAATCCACCAAAAAAGGTAACAAGAAATAAATGCTCCAAAAAATGGTGACCAGAAATAAGTGCATTTCCAGTGTTTTCACCACAACACAAGTACTGCAACTAAGCAAATTCTCTAAAAGACGAGTACCGCAACTAAGCAAATTCTCTAGATTAATGTCTAAATTACTCATTCGTTTCAAAAAAAAAAAAAAATAATCTATCATTTTTTACATCTTAATTTTTGTTCAAACTGTGAAATAAGTTTAAATTGGTCCCAAAAATAAAAAAAAAACCATTCCATGCCTGATTACATATATATGACTAAGTCCGATCTCTGGTAGAGTAGTTATGTCTTTTTGGTTGCCATCTTCCAGCAGGTATCAGCTTTCGAGGCGTGTATGGAATCTTCAGCTGACATTTCAAGTACTCGTGCCTAGCGGTTGTCGTTAAAAGAATGACGAGTAAAATTTCGAATCTTGTGGTTCCTGAGAATCCTCTTGGTTGTTGTGCCGTGATGGTGTAATATTCTCACGTTAAAATCAACGCAAAGAATGCATGACTACCTAACAAGTACCATGTGGATGTGTGACCTTAACTAAGAATATGTGTGCGGCCCGGATCATCCGGATTTAGTTGTGACATCCTTATAATTATTGATGCTTCTTCTGATTTGATTTTATAACCTCTTAGAATGAATGAATCACATGCTCTAAACTATGAGAGCAACTCAAACTGCAGTTAAAAAGCGAGCTACGCTATATAGTTAGTAAATCGTCGGAAATCCACGGGACGACACTAATATCGTGATCACTTTCTTTTTCTGCCTCGTTTGTGTTAGCGTTTGGATGGATTGCGAGCTTAGCTCTGAGATGGGCACTCACCCAACTCAGTCCCAGAGCAGAGGAATTGGCAAGGCGAAAATGAGGTGCAGCACAGAAGGGCAACGGCGAGGAGAAGGCGTCTCCCCAACACGCACCGTCAAACAAAAAGTAAAGAAAGGTCTTTGGTCACCCGAAGAAGATAAGAAACTCACGAACTATATCATGAGAAACGGCCTCATGGGCTGCTGGAGCTATATCGCCCAGCAGGCTGGTAAGAACGCACGTCTACTCCAATTTCAATTACCATTTTTCTTCCTTTCCTACTCAACTCCAATACACTCAACACAATAATAAGTCTGACCCAATACAAATACACTCATATTTACAGGTCTGCAGAGATGCAGTAAGAGTTGTAGGCTGAGATGGATTAATTACTTACGTCCTGGGCTTAAACGTGGTGCATTTTCACTTGAAGAAGAACGACAGATCATACACTTGCAATCCATCCTCGGCAACAGGTTTCCGTTTTATCCAGACCATTCGTTCTGATCTCTTTATTTTTTCCGATATTTTTAAATTCAACTATTAATATCTCTCATTGAAATATTTTAAAAATCTGCATAGCCATAAAAATTAGTCATCTCATTTGATTCCCGGGCTTGCTATCTTTTATTAATCTCCACGACTACATCAATCAGGTGGTCTCAGATTGCGGTACATTTGCAGGGGCGCACTGACAATCAAATCAAGAATTACTGGAACTGCTGGATCAAGAAGAAGATAAAGTCAAAACACCACACCCACTCCACGGCCAACGGGGTGACCGACACCAAATCTAATATCCCTTCTCAACCCCATCGTATCTGCAATCCCAATTCAGTGTTTGCTCATGGTCTTGAACTATTGACGCCCTCTGACACTGTTCAGCCATACTTAGACGTCATACTTGAAGGACAGCAGCCACCTAATAACACTTCCAATGTAGTAACCACAGGCGAAAACGAGTTCTCTGTTCCGGGCGTTTTAGAATCAATACATGAAGAAGGGTATGATCAAAATCTGAAGCTTTCAATTGAAACAGACTGCACCAGCAACCATCTGTTTTGTCGTTCCCAAGTGGGTATTTATTCTACTTCTACCCGTACCCATGACTGCCTCCCTGCTCATGATTTTATATGTCCCAGTCTGCACGCTCAGGGCCATAATAATTATGAGACTGCAAAACAAACAGACTGGTGGACAGCTGGTACACTGCCACTATCTCTTGAAGCTGAAGCTGCCTACACCATTACAGTTCCTAATCTTAGTGAAAGCCAGTTGTTGGAAGAAAAATTGAAGAATCATATTGATAGCACGATCTTTAACGAAAATGAGATCATGATCGACTATTCGCTGTTCACAACATCTTCTGGAATAAGTGGATGGAGCTCCAGTAACTCCTATTCAAATATTGCAGGGAATTGTCCTCATCTCCCTGATCCAGTAGCTTCCCCATTTGGTGCCCTGTCGGCTGGGCAGTTTAACGATTTTCTATTTGATGATGATTACAAAGATGGTCTAAATTTGGGATATGATGTGGACTTGGAAGTCTCCAGTTACAGCTATCTGTGGGCTCAGAACAAGGAAGGTTGGAGGGTTGGCGATTAATGGGGCTCGTCAAGAATTCGTCATAAAGATGGGAGCGCAAATCTAATCCCTACACTCTTAGCAGAATGTGGAAAGTTGGAGATAGAGTGTGAGGGCGGAACCAGTTACACTTTGAGCGTTCAAATCTATTTTCTCTAGATACTGCAGTGTACTAGCCATAGCTGTATGTAGACAGTACTGCAACAAAGACTGCGGCATTAAATTATCAAACTTTCGACAGTTGAAGTCAAAATGACTTTCATGTATCGGCTCTAGTAATCTGCCAAACCTGTTATTTTTCTGTTTCTCCATAATATCTCTCAAATCTGTTAGTTTTCTATTAGTTTGCCGAAATATTGTCGCATAAATGCCTCGTTTCTCTGTAGATTGTCCGAGTCTCTCCGTCCATCTTTGAAATTGGCATATAACTTTTTATCAAAGTATTGTTTCAAGATTTAAAGAGTAAATATAATTATCTGTATGTAAATATGTAAGGCATGTACGTAAGAATGTCTCGTTGGTAAAAACTATTAAATTAAATTTAGTAATTTTTTTAATTAATTTTTAATTTTATATTGTGAAGTAAATATTTAGATGGTTATCTTGAATTAATGTTTATCTATTTAGATTAATTATTTATTTAATAGCAGAGGCATGAACATACGTGGTTGACTTGGAGTTGACTTTTTTAAATTAGAAATCAAATATATTTTAAATTAAAAATTAATGTGGCGTTTAATAAAAACAAAGGCATATACATCTTATACATATTTGGTTAGTTCCGGTTCAAAGAAATTTAAAAATTATTAATTTCATGCGATAGCTTTTTGTTAATATTAAAAAAAAAAAAAATTTGATAAAAATATTCCATTTTTAAAATAGATAAAATATTTTCATATATTTATGTTAATAAACTTTTATATAAACATTAAAGAAATAGAGTAATTAAAGATAAAAAAATAAAAATAAATTTTATTTATGTTATAAATATTTCAATACAAAGAAAAATAAACTATTTAAATATATATATATATATATATATATATATATTAACTAATATAGTTAAATTCATATATAAGGAGAAACTATTTGTGGTGATTGCGTATATTGATTATTTTAAAATGTTTTAATTTCTTAAAAAAATATAAAAAAATATAATAATTTAATCATTTTTCAATAATAAGGAAAATGTGTAATTTGTTTAATTAGTAATATAAAATTGAGATGTAATATTTTGAAAATATTAATATTAATATTAATTGTAACTTGTGGTATTTCACATGGCTTGGGAGTCGTACTAGCTTTTAACATGGGTGAATTTTTGCCCATGAAGTGTCAAATATGTGTCTTACAAAAACATGTGTCTTAACAGTACACCCCATCATTATATATAATTTCAAGTAATGTTACTATTTTGGCCTAAATTTTTATTTTTATTTTTATTTTTTATTTTTTATTTTTTATTTTATGGTAAATTTTCTCTAAAATCTAGCAAAGATTTGTAGGAATTCCAAATTCAAGTTGTGCAGTCTACTCAATCCAAGTGACCATTTATGCATTAAAAGATGATATATGCATATATATATAACCATTATAGACTCATTTTAAGTGGGGATTAAATCTCTTGAGATGCAAATACTTTTTTTTTCAAGTTTTTCACTCTAAAAGAGGTCTGCATATCAAGATAATTGATCCCTCAAGAGGTTTTTATAGATGCACTAATTGCACTAATAAATCCATCTTATCTTTGGATCTACCAAGCCAAGGGTTAAACTATCAAGATTGAAGCTTCTTTTTTAGTGCAAAACATGAAAAAAGATTTGTACCTAGAGAAATTTGATTCCTCCTATCCCTTGGTAGAGCCATAGTTAAAATAGATCTATGTTGATTCCTACTAATATTATTTATATTATATAAATTTTACACTATGTATATGAAAATATTTCCATTTTTTCTTTTATTCAATCCATAATTTAATCTCTATAGGTTGAATATTTTTAGTAGTATCGAGGATAGAGGGTTAAAATATATATCAATAGTAATTATAACATTTTTACTTTTAGATTTAATTAAAAAATATTATAAAATTAAATTAAAATATTTTTTTTAAATATTTTGATTGTGAAATGAATTATCGTTTTTGGGCATGTGGAATTGGTAAGTCATAGTATTGACCCATGGAATTGTGACAAAGTCTATTTACAAGTTAATAATATCTATGGTAAAGTGGGGATGAATATGCACGATTAAAAATATTGTTATATTATTAATATTAAGTTTTTATGTGTTTATTAATTATTTTAATTTATATCGTAAAATGGATCTTAATTTCTAGTTAATATTTATATGTTATATATTTTATTATTCACATGTTATATATTTTAATGTGATATGTATATTACAATTTTCCTTGATTTAAAGAATTCCTAATAATTTAATTAATAAGAATAAACTTATAATGTAACAAATTTAATTTTATTATTTTTATTACTTTAAACTTTTTATTATTAATTTAGCCAACATTTAAATGTTTATACTCATTTGTGAACACTACAAAATTTTTTCCTGCAAACTAGATTTATATTACTTTTAGCCTTTTATTATTTCTTAATTAAGCTAACATGTAAATGTTCACAAACATTTATACTACTACAACATCATCCACAGAGTGCGTTGCAGTATTTTATAATCAATGAACAAAGAGTGTTAGAGTAGATTGAAGTTATTCATAAACTATATTTGTGGAGAACTCTTTTTATATGATTTTAATTTACCCCTTCCAATTTTTTTTCAATTACATTTTGGAAATATCTTTCATTTATACTATGAAATATGTGTATAGGTGTATTTTTTTATCTTTTAATTCTATTGGTTATAGTATAGAGGATGGAAAATATATTGATTAGCATATTTCAACCATTTTATTAATGTGGTTGTCTCAATTAGCTAATAAGATGGAAAATGATAATGATTAGTGTATTTCAACCACTTTGTTAAAGTGGTTGTGCTACTTGACGCAAACATTTGTTTGGAGGATTACTGGTTCATAAATTTGGTTTACTATGGTTAAATATGTTAAAGTTATGGTTGAGAATAATGGATATGGTAAAAAAAATATGGTGACCATGGTTGTTTATATTAAACTAAAGTTGTCAATGATAGATAATGGTTGACCATAGTTGACCATATTGCTTATGGTTGATTGTGGTTTACCATAATTCACCATGTTGAGTTTGGGTGGAAATGGTTGACCTTGGTTAAATATAGTTGTCCATGTTTGACCATGACAAACTATGATTAGACATTTTGCCCGTTGACCATCTTCATGAATGGTTTGCCATGGTTTGACCATTTTTCCCATGATTCGGCTTGGTTGACTATAGTTAAATAAGGAAAATTTATGGTTGGCCATGGTCCTAATTGTCTAATTATGGAAGAAAAAGGAGGAAGACTTACCTTTGGAGAGATTAAAACTTAACTTCTCCTTCTTTCCTTCTTTCTTTTCACTTTCTTCCAATCCCCATATGATGTATCCAAAAGTATTACTACCGACTCTATCACATTCATCATAAAGGGTTGTTATTTATGAGAATTAGAGCTTTGTAAACATGTGAGCTCTTTTTGTTCCTGCTATCCCATCGTCTTTAAGTCCTAGCATGCCTTCTGCACAAAGATCATGATTTGTCTCTATATCTTGTGATTCATGCATATGTTGTATTTGTAAAACAATATTCCAGGTGTTTATGTCATCTTTCGAGTGGGACTATTCCTTGATCTCCTCTTCCCTATCCTCTGAGAAAATGGATTCATATGGGTGCCAACTTTTGGAATTATGAACCTGTCACTTCTAAGTTTTTGGAAGTTTTTTCTCTTGTGGGCACAAATCCTACAAGTGCCCTATTTGAAAACATGAACAACATCTATAAGCCATGTTTTCACAATATAAAGTCTAGATGCATTAGAAATATCCCTCATTCAACAAGCTATGATTTGGTAGACTTTTACCCAAAAAAATTTATGCAGTAGATAATCCTTATTGTAATCATTCACTGTCCAACTTTTTGAACTTTCCAAGAAAATTTCTAGTATCATAAATGACCTTTTTTATGCCAAAAAGGAAGAGAGAGATGTTGAAACCTAATGAAAACTATAATTATTGTTACAACCATGTTAAAGGGCTCAAATTCTGAAACCATGGAGTGCAAAAGAGCCCCACTCTTCCCCAATAACAAGGTCGATCCCCATGCTTTTGACATGATCTTCCTCGGAATCAATCGTACAATGAAAAGTCCTTTGGAACAAAAATTAATATCACAAATTTTTACACAAATTGTAAAGATCCATTGATGTAAAGGTTTTGACTTTAATTTTTTTCCCCAGCTTGCAGGAATGTGAAAGAGATGGTTTAGCTCTACTTTGTTTATTATCAAAGAAAGCATTTCCTCATTATTCTCTAAAATGTATGGTCTTGGAAGATCTTGATGTTGACCTATCGAGATGGGCTCTTCATGCAACGTCCTTGTATGAGTTTGAAATAGATGGCTCTTTAGAGCTCATTTATGCAACGTCCTTGTATGAGTTTGAAATAGATGGCTCTTTAGAGCTCATTTCTGCCCCCGGCAATGTGAAGGTTAAAAAAAAAAAATTCCTGGACATATTGTATGCAGCTAGCTAGCAAGAGTCTAACAATTATTTTTCTTATAAATAAGACGTTGAAAGACTACTAGTTGTTTCAATATCTATTTTAAATACTTCACCTTCACATCCGCATGAACCGAGATTGGTATATACTTTCCCTTGAGGATTGATCCGTATGAACCGAGATTGGTATATACTTTCAATTTTTTTTGTAAGATACGCATTATGTAGTCGATGTGGCAGGGTATTATTCAATTCTTACGATTAATTTTGAACAATGAATAGGCTAATACTGTCCATAAAGAGAAACATGGGTCAGCCAAGCGATCGAGATATGCATTGAAACCAAAATAGCAACCAGAGGGATCCAGCCAAAATTTCCCATATTAAGCATTGGATGAAACCATAAAGATCAAACAAAAGTTGAATTAAAGATTCCGCTTCGTGGAAGTTCTTGTGAACTGCACGGATTCTTGATGGATGGAATACAATGGCTTATCGGCTGCAGTCGTTGGCATGTCAGATTCTCATAAGGAATACCGCATTTTCCAGTGCAGAGACAGAAAATTTGAGCTTCAGTTTTTTCCATTAACCATCAGAATCCCATTACTTTAGTCATTGTGGATGCAAGGAGTAATTACTGAGTCAGCCTGTATCATTTTAAAATATTTACTCGTGGCTGCACGAAGTAATTACCGAGTCTAATAAGTGTGTATTAAAATATGGGAAGATAATTATTAAGTAAATAGTAAAGATTTAATTTTACAAATTTATAGTAATAGTAATATATTATAAGTTGAAATTTATCTTAAACTTAATTATACATTTTTTAATAAATTCATTTATTAAAATAATTTATATAATTATGTGTAATATGAACATTAGTAATGGTTTTTTTGGACATACGATATTAATAATGCACATATTAGTTCATGGTATTATAAAAAAATCTATTTGTAAATTAAAAATATTTATGGTAAAAAGTGGAAGTGAACCTCATAGTTAATAATCAAGTTAAATATTTTTTTTTAGCTATATATATGTTCAACTCATATACTAATTTATTTAAAATTAGTAATAATACTCACAATTTCAAACTCCCCGAATAAAGGTGCCCAAAGCCCCACTTCCTCTCGCAATGATATGATGCCAGCGCATAGGAAAGGGGTTGTGGCCCCCAATGGAGCATTACATGTGAACCCATCACTTCATTGATCATGGCATTAAGGAGACAAAAGGTTAAAAGGTGGGTTGTGGCTCCCACTATAGTGTAATGGAGCATTACATGTGAACCCATCACTTCATTGATCATGGCATCAAGGAGACAGAAGGTTAAAAGGTGGCATGGGTAGGTAGACGAGGACCCAATGGGAGAATTCTATCAAATTGGTGGAGTTGGATGAAAAAATTGGCACTATTGGTAGTGATCTAACCAATCCTAGGATGAAGACAAGGACCCTAGCGCAAATGTCTAGAGATTACACCCAATAGTTGTTATGGCTCACTAACTTTTTCCTTTCAAGAGTAGTAGTTTTTCTTTCTTCTCGTGTCTATGTGCTTCAGGGGTGACACAACCAACTTATCTGATAACTTTCTATTTATAAGATGGTCTAATTAGACAAGTTATTAGCAACCTCAAGACTCTGAACATATGTTACTCGTTAGACTTCTCCTTGTGAAGAAAAATAACATAAAATTATTTTTCTATGAGAAAGGAATAATGAACGCACATAATACATGTCTTATTGATCATATGAGGTTACAGATAAATAAAATAAGTGTTGTCTAAATATAGACAAGCTAACTTGGACTTGGTTGAGAGAATATCTAATCCATACATTAATATAGGACTACTAGTTGGAGGGAATCTCTCAACCAACCAACTAGGCCTAAACAGAGTCACAGAAAATAGGAACAGACTCAAACTTTGAGACAAGTGGGAGTTATTTGTTCTAACACTCCCCCTTAATGGTTACTTGTCTCAATCTCAATTAGAACGAAGTCTACATGTCTTACTACATGTTTACAAATAAGATCATAATATTGACGTCCATAAAAAGAAACAAGTTTTTGGCGAAATGCATGGGTGCCCAATTAATCATTAGTCTACTAGGATGTCCCTTCATGTACATGGTTCATACAATAGACATGTCTTTATACTTTTACCTCCCCTTTTATCATCATCATCGTTTCATGCATAGGGTTTTCTCAAGTCACCCTAAACCATGCTTAGGGTCTTCTAAACTATCACTGACCCTCCCTCAAGTGGATTTTGGATAGGCATAAACCTACATTACAAATTCATTTATAGGGATAACAATCTCCAGGTACTCCATCAACATAACTATGTTGACTTATTTATAATATGATCATGAATCTATTATTTATTCAACACACATTTACCTACAGTTGTCCACCATCCAATCTCATGTGCTGCTCTAGCCTATGTTGTTATAGTGCCTCCAAGGGATTTCTTTAGAATGAACATTCTTCTTTTGTCTTTTCTACCTAAACACACTTGATTATTGATTTCCATATAAAAATAAATCCATCTACTGAGGGACAAGGTGATGCAGGAGCATGAGGCTTGAAGAGAAAAGGCTTCGAATTTTATTCCAAAAATACAAAAAAAAAATTACAAGCAAAGGAGTGGGATCCTTTAGCTGTCATTTTACAAATATTTCTAGATAGGATTTGAGCTAGGATTTAGGGATTGAATTATCTTGTAATTAATTCAAGTAGTAAGGCTTAGTTGATATTCGTAAGGAGAATATTCCATATTCCGTGTAAATTAACCAATTATGTTATTTTAGCAGAATAATTAAATTTTGGAGGTTGATGACTGATACTCCAAAGAAAACCAGAGAAGAAGTTCCACCCGAACTTGAAGAAATCGTTTCTAGTTTTGAACGACTATCCTTAACGCCTGCAACCAACCGACCATTAGTGGTATCAGAGCAACTTATTGACACTGAACAGGATCTCAAAGATCAGAAAAATAAATCCAACATGGCTTTTAGAGTTGGAGGAAGACGTGGTGGTGGTCAAAGAAGAGGAAGACCAGTTGCAAATGTTGAAGTGTTGGAAGCTATGCAACAGATACAAGCTATATTAGAAGCAGTGGAAATGGGAAATCAAAGAGATGCAGGTGCTGGAGACGTCAGTGAGCCTGAAGTTGAAGCTGCAGAAGAAGAGGAACCTGCAGAAGTTACTCCTGAAATGAGATTCTTTAAATCAGTGTTGGGATCCACATCTAAACCCAGACTTGAGGTTTCAGTTTATACAGGAGGTTTAAACCCTGAGGAGTTGATAGACTGGATTAATGACATGGATAAATTCTTTGATTGTGAAGAAATGTAATAAGGAAAGAGAGTGAAATATGTTGTCACAAAATTGAAAGGACATGTAGCACTTTGGTGGGATGGAGTGCAGGTAGAAAGAAGGAGACTTGGTAAACAACCAATTAAAAATTGGAACATGATGGTGGCAAAGTTGAGAGGTAAGTTTTTTCCAAGTGATTATCATCTTTCATTATTTAGACATATGTAGAATCTTAGACAGAGGTCTTTGACAATGAAAGAATACACAGAGGAATTTTACAAAGTGAGCATAAGAGCTGGACAAATTCAAGATACAGACGAGAAGGTTGCAAGATACATAAATGGTCTCAGAATGGAGATCCAAGATGAGATAAGTGTTTTGTTTCCTAAAACAGTAGAAGAGGCTTATCAGATGGTATTGAAGGCTGAAGAAAAACTCATGAGGAAGCAATCTGCCAAAAGTAGAGGTACTTTTCAAGGAAGAGGAAGTTAAGGTGGTATAGGAAGATCTACAGCACCTAGAGATGGAGCTAGTAGTAGCTCGAGTCAGCATACACCCACAGAAGGTGATGCAAGTGGCAGAAGGAGTTTTTCCAGAGGAAGAGGAGGTAGAGGTAGAGGAAGAGAAATCAGATGTTACAGATGTAATAAGCTGGTACACAGAGCCTATGACTGCCCAGAAAACACAGGAATAAATCAGAGAAATATAATTGTTGCTTAGACTGGAGAGAAAGTAGCAAAGGTTCCAAAAGAAGAAAATGTACCAGAAAAAGGAGAATCTTTGGTAGTTAATAAAGTTTTGTTAAAGCCAGCAAAGGAAGTTGTTGAACTAGCACAAAGAAAGCTTTTTTTCAGGACTGTGTGCAAGGTTCAAGGAAAATGCTCTCAAATGGTAATTGATAGTGGCAGTACCGATAATTTGGTCTCTACAGAAGTTGTGGAAAAGTTGAAATTAAATACAAAGAAACATCCAACACCTTGCAAGGTGTCATGGCTTCAAAAAGGACATCAGTTGTTAGTAAATGAATAATGTGAAGTGGAGTTGCAGTTGGGAAAATACAAAGACAAAATTTTGTGTGATGTGATGCCTATGGATGTGTGTCACATATTGTTGGGAAGACCTTGGAAGTATGACAGAGGAGCTATGCATGATGGGAAAATGAACACATACAAATTTGGTAAAGATGGTATTAATCTTACATTGCTGCCCATGGAGGGAGAACATGCATCAAGAAAATCTGATCCAAAGACTGTATTGCTCAGTGGAAAAGAATACTTGCAGCAGATTGAAGAGGATGAGGTAAATTTTGCATTGATTTGCAAACCCAAGGTAATAATTACTTGTACTAAAACTTCTAATTTGCCAATTGAAATTCAAGAGATGTTGGAAAATTATTGTGATATCATTGTAGATGATTTGCCTAATGAGTTACCACCCATTAGAAAAATTAATCATCATATAGATTTGATTCTACAGGCAAATCTACCAAATAAAGCAGCTTACAAGATGACTCCCATAGAAAATGAAGAAATCAGAAAACAAGTTCAGGAATTGTTAGATAAAGGACTAATTAGAGAGAGTTTGAGTCCTTGTGCAGTGCCAATAGTGTTGAGTCCAAAGAAAGATGGAGGCTGGAGAATGTGCATTAATTCAAGAGCAATCAACAAAATAAAATTCAGGTACAAATTTCCTTTACCTAGAATTGAAGATTTGATGGATTGTTTAAGTGGAGCAAGATATTTTGCAAAGCTGGATTTAAAAAGTGGTTATCATCAAATAAGGATTAGAGAAGGAGATGAATGGAAAACTGCTTTTAAAACAAATGAAGGACTGTATGAATGGATGGTAATGCCTTTTGGGTTATCAAATGCTCCTAGTACATTTATGAGACTTATGAATGAAGTGCTGAAAGAATTTATTGGTAAATTTGTAATAGTATATCTGGATGATATATTATTTTACAGCAGATCTAAAGATGAACATATGAGACATCTTAATTATGTCTTATAGAAGTTGCAACAAGAAAATTTATTGTTGAATTTAAAGAAATGTTCATTTATGAAGGAAGAGTTGGTATATTTGGGATTTGTTGTTTCTTTTGATGGATTAAAGATGGATCCAGATAAGATAAAGGCAATCATAGAGTGGCCTTCACCGAAAATTGTTTTTGAGGTAAGAAGTTTTCATGGTCTTGCTAGTTTTTATAGAAAATTCATAAGGAATTTTAGTAAGATCAATGCTTCTATTATTGACACTATAAAGAAGGATAAACAACCATTTAAATGGACTGTTGACGTAGAAAAGAACTTCCAGCTGTTGAAAAGGAAGATCACTGAAAAACCTATTTTAATTTTGCCTGATTTTAATAAACCTTTTCAAGTGAAATGTGATGCTAGTGGAGAAGCTATTGGCACTGTTTTAAGTCAAGAGGACAGACCTGTAGCTTATTTCAGTGAAAAACTGAATGAATCAAAGAAGAAATATTCTTCTTATGATAAGGAATTTTATGCAGTTGTATAGTCATTGAAAAAGTGGAGACATTACTTGATGTCTAAGGAGTTTATACTTTATTCAGACAATCATGCATTGCATTACATTATGAAACAACCAAAGCTTAGTCAGAAACATGCAAAATGGGTAGAATATCTTCAAAGTTTTCATTTTGTATTAAAACATATAAATGACCAATCAAACAAAGTAGCAGATGCCTTGAGCAGAAAAATCATTTTAGTTCAAGAAAGTCAAATTCAAGTGTTGGGTTTTGATTTTCTTAAAGAATTATATGAGAAAGATTTAGATTTCGAGGAGGCATTTGAAGCTTGTAAAAATCATGTTTTTTTAGACAAGAGTAAGTGGCTAGATTTTTGTTTAAAAGAAATCGGTTGTGCATACCAAATTGTTCTATGAGAGAAAATTTAATCAAGGAGAAACATAGTTGTGGACTTGGAGGACATTTTGGTACAAACAAGACTTATGATCAATTGAATCGGTTTTATTTCTAGCCAAAGATGAGATCTGAAGTGGAAAAGTATGTAAAAAATTGTAAAGTCTGTCAGTATGCAAAGGGAAGGAGCCATGATCCAGGTCTGGGTGTGACAAAGGACCCTTCCAAGACCTTTTACTTTTGTGATGTGTTAAATTGCATTTTTAAAAGAACATAAATGAATACATTTGCATGTTGTAAAATAAGAGGAACATGACAATCATCAACACATGAAATAACAAGACGTTGATAACGGATTTCGTCTAGGAGGGACTACGTCTCCGTGCCCCGGTGTCAAGATGGTGTAGGCCACTGCATTAAGTGTTGTCAATAGTGATGATGTACATAGAGGTGATGTCGCTATCATATGAGGAAAATGCCCTCACGTAGGAGTGGCTCTAAGAGATGTTCCGCTACAGGAACTCTCAATCAAAACAAACTCCTATCAGTATGACACAAACTCATGCATGATCAACATCCCGCCAACATAGCATAAAAGGGATCTCGATGCAAACATGCATGACGACAACATGAGTATCCCATAAACATACAACAAAGGGATCTCAAAACACAACATGACGAATCATGACAACAAGTACATCACATAGATGATTTCGCGTCACATCAAGCAGGAATCATTAAAACAAGTAATAAACAAGATCCCTCATCAACATCAAACAGGGATCTGTGCTGCACAATGCATGGAAAAACAAGTACATATATACCTCACAACCAAGGGGCATCTGAAGAAGCAGATGTCAAACTGCTGAAGCTATTTGCGCCATTGATCTCACGGCATCGAATCACACGAAAATGGTTGCTCGCACATGAATGCTGACACCTACATTCCACTTAGAAAAGTAGATGAGGAATAGAATGAGAAAATGAAAATTTTGAATGCACCATCAGATTTTTTGGCGTCGAATAGTGTAAAATCGACTGTCCAATTTCTGAATTCTGAGAAATTGAGAATCTAGGGCTCAAGGAATCTTTTACATTCCCCCTAGATGCCTCAAAGATTCTGCGCCATGGGTGGACTGGAAATCTGCAACTCAAAAGGCGAATCTGACCTCGCCATTGCGGTCCCTGTGGAAAACCGTGAAAAACGACTATAAACTTGACTATATTCCAACACGAAGAAAAATTAGCTCCTCGGGAAAACTTCAAGGATCATGGTTTTACTCCCTGTTTCTACAGCAGTCATGGTTCCACCTGCATATTGAAAAGTGGCCAAAAAATGTAGAACTTTGATGGAGAAATGTATAGCGCCATTGCGTTCGTGACGTCGAGAAATGATGAAACCATATAAAATTTGTCAAAATCTGACAAAGTGAAAATTTGACCCTCCAACAAAATTCTACCTCGAACTACGTGCACTACCTCTTCCTGCCTCGAAATCTGTTCCGTGCCCTCCGTGAAAATGAAATGAGGAAGGTTTATATAAACGTCTCAGGCAAATCTCTCAAAGCACTGGCCGTTGGCGCCATGGCAATTTTTGGAAATGACAAGCATGGGGTCGGGGGATCAAATCCCGCCATGCCAAATTTGGCGCTTGTTTCTTTTTAATACATAACCGTTTGAATATTTTTTTGGGGTTTCATTTTGATATGGTTCAATGGTTATGTAACCGAGGCAACATTCTGTGGTATGGTGGTAACCGTTTGTTTAATATAACTAATATATCTTAACCATAGATTTTGAATAGCCACAATTTTTCGTTGGTTTTTTGAAAATATTCACGTTGGTTTTTTCTTTGAAATTTGTTTAATATAACCATATATGGTTATTTGTATATGATTTGCTAACCATTTAATATTTTATAGGATTTTTGTTATATGGTTATAATAATAACCATATTCTAATATATATTGTATTTTTAATGATTTTTTGTTTTTGTTTTATTTGGTATTTAAAAATATTTCTTTTGTCTTTTTGCAGGAATAAGGAGTTAATGAAAGAACGCCAAGTGTCAATGCTTGATGGGCTTCCATGTGGGTCCCACATGCTTACTGGGATGCCATGTGGCACACTGTGGGCCCCTCTTTTCCCCTATCATGTCAAGTTTTGAAGAGCTCTATCTTTCGCATACGAGCTCGGTTTGACGAACCGTTCGGACCACCGCGATCACAAAGACAAGGGACTCCTTCAAAACTCAAAAAAAGTCCCGTGAGATGGTTGGATTTTCTCAATAAGCTTGGAGAAGTATTCTTGTCCAATGATGAATTTAGTGAGGGATTTAGTGAAGGAAGGTGATAACCATGCATGGATGAGGTTAGGATGGGGTTGTTGATCATGAAATATCTTTGTACTACTGAAACTCCCGCACTACATCAACCATTGACACTTATCCATAAATCATGTAAACAAGAAGGATTTCAATTAACTGAGGAAAACAAAATTTCATGAGCTAGCTACCTATTTCATGCATGGGAAAACTTGCAAAATAATATGAACCCTTGATGACATCTAATGGAATAACAAAGATAGAAGAAATGAAAATTAAATTCTATTCTTGAAAACTAGTAAAATGCTGACCTAAGTAACAGAAAACCCTAAATTCCATGTGAAATCAGAATTTTGTCCTTTTGGGGCTGCATAGGAGTTCTTTCCTCAACCCATGGTCCCTGAGGGGAGGAGTGAGGCTAAATCCACCTACTAACATATTTCTGATATTTCTTTATATTCCTAAGCTAATCCTGAAGCATTGCACAAATAGAAGCAAAGTAATCAAATCCACAACTACTTGCAATGAAATGATGCTAAAGACAATTCAACTATTAATCTATAAAATCATCTAAACATACAAATACAAGAAGAGGAGCTTTCGCTGCTAGGGCTTGGCCCTAATCCAAGAGCTTCATCCCTCTGGGTCAACTCAGTGATGGATCAAGGAAATGCTCATTCTCATTATCAAAACATAAAATTACATAAAAATGTTTTCCACAAGTCTTGAACTCGAAAATGCCTAGTGTTTTTACATCAAAAATTCGAATCCTAATGAGGATGTAGGCCTCCTTATTTATGAAACTGAAGTCTCCAATGACTTCCTTAAATCTAGGTAGGCTCGGCTCCGAAACTCAAGATGAACTGGCTCTTTAACTGTACCTAGCTCGGCTGCCTTTTGATCTTCATGACTTGGCCGCTTGTAACTCCGAGCTAGTGTGCTTTGATGGAGGAATATTCGAATGAATGAGGAGCAAATGAGGAGGGTCTATCTCCTACAATCTCTCCTCCCTGTCTCATTCAAGTTTCAGCCCTTAATTAGCCAAAATTTCCATTATTTGCTCTCAAAAACCTGCAATCAATGCACATTAGTCCACTAGGCATAATATTTCACTTGACTCATCTCATTAAGCAAAATATAATCAAAATATGTAAGAAATTATGAGAAGAGTTGATTTGAATAAGCTAGGAGGTTTATTAAGGTCCATATAGTTACCCAATGACGAGGCTCATCATCACCCCCTACTGAAAGTGTTGCTCATCCTCTAAGAAACTCAATCTCTATCCATGTCTTTCATTGATCTAGTGGCCTCCATGAGATCCCATGCTTTTGCTATAGTTTCATCTTCCTATGCATAGAATCCTGCCTTCCTCTCTATCTCCTCCACCTGCTTTCTTTCTTCCTCTTCCTTCCTTCTTCCAACATTCCTATGAGCAGTGGTGGAATGAGTCTCAAGCCAATCCAATTGACTTTCTGTATTTGGAGAGCTTTCTTGTACATGGGTGTTCTGTTCAATGCCTCTCTCATTCTCTGAGGAGAATGGTACCCTCTTATTTTCAAGCTGTAGGGAAAATTGTTCCATCTCCTTTGGCAAGCTTGCATGTTGTCATCCCCTAACAGCCCGAACATGTCCTCAAAGTGTGTGATTGCTTGCTCTTGGGTAGCAAGGTACCTAGGTGCAAGTTTATGGTCATTTGAAATCAAGTTATGGGTGTTAATGACAACCATTGGATTTCATTTCTTAGCCCTTATCACGAGGGGTTTTGTTTCTTCTCTTGCCATTACTTTCTTCATTTCAGCAGCCCTTGCTTCCTCATGATTCATCCATGATGTTAAAGCCATCAACTATAAGTCCCCTAATTTTGAATTTGGATCCCACACATTTAGATCAGTCAAGGCCAAGTTGTGGAGGTAAAACTCAGACATTTTAGCTCTATCCTCCAAGGTTCTTTGATCACAGAGATCAACAAATTATATGTAGTCTTAGAAGGGCATAGTGCCTCTCTCTGATAAAGTTTTGATTTGGAACTGCCACCACTATTCCTTAAGATACAATGCATAGGACTTTGTTGGCATCCTGCATTGGATTACCGCTAAGGATAGACTGGCCATGGATGCCAATTGATTCTCTCATTCTTGTGCTTGTCCCCTTAACCATGCATTATATGCCTCCAACTGAGCTTTCATCATTGCCTCTTTGTCCCTCAGGCTGCTCAGTTCTCTGCCCATCTCCTTTACTTTCTCCTCCATGTGACCTATGTCCTCCACTCCTTTAGATTTGGAAATTTGCATCCACCTATGTGTTCTTGCCCTTTCTTTCTCAATTTCAAAGAATAAGGAGATGGAAAATTTCCGTGGAATGACCCTACCCTCTTCAATGAACCTATAGTAGGATTCAAGGTTAGGTTGAGGACTCAGTTCCCTCAACTCTGGATCATCATTCTTTGTTTCTTGCTGCATGATCCCTTCTTTGCCAAATTTCTGAGTTTCCTGTAGGTTTAGCAGATTTTCCTATAGGATGGTCTCTGCTTCCTGTAGGTCCTTCTGTGTCTCCTATTGGAGACCTTTTCCTTTAGATGATGCAGATCTATTGATAGGCCTCCTAACATAAGTGATAGGAGACTTGGGAGAGGCTTGTCCTGATGATCCTTCCCCTTGATTTTTCACAAGAGGAGCTATATTTTCCTGCTGTTTTGGTGAGTCTTCAATGACAATAGGAACTTTGGTGGGTGTTTGAGGTTTTCCTTACCTAATCCTTGTACTTTTTCTTATCCTAAAGTACAATGGAGTTTGTCTCTGTCTCTTCCATTTTTGCTTGATAGGGGTACTTAGGGCAGTGAAGAAAGTTGTTGCCTCTTTCTCAGTGGGTTCTAGAGATACCCTGGGTGAGTCCTCCCCTTCTTTGCCTTGCATTGTAGACCTCTGTTCTTTCTTGTCTTCTGTCTCCCCTTTTCCATTCTCCTTCTCACTCTTGTCTTTCTCCTCTTCTTCTCCCTCTAGTTCCTCACTCTGTTCATCAATTTCTTCCTTTGCATCTTCTTCTATCTCTTCACCACTTTCCTTCTCCTTTTCTTCCTCTTCTTCCTCCTCTATTTCCTCTTCATCCTTCTCTGTTTCTTCTTCATCCTTCTATGTTTCTTCTTCATCCCTTTCACTGGCAGTGGGGCTTTTTTCATATTCAAGGGCTTTTATGTCTTCCTATGTCTGCATGTCTCTGGACATTTCCCATGTGATAGGGAGTCTTAGGTTTTGGCAGACATCTTCTATGATAATTTGAATTAACACATGATGGGCTAGCTATTGATGGTTTCCGCACTGCACCTTAATTCTCATATCTATCACTGATTGAAGAAGAAAGTAGGGTATGCTTAGTCTATTTTGAGGTGTGTATGCTCCAAACCTTAGCTCTTGGAGAAGCCTAAAATGGTACCCATATACCACACTATACCTACCTTCACATGATATATACTTAATGAGGTGGTAGCTAATTTCATTCCAAGGATATGGAAGGCTTGCTCTTCAGACCAAATTTTTGTATTCCATTTCCTTCTCTCCTTCGAAAAAGAATTTTTTCTTTGCAATTTGGATGTTACCCTTATCTTCCTTTATCCAAGGAAACCCTAAAGGAAGTGTGGTGATTCTGCTTATGATTTTAGGGGTGAGATCTATAAAGAGACCTTTCACCACAATAGTGGCATGGGTCCTAGTCAGTGGTGTGAGGGGGAGAGCAAAGTCTTTGGCCACTTAATCATCATATCCCCTGAATTTTTCAAAGAAACCCATCCAATTGTGCCTTGTGAATATCTCTAGAACACAAGGGTGTTGATGAATTCTCACTGTGTTTGTGGGTTCCCTCTTGTTAAATCCCCCTGTCATTTTTCTCTGATGTATGAGGAGGGTTGTATATGTCTGGTTCCAAATTCTAATGGATGAGGAATTTTAAATGAAAATTCTATTTATAATTCCCCTAAACTGCAAACTTTTCAACAAAATAGAAGGGTTTTCTATATATTTTTTACTTGGAAAAGGTGGGAAGGTATAGCTCCTACCTCCATGTCACTGCCTGATGAAGCCAACCTTTGACTTTTCCCTTTATAATTGCTCACTACCAATCTTGTAGGTGACTATTCTATATCTTGTAAGATCCTGTAGGTGCTCCTGCGCTGGAAAAAAAATGTTCACTGTCTTTCCTATAGACTGCTTCAGAGGCCAAGAGAAACTTTGCTTTGATGTAGCCTTGAGATTTTGAATGGCTCTATGCATGGGAATCAACAATTTATTTCCTCATATGGGTGATTTGAGTGGGATGGTATGCCAGCAACCGAGTATCCATTTTTGGACCGTTGGTCCCACTACCACATATTCATTCTCCTTACCTCATAATCAACTCCCACTTCGGGCATCTATAACTTAACCACTTTCTACCTCATCTCTCCTTTCTCCTGACTTAATTATTGCCACATGTGTAATCGACTAATTGTATTCCCCTTATTGACTGACTGAAGGTGGTCATGTTAACTGGCCACCTTTCGCTTATAAAACCAACTCTTTCACAAATCTACATGTTTGATCATATTATGCGAACGAGAGAGTGGAAGAGAGATACATACCTATGGTAAGATGCCTTGATGCTACTTGTTGGAGAGTGAAGTCCTTACTTTGTATTGGCTGCATGTGTTTTTCTCCTTTCTTATTGTCCTCCTTTGATGTTTTTCCTTGATGTGTAGGTACTGGAGGGTGATGCTAATGATCCTGCTACTGCTACTAAGATCTGGAGGAGCTTCTTTGATCTCTGGATCTCCATACTGAAGCTGACTATAACCTATGATTTTTTTTTTTGTGGGATAGGCTGCTACAAGATTTCCTATAGGATGTCTTGTAGTTGCCTCTCCCTCAAAAAAGTTTTTATCAATCCTTCACTTCTGGAGCATGAGGATGGTTGGCATGGGTAGAGAAGGGGTCTAGGGATTGGTGAATGAGAGGTATATCTTTTAGGTGTTGTCTCGTTGTTCTATGTCTTTATCCTCTTTTATTTGTTTTTTCTTAAAACTCTAATTTTGTTTTCGAGACTAACTTAATTGGATGAATGGAGGGGTGATCATGGTGGAGAAAGACATGGTGATGAAATGGTGAAGTAGACACTTATTTTTTTGACATAAGCAGGTCATACCCTTGCTCTAGGGTTACCTTGCTTGGGATTTCCAAGCCACTGTAATTCCTACAAGATCATCCTATAGGTTTTCAAGGAATCCTATAGGTTTACAGGGAATCCTGTAGAAAACACAAAACCCTAGCAAACTGATCTAGATGAGTTCAAAAATGGAGGGAATGATGGAATGATGAAGGATATGGAATGGATGAATGAAAACATGAAATGTATAGGCCCTTTTGATCCTCTCTTGTTTCTCTCACCCTCCTCCTGCTGACTTGCAAACAACATTTTGAAAGTTTTCTTTTTTCTCTTTTTTTTATCTCTTTTTTTCTTTTCTCTCTTTTTTTTTTTGAAAACAACTAGTCTGTCTCTAAGAGGTTTTCATCCTAGCTACTTTCCTTGGGTGCCACAAAAGAGGTTTTAAACCCAACAATGGGACTCAGGTGCCTCATCGAGGTTTTCACCTAAGTCTCCTTATTTTTTCTTCTTTTTTTCTTTTTCTTTTTTTAGGTGACTTGATGGGGTAGAAGCTAAGATTTTCTCCACCACCATTATTGTCTTGTTTATGCCATTAATGAATTCTTTCTTTGACAAGGGCTTCTTGTAGACCTTAAATCTGTGCCCATTGATAAGTAAAGGAATAGCCTCTGCATCAATGGTTCTGATCTTCATTGAACCATTATCATGACATTTCTCTATGATATAAGGCCCTAACCATCTAGTCCTTAACTTGTCTTTAAAATCTTTGTATCTGGAATCATACAACAAAGACCAATCACCTTCTTGAAATTGTTTTTCCTTTATTTTATTTTCATGCCATATCTTCCTTAGAACTTCAGTCACCTCTGTGTACAGGAGGGCCTGCATTCTAAACTCATCTTACCCATTCCGCTAGAGCAATCTCTCTTGTTGTGCACTGGTGAGATCTAGATCTAGTTGTGCTGCCAGTCTCAATGTATTGTACTCAACTTCAATGGATAGTAGGCCCTTTTTCCAATAGATCAACTCATAGGGAGTGAATCCATTGGTGGTCTTTTGGGTGGTATTGTAGGCCCAAGTGGCCTCAACTAATCTATCTGCCCAATCTTTTCTGTTGCTGCTAATCACTTTGGTCAGAATGCCCTCCAACGCTCTGTTGGTCACCTCCTCTTACCCATTATCTTGTGGGTGGTAAGGAGAGGATGTTCTATGCTTGATATTGTGTCGGCTTAACAAATTTTCAATCATGTGCGATGTAAACGGGTTACCTTGATCGATGACTAGTTCTATAGGGTACCCAAACTTATAAAATACATTTTCTCCTTTGTTGCTGCCTTGATTTCCTTGGTTTCAGCCCACTTGGTTAAATAGTAAGTGCACACAATAATGTACTTATTTTTCTTGGACAGAGGGTCAATAGGTCCAATGAAATCCATGCCCTACTTGTCAAATGGTGCAAAAGTCACTTGAGTTTGCAAAGGAATTTCACCCTTGGAGTAGGCTTTCCAATCCTTTGGCACCAATCACACTGACTAGCATACCTTTTCACATTTTGATGAAGAGTGGGCCAATAATACCCAACTTGTACCACCTTGAATGTTGTCCTCTTGGTTGCAAAGTGACCTCCATAAGGCTCATCATGACAGGTCAAAAAAATGTCAAAGACTTCCTCCTCCCTGACACATCTTCTAAAAATTTGATTGGGGCCTAGTTTGAAGAGGTTGCCCCCACTGCAAGTGAATGGGGCACTCTTCCTCACAATCTTGCTTTTCTCATTGGAGGACAAATTCAGTGGGAACTGTGAAGACACCAAGTAGTTTTCTATGTCAGAAAACCATAGAGAGAGAACTGAAATTGTGAATAAGTGTTCATCTGGTAACTAATGCCCAACCATTTCTTCCTCCCCTGCACGCAAAGTTAATCTGGATAAAAAAATCCACAACAACATTCTCCTTGCAAGGCTTATCAATAATAGTTAGATCAAATTGTTGTAATAAAAGTAACCATCTAATAATTTGGGCATTCACATCAGGTTTATTCATCAAATATTTAATGGCAGCATGATCAATATGTACAAATGTTTGGTAACCTACAATGTAATGCCTAAATATGTTCAATGAATGCACAATAGCTAGGAGCTCCGTCTCAGTTACTGTATAGTTAAGTTCGGCCTTTGACAGATTCTTACTGATGAAGTAAATGGCATAAGGTAACTTTTCATCTATCTGGCCTAGAGCTGCTCCTATGGCTTTGTGAGAGGCGTCAGCATGTATATGGAAAGGAAGGGCCGAACTTGGGCGTCAGAGAATAGGTGCAATGGTCGACTTGTCCTTCAGGGTGTCCAGGGCCTCTTGACAACTTTTTGACCATAAAAATTCAGGTCAAATGTGAGTTCTTGATAACTACAGTCCTTTCTGCGATATTGAATGACCTGGAACAGTGCCTGCAGTTATCAAGAACTCACATTTTTCAAGACTAAGGGACAAGTTCATTTAAATGCATTTGTTCAGCACCTTACCTAATCTGGACAGAGCCTCCTGGAAATCACACCCATATGGTGTAAAATCATCCATATAAATTTCTACTACATGATGGACTAGCTCGACAAAGATACTCAAGACTCCTCCGTGGAAAGTGGAAGGGGCGTTACATAGGCCAAAAGGAAGGACCCTATAGGAGAAAGTACCCCAAGGACAAGTGAAGGTGGTTTTATCCTGGTTTTCTGGGTTGATTTGGATTTGATTGTATGTGCTAAACCCATTTAGAAAAGAAAAAAAACTTTTTCCCTGCTAGGCCATCTAGCACTTGGTTAATGAAAGGTAGAGGGAAATGGTCCTTCTTTGTTGATTTCTTTAACTCTCTGTAATCGACACAAATCCTTCAGTTCCCATTTTTCTTTGGAACCAACACCAAAGGAGAGACCCACTCACTCTCTGAGATAGGGTAAATGAATCCCACATCTAGCAGCTTTTGCAGTTCTTCTTTGACTATATCCTTGAGAGATGGATTCATTCTCCTTTGGAGTTGTCAGACTGGCTTGCAACCTTCTTTGATATAAATGTGGTGAGTACACATCGAGGGGTGCACTCCCTTTATTTCCTTGTAACTCCAAGCAAAGGCATCGAGATGTTCCGTTAGCATGTTGCACAACTTTTCTTCTTGGTGTACATAAAGAGATGGGTTTATTTTCAAAGTTCTATCAGGGGTGAATTCCATGGTTTTGACGCGGTTAGGGTTTGAATCAGCTAAGCATAGATAAATCTTATGGTTATTCTAGGTTTCCTTTACTACTTCCTCAAAGGACAAGGTGCTGGGAGTTGGACTTTGGAGTATGTGTTCAATCAAATCATCTTCATCCAGTTGTACTCCTTCCATGGTTGTTTCTAAGGTATAGATTTAGGCTGAGTAGACTTCATCTTCTTCCTTCTCTTCTAGCCATAAAGGTAAGTCATGTTCTAGAGATGGCTGAGCAGGAGGGTACAAGACTAACTTCTTGGACATATGCCCATTTTTTATAGTCATATTTCCAGCCCTGCAGCTGATGTAGGCATCGACAGTGGCTAACGAGGGCCTCCCAAGGATGAGAGGATAACCAATAAGCTTTGCCTTAGGTTGGAGAACTAGGAAGTCTACAGGGTACTCCCAAGAGTCAATGGATACCATAACAGCCTCAACAATCACCTCAGGGGTCACTATGGAACGGTCTGCAAGTTGCAAGACTGTTGTGGTTTTCCTCAATGAACCCTGGAGATTGAGCTTGAACTTGAGCATGGTGTCCTTAGTCATTATATTAATGGAAGCCCCAAGATCAATCAAAGTGTGTGGGACAATGGTTTCATTGATGTGTACATCTACTACAAGGCTTCCAGGGTCCAAATGCTTTGCGCAAACTACCTGCCCCAGCATTAAGTTGGGCAGCTATCCAATGACATTAATGGTAGGGGTGCCTTTTTTTTGTATCCCTAGATGTTTGAAGCACTTATCCTTAATCAACTTGTTGTAAATAGGTACATCCTTTATGGCTTGGAGAAGTGGAATTTTGACACATGGATTTTTCAATTCACCGAGAAGTTCATTTTCTTCTAGGGTAGGTTGGACTGGTTGAGTTAATCTCTCAGGAATGGGTGGTGGATTTACTCTAAGCATCCTTTCCTCTCTTTCCTCCTCACTCTCCCTAGGTGGAGGTGGAGGTTAGCTGTGTAGAAGTAATCTACGAGATCTCAGGTTGATTTCTTGAATCTCCACATCATAAGTAGGATAGGATGTCTCTCCAATATACAGTCATTGTGCCTTTATGTTGTTTGGGTTCGGATTTGTCTGGGCAAGCATCTAAGGCTGTTTAGGTGGAGCAGGGTGTAAAAGTTTTGCTTGAGTAGCTGGTGAAGGCAGTAAAGATGGAGCATTTTTGTATGGGGACGTCCACTCATGGGGCAGTGCATTCCACTGAGGTTGTGGCGGAGCATATGGCTGCAATGACTTGCTGGTCGACTAGGAATGGTACTGAGGTGCAAAACACCAAGGAGGAGTTGTAGATGTGGAGGTATGAGCATGGGGGCCCTAAGAGCGAATCAATGTGGTCTAGTTAGGGTTGTAATATGCATGGGATGACCTTTACATACTGGTATGGACAAGGCCCGTGAGGTATCCTTTGATTTATGTAACAGAGTTGTTCAGTCACCCTTTCAGTTACCTGATACAAAGCTTTTAGTCCAAGTAGAGAAGGGCACTTGTTTGTGGAGTGGTTTTCTTCACAGACTAGGCAGACTTCAATTAGATTCAATGAACATTCATTCCTAGGGTGCCTCCTTGTGCATCTAGGGAAGAAAATGGCTAAGGCTCTCTCTGGTTCCTCCTCCTTTCTCTTTATGTGCATAGTGTCCATCTGTAGCGAAAGGGTTTGTAGCATTTCACTCTTGAAATATTCCAACATATTTCCAATTTCACCTTTGATGGATGTATTGGAAGAGGATAGATTGGCCATTGGTTGACTACCCCTACCCTTTTTCCTAGCTTCCCTAGAATGGTTCCTAAAGACAATCTTGATATCTTTATAGGGTATCTGGTAGATGTCCCCTCCTGCTAGTAGGTTGAGGGTATCTAGAAGATATCCCCTTACCCCTCTGAGTAGGACTAGCTTCAGTTACTCAAGATCAAGTGTCCACCTCACCCTTTTGTAGCTAAGCTGGAATATTTCTTCATAATATTCTATGGATTCATCATGCCCTAAGGTCATCCTAAAAAAATTTTCTTTAGTGTATTTGGACCTACAGTAGTCTCGATACTTGTTGTTGAAGTCTTGTTTCATATGAGCCAATGTTGTGATGCTATCCCCAGGTAAACCCATGAACCAACTCAAAGCTGCATCCTTGAGAGTGGATGGGAATAGTTTCAACTTCTTCTCATCATTGGTGTAATCATAAGTTCCGCATATGATAACAGACTCAAGCATGAAAGTGTCTCGATCTTCTGAGTTCAGGCCATGGAAATGGGGAAGAGTAGAGGGGCTTATGTTTTTCATCTTGGTATCCCCATTAGTTTCTCTGAAGGGAAAGGCATCCTGAATTCTTTCTCTATCTCCTCTGCCATTTCTATTTTCAGCCATTAGGTCAGTTGGAATGGGTTCTCCTTCTTCTTCTCCCCCTTTAGGATCTTCAAATATCTATGGTTGTTCGCCTAAGGGGTCCTCCAATTCACAGCCACCGAAGAAGAGGGGAGGTTGGCTATTTGAAGCGGTGGGGGTATTTTGTAGAAATTTTCCTTAGTTATCCCTATTCCTATGTGGCATGAAAGAAGTGTTTTTTGTTTTGTTTTTTTTTTTTTCAAGCTTCTAGAATAATTGCAGAATTGAAGTCACAAACTAAATGGAAACTAACTGGTTGAATGAAACTAACTACTTGAATGAAATCTCACTTGCAGAATGCAAAAGAAAGCAAAGAATGCAGAATGGAAAAGAAAGAAAACTAAATCGCTTTTGCAAAAATGA